>OV838919.1:2507500-3757500 GCA_929442735.1 Watsonalla binaria | reverse complement strand
TACTCGTCACGAATACTCATAAAATGAAACACAAAGCAACGGTGAAGTATTCACGTGGAAAACTTCAAAGTAGATAGGTACAAAAAATAAATAAGTGTCGAGGAATAAAATAAGTTTCGCGGTCCACCATTGTTGGGAGGGACCGCCGCTAGTCCAAACAGTATTTCCATTGTGTGTGCTATTACCTAGCCCTCTTTCGTCTTTTGTATTCGCCTCTATTGAAGAGAGACCTTCCAATGACGCTTTACGGCCACCTTGAAGTATGCAAGATACGCTATCTTTGTGTAATTCTGAAATATTACATACATTAACTATAATATTAGCGACACTAGATAGTGATGGCTCTCTTGGGGACTTTTTTACGTAATAATTGATGAGCTTATCTTCGTCTTGTGGCCGACAAGAAGGAATTATGGATAAATTAAGCCCTCTCAGAACTTTAGCTAGTTCTGATTGAACAAAAACACTGGTTGGATCGTCAGGTCTTAGTACCTAAGTAAGAACTGGTACTGGTAAATAATTCGACGAGCCCTAAAATGGTACCAATGATGTAGTTATATTAGTAATTGAAGAGGTCCTATAGCTACCGGCTTATCTAGACATCAGATTTTCTTATCATTCTTTTTTTAAAACTGAATGTTACCTTCCCTATAGATAATTATCAAAAAAAATATTCGACAACCTCGAAGCCTAAAAGGAGGGTGGAATGATATTGAGCGTTGCTACAAGGAGCTATCCGAGGTAGATATATATTCGCCAACACCACATCACGGAAATGTATATGTATGTATGGTCAAAACTTAGCAACTTTCAACAATGAAGAGAAAAAAGAAGGCAAGAATTAATCGCAGTGTTATAATATAAAATTCATAAACCTGTTTGTTCCAGGGATTTGTTATACATTAATGCGGCTTAATATAGGTAGGTACCTATACGAGTAATTCGGTGAGGGCCCAAACCGTGAGCAATGCCACCATTGCAGGAGCGATCGGGATCCCGCACACTCTCAAGCAGTGGCGAAGCGTGGAGCTCGGAACGGTGAATCCTGGTCACCAGGGATCGGGCAGGACCTCTCCCTGCCACGCGTCGTGACGGCTACAGTCGTAACCTCGTTCTGCGAGACAGTAATGTCCCAGAAGGAGGCCTCCGGATGGAATTGGGTAAGAGCCGATTCCTTTCGAAGACCACGGCGACGCACGCCACGGACCGTCCACGGTTTTTGTTGACGAGGGGGAAACATTCAAAAGGTCCCCGACCGCCCTGGGAGAGGCAGATCGGGGTATGTGGGATTCTTACCGCACTAAAACCCCCCCGGTGGCCATCCTCAGTGCTCAGGGGGTACTCCGGGTACTCTGATAGAACGCACTGGTGTCCCCCCACACTTTGCCGGGGCAGCTGTGACGCCGCCCCTGAAGACCTCGCTGTGCAAGGCAGCGCGAGCCACGTCGCGCTGCCACCTTCCCGGGCCCGCGGCTCGGTGACCACCGCCAGCAGGCCTTCCGGCCCCCTTTTAGTCACCTCTTACGACAGGCAGGGGATACCATAGCCATATTCTTAGACCCTGGCTATTGGGTGATGGTATCGACTGCCTGTCGTAAGGTGGCAGCGCAATGGTTCGCGCTATCTTGCACAGCGAGGTCTTCAGGGGCGGCAACACAGCTGCCTCGGGGATAAGCCCCGGCAAAGTGTTGGGGGAGACCGGTGCGATCTATCAGAGTACCCTAAGTCCCCCCTATGCACGGAGGCTACCAGCGGGGTATTAACAGGGGGTCGGACGCCTGTTGAAGGTTTCCCCCTCGGCAACAAAAAAAAAGGTAAGTATAATTCCTTATAATCACCGCTAACCGAGATCATTTCGATTTTTTGTATCATGATCGGGTTTTATCATTTCGGTTTCGTGATGTACCCGTAAATAAAACGGGTATCTTGATTGAAAACAGCCAGTTATTCAAAACCGATTCCCTTTCCTACATAGAACACGGGGGCAAATCGCTCCAATTTTTATTCGATTCTTTATTATGGTTATTGTCAAACAAGGGACTGTGTCCCCCATTTAATAATAATATATTTATCGCATTTAAGTAAGATACATGAAATATACAATACAAACTTAATCATAATTAGCTATCCCAATACTAGGTTGTATCCAAAGCATAGACCTTAGTGAATGTTTTTATGTCTAAGATCCAAAGACAAAGTATTTTTTGCTTTATCTATGTTGCCATGGCTTTTCTCTCTGGAAATAAATTTAAGTCGCCATTTTAGTTTAGTTGAGTGAGACTAAAGTGAAGTGAGTGATTTATTGATTTGTTTGTGGTTGGTCGTGCATGTTCTGTTCTATTTCTTGGCAAAATATGAGTAATACAATGGAATAATATTATTTGATGTTTAATCCACTCAGCAATATTGCGTCCGAGGAAGTAAGTATTCTTATTGTATAAAAGTTACTTAATTAGAAATAATTTCACAATAACCAGGAAATAGTGCAAAATGGCGTCGGTCGGATTTTACCGATTTGTCACAGGCCGAAACTACCAGTTGATATTCAATGAGATATATTATTTCATCTCATAGGTATTGGAGGACGTAAAGATGGAGCCGTCGTTGAACGCGCCCTTGGTGACGCAGTCTTTGAATTACCACGGGCAACAACTGCAGAAAACGTGGGAGGGCGAGCGAGGCGAGGATGATCTTACAAAGATTGGCGTGGGCGCGCTGGACTTCGCAGTATACCAGTCGCGACACAAGCACCTTACGTTCCAAGACCGCACAAAGCGTTTGAAGCTGCACCAATTTATAGCGAAAGAGGCAAATGCTTTGTTCGACTCGTCTATGTTGGAAGAGGCTCCTTCATCATCTACCCTTGGAGCGGAGACAACCACCCCTGAGGACCGTGAGTACCTCCATTATCCCCTACATGATATCCTGAAACAAAAGTTAGAAGTCAAGGATAATAATAATTTCCTATTTATAGCTGGTCCTGTTGCCAAGCAAATTGCTACTATGAAAGTTAAGGAATGATAGGAATATATGTGAAATGCTTGTGGTGTATATGGACACATGAAATAGCTGTGACTAAGGAGTCTCAGCAATTTTATTATGTTTATGTTGCATAATATTATTCAATACTTAAAATTTTAACTGCAATAATTTTTTGTGCAGTCTATCTGGTGGTAAACTGTAGTCAGCAAATTTCTTAATAATTTGTTCTGAATTGGCTTTGTACATACAAAAACTATAGGTCAAAGAGATAGATTTACATATTCTCTTTCCTCTGTCTCTTTGGTAATACCCGGATATAAAGCTGTGAGGCAGATAGCTGTTAAAATTAAGAATTTTTACCCTTTTGGTAAGATTAATGTTATATATTTCTTATTTATAAATTAATTGAAAAGAATAACAATGTAATTGATATGTTAATTTATGTATGAAAACCTTGAAACTGTTAATGTATTTGAGACATTATTTACTTTGTGCGTTATGTCCTTACATGATGTTATATTACTATATTTTTGTTTCAGATTTGTTTGCTTTGATACCACCTTTTGAAACATTTTTAAATGTTGATAAAGCAGCAAGATTGAGACATTTCTTTGATGTGAGTAATGGAATCCTATAAATATACCTAGATCTATTTATCAGTTTACTCCAGAGCCTGTAGGCAAAGTAACATTAGCCTCACACTTCTATAGTAGTAACAATACAAAATTTATAGGAATATGTCACATGACATTTATGTCATTTCCATACATTTTGTATTGTTTTGATTAGCGCAAGCATGATAGAATGTTACTTTGTCTAGGCCTACAGTAGCTTTACATAGGTGGTAAATACTATAAATTTGCTTGGTGATACTTTTTTTATAACTTTTGATACAATTAAACATTATTTATTGAGCACTACAGTAGAGCCGTGGTGGCCTTGGGGTTAGAGCAGTCGCCTGGGCCTGTACCAATGAGTTTTTCTAAAAAACTTATGTACAGTGATTTCACACCACATGCTTTACGGTGAAGGAAAACATCGTTAGGAAACCTGCATTTTTCTGAGAAGTAATTCAAAGATGTATGTATAGTGCCTGAGACGGCGATAGACTCACCATCTGTCACGTTGGCACTTAATTAAATTCGGTGAAAAGTGGGTGTTGTGATAACAACACCTCTGCCCCTTCGGGGAATACAGGCGTGAGCATATGTATGTATGTATGCACTACAGTAATGTATTTAATCATACAGTAAGATTTTAAATGTAAACTTAAACAGATCATTATACCACCTTTAGTGCTTGAATCGAAAGAAATTCTTTAGAGCATGCAAATTTGAAGGCTCTGGGACCATTGATTTAGGCTGTTCTTAGTCATGGTCAGCAAGTGTGATTTTGATATTGTCAAACTAATTAATACATGTAAATCAATTCAATACATTCAACATATTCATTTGTCCCTTGACTTGCATTTAAATATAAATGCTATGCTCAAATGCATACTAACTAGAGGAAATGGAATGCTAATGCTATTGTGATAAGGTTTACTATAAAATAATTCAAGAAATTGTTTTAACCTTCTACTACCACTACGAGTTTCGGTTAAATTAGGCATGGATTAAATTGTATGAAAGAACATAAATACTGTGTCAGATTTTTCTAATTCATGCTGCTTGATTATAAAATATTTTACCTTTTAAATGAACTTACTACATAACAGATAAATAAAATAATGCATCATGAGTCTTGTGGTGAGCAAAGTATTATAGGGTTACTAGCTGTTGCATATTTTTATATTTTAGAGAATTCACAAAATATCTTTATAATATAGTTATTCTGCTGTATAAGTTGCATTATTGTCAAGTTTTATTAAAATCCATTCAGTAGTATTAGCGAGAAATAACTAATAAAAGAAATAACAATGGCCCAATGATGTGAAATAATGCCGGAGGGGGGTCTCGCCCGGCGGAGTGGCTCGTGGTCGCCTCGCCTTCGAGGCGACATGTTGTCTCCACAGCAGCGTGGCGGGCCGCTCCCCGGCGCGGACAGGTGCCCTGTGACCTACTGATTATGAGAGCTGAGGGCTTGCTTCAATAACTTATAATATATTTTAATAAGTTTTTCAAGACTTGCTACAATATGTATTATAAGGATTACGAAATATAAATCTGTATCTACTAGGAATTATTATTACTATCTGAGCCCTGCTGTTACACCTGGAATTTATGTGTTACAGCCTATATGTTATTCTGATGTGTAAGCTATGCGATTGTAAATTTTCTTCAAAATCCATTCAGTACTTCTTGTGTGAAAGATTAATAAACATACATCCATCCAAACATACACTCTGACAAACTTTCACATTTATAATATTAGTAGGATTCTATCTCCTATCAGAAGCAGACCAGATTATAAATTTGTGGCAGGTCATTGGCAATAGGCTCGCCCCTATTACGGGCTTAGATAGAAGTAGTGAAAAAGGGTGTACTATGAAGTACACCCCGACTACCCCTTTGGTATGTATAGGATTGACCATAATATGTATATTTATACCAACTGTATAAATACTTTACCAGGCACTCTCAGGAAGCTTTAATAGTGCCCTACCAGGGCCTATACTAATTAAATAATAATCATATGTTATAGAATGTGAAGACTGGGGAGCTAATAATTGGGGCCGTCATCAACCGGACAGCATCTGGTATGATGCTGAAGGTGCTATGTACTGTCGGACCCACTTCCAGATATGTCGCTGATATAAATGTTAAGGTATATTGGAAAAATAAAATGTGATACTTAGCTTAAACTTGTATGAAGCTATCTAACAGTAACATAGCTACTGAAGTTCTGAATTTTTTTAAACATAAGTTACAGTTCAGATAAAAAACCTCTTTTCATGTAAAGTAGAAATGATATATATTACTTTAGAAGATAAAAACATTACTTAATTACCCAAAATGAGTCTTGGCTCCTCTTATAATAAGATCCTTCATTTGGGTCTGTCCTGTGCAATTTCTATAAAAAAAAATATAATTTTCTCTGCAGGCATTTTTACCTGTGTCAAATATCATACCAGCTGTGGACAAGAAAAATGTGTCAAGAAATTACCTGATGAATGACACTGTGTGCTGTGAAGTGATTGAAGTGATCCCAGACACCAACAAAATGGTGTGCGGCATGAAGGGGGTCACCAGGGGCCCGGACGACCCGCCGCCCAAGCCGCCCCTCGGCCTACTGAGCACGGATGACTTTCCACTCATCTACAAGTATGTACACAACACATACATACACAAGTTATCACCTTGCAATCAACACAATGCAGGATTTACTATATTGATGCTACTTAATCACAATGTGTAGTGTGCTCTATGTATTTATTTATAGTTGATTATTATCCTGAGGCTACATTCTGTGGTATTTGATTTTTTTATTTCTAAGAAGATTGCAATGGAGTTAAAATGAAGAGATAACCAGTTGAAAAACCATATGAGTTGAAGAAACAATTAAATAAATGAAACCAATTGGAATATTACCAGTAATTGGATCAAGCTGATTGGACATTGGCAATGGAATAAGGAGTGCACAAATACCTCTGCTTTGTAGGCCTAATATGAGTGCAATGTGGCTTTTTACACGGCTGTTTTGAAATGTCCTGTTTGTTGTGTACACTCATTGGTGTGGGTAGGTATAAATGTTGTAACATCGGACGAGATTTTGGATATATATTTTCACTGTATGATCACTTTTCAGTACAGACTCACACTTTCCACCAATACTGTGAAAATGATTGCAATGTCTTATTAAAAGCAGATGAGTATAATTATATGTGGAATACAAGCAGGATGCAATATGTGATGTTATGGCTGCTCTGCACACATCTTTCATTTGTAGCGAGGATCTTACTTGAAAATAATGTTGAGAGTTTATCACACACTTTTTTGTATAATTTACAAGGTCAGTACAAAACTTTAGGGTCACTTCAAATCATATCTGTAAAGGATACCCTGTAATTCTGTATTAAAGCTAATGTTTAACCTTCCAGCCTCGTCTCAGACGATTATGATTGGACTTTTATAATGAGCATATATTGGATGTTGGAGTTATTTATTTCTGATAAATGGAGTTGATGCTGCCCGTTGCAATTTAGCTGATGTGAGGCTCCGCCACTAGTGCGTCGTTGTCTCACCGCTGTCCATCGGCGCACGCCGTCGCAGCTCCCTCCATTATTCTAGGGTGTTCTTTTCTAGGTGTAGCAACGATCCCAAGACCCGTTTGTCGCATCTAACCACTATGTTGTGACTGTAGCTGCCAATGTTTTGGTAATATTCATGTCACATGTGAGGCGGCATCAACTGTCTATGATGTTATATTTTTGTGTGAAAGAAATAAAATTCAAGTAAAATAACATTTTTTGAACAGCTCCATGGGAACAGGTGAGGATAATGTATGCGTGACATAAAGCAAATCACTAGGCTTTAAATGCTTTGCAATATTACAGTTCAAATATTTCAACATGTTACTGTCAAATTATCTGGAATTACCTCATCGAATAAGTCGACAGAAATGCTTTGCGTGATCGTTCACTTTACTTATTCGATTGATGTCCTCTCAGGAAAACTATGGACATGAAGGGAGAGAGTTACGAAGCCATACTGGAGAAGAGCCCGGGCTTCAATAACCCCAACTGCGTTCAATATCTCTCTGAACTGCTGGGTATTGCCAACATGCACTGCACTAATTTCGTTTCATTGAGGTAGGCCTACATTCTTTTTTCATAATAATTAATTTCCAATGTGACAATTGTATTAACTAATTTGTTTCAATATTTGCAGGGGAGGATTTTCAACAGCAGAATATGCAGATGAACTTCGTCAAGCACAGGCTAGTAAGTGGGCCTTCCGCTCTGTCGCCGAAGGTATAGAGCATTTCAAAGCTGGAAGGCATTCTGAAGCATTCCAATGTCTAAATAAAGCACTTAGCATCGATCCTAGGAATGTCGAGGGCTTAGTTGCTAGAGGGGCACTTTATGCCAACAGCGGGACATTCAAGAAGGCCATTGAAGATTTTGAGACTTCGCTAAAGTTGAATCCCAATCATACAAACGCTAGGAAGTATTTAGGTGAGACGCTAATAGCGCTGGGACGGAGCTACGAAGATGAGAATAAGATAACCGAAGCGCAGAAGGCTTACGAGGATTGCTTGGCAATCATACCGTTCCATGAGGAGGCTCAGAATTCATTGGACTTTTTGAAGAGTAAGACATCAACTACAAAGCCATTGATTGAGCCAGCTGAGCTTTTGTTGCCGGGATTGACTGGAGCGAAGTCTTATGAGATGAAAGAGACATTAAAGCAGCTGCTGAACTTGACTGAGAAGAAGGATAAGAAGAAAAAGAAGAAGCGAGGCAAGAGCAAAAAGAAACGCTCGAGTAGCTCGTCCTCGTCTTCCTCTGAGTCGTCCAGCTCCAGCTCTTCCTCGGACTCATCGTCATCATCGTCTGAAAGTACTGGTATGTACATTTTACACACTTCTCATATTTTTTTAATAATAATATATGGCACATAAGCACACATGCACACATGAAGTGTAGCTAGGATGCGGGACGAAGGGTATTTGTTAAGAACCATTGAAATCTCTACATTTACTTATTTCACACATCCCTGGTGGAAACATATCTATTATGTGATTTTAACCCCACCTTGCACCTCATATGTAAAAAAAATAGTAACTGGAAATAGATTGTGATTACAATATGATTGTACCAGATGCGCAGCAGTTACTAACCAAGTAGTGGTAATTCTTCGTGTGTTGGTGCTTTACCAAAGCAGAATATCCAATATTTGTTCAAACTAAAGTGAGGTGTACTGTGATATGTGTTTAGAGTCTGAAGGACCGAGTCGCAAGAAGAAGCGCCGTTCGCAGTCGAACAACAAGCGTCAGCGGTCGCTGTCACCTCTAAGCAAACGTATGGCGATGCTTGGGGACGCTGAGTCAGCTTCGCGCACCCACAACTCTCAGTTCAACCATCCCTATGGGTACCAGCCTCCACCACCCCCGGCCGAGGACCCTAACAGTCAACCCGTTAGGTCGCAGGCCGATATTGATTATGAACTCAAGGTATTTATAAGTACCTACAAATTGTCAGAAACCATGTACGACCCTAATTCCACATAAATGTATCATAAGTCCTAGAGTCTAGTTAAACAAAATATGTTCCATAAATTGAGAATAAAACTTCCAAGATTAAAAAATCTCTCGTCAAACTCTCAATAAAACTCAGTACATCACAAAAATAAGTGCTCTCGATTTTTAATAACCTCAGGGTTGTCAGTTCCATAGCTTTTACAATGACCCACAGATTAGCCTCCCAAGATAATTCCATTGTGTTTATCACAGGTGCGCAAATTCTTGGAAATGACTAAAGAGGACTCTGATTATGAGGACAAGGTGCGCAACTTCCTTGAAGAAACAGCTCAATACAAGCGCAACCGCAAGATGCAGGAATTGGGCCAGCAGCCGCAGCCCGGCGCTGACCATGACAAGAAGAAGAAGAAAAAGAAAGATAAGTATGTACACTTAAAAAAAGATGTGTGTTAATCTTACAGCACACATTATCAATATTATTATTATTATTATTATAAGCCTTCTGTCAGTCGTATCACAATTCGTTAGGTTCTATAATTGTAACATCTGTGTGCGTTGTCATAGCAAAGGTGTCAAACTGATTCTGTTTCTCTTTCTTTGGCTAGATGTTCAAGTATGTCGATTTAATTAAGGCAATGGCGGGCGCCATTGCCTTAATTAAATCGACCCATTGCCTGTTTGGCTATATATTTCTCACACATATCAACTCTTAAACATATCGTCACCGCATTAGTCGCGAAACGGTCTTGATGTGAGACGATGCAGATTAGTGTGGTTTTGAAATTGCATTGCAATTGTTCATACAAATTATTCTAAAATGAACCAAGTTAAGGCAATGCTGACCCGGTGTCAAGCTGATAAATGCTAAACTTAAGCTTTCACACTTTCGTTTTGTATGGTATATACCGTTACACTGATTTTTATAAAGTGTGTAATTGTGAAAAAGTGTGAAATTGCAAGACTACTTTTATACATGAACATATGCTCACGCCTGTATTCCCCGAAGGGGTAGGCAGAGGTGTTGTTAACACAACTCCCACTTTTCACCTAATTTGATTAAGCGCCAACGTGACAGATGGTGAGTCTATCGCCGTCTCAGGCACTATACATACGGCTTTGAATTACTTCTCAGAAATATGCAGGTTTCGTCATGATGTTTTCCTTCACCGTAAAGCACGTGGTGTGAAATCACTGTACATAAGTTTTTTAGAAAAGCCCCGCTGGGATTCGAACTTGCGTCGCTTGCGTAGCAGGCGACTGCTCAAACCCCGAGGCCACCACGGCTCTTTTATAATAGGATAGTTAACAATATTACAGTAATTAATCATACTAATTACAATGTAATCCCCGTTATTACGAGACTATTTTTGTGACGATTTGAAAGTACTTTGTAAGAAGTCTAATCAAATAAAGATATTTTGAACTTTGAACTAGACCAGAGTAGAACAAAAATTTACACCATAATAAACAAGAGTTACTTTTAAACCAAGCATTTTCTTAGGCCATGTTTTGTAAATGTTTGTTTATTGTTCACCATGAGACACTATAGACGGCTGTCTCATAGGAACAGGTTCTTAAATATATATATATACATACATACATACATACATGCCTTCCTCTAATACTGTTTGTATTTAGGAAAAAGAAGAAGGAATCAAAGCGCAAGCGTAAAGAGCAGGATAGAGAAGAGAAGAGAAAAGCAAAGATGGCTCGCGCAGCCGCTAATAGTGCGGATTACAACCTACGCGACATGGACAGTGTTGGCGACAAGAAGTTGAGGGATGCCATCAGGTATAATTTGTACACTTGGTCCTTTTAACTCAAATTATATATATTATAAAGATTACAAATATATATATATATATATATGATAAGACTTATTTATTTGGCACAGGACAACGTAAAAAAAACATGAACATATATTTATATGTTAGTACTAAAACATTTTCATAATTTTGAGCAGGGATTGTGCATCAATGATTGCTTATCTTACAGGAAAGAATTGAAAGGAAAGTCTAAGCGAGAGATGAGCTCTGACGGAGAATACGAGAGAAAACATAGTGACAAGAGGTGAGAGTCTTCAATAATATATTACATATGCATTCCTCCCCTAAGCTGCCAAAAGATTTTTTTTAAACCTCTAATAAGCAAACAACCTTCTTGATGTGAAGTGGTTACCTATACCATATAAAGAACACACCCTCCTTTTCTGCTTCGGCGATACATTGGTGTATAAGTCAGTCAGGACTTTGAATTTTACATGTATAGATACGAGTTCATAAAAATGTTGTGTTGGTCAGGATTCTGGAGGAAATGCACGGTCTCGAGGAGCTGGAGTCGAAGTTGAGCGCGTACCATGTGATGGTTGAGAAGGAGGTGCTCGGCAAGCGCAGTCCGCTCGACCAAGCACCGCCGCCGCCGCTCGACAAACCCAAGTGGAAAATGTCCATGAGCGCCGTTAAAGATTCGTAAGTATCTCTTTATTTTTTTAATAATTATTCTAAACATATATGTAGACATATAAGCTCACGCCTGTATTCCCCGAAGTGGTAGACAAAGGTGATGTAATAACAACTCCCACTTTACATCGATGATGATTAAGTGTCAACGTGGCAGATGGTGAGTATATTGCCGTGAATACCGAGACATCTTTTTTCTAAAATAAAAACCTAAGTTACTCACAACATCAGCTATCTGCCGAATACCGTTAAAAATGGGTTACAACCGTTGGAGCCAGAATCATTTAAAAAAATATGATTTTAAGTATGTACCATGTATTATTTCTTCTAAAAGCAGCTAATGTTAAAGCTCAATGATTTAAATTGATTGTTGTTTGATTGAACAGTGTTAAGAAGAAAGACACACCATCACAAAAGGGGGGATACAAAGAACGTTACGCATTTGATGACAGCTCGGATGATTCACAAGACAATGCTAAGGTAATTTTATTTAATCAAATATAACCTAACTAATGTCTTAATCTGTAATGTAATGCAAATCATACAGCCTGATGGTGAGACAAAATTGATATAGGTGAGCTAGTGGTATGAACTCGTGACGGACGCAATATCCGTCGACATAGCGTAAGGGTTTAGTGGAGTGTTGTCGATAATGTGTGTGTTATCGATGTGTTGTGTGTAGGTGTCTGCAAGTAATGGCGACAAGAACGTGTCGGTGCGTCGCGCGATGGCCATGAAGGAGCCGCCGCCGTTGCCAAGTGCGCCGCCGCCGCCCAAGTCACGCGAGCCTGACCCGCCCGGCACCGAACCCGCGCACCCACAGGTATAATTCTTCTTCATTTACGAGTTAGACTTTTGTCGATGCAGCTGAAGAAGCTCCCCCACTTGTTCCTGTCCAGTGCTGCTTCTTTGATTCGAATACAGAGCACCTAGTTTAGACATTTTTTTAATGCAAAACAAACTGGGTAACCTGTGCATTCAACGTTAGACGAAAAAAATAATCACGTGATAACTTACTGCCACACCTTCCCCCCTCCTATTTTTGATTGGGGCTGACGAGTCGCATGTCATTAATGGACAAAGCCTAAATAGTAATGTAAACAAAATTACATGCATTCGCGCCCCTCACATGATCGCCTGGCAAGTGCGGCACGATGTATTGATATGAATCGTAATATGTAGGTGCGCAAGGGCAACGTGGTGCTGGACAAGTTCGGTTCGTTCCGTCTGGTGGCGGAGGGCGAGGGCGCGGGCGGCGCGGAGCAGTTCTTGGCGCGCCCCAAGCCGCCCGCCGCGCGCCGCGCGCCCCGCTCGCCGCCGCCCGACCGCGCCGACCGCCGCCGCGACGACCACTCCTCCGACGACGACCGACGGTCGCCCAAACGATCCAGGAGCAGGTGACGTACTACATACTACAACATCCATATCGGTTTACATTGTCACAAAATTAAGGTTGAAGTTTCATTCACATAATTATTGCATAAGTCAAACTAAGATAAACACCGTTAGGGCCCAGCAATGTGAGAGGAGCTCCAACTTAAGATAGAAAAATATTTTTTCTATCTTAAATTTATTCGTATCATCTATCTGTATTAATTATAATATTTCCTAGTAAGTATGAGAATATCTGTATCAGTGAGTTTGACAAAGTGACTTTCTCTCGCACCTGCTCTGATAGAAACGACAAAAAAGTATGAAAATGACATAAATCAGACACGTGATATTATGTCATTCTCATACGTTTTGTATTGTTTCTACTAGCGAAACGTGAGTATTGTCTACAGGACCAGGAACCTTACATCCTCCATATCTAAGCAGTACATTTTGTACACAAGACCATGCATTATAAGCCCCGCGCGTTGATATTGCGACTGGCGGCCATATTAGTGACGTAGTCGAACTGTCAAAGTCAAAGTCAAAAGTATCTTTATTCGATTAGACTTTTTACAAAGTACTTTCAAATCGTCAGAATGCCATAATGTCAGTACCGTTCGCATGGTCAGCCAGCGCTTACGTGTATTGAGTACCACTACCACGTGTTTTTTAATACTTGGTTTTATTTATTGGTTGTCCATTATAAAGGTTGGGAGGTTTATTGAAAATGTACTAAACAGACAAGACTTATTTCACGTGTATAATATTAGTAGGTAATTTAATAAAAAATACTTATAATTAAATTTTTACCTATAAATATATTAGAATAATAACGTGCATAATATAATAGAAATACCTATAACCTTAGGTTATTAGTTTTTTTCACCAGAGGTGGCAACACCTCACACGAAAAGGAGATTAACCTTTTTGCTGTCTGTACTTTTTTGCGGTGGATGACGTCACGCAGCTGTTTTTGTGACAAGGTTCCATCGCAATATCAACGCGCGGGGCTTATATACAAATACAGTCGTTATTGCATGTATTTTATTCCGATTAGCGCTCATGTCTTGTGACGGCACCTATAGCTACAAAGTACTTTCAAATAGTCAAAACGACATGATTATATAGGATTAGGTTGCTTGCTGAGAAGAACCCAGCATAAAACTCGTAATTTTGAGTTCTACACAACAAATCACAGAAAATATAGAAAACAAATTATATAAAAATAAAAGCAATAGTATTAAACTGACTATAAGTTTGACATGATAATGTATTCCCAGGTCCCGCCCCCGCAACTACCGGCCTCGATCAGGCTCCCGGTCCCGGTCCCCATCGACCGGTAGCGAGTCGGCTGCGTCTCGCCGCCGCCGCTCGCCATCTCCACGCTCCCGGTCCCGGTCCCGCTCGGAAGGATCGCGCTCGTTCTACTCGAGGTCGAGGTCCCGGTCCCGTTCTGGGTCTAGGGATGGCAAGTATGTATCACTCCTTTTATTTGTTACAGTACTTATGCGCTCACTATTGCTGAGCTAATATATCTGCAGCGTTTTGCTAATATAACCAAAGAGCTGTACTGAATTAATAAATAAGTTAAAAAAAGGCTTATCTTAAGGTATGGCCGACGCTTTAGTCATATCTAAGTATGCTTAGCAGCGATTAATTGAGACATTTACAAGATAGGGAGGAAGAAATTTAATGAATTTTTTTTTATTAATGTGCAACTTAAATGTACAGAATTCTCAACAATTCTGACTCTTAAAATTCAATCAATCAGTCTGTATGTAAATTCTGAAGTAATATAAATTAATTTAAAATACCTAAAAAAATACATACTAATTTACTTTTATCATTAAAATAAGCATTTCTTTTTTAGGTACCGTCGTGTGGTCCGCCGCGGTAACTGGCGTGGCCGCGGTGGGTTCGAGCGCGGTACGTACTATAGACCTCGCTTCCACACTTACAACGGCGGCGGGAGGGGACGCGGCCGGGGGGGAGACTTCAGGAGAGACGACAACCGACGATTCCAACACGAGTGGAGGGACAACAGGGGCAGGGGAGGCCGCCCCTTCAGGCCTAGGAGAGGTGGCGGCGGCAGGGGACGCCCATTCAGGTTAATACTTTTTAAATTAGTATTACTTGTGACTATTTAATAATTATTTAATGCTACATTTTAAAAATATTAGAGTCGAGAAAATATCGTAAGGAAATCTGCTGTGAGACGGCAATGAACTCGCAATTTTTCTGTAACACATTTATATATTAACAATACGGGATCTTGAAAGAACTTAACCGTGGGAAGCTCGTGGTGGGATATTATGACATTTAATTATGTTTATACAACAGGGGTGGCGGTTTCCGTGACTTCCGCGACAGGCGAGGAGGCGGACGCTACTCGCGCTCGCGCAGCCCTGACCGCACACGCCGTTCGCGGTCCTACAGTCCCGACCGACGCGACAAGGACAGGGACAGGTGAATTACAATTAACACAACATGGAATATGGAGTGAGGATACAATAGAAGAAACAATAATAGTTGGCACATACGTTTTCACTCATAGAAAGTGGAAGCCTATGCTATGGTGTATTTCTACAAAATGCGTTTAAAACCGCGTGTGCAGCATGTCACTGGACACCGGTGGCTGTGCTTAGTGGTCCATTTGCGTCCAGCCTAAGCAGCATTGGTGATTTTCCATATGAAATGTATCTTCGGTTAAAAGTAACAACCGACCTATTACCTAGTAGGGTTTAGATATAGTAACCACTTGCGAACTTACCATCATTGTATGGTTGCAGCTTCTCCAGATACTCCGGCCGAGGCAGCCATCGCAGCGACGGCGAATTCGCTGAAGAGGAGAGATACGTGGACAGGAAGGAATATGACGGCAAGTGGGCTGACGGGAACGAGCCAGAGAGAAATTCTCACGCTGAACAAGAAAAACCACCCGAGGAGCCTCCCAAAGAGTAAACCCCGAGACGCGGGCTGATGGCAGTGTTAATATATGGCACTAAAGTAGTTAGGGTGCTGAATAATTCAGTAATTTTACAAGTTATAAGTAGCATCTTTTTAATAACAAACTATATATTCACCGCCGATCATTTTAGGATTCTACAACCCACTATATTTCATTAATATTAATATTGTATCATACATAGGTTATAGGTAGATAAGGAGGCTGGTCTGTTTCCTTTTATTTGTAAGGTGATGACATATTGTGTGTAATAGTGGCATAAATGTCCCTTGGATTAGGTCCTAATTTTGAATTGCAACTTTTTTAAAGCTTTTCAGTAAAACTTTAACGCATATTTCTCTTAACATGAATTAATTCCGAGTTGCAATTGAAAATTGGGTGTGTATGGATCATTCCAAACTAAAATTTAACAAAGAATCGTACAAGTCATTAATGTTTATCTAATTGTTCCTGTATTTCATGCTAGGCAAACAATAAATGAATTTGAATGACGTAAAGATTTTTAATGGCCTCATTGGTTTTTTAATGCCGACATGTAGTGACAGTACATCCTTTTGCCCAAATTATATCTACCTCCAAATTGGTTACTTTTGGTCAGTCAAAATAACCGTCATAACTAGCAAGGTGGTATTTGTTTTAACGCGTTCACTGCTAACGACGCGTCTGTGCAGTGTGTGAAATGTAAGCAGTGAATGGAGTGTGAAGAAGCCAAGATGTGGGCAAACTAAGATGATCTGAAAATGTTAAATATCAATGGTATTTTTGTATTGTGAAAAAAACCGACGGAAAAAAAGAACCTTTGATGATGATAAAAAAACTACAGACAATCATTCCTGTGTATTTTCGTAACTTTTCTACTTTCATATGGACGACATATCGTGTTAAAAGTGAGTCTTCTTTGCATTTTTGATATTTTGGCACCCAACCCCTTGAGAGTATGATACAAAGGATGATTGTGTGACGTTAAATAAGCTATATTGGACTATTTGAAGCTATATTTTCATAAAATGATAAACTATCTTATCTACGTACTCAACAAATTTGGGATTAGCCTTGTAAAATGATAGAAAGGACTTGGTGTAAAAAGCTTTATTTATTGCTGATTCTAGAAATTACTATTCAAATAATAGTATTATGTACGCTTCTTCTTCTTCTTATTCTTGTTCTTAGTGGTCTTGTCAACATTCCAATACCAGAATAACTGCAAGACCAAGGCACCATTGGCTGCGGTGGATACACAATAAGTTAAAATTATGATAAAGTCTCCTGTTTCTTGGATTGATGTGAATATCCGAGCAATGCTGCCTCCAAACAGGAGAAGGCATGTTATTGCTGATAACTGCCCGGTGCTACCATTCCTGTAGTTTGTTATCACTTGAATTGACTGTAACAATAAAAAAAAGTATTAAATTTTAGAAAAATATTACAAATATTTTGGTAGGTATAAAATTTTTTTGGGTAGGTACTAAGTACAGTTCCCCTATTACGGGTTTGCAACCGTTTTCGTAATCTATACTCTCTAGCATCTCCGCCGAATATTTGTATGAAAAATTTTACAGTGACCCCTAGCAGTGAAACATGTCATAGAAATATTGCGGGTGACACTAACGAGTACAGATTACTAAAACATTGCAAAACTCGTAATATGAGTACAGGTGCGTTCAAGAGTATTAAGTGTGCACCAAAAATACACTATTTTTGATGCAGTATCAATGTTTTAATTTGCCTCGTGCCATACAAACAGACAAGACAGATTCAAAATAAACATATTAAATTTACCACAGATAACTTGAGTCTTGAGATAAGGAGAGAAGGATAGTGACTATTTTGTTTTAAATACCTTAGCAATGAGGATGATAGGGACATTGACAGCTTGCATTGTCCACAGCACATCAGTTGGGGTGTAGCCGCTGACTAAGGCCGATACAATGCCCACATATACTGTCAGGAAGACTGTAGCCTTTCCCGAAGCTCCGCCATAATGTAGCACAAGGGCTGCTATGATTGCCGTCTGAATTGCTAGGAATGTACCTTCGCCCCATGCACTGAAAGAATAAGGCACTTTATTATAATCTATTCAAATATAGCCTGTTCTGTCCCACTGCTGGGTAATGGCCTCTACATACACATAAGTTGTACATAATATGCTCATGCCTTAAGGGTGTGCATTCCATATAAGCAGATAAGCAGTGCTTACCATTTGTGATGACTGAATATACCTACGAACCACATTGGTATGTGATTAACCTACACTACTTATTGTTTATGCTTACCCCTGTGAAAATCCAAATCCTGCATGCCTTCATGCCATGAAGGTAAGTGGAAAACTCATTTGCCACATGCAAAAATCCTTACATACTTCTTACCCTTCGTCCACATTTATGCATCTCTTCATACATGTCCTTCAGTAATGACTGCCCCGAATATGATTTAAATTAAAATTTATATTTCCTTGATTTACTATACTTTCCATGAGATTTCAAAATTTTTATATATATTTTAACTAGAAAGTAAAATGAAAACATAAAACCTGAACGGGAATCCCATAACATAGCTATAGGCAAAGTTGGCAGTGATGGCAAACAGTTCCAGGTAGACTCCATATACATTGATCCCCTCGGCACTCTTGCTGTTTTGAATCTTCAAAATTTGGGGCACCTTCACCAATATTGACCCCACGATTATGCCAATACCGAGACCTTTGCTCAGAGTAGATTTGAAACATGGTTCTGAAAAAAGTGTGTAGCATTTAGTACCTACTACAGGTATTTTGTTGCATTCATATGTGTTGGACTTTGGTAAAGGCAAAGATAACGTACGAATTTGTTATGTAAATATACAGCTAATTGATAAAATATAAGACTGAATAATAGTTCGGACTCACCATCGAGAAAGTTGTACTTAGTAAAATATTCATCGTAACACTTTTCTGATAATAATGATAGCAACAATCCCTTTATAAACTCGGCCATTGCATAAACAATAAAATGTTATATTATTCTTAACAAATAACCTAATTATGCATTCGTTTTCATTTAAATATTATTGATTTTGTACCGCTAGTAAGCACAATATCCACATCATCGGTCGAACGATATGAGGACGTACGGAAAATAAAATAAAAGTAGCGTACGTCAAATTTAATAGACGCTAGTCGCTATGTAAACTGACAGTTTAGTTTGTTTGGTTGACATTTTAATCAATATTGACTATTGACTTGACACGTTTCGGGCACGGCAACTGCCAACTTGGCCTACCTACCAACCGTTCATCCATCCGCATCCGCCAGTGCAGCCAACTATACAGTTGCAGTGTTACCCATCATTGCAGTTGTGGAGTTTTACGAGACAAAAAATATATATACAATCATGTAAGAAAAGTAAGTATTCTATACCGATAAATAAAATGAATGAGTCTGTTTTAAATGCCAAATTAACAGCCTTTCACTAAATGCATATATTATAAAGTGTAAACCTAAGTACGGTACGTACATAAAAAAATATATTTTTTTATTATTCTTGCTCTATCGGTTTCTATCGATTAATCTTTGAAACTGCTTGATTAATTTTAAAGGAACTTCCCTGACAGATAGCTGATGTCACAAAGTTAGGTAACTACTTTTATTTTAGAAAAAAATGCTGCTAAGTAACATGAATAAAATAAAACAAACATTATCGGAGGAAGGGTGGATGTTTATTTAATAAAAGTCGAAGGCTTTATTTTATAACTAACGATGTCTTGCGATGCTTTCAAAAGACTTGTATCAATTTTTTATCAACATAGATACCTACTAATTGTTTGTTCGTAATACTTAAGCATTTAATATTTATTTATTTCATCGAATTCATTACTATAAAACAAGTGGTAGTGGTAGATAATAAAATCAAATTAGTAATTTGGAACACAATACAAAATAATATTTAAAGAGGCATGCTAATGTCACAATGATTTATGAAATTAATGTGTACTTCGTTTGATTCAGAACCGCTTGACCTAGCCTACAATATTATAGTTAAATAGAAAAACTAGTTGATACGCCCCACTTCGTACGGTTATCATAACCACCAAGAATGTTAATAATCAAAATCCATCATTGCAAAGCCTTAGCCGGATACAAACACACGGGGGCATACTTTTACACTATTTAGACATCTTATGGACGCATTTATAGCAAACAATTATCTTATTCGCCCAACGTAATATATTAAATGACTTACCTGACCTATGCTAAACTTAGCTATAACACATTATGTACACATAGAAACTTACTACTATGATATATAAAGTAAAAATAACAATAAACCTGCCGCGTTATTCACAAAGGTTTGTCGTCGTCGAGGGTCGGTTTTAAAGTAACTAAATTGAACCTCATCCTGTATGTGTTATGTACCAATTTCCTATGATTAAAACCAACGGTCGTTGTCGAGTTCGACGCCGAGAAACTTTAGTGAATAATGCGGCTGTACTCCTATTACGAGTTTTGCGCTATTTTCGTAATCTATACTTGCTAGCGTCACCTACAATATTTGTAGGAGATATTTTAGTTATGAAGGTCACCGCTAGAAGGCGCTGTACGATTTCTCATACACACATTCGGCGGAGACTCGAGTATAGATTGGCTCGAGGATAACGGTTCAAACTCATGATAGGGTATTGTTATATGTACGTTTGTACGTAACAACACACTATTTGTTAAAAAACGTGCGAGAAAGCAATATTCCACTTAAGTCAGTATAATTTTCTTCACTCGTTGAAAATCACACCGAAATGCACTTTATCAAATTGACTTAAGATGAACCCTCTTATGAACACTAATATTCTAAACAAATGATGGACAGGCATTGAGTATCAAACAATATTTTGTAAATTAAGCATATTATAGGTTTTAACATATATTTGATATAACATTGGATGTGGTTTGAAAAGGATGTAAATGCAATGTTATTTGTGGTCAGTATGCAAAATAATTAAATCGTTTATTTTACATTTAATAATTTTACGTTGACAATGTAGGTAGACTTATGATTATTATTCATGAAACAATTTTTTTTTGTATATTTTTGAAAACATGGCTTGTGCATTGAATAATTGATTTGTTGAATATTTAAGGTGAAATATTATTTGACATACAATCAAGAAGTATTCATCTAATGTTGAAATGATAGACGCTTCACTATGAATCATGATACATTTACACTTTGTATACGTTTGGTATTCCATAAAATAGTATCCAAGTTGACGGCCCGATGTCAATAGCTGACATTTATTGACATCGGGGCATCCAGACTTCGAGAATGTATTTATTTTGAAGTCTGGATTAGTGCCCGGTTATGTCAACCCGATGCGGCTGATCACCTGATTTTTATACGAAGCGACTGCCATCAGCCCTTTAAGGATGAAAATCTGTGATCTGAGTTAAACCGGTTGTCAGACTATTTTAGGCCTTCGACTGACCCGTAACGATTACTAAAGATGATAAATTGGCAACTGGGACCGACGGCTTAACGTGCTCTCCAAGGCACGGAGGGAACTCGGGCGGTCACGCAATAACAACTGTGTCCTGAGCTCCTCCATCGAGGCCATTACATTATACATATGTGAAAATAACCATCCCCCACATAAAAAAGGCTTGGTTTAAAAGTAGTTCTATCTTTTTTTGTGATTCGTATTTTGAAGTGATAGACATAGTTTTAGCCCGAGTTTGGTCTAGTCATGGTATAAACAATGTTTTTTAATAAGGGGTATGTGTGTTAGCTTTATGAGACGATCAATAAAGAACTTGTTTTGAGTTTACATGCTTGATTCAATACTAATTCTTATTTATAAATTATAGCTCAGATATATATTACTTAATAAGTTTTGTCTCTATTTGACGTGTAATATTTTCTGTGATTGAAGACAAAATGGAACATATTCCAGTACATCGATGTCTGTGCAACACTTACAAGCATTGCTCACGAGAGGAAAACGTCGATTGCCATTCGCAAAATTCAAATGATAAATCAATTATTTTAGTTCGTCTCAATCAATACATAAGACGACTTTTTTTAAAACATTAATTAGCGACATTACCTCGCAGATTATTATCATGGTATCGTGGTCATACCAACATTAACTATGGGGATAAATAAAACTGAAGTGTCTGTATGTAATAACAGCTTTTCACTAAATGCATATTAAAGTTAAATATTATAATAATACTTACACACAAAAATCGTTTCCATGTCTGTCTGTATGTTTGTTTGTTCCGGCTAATCTCTGAAGCGGCTGGACTGATTTTAATGGGACTAACATTAATAATACATTCATTTAAAAAATGAAGAGTTCCGCGAAATGAAGCTACCGCTATAATTAAATGAAATCGCAGGGCACAGCTAGTGCTAACTAGGTGTCATTCTCGTTTAAGCGTGAATTGTAATATCGATATCATAATATACTATTGTATGTGTGAAAAGTCAAAATTACCATTCGCAATACATAGCCGGAACATAATATATACATACAATTATGAACCTTATTGCTGATGTGACAACTTGACAAACATGTACAAAACAGTTCAGTTTCATTGCTAGAGGGTCACTCATGACAATGGTTTTAATGAAAATGATAGTTTGGGTCTTGAGTTGTTCTTGCCTAGAATCTTCTTTTGTTCTTCCTTCACTCTCTTTTCTTGTTCCTTCTTCAGCTTCTGTCTCTCTTCGTCCATTTTTCTTTGTTCTTCTATCATCGCCAACCGCTCCTCGGCCTGAAGTTGTTAAATATATTATCATTAAAAAAAACAGTATCTATCATTGATCTTGTGGTCGCAATCGCTACTGCGGGACACAAGTTTCTGGGTTCAGGCTGGTTTGGGCAAAGTGTTATGGAGATGCTGCTCACGATGTTTACCATCATTGGTAATCGCTTGGTACCCCAAAGCTTTTTTTGAGTGTAATCGTTTTTATAAATATTTATTAAATAGTAATAATTTGTGTTGCTTCCCTGTACATAATATCTTTATTATAATTACATATTGTGGTATTATAATAAATGTATAATATTTATCGCCTATCTTATCTCATAGCCTATAGGATAGACGCAATTATCGCCTGCATAATTGAACATGGCCCGGGGAATCGCGGCTTCGTAGAATAGTACCTGAATTTCACCATGTGTACGCTAACTTGACCGACACCTGCATATCGACAGCGTGATTCCGTTCGATCAGCATATAATCAGGCTGAGTTGCTAACCAACTGTTTGCATGTGCTTGTAAATGAAATAACTAGCGCACGTCACGCGGTTTCGCCCGCGTAGTTTTCGTTCCCGTGGGAGTACAGGGAAGAATTTTTCATATCAGTCCAGTAGTTTCGGAGCTTATTCAATACAAACATGCTTACATACAAATCTTTACTCTTTATAATATTAGTATAAATCACTCACCAGCTTACGCTGTGCCTCCTCAATCTTTTTATTATTTTCTGCCATGATTTCCTCCAGCTCTTTCCTTTTACGAGCTTCTTCCTCCTGTATAATAAAGTCGTATGTTAATAGCGAACATAACGACGCTGTGACCACTGTACAATGTTATATATATTGCGTTTTATGCATTCCACTTTTATATGATATTTTCAACTCAATGAAAATACAATTTTAGTATGTCTTGAGTAGTGTATTCCTATTAGAATTGTATGTTTCCTAAGTAAAAAGTCCAGCTATATAAGTAAGTGTATTTCCCGTATCTGTGTATTTATACTGTTGTTACAACACAATATGATGTGTCTAAACATATACAGCTATATAATAAGTATAGCTACAGGTAACTATGGCTGCCTCATTTCATTAAAAATGTGGTTTTACAAAAAATATATTCAAAAAATACCTTCAGCATCACGACTGGATCCTCATGCAGCGTCTCCATAAAATTCTTACTGCGTCGGGCTCTTGACCAGTCTTCGACCTGACTTATACTCTACGTGACTGCCAAGGACAGTCAAGCGAACAATTTTAAAATGCTAGCCGAACGCCTCAAGGGCAATGTTACAATACGGCGTCACAATCCGCCATTATCGTGCATGACATGTATGCGGGTGGACAATGGACGTGGAGCTAACAGAGGCACACGTCTCACCACTCAATTACATTTACAATTCAACAAACAAAGTCTCGTAAGCACTCGATCTACACCTGACAGGACCTTTAACAGATATGATCGAAATAATCTTTTATTAGTTTCTGTTTAAAATAATTGTATAACAATAGATATTTGGTTGTGTGCGAGAACAAGGTCATATTGTTGTCGCTAGGGTGCGGTCATGCGGGAGAGCTGTGTTCGCGCTCGCACATGACGGAGTGTGGTAATGTCAGTTACCTGGCGAGCCAGCTCCTCGCGCCGTTGCTGCTCCCTCTGCCGCTCCAGTTCCTGCATCATCTCCTGTTCCATCTTCCTCTTGGCTTCCTCCACTCGTTTTGCTACTTCTTGTTCAATTTCATCTTTTCGTTTCTCTAGTTCTTCTTCCACTCTTTTCTTGACGAGCAGCTCTATTCTCTTTGCCGCCTCCTCTTCTACTACCTGCTGATATATTAATTCTTAATTATCTTTATTGTATTATAACATGGTTACTATGACATATTTTTGGCCAGTGCAATGTTTATGCATGTATTTCTCAACAAGTTGGCTATTAGTATTAAATTAGCAAATCAATCATTAGCTTATTCTAGTAAATGAAGTATAATCATGCATAGAAGTTAATGTTAGTACATTAATTATTATCAAATAGCTGTAGATAATGGAATAAATATAATATAAGACCACTAGGTTGTATCTATGCCTGAATGTCTTTGAACGCTAGTTATTTGTTTATTTATGTTGAATTTTTATTAATGTTATGTCATGGACAATAACACTGACACAGTTGGAAAGTATGTACGGATATCTATACAAATATTAAAAAGCAGAGTTTGTTTGTTTGTTTGAAGGCGCTAATCTCAGGAACTGCTGGTCCGATTTCAAAAATTCTTTCTGTGTTGGATAGACCATTTATCGAGGAAGGTTATAGGCTATATTTTATTTTCAAAAAATTTGGGATCCATACGAAAATTGCTATTTTGTAACCCAAGGTGTAAAATCGGAAACCTATTTATGCCTGCACTGCAAAAACTATTGTCAATAGGAAAAAAGAAGTACTATGGGTTTGAAGGTCTTATATCTACAAAAATAATATCTAGAAAACAAAAAGTCCTCGAGAGCACATATCTAACTATCATGGTTTAGTCACAATAACAAATTTTATGTTCATTAAAAATATTAAATCGTCTGAATAAAGAAACTACTAATATTAATCCTTATTCAAATTAAGCATTACATTATCAAGGCCATTTATGTGGTAGTAAAATACTTTTTGACCTTTTGTTTTATTCCAATCAGACATTTCATTGAGAATTTATCACAAGTATAAAAATGCAAAGAATTGGTACCTAATAGTGAGTTATCTGCTAAGTGCAAATGAAAGTATACAAAGTACTGACATAGAAAAACAAATTTATTATTTTTTTCTCAGTCTGTCTGTCTGTTTGTTTGTTTGTAAAACATTTAGGGTACCAAGGGAATTAAATTAAATTGATGCGGGTGAAACTGCAGGGTACAGCTAGTGGTTAATATTATTACAAGAAATAAAAATTCTCCTATATCATAATGTAATAATTTGCAAGTTGACATAACATAACGAGTTGTATAAGGACACAAATGATGTGAGGCTTTATTCTAAAATTCACTTATTAATTCCAACTAACTTCCTTGAATATTAATATTAATATTAATAAATATACTAATATTAAATTAATCAAATAATAGTAAAAGAAATATAATGAATAAATAATACAGAAAAAATATGAAGGTGGCTAAAAGATATTTAAACCAACAATAAAATTATTATACCAAAACTACAGGGATAAGTGGGTGTTCTCACCTATGCACCCTATCGGTGATCATTCTCAGAGGCTATGAAAATATTGACATAGCTGTCATGAGTGATGAGCTGTCTATTCAGTGAAATGCAAATAAAACATGAACAGTTACCTACTACTTTCACTGAGCACTCATAAATTGTGACAGTAGCTATCTTTATCTACACATCTATATGATATATATGATCAGACAAATAACATTGAAGTGTCTGTTTGTAATTCCAAAATAACAGGTTTTCCCGAAAAGCATATGCATTATTATGAAAGTATGTACCATACATACTTAATAAAAGCAATTTAAAAAAAAAACTGTCTGTTCTGGCTAATCTACGAAAGGGCTGGACCCATTTTAAAAGGACTTTCACTGGCAGATAGCTAATGTTACAAGAAGTAACTAAGGCTTTTTTTATTAGAACCCTGATGTTTTTCAGGGCCACCCATGCTATGAAGTCTACGCAAGTGAATATGCGGGGCAAAGCTAGTACTTAAATTTAAGTTTTGACAAAATTTGATAACCATCCAACTAGTTATAGGTATAAGTGTGGAATATTGAAGAAATAAAATTATTCTAGACCTTCTGTTCTGCTTCCCGGACACGTCTCTGTCTCTCCATTTCGGCTAAACGGTCCACTTCATCCATCTTACTGCGGCCCTTGGACTTCTTCCTACTCCTCCTGCTACCCTCATATGAGCCATCAGTACTGCTTGTTGATGTTACGGAATGTGACCTTTTCCTGCAATTATAAATGGATCATTAGGATCTCGAAAAACAATTCATCATTGAACAAACAGAAACACTTAATTATTAGTAATTAACACAAAAGTAATACCATGTAAAAACATCTTAGCCACAAGGAAGTGACTTTGTATAAATAATTTATCGTATTTTTTACAAATTATTATAGATTTACATAAAGATTATTTTTTAATATATTGTTAACTGCAGGATGCAATATTAATAACTTGAAAGTTGGGACCAAAAGATTTGTGGTAAGGGTGTAAATTACCACCATGAATGACACACAGGCAGGGGGACAAAAAGGCTAAGAAATATAGTATCAAAGGCCCAAGTAATTGTATTGGCATATTTACCATCATGCAACCCCTAGTTATTAATGGGAATATGTAGGATGTATGAGGGAAATACCTAGATGGGAAATTTGCAAATTCTGCATATTATGTACCTACTCGATTAATACTAAAATAAGTTGCAATGCTTTAGTTAAAATAAGTTAAAGCTGTCCTACCTTGACTTGGAACTGCGTTCTCTGGATTTCTCGGCATGTTTAGAATTCCTGCTTCGTGAGGATGACCTATCTTTTGATCGACTCTTCTTTCTTGAATGTTTGCTGCTCTTATGATGCCGCCGGGGCGATTTAGTCCGTGACCTAGATCGACCCATTGTCAAAATGTTTAAGGATTTTCCAATAATAACGATTCAAACACAAATAACTGGCTATTATAACGACAAATTCATCACATCCCTTAGATTAGATACCTATTCGTTCACGCATTGCCGACTTTGACAGGCGAGCGACGCCATTTTTTGCTATTTGTTTTTTTTTTTATCAAAAGTCAGTACGTTTGGATATCTGTCACAGAAGTCGTAGTATCGCAAATAAATTATAATGCGTAAAGATTAAAATCAAATGATTTAAACCATAGACACAATAGAAGTATAATTTATTTATTTTAATCATGTTGCATGGTGCCGTCACGAGTTATTCAGACACAACGAATAATTTAGATATAATATATTACAAAGATCTATAAGTATTTTTTGGACAGCGAGGAATCCAATGGGTTCCGCCACATATTTCAACAATTTACAAGATATTTATCTCAACAATCACTTGACATTGGCGGAATAATTTTACTTAAGCTCATCGCCATTAAATAAATAAAAGAAAGAAAAGTACTTTTTTAAAAGTATCTTTTGCATAAATTTCCGTTAGGCAGGCAAGTACCCACGCACCCACATACTAGCTTTGCTTAGTTAGTTTGGGACTGGGCACCGCTATGTGATAAACCTGAACATTATTATTGCTATTTAGCTTCTCGGTAAAATATATGGTATCAAAAGTTTTAAAAATGCACCTCAAATATCACTTTGCAACATTTATTGATTTTCTACGCATTTAAAACACAATATGAAGCTATTCATGATACATTAAAGTGAAGTAGGTAACTAGTGCAAATATTCTTTTTCTTTTCGTTTTATAAATGAAATTATATTTGTTGTTGCCTGAACCATTTCATCGTTAGACTTATCAAGTTTATTTTTATTGTTTTCTTTGCGCAAACTAATAGTAGACGAAAATTGCTTAAATAGTCTTTTTATGGATCGCATTTCATCTAAATTAAGTTTTTCTTGTGATGCGTCTTCTAATTTACTAAAGTTAAATGACTCTTTTAAATTGGTTGCAGATGCTGGCTTAAGTTGGCTAGATTTCTTTACTAAAGAATTTTGAGAGTTGTAATTTGACTTCTTTATAGCAACGTATGAGCTAGAATCTAGCTTAGGCGTTGAATTATTAGAACTCGAGGCGTGATCAGAAATAATTCTGTCTATAAGGTCTTCTAATTGTTCCGAAATAATTTGTGCTTCCATGTCATTTTCTGATTCTGAACTAGGGATGCATATTTGTTCTGCTTTATTTTTATTTGAATCGACATCGTCTTCTGGTACAACCATAATGTCCGAGTCGCAATATCGTTTTAATTTGTTCAGCATGGATTTGATGTCCTTTTCACTGGTAATATCAGCGTCGTCATATGATTCTTTTAATTCTATCTTGCCTCTGTAGAAGTAGTCTAGAGGTAGCGAGTAGCCTTGTATGAACAGTTCGCCAGCTAAGCCGTATCTCGGCATTGTTATCGGCTGTCGGTATATGCATTCAAATTTTCCTGTTGCTGCTTTTGAATTGTGTGCGTAGTCAATTACCACTGCAACAAAATATGTATGAACGCATAGTCACCTATTCATATCCATTATCATAGCATATTTAGATATCAGTAGGTAGGTATAATGAGTAATTTTACTTACCCTTGATAATATCCGATACAACGGCAGGACAAATCTTTGCAGTAACGACAGTTGTATGTTTCAAGTCAGGGCAAGAATTAATTTCAATAAGCCATGGCTTAAACTCTTTATCCAGAATGAAGTCGCAGCCGTATAGTTCAAATCGATTCTTGCACACGGAGAGGGAATCTTGACAACTGAGCATAATACCGATTATTGATTTTTTCATTCCTGGGTAGATTATATTGTCCCATACTTTATCCTTGCCTATTCTATTCAAATAATCTTTATAAGTATCTAAGTCCCACATATTATATTCGGGTAGCTCTGGATGTCGACCAGTACAATTCATATATTTCCTCTGAACGGCATTGTTTGTCAAATGTATGGACTCGTGGAAATTTTTCAGATTATATTTCTGTGAGCTGAATTTAAGGTAACATTCTTTGTACATCCATACTTCGAGCGGATATGTATTAGTTACTAGATAATATTGTCTTATATCAAATTTTGTTTGATGAATGAGTAATGGTTCTTCTGCAATAAAAGGATTGACAAAATTAGACAAGAAAACAAGATCGCATAATGTTATTGACAAAAATATCTCAATGTGCTTGTAGGTAGGTACGTACCGATATATTTTTGTATGACATATTTAGTGTTAGCCTTATTCAGCAGGTTACTGATGACTTTTAATTTAGAGGCCATCCTAATACCTCTACCTCTGGAACAATGTGCTGGCTTGATAATCCATATATTGTGACAGCCCTCGCAGCTAAGTTGTGGCCGATATTTGTGCATCTCTTTTAGTAAGAACTTTGCATATCTTAAGTACAGTGGTAGTTTCTTCTCGGAATCTTCTTCGAACACCTCGTCCCTAGCTATAATCCTGTAGTACTTACTCAGAAATGCATTCCATTGTCCATTACTAATATTAGATAAATTTCTATCAATATCTTTATTTTGTTTCCGAAACAAATATTCCTTGCATCTATTCAAAGCAAATACCATAACGTGCATGGATATTTTTCCCGATTGAATGAACACTGGTCTTTCATTTGCCACCATCGATAGAATCCATTTTAATAAACTGGTGCATGCGGTTATTTTGAAGTCTTTTACAAATCCGTTAATCTCTCCCGTATCATAGGTATTGTAAGTTCGAGGACCGTTTACTTCTGCTACATCTTCGATATAAAACCAATAGTTCCTTTTCATAGAATAACACAAACCTTGTTTCGATGTCCACAAGGCGTCTATTCTCAGTTTATTAATCATAGTGGTATAATCCTTGGTCATATCTATTGTAGCGTCTCGCCAATCATCTCCTGAGCGCCATATAAAGTTTGGAGTGCATTTTTCTACGAGGTTCGACAGCAGTAACCGTTCTAACTCACCGTGTACATCAGCCTTATTGGATAGTGTGCCATCTCTTATTTTAGATAAATTCATACGGTTGGCAGTTATTTTTTCAACCCATCCACGTTCCAATAATGCTTTACGTACAGCACTGCAACTGCCGCATATTGAAAAGATTTTGTTCTGTTTAATAGCGTTCGCTGCCATGCTTTTTAGCGCTATGTAACGGGAAGATCTGTTTTGACAGCTGGATATAACGTAAGTCTTCTCTTTTGCTGACAGACCTGGAGCACAGTATATACTATGGGTGTCACATCTCTTCGGCTTGTACGGCAAACTTCTCCTCGTACTATTACCCATAGAAGTGAAGGGGGAAAATATTCTCTTAACACCAGCTTTATCAATATTTTTAGAAGGAAAATTCTGTAACGATTTTTTTTAAATTAGAAGTTGCACTGTTGTAGTTGTAGCATGAGTAAATATAACTTACATTGCACACTATACAATTTGGTTTGTAAGCGTGTGTCCTGCTTTCGTCATTTTCATCAATTGGTGAATTTCTAGCGCTTTGCTTTGATGAAGAGCCAGTCTCAACATGTAAAATTAAGAAAAAAAAAATAAGTAGGTAACTAGATCATGTTAGGTACAAATGGACAGATGATTACCATACATTCTCAATATTACCTGGCTTTTTTTTATAACTTTTTTTGCTCTGTTCGGCATGTTTTTAGACTTTGCCGGCTCATTCCTTTTCAGGTATAAATTTGTATGTGTCCTAAGAAATAAAGGTGATATTTATATTCTACAAGTAGTTAACAAAAAAATGACGTTTCCATCATTCAGTAGGTACCTTCGCTTCCCTTAATGAGCAGGTAGCGGCGTATTGAGATCGGGCATTGATGTACCTACTGTATTATCTTAGATCGTCAGCTAACTAATTACGTTATACACAATAGCGATTGTAGAATAATATTTAAAATGTATTGTCATTTTCACCATACATATTACCATTATCAGCAATGGTTTAATGATAATGCATTTATTAATAAGTAGGTTCTATTTATCTCTACAAAGTACCTTCACTTTTCATCTGATTCATCAATATCTTCATACATACATAAATCATCGTAAATTTTAGATAAGGTTATATTTTTATCGCAATATTGTAAATTTAGTTCTCTCTTCTCTAGTTCTGTCAAAATTAGGTTACCTTTCAAGACCGAAAACTCATGTGCATTTGTATGAAAAACATCAATTTAATTTACCTACATACATATGCTCACGCCAGTATTCCCCGAAGGGGTAGACAGAGGTGTTGTTACCTAATGTCCCTAATATTCAATCATAGTCTATGTTTAATAATCACTTCAAGTTTCTATGTAAGTAGGCAGTAGGTAATTGATATCTAATTTAATAATCTATACCTTCCCTCTTATAGGAAACATTTTAATGTTTTTTCATTATGATATTTACAACTATTTTAATGGAGTTTTTATCATGGTCTTTCTTTCTTCGCACTGAGAATTTTGACAATTATGATTTTTTGACATTCATCAATGTCAACAGTTGCAGGTGTAAAAATTTTATTTTATTGTTTTACAAATATTTGCCAGTGTTGTATTGGAAAAGTAGGTAGTGTCGTTGATTTCGGGAGAATTTGCGGGATACGATGGGATAGGTTATGGACTGGGACTGCTGAATTCTGAAACAATAAATTCAGTAATGCATTAGATAATAGTTTTATTAGGTAGTAGAATTTTCTAGGATAAAATTTGAACATTTCAACAACAATTCCGAAAAATAATTAGCCATTACGAATTACAGAAGTCTCAATATCTTAAAAATAATTGCGAATTGAATTCCGTAATGGTACCTTTAATTTTATTATATTTAATAGTTTATGAACACTTTAGAGTTTAAGCATTAGTCTTTCTTTTAAAAAATGAGCTCGAAGGCTCATCGTTTAGAGGTGTGACAACAACTCGATATGGAGCATAGATAGATGTGCAGCTTTTAGAAAACGTAATACTTTTCTGCTTATTTCTATTGTCTTCGCGTAGCTTACAAATGCTCCTACCTATAGCGCTTAGCTTTTTTAACGGGTCTGTATCATCGCCATTCTGCGGATTAACATCCAAAGTAGCCTTGGTAGTGATCAACCCTGATTTGGTCTGTCGAATGGGAACAATTGGTTCAATTTTGTTTGTCACTCTGTTCTGGACTGAAATGGTAGTTCGGAGAATACTGGCCGTTTCCCGTTCCCACTCGGCAGGGTCTATATAGCAGCGTTTGTTACCCACCGACCTGTCGATTTTGGGCTTCTCGGCCTTGCTCGCCGATTCTGTGCGAAATTTACTGTTACTGTTGACAGTCTGACCATCTTCAGGGCGACAGCATGAATGGGGCACGATGCGTCGCTTAGATTCTCCGTTTTTTTCTCGTCTTCCTCGATGAGTCCTAGAAGAGAGCGCGGAGGTTTTACGCTTTTTTGGTCCGTTTTTTAATGAGATGCCCGATTTCACTACAGTTATTGCTTGGCGTACCGTGAGAGAATCCTTGGGGGCTAAGAGTAGGCCGTCTTTGTTGGTTGGTAAGGCGTCGTACGGGTTGAGCCACGTTAGGAAGTCTGTTATAATGGGTCCGCTGTATTCTGCGGGTACAGGTTGGTCTTTATCTGGTATAGTGTCTCCAGAAGGCACCCGGGGAGCGATAGGAGTAACGGATCTTGGCTCGTGTTTTCTTTCTTTAGATCTTCTGATGAGTCTCTTCCCGTTGATGCACAGCGAGAGGCCCAAGTACGCTGGCGCTTTGGGGATGACTTGTCTGTACGCCAACTCAAATGTTCCTGTATCTGCGTCTGGGTTGTAACGCCGATCGAGGACCACTGCGAGATACAGAAAAAATCCTTATAATGATGAAGGAATCCCTAAAACAGCTTAAATAAGTAGTTTGCCACTGAGTTACTTAGAATTTGGCCTCGTACAGAATCCTATTTGCAGCTTTATTCCTTACCTTTGATAACATCTTCAAGGCATTGTGGGCAGAGTCTCGCGGTAACAGATGTAGTAGGCGCCAGGTCAGGACTGGAGTTGATCTCAATGAGCCACGGAGTGAAGTCTTCTGTCAGCATGAAATCGGCACCATACAGCTCGAAGCTGTTCTGTCTCTTATCCATCGTCTCTTGGCACGCTAACATGGCACCAATCAAGCACTGCTTGATTTCTGGATAAATTTTCGACTCCCACAGCTCGTATTTTCCTATCTGTCTTCAAAAACATAACAGTAACATTTAAAATGTATGTCTATATAAATAACTTCATTTGTCTAACATAACTAATGGTATTCACGTTCATAAGTGCCTTACCAGAGGGTAAACTGCATGCTTACTTAAATAGATATCAGCTATTTTTTTTAGTGGAACATAATTTTAGTTCTTTGCCTCCTATACGCCAACACACACTGCTGTCATTGTGAGAAATATTTAAATAAATTATAAACTTCCGTGATGTAACGGTTCGCCTTATCCAAATCGATTAATAGTCCCCACAGACAAGATTATCTATATATATTATCTATAGGAGAAGCAATCATCACTATTAACAAGCAACACCCTTACCTAAGATAAGCTTTGAAGGTATGGCAGTCCCACATGTTCTCATCGGGCAACGCCTTGTCCCTATCACCATTATTCTTATACTTCGTTTGCACTGCATTGTTTGTCAAATGTACAGATTCATGGTAATTCGACAAACTAAAAATTTGCGAACTAAACCTTAGATAGCTATCTCTGAAACCAAAGTTTAAATTAATATATCTTGGTTGTATTTGGCAATTTACTTAATTGGTTACGAAAAGTCTTACTTGTAAACCCAGATCGTTAAAGGTTGGCAATTAGTAATCAAAAACCATTGTCGTATATCGAATTTCGTGTCGTAAATAACAAGTGGATTTTCTGAAACAATTAGAGAAAATACAGAGCACTTAATGATGCCAAATGAGCACTTGAAAACTGATACACGATACAAGAAGAGATATAAAAACAATTTAACATTTCTGAAAATATAAATTGATACCGATATATTTCTGAACAACATATCTAGTTTTCTGAGCAGATACATTGATGAGGCCTATGATGTCTTTAATATTGTTCATGAGCTGGATGCCCCGGCCTCTACATTTGTTGCCGGGCTTCACAATCCATATGTTAAGGACGCCATCTATGTCGATTTGAGGCCAAAATTTTATCATCGTTGCTAATATTTTTGCTGCTTTTCTTTCTAGTTGTCTGCAAATAAATAGTAATAAGCTATGTAATTTTTTTAAGATTTGTATGGCATCATCATGTATATAGGTAGAGTAACGAAACTTATCCAGTTATAATAAACTGCTGTATTTCTTGTCGTTATAAGTACCCGACAATAAGATCCCAAATCCAATGAAAATGTCATTAGATTTAATGACACTAATTTACATTACGCTACGCATCTATGTATATGTAAATTGGCCTACGAACTGCCAGTTTAACATAATTGTGATATTCGATCCAAGTTACTACGTTGATATTATTGGACACGCAAACGTCAGAAACAGTGACAAACATTATAATATATGATCTGGTAGTAATAACGTTCAATTTTTCTATCAATAAACAATGATCTAATTACCTAATTGTTGATACAAACGCAATGTTTATTACAATGGGATGGTTATGAATCGATGAAATCAACGAATAACATGTTTTGGAAAAATATTTGGTTACGCTTCAAAGATATTTAGTGAATTCATAGTGAAAACATCTTAAAAATATAAGATTACTAGTTGACGCGGTGAACTTCGTATCCCCGTTCCCTTTACTGATTATTTAATGTAATCAACGTTTAAACCTCCCCTGAACTTCTACAACTATATTAACATCGAAATTAATCAAATCGGTCCAGCCATTCTCAAGTTTTAGCAAGACTATCGAACAGCAATTGATTTTCATATATACATAAGATTTGTAAATTACCTGATGTTAGTATTCTTATCCTCTGTGAACTTTGCTTTCTCATGAACCAGAAGATAATGATGCGTAAGGAATTGATCCCATTCGTGTTCCCAAACATGGGTCTGATCTTCTGTTTCATCAATATCTTTGTGAGTGAAAAATGAAATGTATTCGTTCAATCTACTAATGGCGAACTCAATTGCGGTAAAGGGTACTTTTCCCTGGCTGACAACAAGGCTCTGTTCGGCCTGGCTCTGCACCGTGTTGCACAGCCATTTGAGAATGCTAATGCAAGCCGTTATCCTGAAGTCGTCGATAAATTCCTCGAGGCTATCCGAGTTGTAAATGTTGTAACTACGTGGGAATTTTGTCAATGCCACTCCCGGCTCCGTAAACCAATGCATCTGGGTTATTGAGGTCGTTAATCCTTCTTTGGTCGTGAAAATTGATCTGCAAAACCTTAAAATGAAAAGATATTTTATTGAGGTTCTAGCACAAAACATTTCAACATTAGTACTAGAATTATTGCATTTTATTTAACTCGAAGTTTCGGCGTACATCGATTTTGTATTGACCGTGGTGTACACGTGACTCAGCTAAATTGCCTAACTGTTCATCACGAGTTTATATAACCAAGTAGAAGTTAATTTCAAAGTCATAGCCAAATATAATTTACCTGCTTATGACTACATCCTTGTTGCTGAGCAACCAGTCGTATCGGTCCCTTTTGGTTGTCCAGAGAAAGTCCACCGAATGGTGCTCCATAAATTTGTAAAGAATCATCCTTTCCACTTTAGATAACTCTTTGCCGGACGCCTTTTTAGGATCTAAATTTAATGGAGGGTGTCGGACCTACAATTTAGAAGTTATATATAACAGACGAGTAAGTATATGCTCACGCCATCCCAGAGGGGTCCCCTAAGGGGTAAGCAGAGGTGTTGTAACAACACCCATATTTCACCGAATATGATCAAGTGCCAACGTGTCAGAGGGTGAGTCCATCGCCGTAAGTTTATTATTTATTATATTATTAAATATCGTATTTATTAGTAGAAGGAATTGGATACATTTAGGTTAGATTTGTTTGTTTGTTGGACCTTACCTTATGGGTTTCATATTTTTCAATCCAACCCCTTTCCATCAAAGCGCGACGGACCGCCGGGAAGCCTCCACCTTTTATCATGAACACTTTATGGTCTTTCATGGCGTTTTCGGCGATTTTCTTCAGCTCATTCCACCTCTCGTTAGACACCCAGCTCCTATACTGCTTGAGTTGATCACTCGAGGTAGACGTTTCTGACGAGTGATAGGTAACTTTACTCAGCCCGAGTAAGACTCGCAGGCTTATAACTATCTTAATATACAATGTCCACACTAAAGTATATACACCAGCTTAATTTGTAAAGATATTTAATAATGAGACATGATCATGATTTCGTGTCATCTAATGAATTCTCAATCTGTATCTTTAGTACAAGTAGTAATGGGTAATGTGCCTAGATAGTGCATGAACCATGTCTAACTACGTGGCACACCTGGCCCATGTTCGGACTTGGAGAACGATACGGCACTAGAGGGGCGCAGCTCCTTCTTGGCTGTGCTGTCCTTATGCAGCTTGGAGTCAGACGCGCTCTCCTCCAGTTCCATCGTTATAGCCATGGGCAACGTTGACTCTCTAGAACTCTGCAACAGACGACAAGCAGCGTCATCTTCAGACTACTCCATGACGTGCGTTCTGTTCCCAAGCCAGCGCTGGACTGGTCGACTAAATATAAACCACTAGTGCAATAACCTACTTGAATTTAACCTACATTGGAGCTCCCTGGCTATCAGCGAGGCTTCCGCGCGTATCCCCGCCTGGCACCTGATCGACTGACGTCATAAGCCTGTGCCCTTCGCGAAACTGTGCAGAATGTGCTTACCCGGAAATTATTAAACGCAAATTATTCTTACCTTCTGTAACCAGGCCGCTGCTCAGAAAACTAGGTTACTAAAAACGCAATAGCGTTCATAAAAATTGCAATAAGTAGTTTGGTAACTGTTAATTTAATTATACATTTCTATTTCCACAAAGTGACGTTACATATATGTGCCAAAATTACACAACAATATTGAATTGATTCAATTTTATATTGATATTTTTTCACATGGTTAGTTCCAAAATGATCAAACCTCATTGGTGAATATCGATTGTGAAAGTAATGCTTACATAATTAAATAAATTGTTAGGTATATCTTCGACCTGTGTTTTATAGTGGGTTCATATAAATTAATGTTTTATGTATTATTACTTCATTAAGTTTTCTATGTATCACTTATTGCCGATCCTATTACAAATAAATAATAAAATAATCTAGCTACCTACATTAAGTTTTTTTATTTTGCTACACATACCCAAGTAATTACCTAAGCTTAGTTTTTTCTAGTGGCTAATGCCCTTTTAAGTTTGTACCTAAGCATAATTATATTTGAAATTGTTCTCAGTGAGTAGTTACTCTTGTGGTTCAACGTTCCCACTAAATTATTTATTCTAAAATTATTTTGATAACCCCTCGTTTTCCACTATTCTACTCAAAAAATTCAGTTTGGCTTTTATATATCTTTTTTACGACTGAAGCTTTGAAGTGGGGTAAGATAATGTTGATTTGAATTTATAGCGAAACTTCTAACCATCGTCTAACATGTACATAATTCGGCAAAATAAATACGCGTCATACCTACACCTAACAACATGTGTCTGTAAATATATACAGATAAATAAAATTGAAGCGTCTGTTTGTAATACCAAAACAGTTTTTCACTAAATGCATATGAAAGTATATAAGTTAAGTACTGACCTAAAAACACAACATTTCAAAAAATTTCTCTTTCTGTTTGTTTGTTCCGGGTAATCTCTGAAACGGCTGGATCGATTTTAATGGGACTATCACTGGCAGATAGTTAGATGTTAAGGCGTAATTAACCTATTTCAGTACATACTTACCATCACATCACCAGCGCAGTGGCGGGCTGGTAGGCAAAAGGTAAAGCATAGACATATATTTTTTTAATGTAATGAAAAGAGCCACACCTGTCATCATCATGACTTTTAATAAGGAGCCATTGAACCTCTCCAGCGGTATCATCACATCATCCTAAATAGGGTTAGTATAGGTGCGGTCATGAGTTTTAAGCGCTAGCCTGGAATGCGTAGTTGAGTCTTGATGGCGCGAGCGCCAACAGGTAGGCACATGGGCAGTTACAGTTATCCCCACTATTTTTGCTGAGCGCACAATATCTTACAGTAGTTCATACAGGTGCCCTGAAGGTATGTAAGTACTATTGTAATAGTTTTTTCTACTAGTTTTAGTATTAAGACTTTGATTTGTTGTGAAGTAGGTATTTATATTAAGTATTTAAACATTCGACATAATGGCAAGGCTGGTTAGCGCAGAATTTGGTCGGTCGTTATGGAAATCGATGGGGGAAGGCCGTTCAACAATGGCCAACCTTCGCTTGATATTATGATAATGATTCGATATGTTATTTGCCCTACAATGGAAGTTGAATAAATATATCGCAGTTATAAATCGACAGTTGAAATAGAAAACGGCTACGATTTAGCCTAGGCAAAGAGGAAAGAGCGCCATTGAGTCTAGCCCAAATAATACTTACCACGTGGTAAATTTGTATCATCTACGGCGATATTTATATGTTTTCTCTGCGGCATCTGAGAGTCTCCAACTTCTAAAATCTCTAACTAGACGCAGTGTTAGTTGCCGGTAAAAAGCCTGCAGCGCTGGCACGACATTGTTAAAACTTATGTAGTACGTGAGTGGGACAGAGGGGAGTATTTTGTTTGTAGTTAAATTATATTTTAATGAAATTTAAAACATATTGCATACAAAAACGACTGTAAATTTCTTGATGAGATTTCTTCCACTAAATCCAGGAACCCTTAAACTCTGAAAACAATACAGAGCACATTATAAAACTAGAAATGAGACAGTATAATATTATGATCTTAGTTTGATCCATAAGTAACTACCTCAGGCCATAGTTCGTCAGGTTGTCTATATTGTTACAACCACAGACAAGAGGGAAAAACAAAACGTAACGTGTCCTGAGGTTGGTACAACTGGTTATGACATGAGAAAAACCAAGATGGCGAGTCCATCTCCGTTTGATGGTTCTCTGTGATAATTCACACATTCGATGTCATTTTTCGAACTTATTTCGTAATGATCTAGCAAGTCAAACATTCATAAAAAAAATCTATAAGTAGTATTAAAGTGTTCGCAGTATTGTAAACGTGTCGTAATTTATCTTAGATGTGCATCTAACCCACCTGAGGAATGTTGAATGTTGGTTTTTTCTGTGATTTGTGATACGGTCAGGTGTTTTCGTTTTGCTCAAAATTAAAATTTTGTTCTTGCGCAGTGAGTGAAGTTATCAGTTCAGATGTATTTGTGCCGTGGGAATGCTAGATGTCGGGACTGTTTCCAATGTTGGGAAACAAAAGCGTGAACTATTTGTTTTGATAGTCCGTGATAAAATAAGTTGTGAAGGTCTGACGGAGAAAGAGCTCCGGCCGGAGTGATGGCCTTCAGTGAGGTGAGAATCTTATTTTGCACTTTTATCATTTTCTTTGCTACTAGTTTTTCTACAATAATACCCACAAGTACAGTTCTGCAATATGCAGTTATATCAAATTGCCTGTATGAACTTGGCATTAAAGTACCTTTATGTTGCATTAAAGCTTCATAAATCGACAGAAATTTAACAAAGATCAGTAAAAAGGCTTTCAGATAAGTAAGATAACACACTATCAACACATTTATGTCTTGAATTTGTGTTTTATTAGCTTGTGCTGTTCAAATGAAGCATTCATTTTCCTATCACCTAATTTCAGCTATCTTTGATGGTAATATACATATTTAGTGGATAATGCTTCTTGAATATGACTTCCTTATCTTAACATTTTTATCTACATTCTTTATTGATGATGTCATGAACAAGAACAAGCAATATATCATTAGTTATCTAATTGCATATTTATTCATGTTTTTGCTGATATTTCTTTAACACTTTGGGGTAACATAAATTAAGTTAAACTGTGACTCAAAAATATCTTTCTTTGATTAGACTTTTAACAAAGTACTTTAATTATACATGATACCATAAGTGTCTAGAAGATGCTCTGAACAAGTTAAAGCTTAGAAATGTCACTGCTAGACCATAAGCTTTAGCATGGCTCAAAATGTTTTGATACTCTGGATGCGGGTTGTGGTTGAAAGCCAAACATGGTGAATGTGTTGAAATGGAATGAAAACATTGAGAAAGCAGAGCTCTCAACTCTTCTCCATCCATTGTAGCATTGAGTTAGTCTCAATAAAAGTGTAGTGAAAGCTTGATTTAATCCAAAATTTTTGGAGGATAAATCTCAGTCTCTGCTTACCATGAAATATAGTTTTATGGTCAAATTAGCTATGCACTTAGTTTAGTAAAATTATTATTATTTTGAGGCTTCTCACACCAGTTTTGGTTAAGTTTTTAATGTTTTGATAATGTTATATCACAATATTAGCGATTTCAACATCCTTTCAAGATTTTCAATATTGGCCACATTCTCATCGCCATGGTTACTTTTCAACCATGTACATTTATTTATTTAGTTCATTATTCCATGTATAGATCTATTACTGCAGGTGGGCACCAATACATTAGTGTTTTTGGTAATGTTTTAATAATGTTGTCTAAAACATATTTTCCATGTTAAGTAACAAATAAGATACCTGAATCTGAAATTGGTCTGTTTAATAGTAACCATCAAAAATTCAGGGTCAATAATATATTTAAGTTTATACATAAGTATTATTTTTCTTTTATCATACTATGTAGTATGTATATTAAGATATTTTATATAATACTTTTTTGTGGGTCAATATTAACATGGTCCTCTGGTATAGCGTCTGCTTTATTGTATTCACATAACATTTTGACATAATATCTTATGTCATAAGAGTAAAATTAGGCATTCTGAATACATAACACCTATGTTTTAAGTTGCACAACTGCTGCATTAGGTCTTAAATTTGTGAGAGGTGCTTATAGAATGTCAGCACAACACAAATCTGTTACGGCGTTTCGTAACCGTTAGCAATTCACACGGTGGGTTCAGCTGTTTTGTTATTCCTCAGAATTCTTCATAGTGAAGTTGGAGAAATATCCTAAGTCGGATTGGTGGTAGGCGTTTCATAATTGAGACTTTTAGCGGCAGTTTCTCACGGTTTCATTGTTATTCTGAACCCGAGCTGCGCGAGCGTCGTGCGTGGCCGTAGCGATACCGCTGTGCTGCGTGAGACACCGCGTTTCATTTTCGTAAACATGACTTGTATATAATGCTAGTTTTACCTATGTTACCTTCATTCACGTAGGAAGTGGCACAACAAACAAACATGCTTTTATGAATGACCTAGATACATAGTAACTTTTTGGAAACTGATAAGTTAGGAAACTACCTAGGCGACGAGGTTTTTGTATGGTCGGCAACGTGTGTGATGCTTTTGATTTCCATACGTTGCGGTGACCACTTACAAGCTAGCTGCATGCCCATTTTATAACACTAGCTGTGCCCCGCGGTTTCACCCGCGTAGACTTAAAATTATCACAGAGCCCTAACTTAAAAAAAGAATCCTAAGTTACTCGTTGCAACATCAACTGAAATTAGTCCAGACGTTTCAGAGTTTATGCATTTTTATTTATCTATATGTTTATATTTTTCGGGATATAGTATCCTATGTCCTTCTCCTGGTTTTAAGCTACCTCCCCCACCAATTTTTAGCCAAATCGGTTCAGCCGTTCTTGAAGCATAATGTAACTAACACGACTTTCTTGTATATATTATATAGATTTACAATGGACGACATAGGTAGGTGGGTACTTTGTAGGTAGGTGTCAAACAATGCGGCCCACAATTTCAGAAGGTAGGTAAATATTGTAGTGTTTGTATAGTTACCGCGTTATCTATGTGGACCGTAGTTTCCTCATTGGGCCACCGATCGCACCCGCATTGCATGTAGGTAGTAGGTAGGTAGGTATGTCGACCAGGATCCCCCTGTGTATTATACTATTACATGCCCTACTAATACTCGTTTCTAATCTCGACCACAGGTAACCCATAGGACGACTTATTCGAAAAACCTGCCTAGTTAATTATAGGTACATGTAAAATGTTATTTTTAGTTTTGCATACTCGCAAATGGATTATTGACCAGCTGTGCCCCGCAGTTTTACCCGCGTATAGTTATTTTAATGGGTCACCCGCTGAGCACTATTGTTTTTTAAAATAAAAGTAGCCTAAGTTATTCCTTGTAACATTAGCTATCTGCCAGTGAAGTCCCGTTAAAATCGTTCCAGCCGACAGAGATTTTTTTTAATTCTTTATTTTTTGTGTCGGTTTTGTATGTAATTATTAGTGAAAAGCTGTTATTTTGGATTTACAAACAGACACTTTATTTAGAAATATTTGTATTTACAGCGAAGTATTTTTAATTACCAAAAACTAAAAATAAGATTTTGTGTAGTAATGAATTGAATGATGCACGATCATCATAGCATAGTGATTTGAATCAGGTAAATTTGTTTGTGAGTCGTGCGCACAGGGTCATCGACCCGGACTTATCAACAATCAAATTTGTAGAGCCCTCAGACTCGCGCTGTGTAGCTCAGACGTATTTGCATAGGAGCCCCAATAGGGGCAACGCCTACTAGGTAAGTAGGTATAAGCTACGATGCCACACATACACAAAACTTTTGAGTTGACTTCTTTCCGTTGGGAACTAAAAAGTACTGTATTTGGCATCAGCATTTTATACTAACATCTCGCGGTTTCACCATAGACTTTTTTTTCATGGCTTTATTCAAGAACCCCTATTTTTTTTTTCAAAATAAAATTTGCCTAGGCAACACCAGGTATCTTCCAGTGAAAGTACCGTTAAAATCGGTCTAGCGGTTTTAGAGATTACCTGAAACAAAGAGAAAGAAAATAACAGACTGAGATTTTTGTGAATAAAGTTATTTTCAATTATTGTTCAATTATTGTACTTTGAAATGCATTTAGTAAAAAGCTGTTTTTTGAATTACAAACAACAACTTCAATTTTCATAGACACCTCATATTTATTGACCTGTATAGATATTTTAATACGTAGGTACCTGAGTAGGTACCACCTTGCTTATTATGAAGTCAACTCGGTCAGAATTGAGAAGTTGGATGACTTCCAAAGCGGCGACAGCGCAGTGGCGGCGGTGGCGTTGAGTACAGTTCACTGCCATGTTTGCAGTACACGGCACATTGTAAACACCTGTCCTGTCCTGTATATAGACACACATCCTTTTGTTTGTCTTCTCTGGATGCCAAACGTCGGACGGGAATAACATAGTACAGAGGCTATACCATGACCTCTTATTGCCATGATAGTTTAATTCTTATTTTGAGACAGACGTATATGACGTATATAACTCTGTTACTGTCACACAGAACTATGATGGCAATAAGAGCTTACAGTAAGGCTCCTGGTCCCGTAAGGAGTTTAGAACGAGTACCTTTGAAAGAGCAGAAGTCAGTTTATGAATTTGTCTCTATCTATATGCATGGTGCGATGCGAATAAAAACATGCGCAGTATCCCCATTATTTTTCGCTGTGCGTTCTTTACTCGTGACGGGATCTGTATAGTTGCATTAACAGAAAAGCATTACTAATCCGACATTACACTTGTAAAGGTCTTTAAACTGTTAATGATAACGCTGAACTTCTTAATTACCAATGACTCACGCCACGCTGGGCTTTTCTAATTTTGATTAATTGTGTTTAACTCAGGGTCATTCAAAGTAAAACTACTTTGAATGACCCTGAGTTATATTTTGTAACTAGATCTTTAATAATTATGAATTATGGATACCTTCGTATCTACTAACTTGATTGAGTATGCTATTATCTAATCTAAGTGAGAGTGGTGTCACCGCGGGATCTTCCCTAAATTGGTTTATTCATTCATACTTAGAGTCATTACGTTAATCAAGTTTTTATCTTTACAACCGTGAATTGACATTTAGTGCATTTTTTAATGAAAATGAAAATGAATTCAGTTTAAGCCCTGGTATGGACGTCGGTTAAATAGTTGAATACTCCAGAACTAATATGACTTATGTCTTTTATACCTACTTCAAAACCTAGCATCCAAAAACCATTTACGGTCCTGGGAGCTATTCTCAGATAGGTAGGTATCATGTTCCATAGCCAATACCAAATATAAGCGCTGGTAAACTATCTGAGGTTTTCTTCAATTTGTAGCGAATACAGTTCACTCCTATTCTATTCTAGCCAAAGCGTCTGTGACACAGTGTATCCATGGTTTTTGGTATTACTTTTTCCAACAAAATTTGTTGGCAGAACCTGAATGAAAGACAAATAAATCTAGATTGATAGCGAATTTCAGAGGAACAAAGGAAAAGGACGGCTCGTTATGAACCAACTGAAAGAGAAAGCGAGTGTCGTATCACCAACAAGAGCAATGGTCATAAAAGCAGAATCATAGATATCTATAAACAAATACTAACATATAATTATCTCTTAAAAGTAACAAGTCTGACCTCTGACAATGCGGTGCGTTCTCGATATCCGTGAACTATCCAACACGATAGGTGAAAGGAGCACGTTTCGATACCACAGTTCTCTTGGAGTTGCCGTTTTAGGTGCTTACTTACGGTACATAGCATCTACAAACCGCTTAGTTTAATATTTCTATACGGGAGGAAATTATTTATTGCAGAAGTAAATCATTTCAGTAGGCCTAGACAAAGTAACATTATATTGCGCTTGCGCTTTATAGAAGCGATACAAAAGAAGGAAACTGCATAAAGACTCATAAAGCAACTCATAAAGATAAAAATTATATAATTTAAAAATTGGAATAACTTCCTTTTGAAGTTGGTGCCAAATGTAACATCAATGACCAACTTCAAAAGTAAGTAAGTATATGGTACTTTTGTCTACGGGCCCTGGGATGTTCATCGGAGGCTGTAGGTTACTTTGTGACTTTGTGGTTAAGGCGTCATTCTTCAAATGACCCACGATTTCCTCCTAGCAAAAAGGTTTCAACAGGGTGTTAAACCGTTATCGGCTGTCAGACGAGGATTGGGAAAATATTATCTAAGATGTGGACATATGCCTTAATTAGACTGCTAATTAAATGGCTTTGATTTCTCCTTTCTTTATTGTTTAGATATATTTGTCTTATAATACAATCGTTTATTGTTTTTTTTTTAACATAAGTGTTGATAAGATGTATAGTTTGCATTACGTGGAGTTAGCATGTTTCATTGTCCTCTTGTCGAATAGAAGAGTTTAATAATTCCTGAAATCAGCTTGTTGGTCTTTGACGGTTGTCCTCGGAGATTTATGGAAATCAAATCAAAGCAATAATTGGAAATTCTATTGAATATTTTAGACACGTAGTTAATTGCTTAAATTAATTTGCAAAACGAATATACCGGTTGAAATGCTAAAACGATTTGACTTTGATTAAAGAGTTTATGAAACGGGAATTTTAGGTATTTTTTTTTACGATAGATTGTTTTTATTTATACACTTCATATGATAACGTTCATTTGTAGCAACTGTGTAGTATGTTACTCCGTGGTCGCTTAGTTAGTGGGACAGACATTATTTATGTATGCATACCAAAAGGCCGACCTACATTTTAAACATATTATTATACAATAATAAAATTGAATTATGTTTAAATTTACACGGCGCTCTCTCAACCAGTCGCGAGTTATACGATTTAGTAAAATGAAACTCGCGTGGAGGAATGTGCCGCGGAATTGGAAAGCATCTTATTGTTATCCTTACCGTTTGTATTATCTGAGGTATTTAACACGTGATAATCTTAAGATTACAAAGTTCTTCGTGAAATCAATTAAGTTTCAGTAATATTTATTAAGGAAACTGATTTAAATAAACATCCTCCGATTTATTTGAAGTATAAGTATGCACTGTTATCTTAGCTGCAGCTGCTTTTTATGCTCACCTGTTCAGGTGTTCATTTGAGCTGGAGCTTAAATGCATGTAGAGTGAGATTCAGTAGTACGGTGTTATTCACAAATGCCTCTTGTATAGTCTATAGAAATGCCAGTTTATTAAACAATAGGCCTTAAACAATAAATCAATCGCAAAAATTACCAACTATGCGTACAGCGTATGTGAATGCATGCAATACAAGCTCAGTGAAAATAGTCGGGGTAACTCCGAATATATTAAATCTGCGACGCGTTATACAGACATATAGAGACAAACTAATAAAATTACTACAGCGCATTCAAGGTCAGCGCTCATAAGTAGTTACGGCAAGGTTAATTAAACATTTGCGGTACGAATAAGCTTCTGAGACAATAATTTTAAAACTAAAATGTATTTTATAGATGAAAAGTTGATACGCAATTAGTACATTTTGATGCGTAACAAAAATATTGTTTTGACTATTATCTTGCAATGCTTGTGGTACGAACAGGTTAACGTTAGGCATTAGACAAAATGGTATATTATTATGTTATAAATTTATCGCTCATGTCTGATTAAGTGTGATGGTATTGCCTAGGGACACGTCACGTGTCCAAGGAAACGGCTGCCAGTCCCGCTACTCGAGCTACTCGAGTAGAACGTCGGCGTGGAGTTTAAATATGCACAGTCAGCCAACGTGGATCTATAAATATTAATAACTCGCCGCGACGCAAACTTTACTAGTACTCGTTGGTAATAGAAAAATGCATTATGTACATGTGACGCTGAATGCTATTTCGTGCTTTATCATGTTGTTTGAAAATTATACAATTCAGAGAAACTTATTTTCATCTTGGAATGTATTAGATATACATTGGGTATTCCAAGTTTGGAAGGTCCAAGGTTTATGCTTGTGATAACAAACCTATAACCTTTTAGTTACGGGTGGACGTTTAGCCTGTATATTACCTGCGTAGTTTCCTCATTTTGTATGGAAAAGTTAAAAAGTACCCCAACTGGCGCGTTTAAAAAGTTAAAAACGCAAGGTCAAGCGACGATGTTCGAACGTGTCAAAACCTATACTTAGGGCACTGACTTAAACTTAAGTAAGTACTTATATTTTTCGGGAAAATTTTTAGGCAAGTTCATTTCTACGCAGTGAAATAGTATTTCGTATTAGTGCTGTTCTAAACATGTAGTTGTTGTTGAAGCATCGTGCTCAGGAATATAAGTTGTGGAACTATGAATGTAGCAGTTTAAGTACATTTTATAAAAATACTTTCCTAAGTTCAACATTGTGTAGTTTCGCTGAGTGACAAGAGTTAATGATCTTGCGATCAGGTATAAGCGCGTGCGCCTCAACTAATTTGTATCGGCATGATTGCACTTTTTATTGCATCTTTCTTGCTTCAAGACGGGTTTTCTATTTTGATTAGTATATATCTTATCCATCAGTTATGAACACCTCTCGATCTACCTACATACAATGTAAAATTCACACAACAAACACAACAAGTATTTATGACTCGTGCTTTGGTATCATTTGTGATTTTCTTTGTAGAAAATGGGTTATAAAGAACCCAACTAAGTATACTTTTAGGTTCAACATTTATATCTGTTCCCTTGTGTAGCGTGTGCTTTACGGGGTACGCAAACTGTAGACATTTTAGAGGATCAATGATCTCGACGTGTCAATGAAAAATTATTACGAAAATATTTCAAGCTTCAAAGATTTGGCCGTGTCAGTATTTTACTATCCTAAGAGGCCTGCAGAGGCTTGCTTACCTGCTCTGCTACTTGCTCGAAATAAAAAAAATATGAATGAGTATATTATTTCAACAATATTGTGTTTATTTAATAAATTGCACGAGGCAAAAAGCCAGACTCGAAGACAAAAAAAACAACTATATATTTTGCATAAGATTATTATTTAAAGCGAAGAGATCCAGAAAACTTGATAGTTCCTATCCGCAATATTAATATTGTTGAAATTATAATTTTTAAACAAGTTGCCTCTGGTCTCTTCAAATTCATATTCATATATTTATTGCAAGTTAGTTTCTTCGAATATAATTCCCTTTTGCCCCTCATAGCGTAACAAAGTATATTTTCGTATACTTGTACATTCAATGTGTCAATTGTTGCCGTATTTATCAAGAAGATTTGAGTGTAGTTAAAGTTAAGCACTCTGTTCTGAAATACTCCGTGTCGTCCTATGTATATACAAATTTACGTGTGTAAGTGGGTTGAAACATATATATTCACCTACCTACATAGTTATAAGGGCTGTGTAGACAGACGTCATCGGTGCTTATCCACTTAAAGCAACCTCGTTCATTAGTTTATTTAACTGGTTCGACGAGTGAAGTAATAAATGAAAGATATTAGAAGCAAAACAGAAAATGCACTCAAAGTAATACGAAGAAATAACTATGTCGTTCAAGTACCAAATAAAATTCGAATACAAATAATGCATGCCTGTCATCATATTGAAATTACTAAAGGTGACCAGCAAAACTGATAGAAAGTAAAATCAATCACAAGCGAAGTGACAGACACTTTAGAGGAATTATTAATTGAACAGTTCCATACCGTTACACGTTAACCTGACTCGTTTGACGGGGTCATGCATGCATAACATGGGGCCCCATGATCATGGTTAAACTGTAGATTCCTACTGTTAGTGTCACATAATGTACATATTTTTATGAGCACACAGGTAATTGAGCATTCTTCTCGCGTCACTCTGGTTGTGGAATTAGATTTTTTCCGACAAAAACCTCACTGTTCTTCAAGAAGTGAGTGTATTTTGTAAGTTACTTCCAGACAAGTTAATAAAATAAGTTACTTGCAGATTATATTGCAAGCCAGATCTGTTCCCTCAGTACTCCAAAATGACTTATCATAATTTGACAATTGAGGATTCGAATCGTTCAATGTGTCTTGATTGTGAGCTAATGATATATTCTTAATATTGGAGTGGCAACCGACCATTCATACCCTTGAGAGCGTAATTTTTTTGCAGTCGAGTTTTTGTTTAAACTTACTTTTTTTGCTGCTGGCAAATTACCCTCAACGTCCTGCCCTCTAAGCTTGCATATGTCTCAATGGGTAGGACATCTATTTGTCGATGGCAACAAGCTGTTATTAACTACAATTAATAAGAACGTCCGGTTGTTTCATTCGTAACTCCTGACTACACTGCTAATTGATTTCCAGACATTGCCAACCTGCAACTGCAGTAATTGGATTCGCGTGCACACGTGTCCTTGGCCTTAAAGATCATTACATATATCCTACAGAAACTAAGAGAGAATATTAGCTATTGTTTCGTATATACGAAATATTTGGTTAGTAAGTAAATAGCACTGATCAACATTAAGATAAAATTAGGTGACTAATATGCAGAATTGTTAAATATATTCACTATCTACGTGTCGTAAGTGTTTATTTGGCGAATGAAATGTAAAATGCCCCAAAACAACCGATTGTCTTTTACAATTTCTGCTTATCTCTGTTATCATAGTCGAGATTATTCTCCAATGTGTTTTGCTCTCAGATAATCTTCCCCGAGATAAGACCGCTCAGACCAGGATTTTATGAGCTAAGTATGGTCGTTATTAAATCTTTGAATGTTAGTTAGTTGGCGATCTCCGTTAAAGTAACTTTGTTGCTACTTTTCTCTACAATGTAGTTTATATTTTATCTTAACTTTTCATTTTTAAAAGTCTAAGCTTCAAAGGAATAAAGTTCAGTGCCGTCCATCTTATATCTTTAAACGTGCAATTCTTGTGTGTAACGGCTCCAAACATTTTCATGAAATGTTACATGTAGGGGGTTTCAGGGGTAAAAAATAGATCTAGCTAGGTTTCATTTATGGAAAACATCGTTTTGACCATGTTTTCAGGCACTGAAAAACTCATAAAATATCATACCAACACGACAGCAAATTTCGCCGACATCTGTCAAGTCATGGTAGCTCAAAGGTGAGACTTCCAGCTTACGGGGTGATAACGAAACTAAAGTACCCCGGTTCGAGACTGACGTTCACCGGATTTTTTTTTCTTTTATTTGTGTGAAGAAACCGAGCACAGCTCGGACAACCAGGTACTTCCTGATTATAAGTAATAGTTTATATTCTGTGATACTCCTCAATGACCTTCCAAGAGCAGTTGTCAATCACTTGGGCCATTGAACTGCTCATTTCGGTTGGATAAGAAGATATTGTTTTTAAGTCTTCACTTACGTACATTATTAATTTTTTGATGCGAAGTTATTGTGACACTGTGAGGACCTACTCCTATTGTTTGTATTCTATTGAAGTAGGTTTCCAGGCTGATTTTTCCATTCACAAAGCCTCTATTTTTTATTTTGTTACTGTTTTGATGCCCTGGTGGCCGTTGGTGTGAATAGTCATCTGCTTCGCAAGCGATGTAAGTTTGAATTTCAGTGGTCTGTACCAATTACCTTTTCCAAAAACGCCCTTAAGTATTGACTCCACACCTCGAGCTTTAGGGTGGAGGAAACCATTTTGAGAAACCTATATGACTGAAAAACAATTCAAAGACTGCGACTGGACTTGCTAACTGTCACGTTGGCACCTAATCATCTTCGGTGCAATGTGGGTGTTATTGTAACAACACCACTACCCCTGTACCGTTTCGGGGACCCATCTGGAATGACGTTAGCATGTTTAATTTGTATCGAAATACAGAATATTGGTGGATAGAACTCTTTACTATAAAACGTTATAGAATTTTCATCCAAATAACATTTTATTCTTAATCCTGGTTTAGATATGTATTGATTGAATCAGTAAAAACGTTTTTTCTGTCGAACCAAATTGGTCACAGTTGGAAACCATACTACCTGAACATATGCGTCTAAATCTTTTATTTTAAGATTTAGACGCATTGCAAATGTTCAGTTGTTCAACATAGTACTATTTATTTATATTGTTGTACGACTAACCGACCCATTGTTTGATACGTCATTCATGAGATTCTAATTCCATAAACCTGTTTACGTATACAGTGGTTAAGTAACTAATGTTTCTGACTTCATCCGTTATTCCGCAAGAACGATACCTGTTTAACACGTAAACAATCTTACCATATTCAATAGCACCATGAATTATGGAATGCTGTATAAGGATTGAAGATATATTGTTGGTTGTTATTATTAATAGTGCTGCAACTACTGTTTCATATTCAGGTTTTGGTTACTGACATTCGTGTCCTATCTTACCCCAAGTAAATAATAAGATTGTGATACTAGAGTACTTATTACTTCCGTGGCTGCATTATTTACCTTAGGTACTACTGGAGCCGGGACTTGTCGTATTATTTTCGTAAACCAGACATATTTGACCAAGTCATCTAACCTATTAAACTTAGTCCTGTGCCAATTTTGATGAACTTTCTGTCTGTTTATTTGGTCTGCGAGACTAGAAGCTACTGGGCCTGTAGATAACATTATCCTCACGCATCGCTTATACAAACGATACAAGTGTATGGGTGATCTATGTCACGTGCCTGATTTATGTCATTCCCATACATTTTGTTACGCTTTTATTAGTACAAGCGCGCGATAATCTTACGAAAATGGAAATTACTCACAACAGACAGAAATAATCGATTAGATCTGCTTCGATTAAGTTAGTAACTTCGTCGCAAGGAACGTGCTTATAGTATGACCCTTAACTTACTCCATTTAAATCAGTCTTAACACAAGGTATTTATTGTGTTTATGTTAACTAAACTTCTGCCAATGTGGACACACCTAACGACCTACACCTCATTGTATCGACAATGACTTAAATAAGCTGACGCAATCATATACAGCAATACACCAACTGCTTGAGCTCTCTTTGTAACCGTCAGATACTTACTTGGTACTTGACATAGCTAAGTATTTCGTCACATAATCCAGCGTGGGTGTGCATCTGACATCCGACGGTGTTGTGCATTACGTATTCACAATATGGCAGCAAATTCATGCTAATTACCCTGTTCAAGACCCCACTCTACTGTCATGTCGACCTTGAAGAATCGTTGAGTTCCTCGTGTTTACGGATTTCTTTGATATGTGAGTTGACGTTAAACGATACTACAATAATGGGCATTATATTCTAAATATTAACTAGCTGTGCGTTGCGGTTTTGCCCGCGTCGGACTATCAATAAAATGTCCTTAGTGATAATATTATTTATTCAAACTTAAAATTTGCTACCTACTCCTTATAACAGATAGCTGTCTTCCAGTGAAAGTCCCGTTAAAATGGGTCGTCCAGTCGTTACAGAGATTAGCCGGGACAAACAGACCTACCTTCATTTTTCAAATTTTTTTTCTTCAAATACTGTGTAACTTTCATATGCATTTACTGAAATGCTGTTATTTTGAAATAACAAACAGACTCTTAAATTTATCTGTATAGTTTTATTATGTTTGCTTTTGATATATCCCTGGAATGGAAAGAACCCTTTGCATAAAGCCTTCCCACCGCTGTTTTGTATAACCCTGACCCACATCAAACAACAAGTAACATTACAATAATACTGTATCTATTTATTTCGATAAACTTTAACATAAAGTGATGTATTGTGTGTATGGAAATGTATTTGTTAAATACTTTTCACTCCTTGACATTTTTCTTTGATGTCGGCCGGCCCACGAACTCGCCATCGTGTGGTCAGCCATATTTGACTATACACCATTTTAGGCAGTTGAACTCTATGCGAAGACCTTTCCGAGAAAGGGGTCTTGTTTCTGTTCGATAGTCTATCCAAATTATATTCAAATAGATCTGTGTTTTTATAAAAATACTAGCTGTGCCCGGAAAAATGTTCTATTGTAATTGTTTCTTAGAGTGGATCACCATTAGTGGGGTATGAAAAATATTGGCCGATTCTCAGACCTACCCGAAAATTTTATTTGTGAGATTGCTTCTTCATTGGAGTATTTCTGTATGATATTTGGATTCGAATAATGTTTGATCTAAAAAATCTTCGGGAAAAAAATAATGAAAAAAATAATTGAGTGCTGAAAATGTGACTGAAAATAGCTTACCGAATGTACCGACTACGGTTGCCATTAATTACGATTGAGGTCATTTTAATGGTTGGTGTAATGCTGCGTGACGGTGAGCGAGAATAAACGTTTTCGAAATTTACGTTCATTCAAACAATCAAACACACGTCTCGGATGACCAAGATATTACGTACAGGCCTCGTCACGATTTATGAACGAATATCTTTGAATGTGCGCGGGGCGAATAAAAACAGGCGCAGTATCCCCAGTATTTTTCGCTGCGCGTTCTTAAACTCGTGACGGGTTATGTATGTGTTGGGACAGACAGATATAAACAATATACATTGTTTTGTATTGCTATGTTTGTATGAGTAGTTTGCATTCACACGCCGCAATTCTCAAGCACGCACCGAACATGGTGTCGGCTTTCATGGCAAACATACAGTATTTTACTATAGAAACGTGATGTTTTGCGCTACCTCCAACCGCAGGGACGAATGTTTACTTATAAGAGGTGTTCATTGTGTTTGTGAATTCACTTGTACTTGGTTAAAAAACGACCTCCAAATTTTAATAGTTACCTATAAATCAAAGCAGGTAATATCCACACTAATATTATAAAGAGGGAAGATTTGTATTTTTATGTGTATGTTTGTAATAAATAAACTAAAAACTAATGTGCCGATTTAAAAAATTCTTTCATTAGAAAGGTACATCATCAGCGAGTAACATAGACTTTATTTTACCCCTACTCCCCGGGAACGGGAACTAGGTGAAACCGCGTGACGTCCGCTAATATCTCATAATTTTATATGAATTTTATTGTAATTAATAATTATTTACTATGTACATGATGCCAGCTGAGTTTCTTGCCGGATCTCAGGAGGCTAGTTTTCGAACCGGTGGTTAATTCTACGTTCATAAGTGCCTTACCCGGACCTAAAGTTAATAATCCTTTTCATTTTTCATAATTCCCATCCAAACAATGTACGTACAGGCATCTGAGAAATAAACCGAACAGTTTATTTCGCGTTACAGCACTGTCTTAATAAAAAATGCTTTTCCCAAATCTGATAAAAATATGAATGGTTTTCTAAAGCTATATATAAAGCAGATAGTTAGGTTAGGTTAGGTTAGGAATAGTTAGGACCAATAGCCAGGGTCTAAGAATATGGCTATGGTATCCCCTGCCTGTCGTAAGAGGCGACTAAAAGGGGGCCGGAGGGCCTGCTGGCGGTGATCGGGGTGGGAGCTTTGACCACCGGCGCGGGCCCGGGAAGGTGGCAGCGCGATGTGGCTCGCGCTGCCTTGCACAGCGAGGTCTCTAGGGGCGGCCCTACAGCTGCCCCGGGGATGTGCCCCGGCAAAGTGTGGGGGGACACCGGTGCGTTCTATCAGAGTACCCGGAGTCCCCCCTGAGCACTGAGGACGGCCACCGGGGGGGTTTTAGTGCGGTAAGAATCCCACATACCCCGATCTGCCTCTCCCAGGGCGGTCGGGGACCTTTTGAAGGTTTCCCCCTCGTCAACAAAAAAAAAAAAAAAAAAAAAAAGGAATAGTTAGGAATAGTTTCAAAGTATGCTATCTAAAGGCAATGAATTCTGTTTATTTTTGTAGAAAATTTATTTTAGAATAAATATAAAGTGGTTTGTATAGTCTGCACTCTGCGAGGCGCTTGTCGATTTTCATTTACCTCAGTGAGCCGCGCCGCCAGGTGGAAATAGCTCTTTTCGGACCATTGCCGTCATTGCATCCGCTCGTACAATCTTGTTCTCACTGAATAATCGAGTGCTCTTTAACTCGCATCGACATCAAAACGAAAATCTCTTTGAATTTATTTTCCATCTTTGCAGCTAACACGAGATTTAAAGTATCACAAAAATTACTTACTAAAACATGAATTCGAAGAATCTTCTGAAACTATAGCTAAGCTTACTTAAAAAAAATTTAAAACTTCGTCTAATAAGCGGAAAACTTGAGTGTTATAGAATATTTTTAAAGACATTTTACTTTCATGAAACCGGGACATTCGCAAGTAAACGTATTGGATATTAGTCACTTATAGAGATTTAATTTAATACAAGCCGAACCCTGGTGCTTCCCTCTATATTTCGCGGAATCCTTTTTTAAATAAATGTACGTAAAAAGTAGTATACGTTACATAGATGAAATCTGTGCATAAATAAAGTCAGACATTTAAATATAAATAAGTTATCTATAGATTTATTAAAGCTCGAAAAGTAAATAATCGCGACTGGAAGTAGCATAAAAATAACACATTGAGTCTCGCTCAATTGATGAAATACGATTCAAATAATGTTATTCGATTTTGCATGTATTTAAATGTTACCTGCTCCAGCAACGAGGCGTAAATTCCTCGATGGCAGAGCAGGTAATATTGACTGTTTTTCATCCGGATATAGTCGATTCCCATTTTCATTTTGAGTGGTACATGTTATGCTGGCACAGTTACGGTACTACCGCTCCGGTCGGATATTGCGCTCTTATGGCGTCGTCAGTACGCTTAATGCGTTTCCGATGTGACGCAAATGGGATGTTTTGTGCCTCTGCAACACCTAACTACTTTGTTGCGTAGATGCGAATCATCGGGGCTTAAATATGAAGTTTTAAATTATCACAATATTAATTTGACTTTCAAATACCAATTGCTATCCAACAACATATTTTGTTATTCTCTTATCCTAAGAACGGCTGGAATAGATTTTTATGTTGCAAATATGGCTTGAAACTGGACTTCTCGTGGAATATTTACTTTGGGCTTAGCATTGGCCCACTTTAACCCGCGATTGGTTTTAGCGTGATGAAATGGGCTATCTAATAAACTCTTCATCTCTATATACTAGTAATTATAAGTATACATATTGGCTTATAAAACTTGTACGGTTTTATTTCTAAGATATTAATATGTAACGCACTCGGATAGCGTAATAAATCTATTAAAAAAAAATATAGTGTGCAAACGACTACTGTCTAGCCGTCTGGAGATAAAATTAGGAAAGCTTAGACAACTACAATGAAACTGCAAATCATATAAATAAATGCAAATAAATTCCGCAAAACTTAATCGTATGCACCGAACAATGGGTTTATCCTTCTGAAAACTTAATCACGGCAATAAATTCTCAAACCAATGCATTTAGACGATTTATGTTCGGAATGTTTCCAAACTCTAAGTTGGAACGTTGCCGGGTTAACTAAACTAGCGAACAAGTGCGCAGCACACCTATATTTCACTTATCTGGATTCGATACGTGATCATTTTGGGAGCATGGATATAGATACATCCTGAATCTCTTTTGATTCATATCTGATACCAGCCGAAAAGCAGGATTATCAGTGATGTGGGTTTTTTAACTACCCACTGTTATCCAAAATATTTCTGCAATCCTTATCTATGGCATGGGTGCGCAGAGGAATGTGATGTATCAAGATAAATTCTCTTATCATTCCTACCTTGCTCCATCTCGGACTTGATATACGGAGCCCACAAGTTTTAAGATTATTTCGTTCAGATTGTTAACTGTTTTTCTCGTTAAACCTGAACCGTATCGCGTAAATTCTTAGCCTGGGTTGAATCAACAGAATTGTTAAAATACTGGTTAGGCAATTTTTTGGCATTTTATGAATAGTCACATGACGTCATGACTTTAACTATTAGCTTTAACCGCCCCTGTTATTATGGTCAAAGTTTGCTTTATTTATAACGAATCTTTTGCATACAATAAAGATATTGAAAGTAAAATTAAAAGCGTAATTTGGTAAACGCATTTTGCCTTCGTAGTTATCATCTTGATCATCATCAGTCATAGGTATCATCATCATCATCATATTGTCATTTTCGAATTTGGCTTTATCTTTAGCTATGATCGTGCAAATCTTAGGGTCTCCACTCGTCTAATTTCAAGAGTTTACACAATTAAAGAATAGATATAGCAGTATGTTGAATGTCCTCAAGTTTTTTGTATGAAATCCAATCATTGTTCCTCGTGGTAATAGTACTGTCCCCGTTCTTCACACATTGTCAATGTTCGTTCGACGATTTAGTCACGCGTAGGCATCGCCGTCTGTCGGTTGGATGCCTTTGGTTTTTATAAACCTGATAGTGTTCTTGGTTGATCCTTAGTCTCTGTGATACGTGTTCTGTTTGTGGCACTTATGTACTTACCCAAAATGTGAAAGTGATCTTACTCTGGAAGATGTCAATGTTTGACCGTGGCATTCCTATTTCCTGGTGCCTATTGAACGCTCGACTCTTCTTTGTCTGTTTATTATTTAAAATCTTTATTTTATTTACATCGTTACTCGAGGTTAATCACTTTAGAATGTGTTCTAAAAACCTCAAGAGCTTTTGTTTTGTGACCCTCATGTGCGGAACCGTGCTCTGTATTGTATTTTAATGAATAAAGCCTGTTCTGAAATTGCTTTGAAAGGTGTGAGGTCCTACAAAAGGACCTAACGGGCCGTGAACCAAATAATGTAGTATGTGGGCCGCATTGCCTAATGTTGAATGATTATGGCGATGCGTAGCGCTGCCGTAAATGCATGGAATGCCTGTTAGTCCAGATAGGTTGGTATTCTGAGCACGGCTGCGCGGGCGGTGACTTCTCAGGCCAGTCCACCCGCTACCTACCATGCCCAGCCGACTGCACACTGCATACTAATGTTCTCTATTGTATGTCCAAACTAAAAATGTTCGTGGTTGTGACCCAACGAAAGTTTTGTAACGCCTTTGTCTAGCTGACTTTCGCGTTCGCCAACTGGAACGTTTGACGAATTGCTTGTAGCGCGCTGCATTTGATTTTTGTGACTGAATTTTGAATTCAAAACGTGAATTTAAATAGTATTGCTAAGTACATTCCACCTCCCCATATTAAGATAATGTTCAAAACATTGTTCCATGTCCTTCATCGCTGATAAATTTTGCTATTACCCGAACACGAATAAGTAATTGCTCTCATATTATGTTGTGTTTTGCCACGGCTCTATGTTGATTCTGCATAATTAGTAGCAATAGTAATACGGATCTGTATGAGTATGAACGTGTTCGTTGCGCGAGCGAGTTTCGCTGCGCTGCGCCGGAGCAGCGGCTGGCGCACGGTCCGCTGGAGTTGCCCCCCATGTACCCGCCTCGCCCCCCGGTCCCTTGCGAAAAAATCATAATGCAATACCCAGGACGGCCGGTGTGGAACGCTCTACAGCCACTTGTAACACGCAAACAGTCTACATTCAAATGCGTTGAAACTCACACGCCGTCCATCACTATGGATTACTCGTGTCGAGAAACTGATTTCTCTTGAGGAAACCGTCCATGTGGAAAGTCAGTGTTTTCGTATGAGTGATCATTGTGTACTTATATAGAAGCAAAGTTGCCATTGAATGATGATAATTCAGTGTTGTGAACTTACTCTCTTCTAGATGTAGCCTTCAGTCCTTGCACCAGAAATCTCTCTGACTACTTTTGCTATGTGATGGAAATACTTGTGCTTGTTCTCACTCAACACCGTTCAAGTCAAGTCTACCGAGGCACATCTACCTGGTATCCTCACGATTCAGCGATCGTGTTTAGTTTGGGTGCACCTTTATGGGGTCTACATATAACATTAGTGCATTGTTTGTTTTCAGGAACAATGCATATCAGTTCAAACCACGTCAAGTTCATTAGATACCCTTTTATCGAAACAATTGCCCATTAAATACAAATTAATTCTTTACGCGTCTTAGTTGCGTCCGGTGGCGACTGCTTTCAAGGCGTTCAATGTTTTCAAGCTGTCTTTCCATCGCGAACAGTGGCCTGGATCACTCGTTATTCGCTACTGACTGGTAGCCGGTTGACTATGTGCGTCTTATCTGCATAGTGTTGAATTTACAAATCATAACGATTGGCTAATTTTATAATAGTTATATCACTGTTTTGTGAGATAAGATGGCAAAACGAGCTCATGGAATGTGGATCGATGTCAGTGTTTAATTTATTGTTTGTGTGATGAGGTGTTTTCGTGTGCTATAACGTGAAGTGGTAGTGTGTGACCGCACGAAGTACTTACTACTATGTGGGGGGCAGCGGTGTCTAATCCTCCACACTATCATTATGTGCAAGGGCTGCCGAGTCCGGCGTCCCAGGGAGGCCCTGCCGGGCCCATTTTGTCTGGCCCCAATACCAGATATCTCAGACCACAATCGTCATACTCTCTACCACATGGGAGTAACGGGCCCGGTCGTTGGGGTTGGTCTGGTAGTAATGTTGCGTCGTTTGATCGACGACAGCTAAAAGTGCCACCCCAACCCGCGCGCCCTGCTCCTGTTAGACCGTCCCAGAGCCGATATACAGGGAACAATGTAAGTAACCTTATTTACGGTTTCATCAGCAGCTCGTTTAATTGACAATTATTAGACAATTTTGTGAAGTCTCGCTCGAGTCTTCACAAGATATTCAGTAGTTTCATGAGTAGAATGTGCGTGAGCGGGTGATATCGTATGGTAATGATTTATTTCCTACTCTAGCAATGCGTGTCGGATGTCGACTGCACACGCGGCATCCGACCTAGCGCTTTTCACTATTCATGCACAATATAACTTACTTACTAGTAGAGTTATTAAAGATCGTCAATGTCTAAGATAGATCGAAGTTGATTAATCGGCATGAAACAGCTGTAAAATATCTTCTTGCTTGCTTATGCAGAGGTACTCTAAGACCCTGTTTCGTACGATCGTTTCCCTAGAAACGACTATGTTTACTTATTTACGTAACTCTTACGAAGGTTCAGTCCAGTAAAAACTTGTATATTCACTGAGCGCATGTCGATAGGCCCTTTTATAGAGACTGTGTAAGACCGTTTCCTATATAGGGTAGTACCTAATGAATAGCAAATGTATTCGCAAACGAGGTTGTTCTTAAGACTCGAGGGCCGAAGCAAAGGTGACGTTAGTGCGTACTGTTATCCGACTAAGCACCACTACTTGAACAATACTTTCATGAAACTTTCTAAACCTAAAGCGGCGTTTTTGTAGAGTTAGTCAATAACTAGCGTGGTTATTACAACTAAGTAAGGCGGAACCGATTGCACAGAGTCAATTGCAACATGCCTTGGTGTTTGGCAATATAATTAATATTTAATTTGCCCTCTATTGCATAAAGATTTGATATGAAGATAATCTTTAGCGGCGATCTTTTAATATCTAACATGTTATTGAGATATCTCGTTTCATTGCCAATATATACATTACTTCTATATACATTATTTCAAAATGAAGAAATTCTTATGTATTCTGTATTATTATTGATTGTAAGTATATGGTTTTACACCATTAATTATCCCAATTATATCAGTGCCGTGGTGGCCTTGAGCAGTCGCCTGCTACGCAAGCGACGCAAGTTCGAATCCCAGCGGTGCCTGTACGATAGAGTTTTTCTAAAAAACTTATGTACAGTGATTTCACACCACGTGCTTACGGTGAAGGAAAACATCGTGAGGAAACCTGCATATTTCTGAGAAGTAATTCAATGTCATATGTATAGTGTCTGAGACGGCGATGGACTCACCATCTGTCACGTTGGCACTTAATCATCTTCGGTGAAAAGTGGGTGTTCTGATTACAACACCCCTGCCTACCCCTTCGAGGAATACAGGCGTGAGCATATGTATGTACGTATGTAATTATATCAGTCAATAGTAATTAATTTTCATTGTAAACAGGACATTATGAAAAGCTTCCCCAATTGGAAAAACACAAATAATCATAGTCCTATGAAAAGGAAATCTAGCCCTCATTATCTGCAGACATCAAACATAAGTAGAGTCGGGTTATCTATCAAAAATAAGAGTTTATCATACTATTTTATCTAAAAACGGATGTTTGACCAAGGATTAATCAGTTATACTAGTGATATTGTACAGGTACATTTTTGTTTGTTTGTGTGCGGGGATAATCTCTATAATAATGAAGCGATTTCAACTAGAAGTAGATTTTGAGAGGCTTAATAATTATTTATAATTATTGAGTGCAGCCGGTAGTTGCTTAATTAATTTGAAAAGACTATGATTTATTAACTCCAGTCCAAATTTTATACAGTTTCGATGAAAATTGTATTTCCACCTATTATTATTGATCGTAAAGTATTAAAATAAATATGCTGATTTGTAGCGTGGATCTGTTACAATATTCAAAAGGTTTAAGCGTTGATTGCAATTCATAATGTATTATTGGTCTGAGTCGAGTCATTATCATTCTCTTTGAGTCTGCATTCAATGTCGTAGGAATATTACAGAAATTTATTATTATTCTCACCTTATCTGAAGGACTTTTTAATTGTTTGGAAAGAACTTTTCGTATAAACTTACTTAATCCTGCAAAAGGGTCCTCTGCCGTCCTAATATAAAAGTTTTGGTGAGTTATGACTTTCATTAAGTAGAGATAATTCGTAATTATTACATTTTAATCACGTTACTTGATTTTCTCCTATTAATCAATTAATTTACTCCGAGCAAGCGTAAAGTACTGAGATGCGGCGTGATCATAATTAATGTATTACAAAGCTCCGATGCAGTAAATTAAAGTGGTTTCTCTAATCAGATTAATTTAAGTAATTCTGCCTCTGTATTTGACAAGAATTTTGTGTCACGCGCACGTTTTTTGTTTTCAATATGAAGCTGAGCGTGAAATACAAAAGCTTAAAGATTAGCATCACAATTATCTTCATGATGAAAACAGTTTTTTGAAGTCGACGCCTGTAAAATTGGCCATGAGTTTTTAGACCGGGCGCGTAAAATTGGTCCACCGCACCGCACTCAATACTGAAGCCTTTTTGTTCGCACACCGATGAGCCTTTCACTTTATCATCCCCTTTTAGGACTCTTTAAGGGTGGCATTTTAAAAGGAAAATAATGATGTTACGATCTCTCTCTCTCCACGTACTGCACCATAGTACGAGGCTTAGCTTTCATGTACACTTATTGACTTTTTGCGAGTCCCTTCTGCGCTACTTAACTTACTTAACGAAATTACCTTCGTTGTTTCTTCAGCGGGAAAATATCCTAATATATTGATTTAACGAGCTCTTGAACGGATTAGATAATCATCGCGTTGCCTTTTATCCAAAAACTAATTGTGATTATTATACACCTGCGTTTGTTAAACACATTATTGTAATTCTTCAATTGTCTATATTTGCTGGATGTTGTTAAGCTAGATTAAAATATATAGAATAACATCTCAATAAGCGCTTAGCTGGTGTTGTGAGTCTAGTCACGTACCCACGTCTCGTGCCGTCCCGACTCAAACGATCCACGTGCAGCACTTATCTCTACAACAAAACTATCACACTTTCCCCTAAATCTAATACTACGTTTTCATCTTCTGTCTGTTTAATATTGATTTATACTCGCTCGTCTGTTTTAAGAATTTGTTATTACAGTCTGTCCCCACAACTACGAATTCAATTTAGTTTATTCATTTCCCAGATAATATTCTGAGACCTTTTTTCTGAATCTTATTAGTTTTTGCCTTATTGTTTCTGTATTCATTCATAGCTTTGTGAAAGATCTTAATATTATTTCGGTACTGATTTAACGACATTAATTATTCCAATTGATTTCGAAGCCATCGTAGGACATTTGCACATCTTCTCTTTTCTTGATTGACATGCTTTACTACAACAAAGCAACAGTAGTGTCATTGAATTATGATTTAAAGTCCGAACATGCAATCGCGTTGTTGTCAACGAGCGTTTTACGGAATCTTGCTTGTAGGACCTTGACTCTTCTGCAATGTCAAACGAATGTCAAGAAAAACTGCTAGCTTTACATAATTTCGATGTAGCATTTACAAATTCATAGAAATAAAAGTTTGCCAAATGTATTCTTTTGCGTATGGAACGACTAAATCTATGTTTTTGTTGTAATTGTCAGACAAGATAATTTCAGTTGCGAAATGAAAAAAAACTATTTAATGTGAAAAATTAAGTTGTAGCTTATGTATGATTGTTCTCTCTTTCGCAGAAGGTCGATCCCGAGCTGATCTTCACGAAACAAGAGAAGATCGGCAAGGGCTCCTTCGGCGAGGTGTTCAAGGGTGTGGACAACAGGACCCAGCAAGTTGTCGCCATCAAGATTATAGACTTGGAAGAGGCCGAAGATGAGATCGAGGATATACAGCAGGAGATTATGGTGCTGTCGCAGTGTGACAGTCCATACGTCACCAAATATTACGGATCATACTTAAAGGTAAGTTTTGCTCACTTACATGGTCTGCTTTAGTTACGTCAATACCAATTAAATACCAGTTCAAACTTAGTTCCAACACGTTATATGTAGTAATACAAATTGAATCCGTCCAGGCTAACGCTATTATTGCACCGGTATTGCCTGGTATTCACTGAATTCGACATTCATTACCTTCGTGCAGTGCGATATATGTCTGCTCGCTTTAAGCCACACACACAAATGTATCTAGTACCTCGAATATATTGCATTTTATCGTGTCATTCTAGGGGCATAGAACATCGATCATTGTCCGTAAAGTCGACCCTTCGTCTGTTTCTCAGCTGAGCCTTTAAGAAGACAAGGATCACTCGTAATGGACCCCATTACAAATGTTTTCTTTGTTGTTGGAAACTTTGAAATAGTTCAGTTACTTTCTGCTCAGTTTCTTTTGTGATATTTATGCAGCGGCCTGTTGCATAAATATACCTGCTGCAAGGTCTATATAGAAGCATTATTAATAGTGATTTAAAAAGCATGAACATGATGATACTAACGATAAAAAAATGTATATAGGTTTTAAAATGTCATATTCTCGAGATATAACAATATGAGCGGTGTAACAACGACTGAACAGGTTTTTATTCGAGGTCTGCTGCGTTGCGTGATTTTAAATGTGGCTAATGCACAACAGCGTGACGCACTGAATTGCACCGCTATTTCGCAGCGTTATATTACCACTGTTCAGTGGAATATCAGAAAGCGCCGTCGTGCCGTCATAAAATATCTGGATACTTATTACAGACCATTCTGCGGAATTGCTGTTGTCTCGTTTGTAATTGTACACCCGACCTTATTATTTCCACGTCTAGGTAATAGTACCCATACTGATATTGTCGTGACTGTGTGAAATAAGATTGCGCTTTACAACATAAAAGCAATCATCAACAAAATGTGTTATTAAAATCAAGTACTGTTGGTACAGTTTTGCTTATTAGATTGTTACGTAATGCTCTAACTGAATGTCACGAAATTCGTAAGGAACGTTTACTACTTACGACTACAGAACGTTCACCCGGTCGCGTAATTCATTTGCGTGCTGCTACACCGCGATATAGTGGAAACGATACCCGTCACGAAGTCTTTGGGGTCAAAAGCAGAACGCGGTACAAATACAAACCGGTTTGCTTTATTTAAGTCTACATACAATGCATTTAATTCAAAATATGCAACGAAAATAATAAGCATTCTGTATTCCGTGCACGTTTAAATTCAGATTGTGTACATACTTATTTACGTTTAGCCTCTTTGTTGTAACAAGAGCTCTGGCTCTGGAAAGCTTATATTATAATGATTCCGACAACTGGGAATAATAATTCAAATAAGACTTCGTTAAAAATCAGGAAAGTCTTCGTTAAGTTTGAACGCAATTAGAAAGATTACTCGTATTAAAACAGTGCTCACAAAACGCCGCATGGGGTATCTACCCCAAAATTGTTAAGTATTGACTAACACACATGAATATTACCATATCTTCTGAATGACCTGTCTAAAAGATAAATGGTGATCAGTTCATAAAGAGAACGAAACCCTTTTACAAGTTTTGCCAATTTGTTTGCACGGAGTTATTTTAGAAACGTTTTACTTTCACATTGTCGTAATATTGCCGATGATTCAGCATAATGTTAGTACGTTAACACCACGACATATTGACAACAATGCGTGTGCCATTAATCACGGACTCATTGCCATTCGCCTTACCTGATCCATGATGAGTACTAAATATGTGGGCGTTGGAGTAAACGGATTTGGAAACAATAGCTAGCTGATTGTCTCTAATAATAAACAATTTCGTAGACTCATTCGTGTTAAGAAATACATGTTCATCATTCAATGCTCGGTAAGGAGTGAGATGTACTTTTTTGATGTTTGTATCGATATTATAAGCGCACCCGTTATATGGTTCAAGCAGTACTATATAACTATACTTACTGTTATTCAATCTGTGAAAATTTAAAATTAAAAAGAACATTCTGGTTGATATGGACATAAATATTGTCGCCATTGCATACGATGTTATGGATCTCATTCAATAGTGGCAATGAAATGGGTGGCATCCCGCCAAAACAGACAATAATGTCTGGGCCCGTTATGATCAATATTTGTATTCATAATTTTGGCATACGAGTTGGCTTGTCAGTGTTCCCTTTATTTCCGTCAACGACTTCTTGATCATAAAAAGAAAGAAAAATATTAGTTTCAATATGGAAGCATTTTGTAAAATTGATAAGGTAAGTTGATAGGCAAATCTTTATCCTCACTTTTAATCGATGCCATTTCAATGGAAATATTTGAACACGCTATTTATTAATGTAATTGAAATGTGTGTTCAATTATGTCGAGGGCAATTTTTTCTCGTAGTTTATGCGGAAGACCTAGTTATTGTTATGTTTTGATGTGTTGCAGTTCCCATTTAGCATCGCGTCGACCGACTGCATGTTCTATTGCAATCTTGACACACTTTCCAATGTTGTTATGCGTTCCTTGCAAAATACGACGCAACGTACGCGAATACCCACACAAAACAGCAATAAATCTTTGTTTATCTGCGATCTGCATGCTAAATGACATCGCCCAAAATCTGAGCTTCTGACAGCGGTAATTATTTTATTCGCTTGAGTGTTCGTTTACAAATAATCCGCTTGACATGTTAGGGACGCACTAGGGATTTCGTTTGGATTATAAATCGTGTAAACAGTTTTAATAAATGCCTGGCCTAATATGGCGTTAATTGTCTCCTTCGCTTAGCCTGTTTATTTGACAAATGTCAGTGGATTTTATAAGTTTACCAGTCAGTTTGCATGTAGCGTTCTACGTTTATGCTCTCTAATATTAACCTAATTATAGTTAGTTATGTTGTTACGAGATTAATTGTTCCTATCAATGTCGTCATGGATAGGAAGACGACTGCAGATTATTTAGAAGTTTGAAGTATTTTACTCGGTAGTATTTTTCAATCTACGAAAATACTTTATATGGTGTTGTTGTTTGTGACTCCGCTGCCGTGCCCTTGGCATATTTTCGTTGACAGCATTAGCGCCGATTGTGTCATTAACGTCGAATTGTTGTAGACAACTTGTCTTGTTGGTTGAATAACAACAAACAAATTTTGCCTCGCGGTCAATTTAATATACCTAGAGGTAGAGCGCTTACCATTTTTGCGATTAGTTCTGCGGAGAAAGTGGTAATGCTGCGATTGTGGCGCAATCGCGATGATTCGCTTTGCCATTTGGTTGGAAGGCTAATCATCTCCTGTTTTCGCAATAGTAAAACAATTCCGCAGGCGACCGACAATGCTCTCATTTGAAGTGATATTGACAGTATTTTCTACATTATTTTTCATTTCATTATAATTCAGTTAATACATCACAAATTAAAAGCTAGCTAAGCTTCGTGTTGCCTGTAACTACGTAAAGTATCTGCGCTTGCGTCATTGCTATGAATGAACTTAAATGTGACGAGGATAAGCTGCGTTCTACAAGAGAGGGTTTTTAGTAAAATTATCAATGCGGATGTCGGACGCAACGGGCAGGCCGGGGTGAAGGACGTCTGTGACTCACTAAGTGCTCGGCCCCAAGGAAAAATGTCGACTATTTCCATATTCGCCGGGTGAAGAATAGCCATACGACCTTTTGCTTTTTAGTGTCGAGCTGCGATATTATTAACATTGCTGCATCTTTTATTAACTTTTGACGTAAAAAAAGCGTCTTGAGTTTGATGCTTATTCATCTGGAAGATAAACACTAGCCGATTCAAGATATTTGTTTAGTTCTACTATTTGATTCGAGAATTTTGCAGTTTCGGATTTATTTAGTTTGTTAGGGGTTGTAGAGATGGGGGGCTGATTATTATCTAAAATGCCCTTAAAACTGCGATAAAATTATAATATAAAAAAAACAAGACACACTCAATCGGCTAGTATCGGGAATTTATCATCATCTATTATTTGGGGTCTGAGCAGTGTTTTAGTATCATATTATGTGGGTATTGTGCGACTGTTTATTGGCTGGCACACAACAGCAAATTGTGATTTCTTTGTCGTTTTGTTTATCCAAATACAAGTTCAACATAAGATCCCTGCAAATGGCACCCCTCAAAAAGTAACCTTACGTAAACAAACTCATTAATAATCCGCTCCATTTCCTATAATTGCTTTGGATTTATTTATTTGCCTTTGATTGTGCCTTTAGAAAAGCCTATTCAATAATTTATAAAACTGCTTCTATTTTGGCGCGTTCGTTTCTATAATCTAGTTGATTATAATTCTATAATCTAGTTGGGTTGTATGTAAGGTCAGAATGTTGTTTACTGATGATGATGTTATATTTAGTCTTCATTTCAAAGGATCAATAGATATAATAGTATCTGTGCCGTGCTTCAGCGTATACTTTGAAGGGTTAGGTATTGTCTAGACTCTCCCTTTCATCTTTACCAACGTTTGCGTTTTCTCAAAGTGTCTGTGTATTCCACAGCCGTTCCTAAACTCTGGTGCGAAATAGCCAATTGTCTCGGCGTTCGCCATTCACACCGGGTTATTGGCATCAACATTAGTATTCACTGTCTGGGTGATAATAAAATGAAGAAATTGATCTGTTCAGATCCATATGCAAAGGTCGACGACTGCATTAATACATCGGGAACGTTATATCTCGGGGTTGAATAAAGTTTTTTTGATATGGATCTGATTCTTATTTCGGACCGTCCTTCAGTATGACTGCAATGCGGGTTGGGCGCGATGTCGGGCGGGGATAGGTGGAGGGAAACAACCCTGTTCTAAACTTGGAAGGTCAAGTTCCAAAAGTTTGCTATTGGCTTTTTTGCACGTCGCTACCAAAGCGATTATTATAATACGTTTATGACGTCTAGAACGATATTCCTTATTAAATCGTGAACATTGTCGATTTATTCGCATTTTATTGGAATTGAAACACAAAGTAATTTTGTTTTCTCAATTGGAAGGTGTAACTGTATCTCCACTAAGTGGTGCTTAGGCAATTTTCTCCCCGAAGTTCAATATATTGTATTGTATTGGGAATCCTAGAGTATTATTCGTTTTATTTCCCACTAGGTAGATGACTGTCTGCGAGTCTTGTTTTCAAGCCATTTTAGTATATTACGCTTGCGTTCTTTTTAGATTTAAACATATATTTGTGTTTATTAAGCTCATTCTTGATTTCGGGTCTAAGTGTTTCAACGCTTGATGTACATTTGACGTCTGTTCATAATTATGTTTTATGGCTTTTAAACTGGTATGCATAATTTATTACGTGAAAACGGATATGTCTCACAGTAAATTTCGAAATTGTATTTTAAATAGTTTATTACCAGCACTGCCAGCTTTATTCGTGTACGCATTAAGTCGTAAATTAGATTATTTACTGTCGTGCCTTTATCTCGTAATTTAATGACTCTATAATGAATCACTCACTCTCAAATTCTGAAACACCCAACTGACATCAAAAATTAATTCCATTACCAATACTTTTTGCGTCAAGTTCCGGCAAATTGTCGTCTCGTCCTTTTGATGTGGGGGCTGGTCATCTCAAGCTACGCATTTAGTTATAAGTAGATGTACTAGATTTTTAGTTATGTTAATTTTTATCGACATTTGTGCATTGGAACATTGTACATGAGCTTACGTTTTTTAAATTATTTATTTTGTATTCTTTAAATTGTATAATATTTTTGAAAAGAGTAATTACTGAGTTTCTTGCCAGGTTCTTCTCAGTAAAAGCAACCTTCCGAACCTGGCGGTAGCATGTATAATCCTGTATAATTGTGTCATTCTGACGATTTGAAAGTGCTTTGTAAAAGTCTAATCGAATAAAGATACTTTTGACTTTGACTTTGATGATTTTAATAAATTACATTTAGATTTTCACCCCTGACGAGAGGTCTCCAATACCTAATGGCTCTTTTAATATTGAACGATGTTTTATTTCGATGTGATTATGTTTGCCTCTCCACAACTTGCGGGAGCACACTTGATATTTTGATTTATTCTGATGGGGCTGCAAACAGTCCTTAGCCATTACAGTCCGTCAATTTGGGCTTATTACCTATCGAAATTAGTAGGGACTTGTATGAAATACCCCCCATCAAAATGGAACGATTCATCCAAATTAATGGAAAGAGAAAACAGATAAATCGATTGGGTCTGAAACAAACCGGAGAGACCATGGTACTGAATCCTTGATTGAACTCGAAATAAAATATTGAGAAATATCAATGAAGTGTATCAAGTCTGTAGGTACTGTAAGCTATTAACTTATTTCCTGTAAGTACTGATGTTTATATACACAATTATTAAGTTACAGTATGTCTTAAATTTCGACAGTATGTTATTTCTTCATTATAAAATTAACATTTAAAGGCAATACTTCAAACAAGACTCAACCCGGCCTATTTGTTCTCAGGGTTTCCTCTGACTAATTAAGCGTCAAGAACACGAAATAAATTTTCTTCCGTTATTAATTTGCCTGAATGATCACCATAATACATAACTGTGGGAATTACAGGCGTCGTTTGAAACTAAAATGTTAGTTAAATGTATATTTATTTTGCGTTAGAAACAGGATAGTCGTAACACCCTAATTAGTGATCTTCCCAATGTTACTTTATCTATATTTGTGTTAATATAATTTTGATGAGGAGCTCGTGGCACAGTTTAACTGATGTTGGCAGTGCACCTCATGATGATATTTATAATTATAAATTGAATGATATGCGCAAGCTATTGCGCATATCATTCAATTCAAAAACGATCAGCGAAGTTAAGCAACCCTAACCCTAGCCAGTAACTTGATGGGTGACCGCCCGTGCTACCTCCGTGCCTCGGAGAGCACGTTAAGCCGTCGGTCGTGGTTGCCAATTGGCAATCGTTAGAGCTCAGTCGGAAGCTTAGTCTGACAACTGGTTTAACCCAGATCACAGATTATCCTCGTTAAAGGGGGTGCGAAGGTCAGATGGCAGTCGCTTCGAATAAAAATCAGGTGATCAGCCGCATCGGGTTGTGAACCAAGTGCCGACCCCGCAATGTATGTGATAAGGCCAGGTAGATGATGTTGATGATCCGATAAAACTTAAGCCTATATTAAAATGAGTCGAAAAACATTAGCATCACAGGCTTAATTAAAACCTGATGACGTGTGACGCAAAAATGCGCGTGCTGACACATAATATCATAGTCATTATTTCCGTATGGGCCATAAGGCCATAACGCATTCATTACGTTGCGGCGTTATTGTCTTCATTACGGGTCGAGTGATCGTTTGGTATGTAATCCACATTAAACCCCCCTATCCACCGGACTTAGTGCGATAAATGCTAACGACCGAAGCCTTGTCCAGTCCGTTTGCCGTCACCATAAAGTAGAACAGCCAGTGCGTGCGAAATGGATTCTATTAGTAAACTGGGTCGGTTTTATCATTATTCTGCATCTTTATGTACTGTGATTACTCATTGAAGCTGAAATATTACCTACGAACATAAGTAAAATTTTTCAGTCACGTGCATTCGTCGACGGAACATAGAGAACGTACCTCATACCTGTATCATCATTATCATTGAGTATAATCCTAAACCTATAATCCATACTTATTTCATACTAGTTGAAAAGAGCGTTACAAATATTGAAACCAATCTACCAAATATAGTCCGGTATATTCCACCTTATTGACGTATTATAATGGCTGCACCAATCTAATTACGCATAGGTATATGGAAGATGGGGCGGATACTGGATACCCTATCAATCAATACGCTTGCTACGCACAGGATTTGAATTGCCTCAGGTGTACTTAATTAGTTCAATTTACTAGCAGCAAGAAACGCGTATGATCATAAAGTTATAATTACTTTTTATAAGCTAGTACACTAAGATACATTGTTGTGATGCACGCGCATCCATTGAACATTACGGTATAAAGATGTAAGATTTAGCTATAAGTACTGAATGGATGTTGGCAGTGCACATAACCTCTGCCCTAGATTTGATTACTCACGCTATAACCATGTTACTCATTGTTAGATCTATAATTTCATTCCTAAACATGCATAACTGCGCAGTAAAACAGTCGTAAATTGACAGCGTAAGACGTCGGTACTAACAGGATTGGAGTGTGTGACGACACGCGCTCACAAACACACACACACACACAGAATTCCACTCAAACATATACTAGTTTTCTTTCAAGATGTCCACTATTAATTTTAAGCAAGCTGTGTTTACCTATAAGTAATTTGTACATTTAGTTTATAAGCTTGAGATGCAATAATTGTATGTATTAATGTAACAAATTGTTGGTGAACCTAAATAAATAAAAAAAAAAAAAAAAAAATCTCCCACGATAGATTAGATTACTACCGTTGGGGTCGTAACAACTATGTTGTCGCATGTCCTATAGCGTGTAAACCACAGCTACATACTGACTTTGATCGTCTGCGTATTGTGGGTCATCTATAGCCATTGACTTTGGCAGCCTTAACTATATAGTACCTTGTACCCTCTTAACCGTGAAAGTATATTAAGACAATTTGACCTTTGAGGAATGATCGACCTTATGAAGAATACTGTTCTCACGATAACTTATCTTATCTCGGTGAACTGACATCTATTTAATTCCCTTGGTAAGAGTCCAATTGTTTAATGAGACCCTAAACCTAATTAAACCAGCAGAAAGCCAGAGACAACAACCGCGCTACGACTAATCTCATTACAAGACGTGGCTTGGAGGCTTCTCTAATAACTTAAGTCCTAAACACCACGCCCGCGCCCTGTTATTCAGGGCCTTGGAGTTGGGGCTTGTTTGTATATGAATATACAATTATATATAAGTATCTTACCTTTAAAATGTTACCTACTGTATATTCTTAATCATTATTAGGTTATGGAGTCTCAGTTGCCTGTAATTATTGGTTATTATCCAATCCGAAGATTTGGAAGTTTTATTTCAAATAATTATGAAAGAATACGAAGCGAGCAAACCTAATCGCAATAATTATACCAAATATTGAATATTTCCTCTTATTGCACTTCTTTTGAAACCATTAAGTGGTGCAAATTAATGCTAATTCAATAAACAGCAGAGTCCGAGCGCATACAGAATACAAACCTTTAAACAAAAGTTACGAGACGTGATGTCTCTTATCTATCATAGAGCTTTACTTATCTGCGAATAAATACTACAAATATTGCAAATGAATCTAAAAATAAGTAGGAATTTACAGGTAAGATAGTCGTAATACTATCTAATTCGTGTAGAATAATGATAAGAGTATTTTATTACACCACTCATGGCAGGATGTGACTACAAGTATTTGATATTGGCAGAAATAGATATTGACTGTGTTATGTGGTTCTAGTCAATCAAAATTATCTTTATTTCATTAGACTTTTAACAAAGTACTCTCAAATCATCACAACGAGATGATTATACAAGATTCATGTTTAATCTTCTAGCCGGATTCGGAAGGTTGCAATCTCACCTTTATTTTACGGAGCTCGTGTTTTAACTTATACAAGCCTACCGATTTCAAGCACTCTTACACTTGCAATGCATCATATCGAATCAAATATTTAGTTTTTGTTCGTAGCCAAGCCTAGTATTAATCTGTAGAGCAAAATGTATGTAGAGTTGGCTCCGTATTTCAACGTTAGATAACATACGCTCTTGTGCATGTTGCACGAATGGATGTTTTAACTGCTCAGCCCACCCACCCCGCGTGTCATAGAATCTGTTCGTTCATTTTACTATAGGACCCATGCAATGCACCTCTTGCGGCGTTCCCATTGATTATAATTTAACGCTTGGTTACGACGGTACTATGACGAGGTACTGCTTTTCTGATTGTTTTTTATGTCCCCACTAGTGCCGTCTAGTTTGACGATGTACTAAAAGACATTTTATGTGAAAGACCAGTTCGTTGCCGCGGGTCGTTATCCTTTCTCGACCTTGCCGTTGCTATAAATTCAGTTAAATTGACCGCACAACACGATGCGTCACCGAGACTGATGCGCTCGAAGCTACTTCACGATTTCTCTTAATAAGTTCATCAGCAATTATGCAAAAACTCGTAGAAATTGTGTTTATCAATGAATTGAGATCGGTTTACTGTAAAACGATCCATTGCATATTATTATTAAAGGGAATCGTTTGGAGTTACATATAAGTAATCTACCTTATAACTTAATATCATTTATAGTCCAGGTCAAAGACTCGACTCGAATAAAGCAATTCATGTCTAATGTCTGAAGTCCGAACACAATAGAGTTTCAGAATATTTCGTATTTCTGTTGTGTGCCAGGTGATTGAAAGGCGTCCAGTGTCCGTCCCGTCCGAAACATGAGATATATTTCGGATTACTTGAACGTTACGCTTAGAAAATTGAAATTTGCGCCCGACCGATTCGCGGAAACCTTAATCTGATTACATTCGACACTCGCTTTGACATGACGCTTCTGCACGGCGTTTGTACACGCATACTTCTGCATTGTAAGGTTCTAAAATCTTCAGATATTACAATGTAATTCACTGAGTTCAGTAATATATTGTCCTGCTAATGCTAATAAGCCAGTGAACATATACATAGATATATAAGACAGGGGATAGCAACATACGTGTATGTATACGAAGGAACCCGGGTCGTTAATGTAGGAAGAGATGCAATTAGGCCAACTCAATAAAAAATCGCCTCTCCTCTTCACCTCGAGGCATCCAATTCGTACTCAGTTCAGGTATAAAATTATATACCAGCTTTATAAAAGTGTACTCGACTTGACTAGTCTTCCTACGGTCTGTACCATTTGGATATAATGTACCGATATTAAATAACTAAATTAATTTCGTCGATTTCCTTCATTATTGTTATTGGTGTGTTTACTTCTGTTGTCTTAAATACATTTTGGTAGAGATAATGCACAGCATCCCAGCTGCGTCCGGGGAGCCCACGACGTCGGCTTCGTCACCGATGTCAGAGTTAAGTGCCGCAGTACTCGACGTATCCACACAAAGGCAGCTCTCTCCGCTTTGTTCCGCCTCTTTGTTTGACTTGACGGAGGCACAGTAAAAAACTTCAACATGGTCGACTACTGACGCCGCTCGCCGACCTCGTCTCTACCCAGCGGAGAAAACATAGGCCTTTTATTGTACCCTAATATCATCATGTCCCATTCAAAGTCACCTGCTTAGAAATTCATTCAAACCGTAGCTATTCATTCCTTAAGTACCCATCTCCATTCAATAAGTACAATGATTATTTAGCAATACACGATTAAAATAATGTGTTGTGTGCATAATCTGACTGTCGTATGATACTGAAAGAGGCGCATCCTTATGAGGACATCTCGCGGAAATGATCCATTGTGGTCTCGTCCCTCCAGATCGTCTGCGCATGGGGTCCGGAGCTATTTTCGTTATGATGATGTGTTGATGAGGTGCCCCTTTATGAGGGGTCCTTAAATTACCCTACGTTATATACGGACTCAGGCCAAATAAGTATCATCATGTGGGTCAATCTATCAATCACTTATAACACAACTAGCTTCTGAACGGAAATTTTCCTAATATTCCTTGGCCTCGCGGCATATGTATGTGTCGTAGCTTTTCGGTAACGCTTGTGCTTGCAATAAAGTGAAGCACGTTTTAGTTATAAATAGAGTGTCGTTTACGAAAATAGGATCATCTTTATTCGTCACTGGCATAGGCTATTCTAATACCACGTGTTAAATGCTCATTTATTTAATGTTCCCCGAATGGTATAAGCGGCATTTAAATGTCATAATTGAAAAATAGAACAGGTGCATTGCTACCATTGATCTCATTACCCTTTCAAAATGAGCAGCTGTTTGTTCTTGTAATTGCGTTTTATTTATAAATTGAGATCGCGCATCGTCGTCCTCAACAAGCGTGCTATTGTGTGTTCCTTGTGGTTGTCTGTAATATTACGCTGGAGAATCAAATACGTTTGTAGGTTTTCATATAGTGACCGAGCTGTGATCGGTTTCTTTTTCTCACGAAAACTAAACATAATTTTTTTTTTTAATCGAACCTGTGATATTCAGACTCGAACCGGGGTACTCTTAAATTAGTTATCGCCCCATAAGCTGGCAGCCTCACACTGCGCTATCGTATTTTGACAGATGTCCATGAAATTTGTTGTAGTCTTGTAATTAAATTTTAATGAGTTTTCAGTGCCTAAAACGATGTTTTTCAAAAGTGAAACCTAGCTAGATATTTTTTTTGCCCCTGAAACCCCCTACACATTCATGAAAATAGTTGGAGTCGTTTCCGAGATTCAGATTCTATATATATACAAGAATTGCTCGTTTAAATATAACATATATTAAAACTTACGTTTTACGACCTGCACCGACAACTGCAATTACATATTCAGTTGTGCTTAGATTATTGCTAGCATTCGAAACCTGCCTACTAAAAAGTTTAATGTTGTGATTCTGACATACAATTTGCAATTACTTTCACAAGCGCTGTTGACTAGTTAAATAAGATCTGTAATTAATTGATAATGTGCTTCTTCCCCCGAACCATTTTCATTATTCACAATGAAATCTAAATATGTGCTTTAACTTTGTTATGATAAGGTCGTCAGATGATTTAAACTTAAGACATCGCGTGGCTTTTAACTCAAATTGGGATGGTCATTTTAGCAACACCTGTGTATTGCTTGTCTCAAAATTGAGAGCCTTAATGCTTCCATGTCAAATTAAATAAAGTAACGGAATCAGAGCAACCTGAGTTGCGTTTTTGGGTAATGCAGTTAACATAATTGTGAAGTGTCACCAAAGTAAGAGTCAATGACCGAATGGTTGAACGGTTGACCGGCCCGTCGCGATCTGATTGTTGCGTCAATAAACGATTTGCATGAGTGTGGAGCGTAGAGTGGTGAGCTTCATGCGTTTGCGCATCCATGCCCCAACTAATTGCTGTTATCAGGTTGCCCGACCGCAGTTATGATTGTCATGCTAGTAGGTTGGCGTCACTTCAGCAATTCAAAAATACTACTTTTAATTTCTCTTTTGGATCGTCAGAATGAATATAAAACGAAACTTCAGACCGTGATCATATAACCCTCCATCTGGCTCATTTTTGACCCTCAAAGTGGGGGAAGTTTTAATTTTATTTCTCCTTTTTCTTCATATAATTCTTCTTGCAACTAATTTTTTTCGTTAAGTGACTTGAATTTAATACGAATTACAAAACCACCTTGAATAATTTAACTTCTAATTATTATTATCAATAGTTTGGTTCCTGGTACGCTCGCTAAAGATAAATGGATTGTGCGAGCGAATTGATTCAATTTCCTCTCGTCCACACTTCCTTCCCGCTTCCACTGAGGACAACAAGTATTATTATAGCGGCAATATTGCAAACGTCCCATAATAACAACATTCCAACGTCGCGGCAGTTAAACGTATCGCTGCTAGTTTCAGCGTTATAGTTTTGATTTAGCATTGTCTGTTTTGCACTCTAAAAGCTTTACCGCATAATGGCACTTTTGTGATGTATTGCATACTGCTCTTCTGCGAGTGTATTCGCTGATATGTATTAGCCAATCGTATTCTCTATTTACATTTACTGTGAACCGAGCAATATCTTTCTAAATTATCTTTTCAATAGGTACTCTCGTATTTTGGTGGATAGATGTTTTTTCCGCCGCATAACATTAAACAGAACAGTACATCAACAACTTCGATTGTTTACTTACAGAATCCGAAATCACATGATCAAAATACAGGCAACGCATTTGCGATGACCCTGTTGTTGGTTGGAGAACTTCCTCCAACCGACCCATATAATATCAACGCTCACCTTAAACGCTCGTCCTAGAAACTTGAAATGGACTGTTATCCCAAAATTCAATTTTAAGGTGATGAAAAGCAGAATAAAATGTAGTATGTGAAATCTTACTCCCGCGCAAACGAAGCTGCGAGTAGATGGTAGTCGTAAGTATAATCAGCGACGTAAGCATTAGTCCCTAGTCATTATCAATCACGGGAACATCGAAGGGAGGCAGCGAGTTAAAGGCACGATTTTTTTTCCAAGTGTTGCCTTCAATACTTTTTCTATAGAATCTACAGTGCTGTTTTCCATTCAAAATCACACTAACCTAGATAGCAGTAGGCATTGAATAAGGATTCCGATATATATAATTATTTAAGTTTAGACGACTCCTTTTATTCGAGGAAATCAATATTCTAGCTACTGGCTTCCCTTATTTGTGAATAGACGTGTATTGTTTGTTGTATTTGCAGGGCTTCATTTAATTAGCTATTTGAAATTGCTTTACAGCCTAGCTGGGACGTGTATTACCATTTAGAGTTTCGGGCACAATTAGCTCCCCAATTACTATTATGTGGTGTTTACCCTAATTTAATTTCAAATGTTAATACAATGCTGATAATCACTGCCTTGGCCTTGTTAGGTCTATTAAGTAAAGGAATATCCAATACCCAATCTTACATCAAAGATTCCGAGTAATAACCAAACGAGTTGTGTGACGAACGAAATGTGGAACAGATAACTGGATTTTTTATTGGTATATTCGTACGAGGCCTTCATGATATAATTTGCTAATTCAATCGTTTTGGCCTGGCTTTACCGTTAAGTTTTCAATCGTAAGAATAAAGCGGCATCAATATAACCAAAATTACCGGCAAGCGTAACTACTATGGCAGGCCGAGCTGCGTTCAGACTACCGATTACGTGCCCAAATGCTTTTAATTGAATCCCCTGTTGCGTTTGTCTGTTTTTTTGGCTCGTTAATTGTTGCCAGGGCCTTTGGTTTTTTGCCTAATTACACTGGTTTTTAGGTGCAAATTATATTGTTACGAAACCCTTCTTCAATCTTGTTAAAATACTCGTGTCCTAACAACTTTACCATACTGTGCCTGAACATACAATGTGTTTGTATACAAAACTGTTGCAATATCTGGTGTATGAATCAGAGTATTGTTTACCGCCGTCGTCGTGTCGTGTCTCCATGACATATTTGGACATTTGTATGTGATACAAAATGGACATGTGAAAATTAATGCGCTTTAAATTTTCTATCAATAACAATTTCGAAACCGATCATTCGTTTTAGATGCCCAAATTGGAAAACTGTAGAAAGCTAAGAACACCTACAGCTAGTTATTAATAATACCATTAAAGCACATGTATTCATATACGCATATATGTTTCCAAATGATTATCATGGAACTAGTCCCGCTAGCTATCGATTGTAGTTCGCTTCGACGGTTATATTATCATCGACGGCACGTGTTCCATTATTGTGTCTTTACGTAATGATACACAATGCAAGGATAAAATCTGCCCCAATTGATCCGTGACAGAAATGGATCGTTCACAAGTATTACGTATTTGTTATACCCGCATCGATTGACATGGGTGTATATCGAGTGTTATTCGAGTTACGACATAATTATCGTAAAGCGACCACCTATAACCTACATACGACGCGGGCGGGCGATATAGCACGGTCTTTATTGCGACTCTCTAAAGTTCTGGTACCTAAGGCATTTCTTGGATAACAGTAACAATTGTCGTAGGCTTATGACTCACAACATTCAGCTGTGCTTTATTTACTCGCGTCGTACGTTCTATTTATCTATTCAATACATTGTTCAACTTGTGCATAACTTACGTAACGTCAAAAGATTCATCACAATAAGTATTGTCATCTCTCCCGAGGCACATAAACGTGGACAGTTCATAACAATGCTGCCTTTCTATTCCATAATAACACGTCTCGAATACTATATGCAGTTAATTATACTCAGATCGATCGGGGTGACGCATTCCAACAATCCAATACTATAGTACTGGATGTATAAATAGAGGTAAGTAGAGCTGATACAGTTTTATCTCACAACTATCACCGGCATTTATCAACACTCACAGGTAAAGCACTCGAATGACTCAGTGTTGGTTAAGCATAGGATTTTACAATATTCAGCAAAAAAAGATCAACTGCCACTGAACTACATGATCGTATAAGCTTATAATCTTATACTAATATAAGATGTAAAAAGCAAAGATTTGATTGCATTGAAATAGTATCTGAAAGTACTGGGCCGATCTTAAAAACTCTTTCAGCAATGGATAGCCAAATTATTAGCAAATAGCATAGACTATATTTTATTCTTCTCATGAAACTGGAACTACGCGACGTCCGCTATAGTTGATTTGGAATTTTATACCTCGATATTTTAATTACAGCTCCTTCATAGTTTAATATTATTACAACTATTGACGTATACGCGATCGGCCACAACGTGATAACTCTTGCTATAATTACGCATATTCTCTCGTAGATGCGCGCGTCTGCTAGAATATTTCATTTTGAACGTTATGTTCCTAATTTCCTAACTACTTGTACAGTCTATATTTATACTGTGCCTGACCTGATCAGCCCATTCTTTAATATAACAAAATCTGGAAATATGAGATGAACATTAATAACGCATTCATAGTGGTTGCCAAGTCAACCGGCATTAAATAATCGTTAGATTTTAATCGTATCGACTAGAGTTGTACGGCAAAATTATTCCTTATAATGTTGTGACCTTTGCCGGAAACCTTTTGCGGTTATAATTAGAGGAACGTGTTTATGAATTTATTTACGTACGGAAGGCTCCCCTCCTGGCACGGGTGGCTCGCGACCTACATCGACGTTCTCATTACAACAATATCCGTCATCAACTCTATTACCCGACAATCTACGTAATTTAACAATCCCTCGTGTCTGGCGATTTACGAAAGTGTTGATAAAATCATGGCCCATTGTTTGGAACGTCATTTAGATACCTACTGTTATTCGTGAATCCTTCTCAGGTAGTTCATGAAAAACAATTGCTTATAGAATTTAGGCTCTGGTAAGGCTTATGAAAGTTGGAAACTAAACTTCTTAGAAGATCGACAATGACAAGATGAAAACAGAGTATCGTTTTCATCTTGTGTATCTAACTAACTATTCGTTTTAATATTTGTGGTGTTACTTATCGTAATCTGATGGAGAAACGACGAAGTAAAAATCACAGTGATAAGTCTCCTTGTTCTTGCTTGAGCATATCTTTAATTATTAAATTATTCTTTTTAACTAACGTCTTAATGGAATAGGCCATTTTTAATTATTTATTGAACTCAACCCTCTCATGTCTTTCGTTTTGACTGCGTGTCGTAAGTGGTTGCAATACATTCCCTTTATGGTAGATGCAGAAGTTGTGAATGATCATAGCGGAATTCGAACTTCTTTGATCATCATCTCATTCACGATGTACAAAAAGCATTCGTTCATTGTTGAATTCACAGTTAAATTCTCCGTGTGTATTGGAGTACATTTGCTGTTGTGATATGATTAATTTAACGACAAACAACAACAAAGGACTCCCTAGACTACAACTCCTCGTACATTCTCGAAATTCAACGTCACGGAATAAAGCTATTAATCCACTCTATTCGTATCCTTTGCTGTTTACGATAGATTTTCTATTAAAATAGTTATTAAAAAGATGTTTGCGGTATAATCTAATGACGATTTTGTGTTTTTATTTTCAAATTGCCTACTTTATTACCCGGTCGCCCTGTGAAGAGCATACAATTAATCATAATGACACGTCCGCAGCAGCACGACGGCGTCCGATAATAACCTTCGTCCTGTACATCTCCACTATCCGCCCTAATAGATTCCCTTTCGACATTGACGTATTACTCGGAAAATCACTGAACCTTGATGGCTAATAAGGTATCGGGTCAAATATCAGATCTATCGTTTTGATCCTGTGCCAAGATTATAGGGATGTAATAAAACCTCCGCGCTGGCATGACTGCATCCGGCTCAATCCGAAATTAATGTCAGTCTCTTGGTCGATATAAATGTATTTTTATTTACTTTGCGGTACAAATCGGCTCGGCAACATTTTTTCGCAGTAGAATTTCCCCAGAGCTTTTACTCGTTTAGTTGTTGTGTGTTGTTGTGCGGTTTTTGTTCAACAGCGCGTGCCTGGCTGACGGCAATCTAGGCAAATCCTATCTATTGTGCTCGGTGACAATAGTTCCAGTGCTAATCCAAGGACGGCCTGCCATTGTCCCGTGAATGACTATTGCTGCGCCTTGCTGCACCGCCCCACTCCTGCTCTACTCATACAAATTATTACTTTATAGTCACGTATATTTTAACTACGCATTATATTGATCAATAAATATTTGGTAGGTAGGTACATGATAAACAGATTGTTAAACATAGGCGCCAATAAAGCAATGACGTCAATACCATAAAGTTCTGTATTCGGTAGTTTGAACTGTGTCAGTTATAAAATATTTACGAAATTAGCAATATTTATTCGTCGTTCATTACGTAACGGATACTAATGCACATCGGTACACGGTTGTATTGATAACAGTCTGGTCAGCATAGAAGTAAGTAGTTCAAATATTGTTACCTTGTATTTAGCCTTGCGATGGGAATGTAGTCATAGCGTGCGACGAGGAGACAAATTTCACCACGTCTATGCAAGTCGAGTTGATTTATGTCTGTGATAATAATTTCCGCGTTGAGGTAGGGCTCATCGCGGCCTGGCATTATATTATAATGGGGCGCTATTTGCGGTGGTGGCATTTGTGGAGCCACAATACAATCAGTAGGTCACGTCACGGCCTATAATGTCGGAGTGACGTGATTGTGTTACCAAGACATTATGCTCACGTCGATTATGCTAGCTATCAATAATTTAATATTCCCCATTCAAACCTTTAAATAAAAGAAGTTCATTTATGTTTTTTATGTTAACAGCTGGTAACTTTATTTACGTACATAATAATCATTCTTGAAATAATAGCACCTTCATGCTATTATATCTAAATATGTTCAATATCTTCGGCTTACCATTACTTCCTCATTATTATCTTTAGATACTAGCATAAATAGTGGAATTTTAATGGAATCTATTTGTTATCTACTGAAATAGGTAGTTATATGACGAAACTATTGGGCTTGAATTCAAAACTCTTACTGAAATTCTTCGTGATTAGCTGGATTATTGTTAGTCGCGTACATTCATTCAGTCAGATCAGGGTTCTAAAGTGTATTCAATAAATATAGACGAGATTTCTTCACTTGGGTTTACATAGATTAATTTGGAACTCACACTCAGCTCAGGCAGTGACAAGTGACACGATAATTATACTAAGCGGCCTAAGCGACCAGTAAGTGCTTTCATTGAGTACAGACAGAGGCAACTTAGATTGTACACCTGATGTTAGATGCTTATCTTAAACTGCCGACAGGTTTGGCGATTAAGACTGCCAAACTTTGCTAATGGATGCAATTAAAAATTAAAAATCACCAAAAGCTGTGTAGTATTGACTATTGCCAGTTCAAGTCCCATGGAATTCCAATCCCATGGAAAAAAAACGTGTGTAATCTCTGAAAATAGCCTTTGTGGACCTAGATCGAGTTTAGATAAGGTTGACTCATCCTCGTGACACTTTCAGTTCAGTAAATGCTTAAGGACCAGATTTTAGGAGAGTGACGTAAGTAAGCGACCATTTGGCCTTTATAGTTGACTAAACGACTACAGTTCCTGACCTGTTTCGGATGTCCCACAAAACCCCCAAATAATGGGGAAAGTTTTGGATCTTAAACACTTTGTGGCGGAAACAGGCGCTTTGCCAAGATGTATATTGTCTTTCTAATAATTATTTCACCAACATGACACAGCTCATTGCTGAACTAAACTTTCCTTTGATGATTGTTATATATCTATGTGGCATGTCTTTATTTCATCTCAGAATATTAACACATTAATCATTTTGTTTCAGGTAATTAAATGAACACTGTTTTTGAAGTACAATGAACGCGCAAACGCTGTTCAAGGTTTGCCTAAAACATTGTTTTACACGATCACTTGAACAAACTTTTGAATATTTTCGCTGTTATGGTGACACATTTTGTGATAGTCACGAGCGAGACTTAACGCTTAACTTTATTACTTAATGTGATTTAGTCTAGTTTTTAAACCCAGGTGTATGAAAGAATAAGTTTCTCTTCACAGTACTTCAGAAGTTTGTCACACATAAAATCCTTACATGTTTCATAATGTCTAGCCTTGTGTCCTGAAAGTGGGCGACAGACTCGGTAGGCATCTATCACGTTAACGCCTAAATATATATCCGCCCTTCAAGGAAGAGTAGAGTGAGTGTTATATTTCGAATAACCTTTTGGGGACCGAATAAGATGTAAGGTTTTACCATATTATACGTTTATATGTTACACCTATCGTGAAAACAAATTCTCGTGCTAAATGTATCGAATCCATCAAAATAATCAATTTGCTTGGCAAAGGTTGTTACAAATATTTATATTAACGCTAAAGAAAACAGTAAAAACGATATACTCACTTCTCTCTCTAAAGAGGGTGATGGCTGGCATTCTTGTGAACAAGGTGCTGCTTGTGGAGGCTGGTCTTCTCAAGCTACACTATACCTACTTTGACTTATATTTTTGTAATCGACTTTTGCGCATCGCAACTGTGTCTATGAGCTTATATTTTATAAGATTTTTATTGTATTACTCAACATTTTTTAAAGAGTACTTTCTGAATTTCTTGCCGAACCTGGCGGTAGCATGTATAATCCTGTGTAAACGCGTCGTTCTGACGATTTGAAAGTACTTTGTTAAAAGTCTGATCAAATAAAGTTATTTTTGAATTTAATTGAATATTATACATAGTATATATAGACTGACTTGGAATTGTAATAAAAATATTTCATAACTTTGACCTTACCCGAGTACAGATTGAGGAAAACTATGTTACCAATACAGTCGACAAAAAGAATAAAGCAGGACTTTTCGTGATAAAGATATAAAAAAGTCATGAATAGATCTGATTCTGATTGGGTCGTCGTCACTATTGGCATGAATAAAAACATATTTTTTACCGGCAATATTCAATATTATTCCGATGTTTCCGGTACCTTATTAATTCTAGAGCTACGCCACCTATTCCCAATTGTATAAAAAGCTCTTAAAAAATAGGAGTACCGAGTAGAATCGTATTGCTCATTGTATATCGTTCAATTTAAGTGGTAGGTAGGATTTTGAAGATGGGCTAGGGGACGCCATTGGTCTCCCGTGTTTCCCGTAGCAGCGTTTATTCGCTTCGTTGCTTCAGTTGAAGTGCAACGGGCGCTCTGAAATTATTCACGTATTTCTGTTCCTGCTCCTTGCGCTCCTCTGAAATATGTCTCAATTTTGTAACAGTCAATACATTCTGTAATAAGATATACATATATAAAAAGATATAGATAAAAAGTTATAAAATGTTTACCTCTCACAGTTATTTTGCCATTAAGTTCTATGAGGTACTTAGATAGACGTCTTCTAATTTTAAGTGAAGGTCCCGTTGTTCTCTATCTATTTACCTACCTACGTTGAGAAGGTATACTCAATAAAACAATCCAGCGACATACACCAAAATCGCATTATTCTAATACTAGCTAGTGATGTCGACTTCGTCTGCGTAGGATTTGAGTTATCTTCAAATTTTGGACACAACTTTAACAATATGTTTATTCTGATGTTATTAGTACAGTGTCATTGAAATCTATTCGGTAGTTTTTGCTTCAAAAAGTAACGTAATGTCCATACATAAAAAAATGCGTTTATATTATTATTAGGAAGTAGGATTGAAAAATGATTACGGTAATATAAAGCGTGAGTCTGACGGGGAGTAATAATTTGCAACTGTGTTTAGTATGATTGATATTCTAGTAAAGGCAGCCCAGGATCGCCCCCAAGCGACTTGGGTCCATTACGCAGATCGTGACGCGACACGCCAAAGGTATTGCGAAGGCTATTTTATTATTGTGAAAAACGAACCATGAAACCTGTTGTAGCGTCGTATCTTTATCCGATTATGCCGAGCTCACGGGCATCATTTTAATATTGAACCCTCTTGGTTGTTACATGTGTGAGAGCAACAAATTATTGGTCCTCCATTTATAACATGCACTGTGGTCGAATTTAACTAATACCATTAATAGAAGCGCTTAGCAACACCACGTCATAATATAGGTACATCTAAGTATATTCTGCCTATATATTATACTGTGTATGGTCTTTATTAATGTATTGATGGTAAGATCAAACTAATATATATATTTACGTCATCCCGACGGTTTGGGAAGGCGTTAGATTTCAACGCGAATGTAAATCACATTTCCAACAAAAATATTTACACTGCCTGTTGTTTGGATCGATTGGGCTTGGGAGATGTCACGTCACAAGACAAGCTTATTACCGTAGAGCTGGAGGCGAACATTCCCATGAGTAATTCTATTATTAACTCGCAATTCACAGGAGACATCGATGGTTCCGCCAAAATGTCTTAAACAGCTCTAAATTACCTAAAAGACGTAGCACTGTTACTTCTTCTAAGCATCCAACTAGGTGTAACTCTACCGCAGTGCGCTAGTTGAGACTTGGATTGTGTACGACGAAATACTTACTAATAGAACAATAATGCCAAATAGAGTACTTAGTTGTTATTTAAAGTAAAGATTGCGGAAGCAATAAATAAGGACTGAATATATTCTTATTTAATTATAATTAAAAATACCTGCATATGTCTGAGAAGTCATTCAAAGACGTATGTATAGTGCCTGAGACAGCGATGGGCTCACCCTCTGTCACGTTACCACTTAATTATATTCGTTGAAATGTCTGTTTACCCTTTGGGGACCCTTCTGGATGGCGGGAGCATATTTATGTTATTCAAATAAATAAAGCCTTCGAAAATATTGAATTATTTTGTGTCGATTGTCGCATTTTTATAATATAAGGGCTCATTTAACTGCTGGAAAATATAAGCTTGGATTATAATGTATATTCTTCTTTCTTATATAATAAAGTCACCGCGTTATCAGAACAAAAAGCTGGCTCAGTATTCTGGCTGGGTACAATGAACAAAGCCTAAATCAACAAAAACGTTTAGAATGACACGCCAAACAGTAAACAACTCTACCAAGATATAGGTACCTATTTTACCATGTTATCATTTCATTTTACCCGCATCATGTTTCGCCTTGAATAATTTTATTTTACCCGAATATAATAGGTTGTAATCTCAAGATTCCCTTTATCATTTCTCGCTACGTCTTGTGGTGTTTGCTGTAAATATTACTGTACATTATTTTTCCGCTAAAATTATTCACGGCGACATCTTTGTTCGCACAGGCTCACGAAAAACTAAAGAGATTTACGTGTGACATTCACCCTTTTTCTAGCGAACTTTTATTGAATTTTCACGTTTTCAAAGGGGTCTATTACAGCACTGACAGGTAAGCATAAATCGTGTTAGATATGATCTTTTACAAAATCCGGAGGGCTAACAGCACACGTTGTTTTATTGAGGTCAACAGAATGAAAATGGAACTCAATAAAGATATCTAATCGTTGGGATTTACATAACTTATTATTATCGGACAGCTAGATATCTTATTGTCCCCAAAATACTTTATATTCGGATCCAATCAGTACTTGTGAATACTTCTACTCTTTGTCAAAGTATAATTGCTGCTGATACAATATTGACAATAATAAATCGTTAAAAGTGACCCAATAACAGGCGTATCAATTATTTACAAATGTTATTGAGCCGTCAAGTTTTTGTCAGCGGACTGGTTAATTGTTCGTCCAAATGTCATGGTGTGCCATCATTATTTATGACAGAGTGCGCATAATCATGTCGTCTGTCATAAAGACAAATGTGATGTGTAGTACTTTTTATCATAATGCTAAGTATTTTATTGCGGCTTCTGTTGCTTTCCTTTCCACTCTAATATCTCAGCTTTTTATTTCTGAGGCCGTCTAAAATTCAAATTTATTTAGCAATCACGAAATTTTATGTGTTATTGATTGGTAAATAAAAGTCGGGATGTTTACCCGCAAACTTCCTGTGAATTAATCTTGCGTTATTTATAGCGATTAGCGTTATAGAAGCTCTGTTACTTATTACAACATGGTGGCTAACATCGTAATTCAAATGCGTATAAAATGAGAACCTATAAATTGCAGAGCGGTGGCGTCGGCAGTTGCAAATATACAATGACAATATTTTTTGCTTTTGTGCGAATACAGCTACATACTATTGTCCTAGGACCCGATGCAGTAGTAGTACATATTGTATTCCGTAATAGTACTTTAAGTTCCCCGCTATCGTAACATTGAATATACAAAGCGATAATAGTTCCGTTATGTCGCGAACACACGCGACTCCCAATCCCAATGGGCTCCAAATCAACTCAAACTTTTCTAAACACTCATATGCAAAATTTGTTGTTGAATAATAGACACCTTTATCTTCGTTTCTCTTACATATGCATTTATTCGTAATATTTAAATGGGTCCTGAATCCATTAATTTAACAATTTAAGGGTGCTTTTTATATTACATAATTTAATTATATAAAATATTGCAGCATTATAATATTAACTGTCTTGCCCCCAAGACGGAAAGTTACGCTACAATATTAAATGATATGATTGTATTGAGATATATATAAAATATGCCCGTACTGTTGTCGTTCGAACATAATACAATCAAAAGTAAAAATCAGTGCTTAATATACTTTTAGTTGCTCTGGGGACCATAATCTCAATTATGCTCAACTATAATATTTTCAGTTACCCCAAATTGGATTTCGATAAACGATGAAAGTTTTATATCAAGTTTTAAATGACAAACTGGATTTTTGCCCACGAATGAATTAAAACTAGGTTGCAGTGTAGTATTATAAAGCAAGTACTGTAATTTGTCCGGTAGTATGTGTCCAGTTTCCGAGACAGGTCCGCCGTACAACGATCCACTTGCAATTTATCATCGATACGGACTCGTCTGCAAAAGTGAGCAATCCAGTATTGCCAAGAATAGCGTTGGCATTGCCAACATACTTCACTGTAAGTGTAAACACATAAAGCTGATGCAACTTGTTAAAGTAAATGTCGGCAACGAGTTTTATGACTTGACGAAAGATTGTACTGTTTTTGAATGTATCGTTGCATTTGTTAAGTGTTTGAGGATCGTGAAGAAATATTGTGTTTCGTGGATATGCGTATTGGTACACGGTTATTTAGGTGAAATTATTTACCAACCGTATTTATTTTCCTGAGAAACTGGCCTGAGCCAGCCCTAGTTCACAAGGGATGGAATGAGGGAAGGGAACCCTTTGCTCAGCAGTGGGACAAATCGAGGTCAAAAATTTAAAAAAAACTGCTATTCTAAATTCCTGTCGATTAGTGAGGAAATTGTTACAAACTGATAAGTACCAACACACACATCCAATACATACACAACTTACTTCGAAACCCTCCTGATTAACACTTGGCTTAGGCCCGTGCCATCAGAATCCCTGATAAAATCCGAGCTCAATGAAAAAACAAAATATTAATTAATTTATCGATGCTGGGAAAAAGATAAATAACTCTCCCATAATGAAGCTGAACATGGAGTGCTGCATTCCTACGTGTAGTTATTAAGGAATTAACATGTATAAAGAAATACAGGTGAGTTTGAGAATCACATTAGTGAATATAACAATTTCGACGTCGTCAAACTACTTTGTGATCAAACTTATCTATCTGTATTTGTTATATTATCACCAGCACTCGAATTCTACTAGCTTATTGTATAGACTATGCTTGCAGAGAGAGTGTTCCCAATACATTTTCATAGAGATAGATCATTACTTATTCAATTCAAATCCAATTTTCTAGAGTAGCTTTAGCAATAGTCGTTATTATTGCAAGCGAACATTCTAAAATATCTCGAAGATGGTGCAACAGGAACGATCAATCTCCGATTGCAGTCGAAAGGATCATTTTGAAAACCAGCTGTTGATTCAGAGCACACAACTCGCGCAGAATTCGTGAGTAATAATAACTATTAGTTATTATATTATTTAACTAGGTTCCATTCACGGCTTTGCCCGCGTGGTTTTCAACTCCAAGAATTGAAAATTGCGAAGAAAATTTAACCCGATTTCATGACAAGGGCTGGAATTTTGCAAAACCATTTCTTGGTGCATACCATTACTTTCTTAAATACACACATTCCAATTACATGTTTAATACTAGCAGCTTAGACCGTTTGTTGATATATCACTGAGGACTTTTGAATTTTATATGTACGTAGAAGATCTAGTGAAACCGGACTGGGCTACTTTAATTATGAAGTATGCATAGCGTAGTTATTTCGGGTCTCTATATTTAATTTCAGACTAATGTTTCAGCCAGTCAGTCAAAATCGCGATCAACCAACCGGACTCGTACTGAGCTAATAACACTTACAACAAGTAATGAATTACTCTTAATTGTTGTTTAAACTTAGACAGGCGAAGTAAAAATACCACATTCATTAGTAAACTGTGGCAAATAAAATTATAGATCTTGGAGTAACAAACATTAGAAAGTAAGAGGTTTCGTCACACAAGTGGCAATTCATCGTAATGGGTAGTAAAACGACATCCATTGGTGTTCTTGCGAGTAACGGACTACGCGTAATATGCGTGCTTGGTTGCGTGGGAGAGTCTCTATTGTACCCATTGTTCATGGTGTAATGCTAACCCCGCGAGGCCAGGTGACTTTACGTGGCTGCGGGAGGTGTGAAAGTCAGATAAGGTTACAAACTGGCGCCAGCGAACTTGTCTGCAAGCATGCAGCAGCGAGAACACAATAGGATGCAAACAGCCTCCGAAAGTAGTTACGATTAGCGAATGCCCTACCGATTTGATTATACAGCGAGATACTCGACTCGCTCAGTATTCAACGCCTATTACAAATTTGAACCCGATATCATGTCGCATATTGTTTAGATTTATCCTCCATTTGAACTTTGCTGTAAAAATTACAAAACCATAGGGCTACATTAACCATTACACAAATCATTACAAAACCTAAGGCATGATTGAGGCTTTTTAAAACATTAACAATCCAGACTCCAACCAAATGGATTCGAGTATTATAAACTTCAATTTGATTCGTAATTTTCATCTTAACGTAATGGTATTTTCATGTTATGGTGAAGTTAATAACATTCCATAAAAGGTTTCCGAAATCAGAACAGTCAACCTCTCTACCAGTTATCTAATGACCGAAGCTTTGTGTGTAATAGTAAAAGTGTGTGTCTTGTCCGGCCGGTTCTGTTGTGGTCAAGGACCATTCGCTTTGTTCTCTCGGCGCAATATGGTCTCAATTACATCTGATTACATCTTATCTGTAACGTTTGCATAATTTGCAATACTTTTTTTTTTTAATTTTAAATGCCATCAAATATTATTTACGTTCTTTTAAAATTGCTATATTGGTTATATTACACATATTATGACATTACACTTCTTCGAAGTTCTAAAATTCTAAATTGCCCAATATTACGAAAGCATTTTAGGTATATAATAACGCCTAGATATGAGTCTCGTTATTTGCACGTGGCCGAATGATATGAGCCCTCATTGTGCCCTGCGTGAGTCAGCTCGGGTCTCCGGTCCTTTCCAAAGTACAGTCGCCTTCGCAAGTCTTACGACTCGTTGTTTGGGAAAGTGGGCCACATTAGCCATTGTTTTCCTGCTGACACCATCAACGTGTTACATTCTGCTAAGTATCGTGTTTGCTTAAGTTGCTTATAATGAATGCTTTTCTAACACAACATGGTTGCAGAGCTTTCTTCGAACAAAAGACTTGATGACCCTTTTTGAATGATGACTTGAATTTTACTGCTGTATGTCACTATTGAGTGAATTTAATATACAATATGTGCCAGTAAAGCCTATTTTATTCCGGTTATTATGCTCCACAGATTCTGCTTGTACGCAATATTCATAATTCTGTTCGGTCGACGAATGAGATTACCGACATTTGCATTCCGTCAATATTGGAAACCCAACACGCAGGGAACGAGCCCACCGTCCCGTTACGATGCGGTTAACATTACGACGTTATGGCGCTACCGGCAGGTAGATATATTTGTTATAATATCATCTACCGTTTCCTCTATATCATCTACATTAAGTATTTGAACAAATCTGATACTATTTCCTTAAGAAATAGCTGGATGTCTCTTCTGCGGTCAGGAAAATCTATGTCTGCTAACCTATACGGTTATTTGTTTCAGATAGTTTTCGTCGTGTAGATGTAGTTAATGAGCCGTGGTGGCCTTGGGGTTTGAGCAGTCGCCTGCTACGCAAGCGTCAATTCGAACTTGCGGTTCGAATTCCAATGAGTTTTTCTAAAAACTTGTGGGCATTGATTTCACACCACGTCCTTTCCAGGGAAGGAAAACATCGTGAGGAAACCTGCATATGTCTGAGAAGTAATTCAAAGACGTATGTATAGTGCCTGCGACGGCGATGGACTCACTCTCTATAACGTTGGCACTTAATCGTATTCGGTGAAATGTGGGTGTTGTTGATACAACACCTCTGCTTACAACTTCGGGGACCCTTCTAAGATGTCGTGAACATAGTTTTTGTCCAGATCAAATTAGCATGTCCCATCTCGAACTTCATCATCTCCCTGGCCTTATCCCATACATTGTTGGGATCGGCACTTGATTCAACCCGATGTGGCTGATCACTTGACTTTTATACGAAGCGACTGCCATCTGACCTTCGCAACCCCTTTAACGAGGAAAATCTGTGATCTGGGTTAAACCAGATGTCAGACTGTTTTAGTCTTCCGACTGACCTGTAACGATTGCCAAAGATAATAAATTGAAAACCGGGACCAACGGCTTAACGTGCTCTCCGAGGCACGGAGGGAACTCGGGCGGTCACCCATTCAAATATTGGTTAGTGATAAGGTTGCTTAACTTCGCTGATCGAATGATATGCGCAATAACAACTGTGCCACGAGCTCCTCAAATCTATCCAGTCCCATCTCGAACTTAATAGAGAAAAATGTAATCAGTATATTTCTTAGCAACCAAGAATACAGAGATCACAGGCGCAATTTATATATTGCCAGTGAAGACTGTTAATACTGTTGTTATTGCTTGAGCTATAAAATAAGAGTTATCGCCAGGGGTGAAACGCCCGACCGATAAAAAAAGATCGTAATTTTCGCCAAGGTTTAATGTGAAGCTTTATACAACTCTCAAGGTTGGGGCGTTAGATTACGGGCATTACTTTCGTGAGAATATTATAGTAGTGTATGTGTACACCTGTCACAATCACAGATGAAACGGGAACAATAGCAGTCTTAAATACAAAATCATACTTAGTCACGTGAATTTTAATCATTTAAACAGAATTACATAACAGTCTTAAGTAATCCAAGCAAAAGGTTTACATTGAATATGCTATAAGATCCTGGATTGTGTAATTTACATCAAAGGCAATGATTGAAGGAGTTTATGAGAAGGAATGGGAACAGGATGAACGAAAACTGATCCAATTTCATGAAATCAGGACAATGTTTCTAAAATTGATAAACAAAATCAGCTGGCACCCTTAAAGGTAAAATTGATTTTTGGGTAATATCCGAGTTTGTTCAAGAATTCTTCCGGCATTGGTCGAAAACAAATAACATTAATGTAACCTGTTATGTCTTTGTTGGTCCATTGGGATTGAAATCAGTTAAAACATTTAGATTTTTTTGTTTAATTCGACTTTCCAAGTACTTTCTCGGTACTGGTTATCTTATATATAATTTTCGTGACACATTATTAGTTACCATACTTCTCCCAAGCGGATGACCCGATTCGTATGACATTTTGTGTGCATATCGAGTAAGTCTGAGAATCGGCGATCTATTTTTTCATACCCCTAGATGATCGGGTGATCCACCCGGATATATAGCAATACAACGTTTGCCGGGCACAGCTGGTTGAAATATAATTTCTTATATCTCGGTTAATTGTATCTATTCATTTTGATATCGTGGGTATCCGCTTCGAAATATCCAATACGAAAGTTGTACTCTGTAATCTTGCCATGTGATGATAGTGTGTAATGCATTCGTTCCAATCCTATATTCTATCGTGCTATTAATTTTTATTATAATTTCACTTTCACTATTTAATCGCTCTATGTAATTGTGCTAAAGGTGGACCGAACAGTGCATTGTGATTAAATTTATTATTGAATGTAGTCTCCGAACTTCTAAGTATTGGTAAGTCTTTGGTTAATTACTAGATTTTATGACTTCTATTTTATTAGTTGTAACATATCGTTCGGAAAACTAATGCTCCTTTTCGCCTCTAAATCTGTATTTACATAGCACAAGCATTATGTACTGCTATTGTAATAGACAGTATTAAATTCATTAATACATATTTAACAGCTTAGCATATTATTATGGCTCAAATATGTCATTGGCGCAAACGAGTTGTGTCAAAGCAGGTTTTAATTTGATTTAATTTATGAATAGCTGTTGTGATTTTGGATAGTTATCATTAGATTATGTATATCCTGGTGTAATCATTCGTTAGAGTTGACAGACAAACACTTCTTTCGTTTACAAATCATATTCTTCTCTTGTGGCCTCGTAAAGCCCCACTGATATATTATTTTCGTTTCTTTTATGGGAGTCTAGTCTTCTCTCGTTTAACGTCTTAATTACGCATTATCTTATAGAAGCTGAATAGTGATACCGTAAGGCAGATGATTCTAAATTGTTCAATCGAAATGTTTTACTGGATAATTTTATGTGAAGAAATCTTTATGTCAAATTTTATTTGGGTTGCTTTCTCGTAAAACCAACGTTATCTGGCAGTTTGCCGTTTTACTTCAATACATTTTGTTCTTACGAATTCAAATAATTTGATACTACTTAAAACCCAGATTTGTAATATGGTATATGTAGTGGCAACACTTTTCACCTTGCGATCTTGTGAACAGGATGGTGTAGGTAGAGTCCTCGTTATACATTTTATGAAGTGGCGGTACTGACATTTTACAGCCCGAGGGACGTAAGGGCTCTTCAAACGTTATCCTGAAACCATAATAAACACTGTCATTTAAAATATTATGTTCCTCGCAAACAACGCTCAAAAATATTTGTACAGAAATGAATGAAACAGAGCTCCTTGCAGTATACGCACACTAGCATCTAATATGTTTACCTAGCACTGAACGCGCAGGTGGTGCATGAATTATTTATGATGTTAGCCTAATATCATTTATTTAGTACGCGACAGTTTGACATATGAGGAATAGGACTTAATAGACCGAAAGGAATTTTCAATACATTCTAGTATGGCCTTTTTCCGGCAACCCAAAAATAGTTTAATTTTAAATAATAGTGATCAAAAAATATTGAAATCAATAAACACGTTGGGTATCGATAATATAAGTTACCATGAGTGTGTAATCCATTTTTTCATCTCTTTGTTTTATCTTCTCACAGTGGATTCCATATGCAGTTAGTGACTATAATCATAGAAGTTCCCTCAGAAACATTCGTATTTCAGTTCGCTAGAACATTTCCGTGTAATGTTGGGATTACTTGATCCCTTTTACTCTCCTAATGACAAATAGGGGAGGCGGTTGGATGTGTAACTTGCCTTATCCCATAACACAAATAAACTTCTTGGACACGTCAAAAACTTCGCTAAGTTAGACTTATGGGCGTGAGGGGCGTCCCACTTTTTAATCAAACTTTGTCCCAAGTGTTACAGAAAAATGCAAGAACCCAATTCGCAATATTAAATAAAAACATATTAAGAAATCATTTTTTTCTGTAATTTTAAATCACATTTAAGATATCTATTTCTCAAATTGATAAATTTTAACGAGACCAAAGGAAAAACAAACAAACTTATGATGGATAGAGTAGACGAAAATGTCTCGCGTATCACAACAGTAATAAAATCCATAAGAACGGATCTGTCCCTTGCAATTTGTGTCTACTTTATCCCATCAGTGATAGGAGTGGGAGCTTTATTCCGGCTAATACCAGCTTTCGGCCGATGTGCCCTTCCCGGCCTACGTTTGGGGATTTGTCCTCCGGCGCTCTTATCTGTGCTATTGCCAGATGATCCCGTACTTTACTTGCCAGTTCTCATTCCGAAATTGAAATTGATTCACCGACGAGTACCTCATTTTTAACTATATTATTTTTTTCACTGGATATTTACAAAGCCGCATTCTTGGCGAGCTACACTTGTATGTCAAAACGATTGTGTCAACATTGCTAACTAATACAATATTGTTCCAACGCTCGTGTTTGAATAAATACGGCAAGCTTAGGACGCAATTAATTTAAATTATACCTATTGATATTCATAACATAAATATTTTTAAAAACTATTTCGTAGACTCAACGCATCTGGTTTAAATCGCTGTTTTTGTTATTATGTTAAGAAAAACTAGACTTCCGACGAAGTCCGTGATTGCAGTAAAGTTAAATTAGCCACCTAGCCTGTTAACCAAGCAACTAGCGGAATCCAATCTTCCGGGAAATTATTAAGGCGAACGGAAGTTGGGCGGCGCCCGCCCTCGAACCGTTGCCGTGGCAACACGCGAGCCTTGAATTAGTTAAACGAATGATGAACTCCACCCTTGCAACTGTACTTGTAGATGTATTCTTGCATCAACTAGCATTGTAACTTGAGATTCATATTATAGTAGGAGATGAAGTTATTTGAAGGGTATGCGAAGTACGCAGTTATATAGACATGAACTTTAGAAATTAAAAATAGATGCAAAAAGTTTTAAGTTTTAAATTCAATTTATCTTTATTTGATTATCAAAATCGTCACAACGACATGATTAAACAATATAATACGGGTTCGGACCCATGCTAGGAACTCCACCTGGTTGAAGCACGGGATATGAGCAGGTACCGCCGGGTTAGGAAGGTTGCTTTAACTGAGAAGAACCAGTACAAAGAAAAGCTGTATTAATAATTTGATAAATACCTCAACATAAACGAGGTCACTCGTGGTAAACGTTAGGTACTATAGTAGCACATTCAAACACAAATAATTGTTGAGGTATAACACTTTAGAATGACGTGTAATTATTGTTCGACTGAACAAGCAGTGTGTGCACCCTTTGAGCTCCAGGGGAGGCGAGATATGCAATTAAACAAACACGTCACTCGTCACTTTGAAGCTACGAGAGTTCCTTGTCACAGAAAGTACCTTTACATAGTACTATTAGTTAGTCTGTGTCGTCAACTTCACTATCGTATTATTACTTCCACATATCTCGGTACGTTAGTTCCCGACGGCATCTCAAGTTGACGGGCGAGCTTTACAACTAATTACACGCGTTTACACCAACACGACTTTGTTATTAAAGCAACATCATAATAAATGAACTTTTAATTAATTAACAAGTTTAAAGTCGTACTAACTTGCACAATTAAACTTGATAACATTTTAGATCTGTCGTGTTTAAGCAAGCAGTCTGGTCTCTATGTAAAATGACTTCGTTAGTGAAGGTATACTATCCTTATTTGAGTTCCGTAGAGTTTAAAGTGCAGCCTTGTTGCTTTACTTTAGATGTCGCGACGGCGAGGTCTTTGACCGACGCCATCGGGTTGCCATGGCAATGGATACCTACATGCTTTGTGCCTTTATATGGAGCTTTGAAAAAGCTTATTATGAATGGAGCCTCCGAGTTTTTGTTCCTCGTTAAAATTTTCCTTGTACGTGAGTGACTGAGCAACTCGTGCGGTGGCGGCATTCTTTATGTGCTTTTACCTATACGTTAGGAGGTGATTAACCGTACAATACTTTTTTAGTTTTACTTTGTTTATCGTTTTAATTTCATGACCGTTTAAAAAATATACCTACTAGAAAAACATTCTCAAATTATTTATGTATCTACTCATTTCGTTCAAGTCTCTGTCCTCAGCAAGGTGTTCCTTTCTGAATCCTTAAATATTGTGTTCAGAGTTTTTCAATCAAACATGCGCATGGCAAATCATAAAAAAATCTTGTAGTCATTGTTATCTATAGAATTTCAGAATCAAATCTGAACTATTACACTCTCTGCGAGCAACATAAACATGAGCCGGCTTACTTTGAGAGAGATATTTCCTCTCAGTATATTGTGAACGTATTGTATTACTTCTTGTTACTGAAATAGTGTCTTCCAGCAAGAGTGAATTAAGGGAATGATGGGAGTCGTTCGAAGTAATATATCGGGATTAATTTGTATTGTGTCTCTGCACTCAAAGCTGTTCTACTTTCGATTGTGCCTCCAAGTGTCGATACATTTGCATTCAATAGAGGGGTAACAAGGAGGTCGTAAGTTCAATATACATAGTTAATGGCTAAAGTATTTATATCATGAAGGATTTAAATTTCTCATTTGGTGGGTTTTGTGAAAACTCAAAAATTTTTGTATATATCGTGCCTGATATTAAAGTAACCAAAAAACATTTGTATTGTGCCTTAGACGGCGATGTACTCACCCTCTATCTGTAGGGTATGCCGATAATACAATGTAGCAGGTAAAACAGTTGTATATCGTATTCGGTGTATCATTGATAGTTCTCTCAAATATTAAAGTAAATATCCTACTCTATCAAATTGACAGTTAAATATCTTCGGTGAAAAGTGGCTGTTGTTGTAGCAACTCCTCTACTTCTTCGAGGACCCATATGGAATGGTGTGCTATGAAACATTTATTTAAGGGTAAGTCTTTTGGTGTTACAAATGATGGTGCTCTGTTAAATTCTGAAGTTTTGATCTTTTATTTTCACATTTTTTATTCAACTATCAACCAAATACTGTTTCCATTGATATGAAGAATTAAGCCCGGCTTCCACTGCGAAAGAGAAATGAGCGAGAAATAATTTAACAGTTTTTATTTATTTTCACCGAATCCATTTTAATAATATTCTCGCATTATTTATTACACTGACTGCACCAGCTTCCGAAGCAGGGCTGTCACGGATATTGTTTTTAAACGTATGCCTCATTACTTCACTTGGTTTGTTTGATGTTGCCGAAAAATATTCACCATTTTCGACTCCGTTATTCACGTGGGTCGGACAACAAAGCAGCTATTTGAAAAGCTAAGCACTTCCTTTGCTATTTACTTAAGATTTTCGCATACGAAGAAAAAAAGAGAACTTCACGTTCGCTTTGACTTTTTGCCTTATAATATTAACCTCATGAAAATTGGTTTAATATAAGCGTGTCGTTCCACCCAGAACTTACATTACACCGCGATATTAGATTCAATTAAGGAACTATTGTTCGTCTTTCAATGTTACAAGCTAAAACTTATTGCTTGTGTCAGAAAAGAGGTTTCATTATATATGTCATATTTCATCTATTTCATACTTGCCAGAAGTTGATTAATTTTTTTGCATTATTTTGATAGAAATGAAAACAATTTTGAAGATGATTAATATTATCAAATTTTAGGTTTATCATATAATGATAATCAATTTAAACAGTGGTAACCCTGACACGTGTGTGTCACGTTAGCTGATGGAGCGTGAATGGGTTGTACCGGATCCGCGCACCGCTGCGTTGCGCCCGCGTAACAGTAAAAAGATGAATTTTACTGTTCTATGGCTGGGCCCATTGTCGTCTTCCGCGTTGCATTACTACATACATCTATACTGTGCACCCTTCACACATGAATAGATCCGTTGCATGCGCGATAGCTGTAGCTACTACTATATAGAGATGCTAATGTGTGCATGTGGGCGTTCAAGTTAATTAATTGCAACATATACGGGAAGTGACACAGATAAATTAATTTGCGTAGAACCTCCATCCATGTCTTCTAGGGCTGGCCAGATTAAGTTGGGATTAACTCTACTGATTTAATTATTCATTGCTTTTAAGTGGGACGGTTGTTTGAAGCGAACTTATTTGGGAGAGTTTTGGTTTCCCTTATTAAAGTTGAGAACAGGCAATACGTTAATGATTGAAACGAAACTCCAACAAAGAAACCTATTATTCGAACTCAATTTCGGTTAAACAGAGCGAGCATAAGTCGATCAAAAATCTTCGAAAACTCGTAATGCAAATAACATCCCTTTTATTTATACATCAGATCGGTACTTATAGCTTTATTTTCTCAGGTTGAGTGTTTAACTTCCTTCGCCAAATACAAAATAAGTTATATTACAATGCCATTCAAGCGATTTTGATGGGTGTTTGAATAGATATACTTACGCAATTTTTTTCCCATATAATTAATGAAAAAAAAAATTATTGAAAGATTTGGAAGGACTGTCTGCGCTCCAGTATGACAGATATTCAACGAAAGTCATAAAATAATGTTGCTCCCACGCAATTAACTTCCGGAAGTATAATCCAGTAAGCCGACGTAACGAAGGAAATAACTCGCTTAATTTATGAGCTGATAATAAGATAACAACTTTATGAGCTCGCCATATTTACGTGCGCGATTGCTTATGTCCTGATTAAATTTTGATTGGTTTCTAGATCGGTTACTAGAAAGTAAATTTTAAGTAAAACACTTATTTTCGGTACATTAATGAGATGTGTATGTAAGATAGATTCGGTAAGTAATGAGCTGTGCTCTGTTGATTTTCTCACAAAAAGTACTATACGTTATTTCATAAAAAACAAGTAGAAAAAAAATACAGAAAAAAGGAAGAAAACCGAACCGAAAGGGGTAAAGCCTAATTTCGTTATCACCCGATAGGCTGGAAACCTTCCGTCTGAGCTATCATAACTTGACAGACGTCGGCAAAATTTACCTTCGTATTGTAATGATTTGTAGCATGAAACCCCCTACAAACAAAATTTCGTGAAAATCGTTGGAGCCGTTTCCGTGATACACATTCTATATATATATGTATATATAGGTGAATACAAGAATTGCTCGTTTAATGGTAGGTATAAGATTTTATGATTATGGGAGTATTTTTTACCAATACTAATCATGATTTAAAAATGTACCAGTTTATTCCAAGCTGTTCCGCTGCAACTTTCTGATTTTGTTGAAGATTCTTTGACTACCATGAGTACCTCCGACTCTCCACGCAAAGTTGTTCGATATCATTCCAGTAAAAATGCACATTAAGTTCATACCTTTACCAAAAGTTCCAAACAAATAAAGATCTTTTATCATATTCCCATTTGTGAAGTGTTTCCTAACTATCAATAAATGTCATAATCAAAATGTTTTTATACTTCAAATTTAATAGCGTCTCGGTGTCTCTGAAATGGTCCAAACTTTGCCAATAAATTATAATATCATTGTCTTTTGCAATTGAGTTGAAGTTTCCGCGAAATGTCAAAAGTTATCTTTCGAGTTATTGATAAGAAGGAGGAAATTATATTCAATTTTATTATTATGTTGTTTAAGTACAACATTTAAAAGTTGTTGTTTCCTTAATGGCGACATTGTATTTTTTTAGTTACTAAGAAAAATATTGTTTTAAGTCGAAACAACGTATGTTCTGGTAAAAAGGGCAATTTTCCCCGTGACTTTTGTGTAAATTTGATGGGTGGCCCGCGGATCCCTAGTCTTTGTTTTAAATAAAACTAGCCTAACTAAGATTCTCCTTGTTATAGCTGTCTGGCAGATAAAGTTCCGTTGAAATCGGTCCACCCGTTTGAGAGATTACCTAGAACAAACAGATAGACAGTATTTTATGTTAGAACAGTAGATACTTTTTTTATGCATTTGGTGAGAAGCTGTTAATTTGGAATTACAAACAGACACGTTAATTGTATTTATCTGTATATAGGTAAATACATTGCGATTTCGAACAGTAGATGTAATAAGAATGACTTATCCATTAGAACTATACTTCCTTTACCTAACATTAATGCCAACTTTTCTATCTATTTACTTATTTTTCTTGTGGAATATACTCATGGGGTTTGAGTAATGTTTATTTAATGACGATTGAGCAGTTTCACCCCACACAGAATATTTGTGTTCGCGCATACGCATAACTTTATATATCTCAGTAATAACTATGAAAGTGAGCTCAATTCGTTTGGAATTTACTTTTCGAAGGTGATATTTATTCATTACATCTATCTTGGCATGACAATGTTTTACGTGAAATATAATATATATTAGTTTTTAATGCATTGTAATTGTACTTGAGTATAATCCAGTGTATTACTTAAACTTGTGCGATTTCATTTATTTGATCTTCGGCTGATCAAATAAATGATTACTTCAAATTTTAAAAATACCCATGCCTATGTTACTCACATTTCCAAGCAACTTAGATGGGCAGTATTCTTTGTATTCTTCGACCTAAGATTAGTATTTGATATATTCAACAGTAGTTATTCGCATTACCATAATATTAAACTTAAAACGTGGCCAGGTATAGTTGATTACTGTTTATCTAAAATAATCTTGTATATTTTGTTTGCAGGGAACAAAATTATGGATTATAATGGAGTATCTGGGTGGCGGGTCGGCGCTAGACCTGATGAAGGCGGGCAGCTTCGAGGAGATGCATATAGCGGTGATACTGCGTGAGGTCCTGAGGGGCCTCGACTACCTGCACTCCGAGAGGAAACTGCATAGAGATATCAAAGCTGCCAACGTGCTGCTCAGTGAAATGGGCGACGTCAAGTTGGCTGACTTTGGTGAGATCAAAAACTATATTACTAAATTGTGGTCTAAAAAACTATGACAGATCGGAAGAAGTAGGTTTTTGTGGCTTAGATGAGCTTAAATTTTCATTAGATTTCTAAATATTAAACGGCCGGAGTCTCTAAACGGACTCATAGTAGGGGTACATTTAAAATATGAAGACCCTGCTCGTTTAATAGTCTAAACACATTGTAGAAACATGAGTCATCAGATTCATAACGCTTGGTTTTTCCAATATTCAATTTCGACTTTTAGGTTCTTTTCGTTCGCGTGGTTATTCGTATTAATTCGAGTTTTTGGGTCGCAAGAAAATGTTGGTGGTCTTCCCTTTATAATAAATACACTAGCTTCTGTCCACGGCTTCGCGTGTGTTTTTATTAGGGATCCCAAATTTAGCTCGACTAACAATATATAAAATATGTTCGGTGGTTTCGGAACTTATTCGTTACAAACAAGCAATTATTTCCTCTTTATAATATTAGTAGGAATAGTAATAAAGACTAGCTTCAAACTATTACGTAACGTTGACTTTTGTCTACTTTCTTCGAATATAATATAGTATTATTATAGCTATAAACCCATCGGAGTTGAACTCCTACATGTTAGTGAAAACCGTATCAAGATCCGTAATGTAGTTTAGGAGAACGTCGCGTTCAAATAGACAAAATATTTTTGTATTGAAATGGCGATTTGAATATATACTATTTAAATAAATGATTAACTACGCTTGTATGGAAAAACCAACTTATGTAATTGGTTACCCTGTTCCAATATTTATTTTTTGATGTCATCAGCTTGTCTTGTAAATTTGCGTGTGCCTCAGTAGGCAATCATTGATCAATTAAAGTTGATAGTATTTTCTTGTTCAATGTACAAACACGCCATCAATATAGTTTACAGAGTAGAATAAATAGTCTTGCAACTTTGTATAGAGAATTCGAGGTAAATATATAAAGAAAGTGCGACAAAAACATGAGTTATCAATGCTATGATTTCTTATAAGTATCTCGTTATTTTTTTCTCCGTATTGGTAATGTTCAAAGCGATACAAGTACCTACTCATGTATCGGTTTATGTTCAAAACGATTTATAGGTATGTCAGGCGAGAGTGATAGCAATTATTTGTTCAGTTGAAACACATGATATATACGACAGCATATTGTAACGGATGGCCACTCCTTATGTTCCACTATAAAACAATCGATGCATGGAGTTTGAACACGAAAATATGCTACTGCACGCGCTTATCAACAAAACAGATCGACATCGCTGTGAAGTATTTAGAACAACTCCACATTCCTACCACGATCTGCTCTCTCTCCGCCTTATACAAAAGTGAAAACATACACAGAATTCTTTACAACAGTCATGCGCGTGCTAATCCTGGATTATGTATCATAATTTAAACATTAACTGAGTTTAATCCACCGCCTGTTCTAGGCTGAATTCATTGGGGACACACAGTGATCTAGTTTATCAAGGTAAACTTATACAAATGTGGCAGATTGAGGATTAGGAAAGTAGAGTACTGCTACTGCTGCCTACGAAGGTTTGTTACACCAAAAGTGGCAATTGCTTTAACTTAAAAGACGAAAGAATCCGCAACAGTTTGATAATCCCTTCCATTCATCCGGCTCTGTAGGGTCTGGTGACCTTACCCCCTGCAAGAAAATAACATTACTCCTATAGAAGTGTTATTCAGATAATATAATCTTTTGTAAGGCGTGGTACAGTCCGCAGACTCCAAGCCTTAGCCCTAAAGCCTCCTTCAAACAACTGGCAATGATAGCTTTTATATGTTTATGATGATGTCAAGTAGACTATTGTCAGAGTGAGCAGATAAAAGATGTTGCATTATAAGTTACGGCCCGTGGAGTGTGGAGACGCTGGCCCGACGCCAATGTTTGAGCCATTTGCGAGCTTTGTGCGCGCCGCTAAAGCAAACTCCAGGCTTTTGCATCTAAAAGACCACTGCAAAATGTTACAAGTGCTTCCTCAAACACAGTTTTGTTTATGCAAATGTTTTGCCACTTAGTAATTACGCGCGTAGTACCAATAGGGCACTTAATGATATGTAAAGGAAGGGTCTTCTGAACTATAACTGCGTCTCGTGTTCCACAAGTTTATTTGCAGAATTCTGAGGGATGTAGGAAATACGAAAATTATAAGAGGATCTCGCCGTTTATTCTGTCATCATTATGGCAACAATATTACAGTTAATTAGTGTAAGATGTAGTTTCCTTATACAACGGTGATGTAACATACACGTGCATACGTCGATATCCCCTAATGTGCTATAAATAACTTCCAGACATTTTTTATTTGCACACAAATGACACTAATTGCGTACAAATAAAAAATACTGAACAGTATTTTAAACAATCAATTTAAATTTCCAGGTGTCGCAGGCCAATTGACGAACACGACTAGCAAGAGGAACACATTCGTAGGCACACCGTTCTGGATGGCGCCTGAAGTGATCAAACAGTCGTGTTACGACAGCAAAGCCGACATCTGGTCACTGGGCATCACGGCTATAGAGCTGGCGAAGGGCGAGCCACCCAACTCAGAACTCCACCCCATGAGGGTACTCTTCCTCATACCCAAGAACAATCCCCCGCAACTAACAGGGAGCTATTCCAAACCGTTCAAAGAGTTCGTCGAGGCGTGTTTGAACAAGGATCCAGAGAACGTGAGTAACTTTACACAGTACTCGTGTAATGCTTTGCTTGTTTGCACATATGTAGACAGGTACATTGTGAGGACCGAGGCGGTGTCGCATAAGTTCCATGTAAATTATGATCCAACGGCTATGTAAATTGCTGGCGCCTCGCTTACTTTAACATAATCAGCTACTAAACCCTACCTATTATAACAATTTTACTACACTTTGCTATCTATATTACTAACTATGAAAAGATTCATATAGGTATTTAAAGGACTTTTTTTTTTAATATCAAAATAAATAAGGCCCAGCCAATGTCACAAAGCAATGGTACCTAAGATTAGGATGATTTTTTCTCTGGAAATTCAATAAGTGAATTTGGTGCTATATATCTATGCCATATTCTTCGCTTTAAACCAATTCAAATTTCAGCGCTCAGTATCTCATTTATATATGCCCACGCCAACTCAGATGGGTTGGCCCGAAGGGGTAAGCAGAGATTTGTAAACAACAGCCACTTTCCACCGAAGATGATAAGGTGGTAACGTGACAGATGATGAATCCATCGCCGTCTCAGGCACTATACATATGGCTTTGAATTACTTCTCAGATATATGCAGGTTTCCTCACGATGTTTTGTTAAAAGTTTCAAGAAAACCCTCATTGGTGCAGGCCGCTGGGATTCCAACTTGCGACGCGTGCGTAGTAGGTCTCAAACCCTACGGCTATCCTCAATCCTACCTCATTTAAATATAAAAATGTTCATAATTCCAGAGGCCGACGGCGAAGGAGTTGTTAAAGTTCCAGTTCATCAGGAAGGCGAAGAAGAACTCGTATCTGATGGACCTCATCGACAGGTATAAGAAGTGGAAGGCGCAGCGCAGCGAGGAGAGCGAGACCGAGTCCGAGAACTCTGATTCGTTAGTATTTTTCGTGTTGTATATTAATTCATTCAAATAGTTTGATTTGAGAGTGCACAGGGATATTTTATTTATTTAGGTTCACCAACAATTTGTTACATGTATACATACAATTGTTGCTTCTGAAGCTTATAAACTAAATGTACAAATTACTTGTAATTAAACACAGCTTGCTTAATATTAATTGTGGGCAACTTGAAAGAAAACTTGTATATATATATTTGTTGGAGATCCAGTTGGATTGGTATCCACGAGCTCAATATTCGTGTCCGCCATGTTGCTTTTTATCAATCAGTGCGCACAACCGGCGCGGGCGCTGTCTCGAGGACAAGTGAGTGAACGCACTACTGATAGATACAACTGACTGTTTTTGAATTTGATACCTTAGGGGCACTTCTCATTGCCACAGTATAATTGTAATGAGTCAGTTAGAGAACAGATTACGAATAAGTTGAACTGTGTAAACGACAGTGTTGCCGTTTGAATAAATTTAATAATTACTGAAGTAATTTGTATTTCCTCACGTATTATACAAGTTACTGCCCGCGTATTGGTCCGCCAGATATAGTTACTTTGGGCTAACGCTAACTTTAACCCGCGATTGGTCTTAGCGTGATGATATAACTGTGAGCTAACTAAACACTGAATGATTTTTCAAATCGTACCAGTAGTTCCTGGGATTTCCGCGTTCGAACAAACAAACTCTTCAGCTTTATATATTTGCATAGATGTAGATAATCTGTTATTTAATTCAGCATCGGTAAGACGGACCCCGAATTGAATATTTATATATGTAAAGGGTTCGCAATTAGCTCAACAATGCACCGCTCCACATCGCCCCTAGCTCATTTGTTTATGTGAATACCTCTGGGATACAGCTTCATCAACTTACCCTCCGTGTCGGTATTATTAATTGTGCCTATGTGTTTATTGTCTGTCAGACCAATGTTGACTGCGCAATGATTATCACGAATGTTTGATGTGTTCATTTCATGTGCGTTAATGGCATCTGCTTTTTGTGCATTTTATGCATTTGAAATTGATTATAAAATATCACTAGACTTCGTATCACCTTTTCCTTTACTTATTACTAATGTTTATCACGCCCTTTAAACCTTCCCTGAACTTTCAAAAATATATTAAAATTATTAATACCGAAATCGGCCCAGCCATTCGCAGGATTTAGCGAGGCAAATAGACAGCAATTCATTTTTTATATACATGTATAGATATCCCACAACGGGACGCCGTTACGCCAAATCATAAAAGGTATCAGAAAAATATAAAAAATACTTTAAGATACATTTTATTTATGCTTCTGCTAAACTCGAGTTGAATAAGAGTAATCGCTCTATTGTTTACACGTATTATTTTGAACACTCTTTGTATATTTTCTATATTTATATATGTATGTGCAATTAAGAGTATTTGTATTGTATTGTAAGCAATGTAATGTGTATTGTTTCCAGCGAGGAGGGTGGTCGCGGGTCGGGCGAGGCAGACGAGCCGTGGATCATGACAGTCCGCGGCGGAGCGCCCGCTGATGTACAACGGCGGCTGGCCACACAAGATAACGGTCAATATATCCCACTTCCTACTAATATTATAAATGCGAAAGTTTGTAAGACTGTATGTATGTTTTTATTCACGCAAAAACTAATTAATGGATTTTAATGAAACTTTACCATAATATAGCTCATACATCAGAATTACACATAAGCTATAATTTATAAAGATATTGTGTGAATTACCCAAAATATAAATATAAGTCTAATACTGCGCAGATGGAGTCGCAAGTACCAGCTAGAACATCATATAACACATCAGCATACCATCTATATTTAAATAAATATCTATACATACAAATAAAATTTATGTTCCTGCATGTAATCATTCCAAATCCAAATCCAAAGAAGCTTTTCACTAAATGTATGTGAATGTTTATACGGTACTTACTTAAAAAAAAACAATATTTAAAATGTTAACAAATTACCTATAAAACAAGGCATAATTACAAAGTATTATAAATGTTACTGCCGTGATTGGAAGATTGCTATTCTTGAGAAGCCCCTTATTTATAGTGAACTTTTCCCCACAGTGTCTACCTTGAGCCCGCCGGTCGTCAAACAGAACGGAGCAGTCACAGTGAGGGAGGAACCTGAACCGCCGCCCATTGAGAGACCGAGACCTAACAACAATATACCGGAGAAACCACAGGTAATTAAAGCATTTGTTTTATAGTATTGTGGGACGAGTGAGTCATCATGTTCACCCCAGCAAAATGTCTTCCAGCCAGTCATTTAAATTATATCTTACACCATTTTTGGGAACCCCTCAAAAGGTCTCCGACCGCCCTGGGAGAGGCAGGTCGGGTTATGTGGGATTTTAACCGCACTGAATCTCCCCCGGTGGCCATCCTCAGTGCTCAGAGGGGACTCCGGGTACTCTGGTAGATCGCACCGGTGTCCTCCATACTTTTCCGGGACAGCTGTATCGCCGCCCCTGGGAGCTCGCTGTGCAAGCCTTCCCGGGCCAGGGCTCGGTGGTGAAGGCTCCCACCCCGACCACCGCCAGCTGGCCCCGCCTAATCGCTTACAACAGGCAGGGGATACCTTAGCAAAATTCTTAAACCCTGGCTATTGGGTGATCTTGGTTACACCTGCTCCAGCTGATCTAGTTGGAAACTTGTATACCTATGTACTCAAATGGGCCGAAAAATGTCATGTCGTTGTCGTTAAGTTGTTCAATAACTTGCGATAGTTATCTTGTCGCATCGGTCATGTTGTAACACATGACCTAAATATGTATGACACTTTTCTCCTTTTGATGGTCTTCAAAAGAGCTCGTTTTTGCACATGATGTAGTAGCATCACCAGCGGTGAAGCCCGAGCTGGGATCGGTTTCGTTTTCTCAGAAAAACTAAACTTTTCACACTAAAGAAAAAAACTGGATGTTTTCTCATAAAAAAGCAAGTTTAGAAAAAAGAAGCGACTGCCATCTGACATTCGCAACCCTTTGAACGAGAGAAATCTGTGATCTGGGTTAAACCAGTTACCGTTTAAAGGTATACGATAATAAATAGGAATGTGTAATGTAATGTGGTGATGTGTTTGTCATTAGACGCGGCCGCCCAACCCCCCCGCGGCGGTGGAGCCCCGCGCGCCCAAGGAGCGCGAGCGAGAGGAACGCAAGGAGCGCACCGAGTCCTCCAACCGCGACACTGTTTATAATAATAAAGCTGTGAGTACACTATACTACACTACCAAGTACAAGTATCGTTAGAAAGTATATACACAGGATGAATTCTTCAACGATGACACGAGACTATGAGGAAAATTATATAGCGAATATTACTCAGAGGGAGTATTGGGGCCGAATTTGATGGAACCATATTATCTTGGATTTTATATATATTACCTTGAATTAAACCTGAAAAAAAAAAACACGCTGTATATTTTACTATTCGAATAATCGAATATTTCACTATTAAATAATTAGTGTAAATGCTGGGAAGTAGTGACATCTGGCAATCTTATAGAAATAGTTTAAGGTTAAGTTTAAAGAGTAGAAGGGCGGCTCAAAACATCCCTAGGGTCGACGTGTATCGGGCAACCGGATCCAATATTGCCACAACAACGATCAGATATGAAAAGAGCTGACCACCGCACGACTTTTTCTTCAAATATTACTTGTAGTGTCGTTCAATGTAGTAGAACCTGGTTGACCGAGCTATGCTCGGTTTCTTTTCTATTACTTCTAATATATATATGCTGAAAAAAAAAGATTTTTTTTTACCGGTGAACGTCATTCTTGAACCGGGGTATTCTAGTTTCGTTATCGCCCCGTAAGCTAGACGCCTCATGTTTGAGCTATCAGATATAACTTGACAGATATCAGCGAAATTTGCTGTCGTATTGTAATGATATTGTATGAGTTTTTCAGTGCCTGAAAACATGGACAAAACGATGTTTTCCAAAAAATAAAGCTAATTTTGCTCCTGAAACCTACACACAAAATTTCATGAAAATCGTTGGAGCCGTTTCCGAGATTCTAATAAGCTTGTATAAAGAGAGTTATTCGTTTCGTTGCAAGACTTGCTCGTTTAAAGGTATAAGTTGTATTGGTAAAACGTATATTTGTATGTTTTCCAGTCTTCGCCATTGGACCACAGAGGAACAAACAGCGAGGAGAAAGTGCGGAGGCATCCGTATCTTCAACAGCTCATATATCCGCTACTCAATGAGGTAAACCACACATTACGCTACTATTTGATTTAGTAAATACATCGTTACGCAGAAGGGTGGACATATCGCACACTCAGAACGATAGGGCCTCAACTCCAAATTTAGCGAAAATTTTTTACGATCATAAATAGACCAAAAATGTCATCAAAATTAATTTTTTTTATTTATTGACAAATTTGTATTGTACTCGAAACAAGTAAAATTATTACTGTAAAAGGTATTAATCCAAGCTGGAAGAACTATGAATGCAATTTGCAACAAAAAAAAAAAAGGATTTTTGTATTGAGCCCATATCATTCTGAGAGTGCGATATGGATAGAAGCGTTAGCAATGGCTTCTTAATATGCTCGAAAATACCATATTGGAAATCAATATCGATACAGGTAAATTAAACAGAAGTGTCTGTTTGTAATTCCAAAAAAACAATATGTCAATCAGCAGCTTGTGAAATGCATATGAAAATTTTATACGGTATTTAAATTAAAATAAAGCTTATTTTCTAATTTCGTCTTTTAAAATCATGCGTAAGAGCCGCTGACGAGTTCAGTGACCTGGGCCGGCCGGCTTGGCACGCTATTTTCTTTCGTGCCATATTAAAAATAAAATAGTTCTTTCATATTTGATAATTGGTTTATGTATTATCAAGGTCAATAAGTATATTAAAATCCGTAAGTATGGCACGAATGCAAAACCACATCCTGTTCATCAACGCATGGCACGTGGATTCTTGTAATAATATATTTAGTTATGCAACGATTCCGTCAGCATCGCTCCCCTTTGTCATCGTACCGTCGCACCCCTACACCCTTCGAGCGCGGACTCTGACGTAGGCACAGCGATGTGCACTGATGGACGCGGGGGGGCCCTAGCCTATAATCGAACGACTCAAATAGTATGGCTATCGCAGAACTTGTGTGCTAGGGGTATTGGCGGGGATTCCACCCTGGGACCTCGAGGCTGAGGTGCTCGCGGCCGTTTATCGTCGGAGCGCTGAGGCCCGACAAGGCGGCGGTGCTGTCTCGCCCGAAGAACTGAGGCGCGAGCGGCAGCAAGCACTGGAAAAGTGGCAGGAACGGCTCGCGGAGAGACCATAGATGCCATTCGACCGACACACGAGTGCGGCTGCGACGTGGACTCCGCCCAGCACACGCTGGAGCTATGTCCAGCTTGGACTGTGCAACGCGGTGTCCTCGTCGCCCAAACCGGAGGGGTCATTTTGCTGCCGACGCTGGTTCGGGTCATGGTCGGCAGCCCCCAGGCATGGGATGCGGTCGTGTCCTTCTGTGACGACGTAATGTCGTCCAAAGAAACGGCGGAGCGGGTCCGAGAGGCAGACCCTCTGTCTGACCCAATCCGCCGTAGAAGGACCGGCCGACGGAGGCGGACCGAAGAGCGGCTGATGCCTCCGTGATGAGGGCCGCGGGCGCCGGGACGGGGGTCTTGGCGCCGACGCATGGCCCTCGCGGTTGAAGGGCGCGTTCGTGTTCTGACGCGCCCTCTCAAACTGTAAAAGCCGGGTTCAGCCTGGTAACGTAAGGTTAACGTAAGGACAGGCCAGTCGCTGGGGGGGTCACGGCGGAGCACGTGAAGACGTATCACGTGCACCTCCCCACTTAGCGACTTGGAGGAACACCGTGGAGTTTAGTCGGTGTGAGTCCGACATAACCCTTCTCCACGTAAAGAAAAAAAAAAGGAGTTAGAGCATCAACGTCAGTATGAAGCAGGAGTATATAATTGGTCTGTATCTAATGGGTGTGTGTGTGTAATGTGTGCAGTTATCGCGCAAGCACGGCGCGGCGAGCGCGGCGGCCGTGGACGAGCTGCGCCGTGCCTTCGACGCCGCCGAGCGACAGGCGCCGCACCTCACACGGACCTTCGTGCAACAGGTACTCTCACTACTATATACTATACAAGCCGGCGGTGGAGGAGCTGAAGCCGCCGAGCGACGGATATCACTACCACAGTATTTTTTTGTAAAGCTTATGAAGCAGGAGGAAATTTCACCTTGTGTTTATGTCCACAGGTGGTGCAGAGGGTGGCGACACAGTCGCACCAGTCACACCAGTCTCACCAGTCCCACCAGTCCCACCAGCCGCCGCCCTCACACAACACTCAGCACTGGATGAGGTAGGTACGATCATTTCACTCTCATTATTACCATTAGTTCACTTCTCGAACATTTATCATTAATTTATCAGAGTATCAAGGGTTTTTCTCAATTTTACCCTTAAAGAAACCCCTTTCTGGAAGAACTTACAGTAGCAATTTTTTTTCCATTTTACATACATACATACGCTCACGCCTGTATCCCATTAGGGTAGGCAGAATCCGTTTGCCACATGCTAATATCCTTACATACTTCTTTCGCTTCATCCACATTCATGCATCTCTTCATACACTTTCTTCAGTTACGAGTGCTCCGAATTTGACCTTTCTGAAAAATACTATTAATTTGGTCATAGTAGTTCTTCCTTGGACGCCCTCCACCGACACTTCCGCTCACATTCGCTCTATACATTTGTTTCGTTAATCGCCTTTCACTCATCCTTTCGATTTGTCCAAATCATCTCAACATACTTTTTTCATTATTATTTTTTTATATTTTAATGTGTATATAAATTCTGTTATTCAGGGAACTATAGTGTGCCAGCGCGCCGACTTCGGACTACACTGCGTGACACTCGGCATTCACGCGAATTTACTCGCAGTTACACGATTAATCATATTCATGTTACATAAACACGACATCTTACAAAAAAATCTGGAAACTTCGTCTTAAATATTTATATGTATGATGTCTTATTTATAAAATACGAATGAAAATGTAATCACGACGCAAACATTCATGAAGATTATGTTCAGTTTTAAATAAGTAGATTATTTTCATTTAAATAGCATTGCATTAAAATATAGCAATTTCCCAGTCTAACATTTTGCGAGAGTGTTCGTGTTAATTTGTGTCTGTGCTGCTGAGGAGATATTTCCAGTCTATGCCTTATTCTGTTATTCATAAGGTTCATGCTCTAACTTTATGATAACATCCTTCATTCCCACTGTTTCTAGTGATGTAATTTCAATTGCAAGTCGGCAGTAGGAACATATATATTTCAAATGAATGGTTGTTGCATCATTTGTTGCTGACACAGTTCGGTTGCTTTGAGTAATATATATTTCGTTTGTAAGATGTGATTGTAACAAAGGTCGACGTGTAGCCGCAACCGAGTCACAAAGTTGCAATGCCATAGTGTAATAAATAAATGATTAAAATATATATATATATAACGTATGAATACTTACGATGGTTATGTCTAATAATATTTTATATAATGTCCATTATACCGGATGTAGAGTTTTTAGGTGAACGGTTTTGGCACTGGGCCTCTGTAGGTGGTACATATTAATTTAAAAATATAAAATAATCCCTTTATTTTCGACGTAATACTTATTTATTACAATTTTTTTTGTGGTGTAGTTTTTAAGGCTTAAAAAAGGTTTGATGTTTAATGGATGATAATTGTAACATTAGAACAGAGACTATTTTTGTTGGAAATTAAATTCGCAAATCTAACCCAAATTTCTCCTTGTAACATTAGCCAATCAGCTAATGAGAGTTCCACTAAAATCGGACCAGCCATTTCGAGACTAGCCGGAACAAACAGAGAGATAGAGACTATTTTTATAAATTGGTATTTATACGTCAGCAGTCAGTTCCATAAGCATTTAGTCAAAAGGTATAATTTTGGAATTACAAACAGACACTTCAATTTTATTTATCTGTATAAATGAAATTGATATGTACCACCAATTTCTGTGCCAAAAATGTTCCTCTAAGAAGTCTAGACCCTATATATTATGTAAATATCACGTTTTATTTCGTCTTGAGGCACCGCGTTGTGCTACTATTAAAGGGGGCATTCGAGTATTACGTAAGCGCTGAGAGGGGGGGGGTTTGCTTTGCTTATTTATGATGACATAGGGGGTCGATAGCGTGATTACGTCAGCAGTTATTATTAACTTTTTACAAATGGCAACCCTTAAATTGTCTATGCTTGAGAAATACCGTGCGCCACTCGTCACTGTCTAAATTTCTTCGGTCAATCTATTATTTCGATTCGATATATATTAATGCTGTTCACGAATCAATAAAACAAAATAGAATACATTAAAAGAAAAATGCATATAGATACCGATGATTCCGTAAGCGTGGGAGGGGGGGCGAAAAGGTTTGCTTACTTTTGCTGAGAATGGGAAGGGGGGGGGGGGGTAAATACTTGCCTTTCTGCCTACCCCAATGGGATCTGCTAACGTAATACTTGAATGGTCCCAAAGTTAAACAGCATGTAGTTCGTATGGACATTGAGTATGTTTATATTGTTTGGTCGCTCGCGAGCGGCTCCGAGGGTACCCTATGTGTTGTTTTCTAGTATAATTTTGTCCGCGCCTGCTTGTTGGATGCTTGGTTGGTATTGGATCTATAATTAATATATTTCGTAACTTATAAATATTTGTGGAGAGTCGATACGCTACACTTCGCCAATATTTTGCCATAATATTGTATCTAAATTTGTTTTTTTTTTTACTAACACGGGGTTTTGTATAGTGAAGTCCGATCATTTCGTGATCGGTCGTTGAAATTTTAACATATTATTTATAATATTTAAAAAACGGATGTTTCAATATATTTTTGGGATTTAGGAAATGTTAAGTGTCATTCCAGACAAAAGACAATACTGTCAGCATTTATAGATTATTTTGTTTGAACCAGTTCTGTATCGTGTAGTTGAAAAGCCTTGTTTTAAAATCGTTTTTTTGATCATGTTTCCGTTAGTATAGTTTTGGATTGTAGTTGTTCAGTTGTGTATTCGGCTACTTACCATTTGTGATGACTAATTGTTGTAGTGTAACATCCTAACACCGTTGCAATGTTTGTGTTTCATATGGCGAGGATTGACGGTTAGTTTAGGACGGATAAGAAGTATTTCTGTAAATGTTAAAGTATTCCGACACCAATGACCATGCGGTGTCTATTATAAATAAATAAATGCTTAATATGCGACAATATTTAGCAATTGGGAGTAACTATATAGAGTTATATTATTATGAAGACTACAAAAACATTATTGCTGTGTAAAAATGTAAACCTTAATGTAAATGTAAATTGTGTAGTATAATAATATAATGATGCTGTTTTATGAAGTGTTCTTATAAGCATACGGAGAGTAGATTAGCTTTCCAATACGGGGCTGTCTTAGCTGTGTCGGGGGTGGAACGCGCCTTGTCCATTAATATACCTTGTATATAGTGCGGGTGCGATCCGAAGTTATACATCATAACTGGGATTTAATAATGTTATGAACTGTGATCGTATAGGCAGTACGTATTAAGAACTTCTTTGCTTCGACGTTTAATTTTACAGTGCCAAAATGAAACGTCAAAGCTTAGAAGCTCTTAATACGCTCTGCTGAAACTGATGATGGTAGGTCCCCTGAAGTGTCTAGTTTTTGATGTAAAGCCTCGGATTGCTTGCGAATTTTTGGTACGCGAGCGAGTTGCACTCTCGGCCCATTTTGCCTTGAATGTTTGTTTTGCCATGTAAAAATAGCATGGGTGATGTTACGTTGATTTCGATGGAGGATCAAAAATTATTTTTCCACTTGATCGTATTAATGATAAAGCGTGTAGTGTTAGAAGGTGGGCGATAATTGTTGATTATTGATTAAATTTAGGTGTTTGTGGCATTGGATTGTAGACGGGACGCGTTGGGAATCGGAGCGGAGCGAGCTGGAGCAGAGTGGCTAAGGGGAAAACATGTCATGATGACAAATATAATTATTAAAATTTGCACGCTCTTTTGCATATTTCGCCTTGGATTCTAACACGTTTGTATGGGATGGAAAGTGTACATTGGCGTGGTCGTGATGGTTCAACGCGGCCCTCTGCTCGAGCCCAGTAGTGGAGCGTAGTTGTTGTTATCTTCAGAATGTTTCAGGATCGCGTCGTTTGGTTCATGGGTATTTGTGATCATATTTGCATAGTTAATATAAAATTAAAATCTATATTATTATAATTATTACTATAAAAAAACTGTTTGAATCCGGTAGTTTTCACTGTAGTGGTGTGTTGTTTCGTATGTCAACTTGCGTCGGACGTGCATGTGGAGTTGACTCGGGGATATAAATACACGACCGCTTATATTGGAGGCTAATTAAAGAAATAAGTGTATCCCGGGTCCTGTGCACGTGTTTGCAGAGTGACGCGAAACGACTCGCTAACAATCCTTACCGGCCCTCCTTTCGTGCACCAAGTTACTAACGGCGCGTACCATTAGTGATGTGGTCAATTAATGTTACAGCGTCTGTCATTCTAACACGTTTATGTAGGAAACAAATTTGACTCTGAAATAAAAGAAGTTATTTAATTTTGGAAATGTTTGTTTTATTTTTGTGTCGCTAACATGTACTCGTCGGAATCCTATGTGATATTTTCTTGGTATAATTTTATAAATCGTAATCAGCCTAATTAAAAAATACAAACTCAAGGCAAACTTGAACTATTGCACGCATAATTTTATTACCTTCTGCTGTAATTTAACAAGCTGAGGCCACTGATCGCATGCTATATCTTAATATATATAAATCTCGTGTCACAATGTTTGTCCTCAATGGACTCCTAAACCACTTAACCGATTATAATAAAATTCGCACACTATGTGCAGTTCGATCCAACTTGAGAGATAGGATAGTTTAAATCTCAAATTATAGTCGCAAAGACTATATTATGTCCTTCCGCCGTTATTCGAGGCCCCGCGGCGACCGCAAAGTAGCTGAAGGCAGTCAAGTGAGATTTTCTGAAAATCTCCTGCAAATATATTTTTTACTTTAGTGAGTAGCGAACCCCTGTCAATAATGTCCTCACTATTATTACCCCCCTCTATCCAATTTAAAAGCTCCGAGACTCCCGCTTTTAGAGCGTCATTTTGCTTAATCACGGCATTCGTGATCGCCCCCAACGATTTATCTGACATAGCCAAACCATTAGTCCTATCAAATTGTTTTATTTCGTCGTTAACCTCTAATTCCACAAACCCTGGTTTTGCGCTGTACGATTTTTGAATGTCCGAATAACGGACATTTGATCAATTATCTGTTCCAAAATGTTGTAACGAGTTAAGCAACTGTATATGTTCATGAGAGGCAATTCCGATCGTGGGTTCTTTGAGGTTAGTCGCTAATTCGAGGTTAAAAGTATGGGCAGTTTCGGGGGGAACATCCATACAGGGCGCATCCGATTGTACTATCTCCTGTTCATCCATTTCCAATGAGAAATGAGGTTGTTGCGCAGAATCATGTGGGTACCAGCCTTGAGGCGCGTAGGCACCCGCTAAGAAATTTTTTATTTCACTTACTTGGTTTGAAAGGTCTTTTAATACCTTTCGATTCTTTTCTTTTCGTGGCCGCTTCCTCTTACGCTTTTGACGATATTCCACGCTGGTGGATGACATCGACGACACGCAATCACGTATATTTTCGTTTTCCGACATTACAAACTTTTTTATCACACTTGGAACTACAATTATTTACGAACGCTAACAGCGTTTAATTACTAACGGCTTTGAAATCTAAGACGCCAATGAAGAGATACCAAGATGGACGTTACCTGGTGAAAATAAGCGGAAGTAACCCTATTTGGCTAATTAAAAGGGACTACAATGACCTAAGTACGGCTTGGAACCATAGATGTCATCTCAATATTGTCTATTGAGGCCTCGAATAAGGCTCCGGACATAATATGAGTTTTAATGGTAGGTAAAACTCTGCTATTTTATCCCATTACTCCCACGGGAAAGGGAACTACGCGGGTGAAACCGCGGGACGTCCGCTAGTGGATACATATATCATTGTACATACATGCTTACATACATATGCTCACGCCTGTATTCCCCGAATGTAGACAGAGGTGTTGTATTACCAACACCCACTTTTCACGGAAGATGATTAAGTGCCAACGTGACCGATGGTGAGTCTATCGCCTTCTCAGGCACTATACATAATATGTCTTTGAATTACTTCTCACACGTATGCAGGTTTCCTCTCGATGTTTACCTTCACCGTAAAGCACATGATGTAGAATTTTGAAAAACTTACATGGTACAGGCCCCGCTGGCATTTGAACATCTGTCGCTTGCGTAGTAGGCGACTGCTCGAACTCCACAGCCATCACGGCTCATATATATTATTGTCTACCGTTGAAAATTTTCCAAGGATTTTTATCAGATACTGGCAACAGTTAGCGATGTAATGTAACCAAAAACAAACAAATTCGCGCTCGCTCATTGGTAGAATAATTATATTAGAAGTATTTAACACATAATTTGCACTCTTCATATCAATATCCACATTTATGTGATAAAAAGAGACTGGTATATGCCACACACGACAACACTGACAGTGCAATCACTTGTATCTGTAACTCATGAGGTCCTAGTACTTTAAGCAGTAATTTGTGAAATTTGCGTGTACATTGTGAGAGTTGGAACAATCGTTCTAGGACATATCGACAGCTGTGCTCTCATCCTCACCTCAAGCCGTCAGCAGATAAGTCTTTATTCAACTAAAAGTACTAGAAAAACATGATTCGTAAGAGAGGACTAAAGTGTTTGTGAGTAAAAGAGACAGCGGACTGTTTATACACTTAGTTTTTTATAGAATGTAATTGTGGGAAACAACATTTTTTTATCCATGTAAATGTGGGTAGCAGCGCGGCCGTACAATACTGTAACGACATACCTAATTATGCGCTCCTGGTACTTTTAGAAGACATGTGCATCTTAGGTCAAAACCACAACTTACCACAGAAGCATTGTACCAGGAAAACGTAGAACTACGGAAATTTGTGATCATAAAGGGGTATAAGGTGCGTCTGACCTACGTGCGTATGTGTGCTACTGATACATTATTAAGCTTGTCTTAATTCGATTCCTAACTGCTTTCGTGAAAAGCTACATGAATTAGAAAATGTTAGGCAAATTAAAAAAGGTATATGTTTTAATTTTTATTGACTAGCTTAAATTAACTTCAGCGTAGCTACATTACAAGATATACAAATTTACAAAAATATAAAACATTCGTTTTACATTCATCATTTACGTATGAATTCCATACTGAGATTTCAGAGATTCATTACAACGTATTACTTAACTATTATTCGATAAAATACTTATTTAAATAATACAAAGAGAAATAAGTGATGTTAATATTATTATTACTTAAAGTAAACTAAGCGAGTATTCATAATCGTACAATATTTACAAAACAATTCGTTATGTTACTTAAAACATGAATTTCTGATTGGCATTGTTCGTATATTTCATGAGAAATATCTCCCTGGCCTTATCCCGTACATTGTTAGGGTCGGCACTTGGTTCAACCAACTTTGGATTAAACCAGTTGTCAGACTATTTTTAGGCATCCGACTGACCCATAACGATTGCCAATGATGATAAATTGGCAACCGGGACCGACGGCTTAACGTGCTCTCCGAGGCACGGAGGGAACTCGGGCGGTCACCCGTCCAATTTCTGGCTAGGGTTAGAGTTGCTTAACTTCGCTGATCGAATGAGAAATAAAGACAACATAAAGAGGGTTGACGAACGCCAATCAGGGATTCATACTTTAAACAAACGTGTTTTATTGGAAGAACATTGCACATAGGGATGCTGATAAGCAATAATGTGTCAACCCACAAAAAGTCCAATTCAAAGGTTTTGATATATTTTGATAATGCATCACGTATTTAACATTCTAAAAAAGTGTTTCAAGTCATCTGAAACATAAAAGTACGTAAAAAATGGATTTATGTCATAAAACAAATCTTAAATCACGTATACAATCATCTTAAGACGCCATTTTCTCAAAACCAAGTTTATGCGGGTTGACACATTATTGCTTATCTGCATCCAAGATAAATCATGGCCTAACTAAACACTTAATACGTAGTCTTCACCAGATTACCATTCAAACTATAAAGCATTGTCTACAATATGGTGGGCAATTGCTTCCACTAGTATTTTTAGATATCAATTTAAGTAATTTGAATCGTAAAAAGTATAACACCTAACATTCGCTAACTTGTTTTATTCTAATTCGTTGGAATAATCACAATGGCGAGCTGTTTTTTGAGCTTCTTAATTTTTTGTGCAATATATAGCCATTGAACTTGAGTAGAGCAAGTAATTATTATTTTAATCAATGCGAAATTGTGATAACTAAATCAAATACCCGACCCTGAGTTTAGGTAATATTATATACCCCTATTTATTTAAATAAATACACTCCTTTAGTTCACTAATGGAGTTTCGAAACCCATTGTGGTAATTTTGTTTTCCTGGCTATTGCGAAAAGGGAAGCCCGTTTGGCGCTTGTTTATATTTAGTTGGCATCTGTGCACTGTGGGAGCTTTGACGAATAGATCTGTGAATGTTATATTGAAACCATCAATCAGTTTATGAGCTAATTTCGTTTCCATTTTAACTGACAAATTAAACGTAACTTACATAACTACAGAAGAATTAGTTAATTCTTGAAGAATAATAACGTAAGACAGTTTGTTTTATAAATCAGTCATTTTAGAAAATAAACACCCGTCATTAATAATCATTTTGGTCGGTCATTCATTCCGTATTACAAATCATAATTGATGATAGAGTTATTTTAATACTAAACAATCACGTAGGAACTTTGCATTTTAGATGTAAAACCGAAACGTACGTCCGTTCGAAGACAGCACTTACGAGATTATAACTCCAGTTATCATTTTACACATTTATCAACTTAACTAGTAGAGATCGTCTGAGCCTAAACTGGCGTTGTGTTACAAGGCAAGGGTAAGGGCGCGCAGTTCTAGCTTAGACAATCTGGTCCCTAACTATAGGATTTTACACGTTTCAATGCTGGCGACCCTCGTTTGCGTAATTTGCTTGATCTGCAATTTTTGGATAGTCTTTTATATACACAAACGAAATCGACACGTGAAAACACCTAAACTTGGTAAGTACTGTGCCCCAAGAAGAGGTTTTAACATATTCATGGAACGTTTAAAAGCGCCCCAAGCGGCGATTGCATGGAGTTTTACAAGAGCTCAGAACGCAAGCGATGACGTTCGAACGTGTCAAAACCTATAGTCGGGGCACTGATAGTTTTCTCTACACGTTTGAACGACACAATAATATGTTGTAATGATGACAAATTGCAACAATAATTTGTGGTTTCGCCAGGGTCGGCACAGTCGGACCCGTTAGTCACTCACGTCCATCGGCCGGCTGAATGAGCCGCCCACGGCCATATCTATAGCTACACATCTACACATACACTTCACTAAACTATCCTACTTTCTCTTCAAGTGCGAATCATTCCGCTGGTCATCTCTAGAGTTCAGTTCAAATGATTAATGTCTGTATCTCGCACAACACGGCTAAACAAACCGGCATTTAAATTGTGTTAACTTTGTGAAAAAGTCGTGACTAAATTGTAGAGAATGTTTGTTGTTGCTTTTGATTTATGGATCGGTGATTCAAGTTTATAAGAAAAACTAGTTTTCTTAACAAGTTATATACATCATGTGACAAATCCCATGTATGTTTACAATTCACACAGTTATTGCGTCACTAAACGGCTCGATCACCGATGCCATAATTACAATTACAAATCAGAGAGAACAGTGACTCACGAGTTGCAAACGAACGATACATAATCACCTTAAATATCACAGAGGTTAGATAAACCTTAGAGTATAATATTTACAAGTACATAGTGTCGCGACACCGGACGGGAGCAATTGTCGCGTCGGCGTTCATCACAGGCAGTGGAATGGTAAACTGCGGACAGGATCGCGGGCGCATTCTTCCACACGTTAATGTGGAAGATGTACTCGGTGGCCGGGTCCGCTCGACCTCGCTGATTCACCAGGTAACATCTATGGGCAAACATAATACAATCAATACATCTTTACAGATAAATAAAAGTGAGCTGTCTGTTTATTACCCGGCGCTATGTGTTTTTCTCTTTCATTTCAATTTCCACGAAAGAAAGAAAAGTACTAGGATTTTTTATTTTATTTCTAAATTGAATATACGCAGGAAGGCTCGGGCTTAGGGGAGGACAGCCGGGGCTCAAGAGGAAAACTCCTTTTAATAAAGAAAATAATTTAAAAAAAAATCAATTGCTTTGTCCCGAGGCTCCCAGTAGTCCCACTTTGGGAGAATCATAATGTGTTCCGAATATGATTCATCATCGAAATGACAAAATGGTCACTTAAGTGCAATTCATATTATGATTCACGAATGATCACAATAATTGTATATGTTAGTCCCTAACTAACTGTTTATGATACTATTTATCACAAAAGCAATTCATATTTTGTGGACTATTTTAGGAATCTTCATAGGAAAGTGTGAAACAGATGAGTTGCGAAACATTAATCAAATTGCACCTAAGTGACCATTTTGTCATTTCGATGATGAACCATATTCGGATCACGTTATGATTCTCCCAAAGTGGCCTTTTTAGACCTACAGACCTCTGATTCCGGTACTGTACGCGGGTGAAACCCCGAGGCACTGTGACAGCTAGTAAATAAATATATGAGAGAAGAGCGCATGCCATAAGTTATGAGTCAGGGTCAGTGACGCAGAGTGACTCAATCGTGTTAGCCACCCGCACTACTGTTTGCTTCACCGTTTGTATTTCTGGTGGTAGGTGTTATTTGGACCGAGGACTGATAACACGGGGAACAACTATAAACAGGAAAATATTCATGCTCGTCATAGTTCACGGACAAAACAACAATAACTGGAATCGCGTCAACAGGGTTTCTTATGTAGGACATGTTAATAACAGTGGAAGCAATAAGTGCATTACATTTTTACGTATTGTCATATTAATCGATCCTATGAATACCTAGACTAGTAGGATAAGGTGGAGAAAAGTCAACCTTTGATATATGCCGAGCATGAATATTGGGGTTCATATCTTACATTTTAGTAAAAACCGTATCAAGATACGTAACCTACTTTGAAAGAATGATACAGACAAATAATTTTGTATGGTCCATGATTTCGCTGACAACATAACATACACAGTAGTCCAGCGAATTTATTAGCTAACATCGGATATTTATTCGCTATAATTCTGAAATGGTATCCAAATGAATGATGCCATAATCCTTACTACTATTTTACAGTGAGTATCGATTCTATTGAAGTAACTCTAATACAAATTGTTATATGATTACATTTCGTATGTTCTTTAGAATAATGGTTTTCCATTGTCGTAATATCTATTATTTATTTAGTGCAACTTTCTTTGTTACCCAAGGTGTGACTTCAAACGGAAATTCCGTTCTCTCTTAAATTCGCTTAAGATTTCGACAATGACTCAACGGTCGTAACTGATGGTATACAAAAGGATTTTAGTTGTTTGACGATTTCATCGTGTCCCAAAATTATACTGAACCTTTGGTCTGGTGGTTTGTAAGACTGCTCAGGACTGACAGAAATCGATAAACATCTAAATATATACATATAACTCAAAGGTGACTGACTGACTGACTGACAGTGATCTATCAACGCACAGCCCAAACCACTGGACGAATCGGGCTAAAATTTGGAATGCAGGTAGATGCTATCGCGTAGGCATCCGGTAAGGATTTTGACTAATTCTACCTCCAAGGGCATAAAATACGGGATGAAAGTTTATATGAAACTTTGTCAATTTTAAACCGATATATTATATAAAACTAAATCTACGCGGGTGAAACAACGGAGTACATAGTCATAATATTATTTCTTTATCAACTGTCTTATTTCTATAAGTTAGTAAAAAAAAGTATTCTAGTTTCGCGTAATATTTGTTCAGTGAAGCTTGTATCTTTAAACAGAATTTATCCAAATGACCGTAAACTTATCTAGAACAATATAAAAAAAGACCGTCACTGTTACGCTCGAGTAGGTGACCACTCGAATCATCGAGCCACCACGGCACTACAAAATTGTATCATTCTATGTGTGGAATGGGTGTAGATATGTGAGGACCTATTTATGTATTTGGTCAGTCAATATAGTGCTCTGCTGTACTGCCAGGAAGCTGGGAGATAGGCGCCGACGTACAAACTTAATAAAGGCTACGATTATAGCTTATTTATCACAGCACAACAAAATGTAGTACCTATGTGCTTGTAAATAAACAAGGTTGTCATCTATATTTCTATACAGATGAATAAAACTGATGTGTCTGTTTATAATTCCAAACTAACAGCTTTTCACTAAATGCAAATGAAAGTATATACGGAATGACTTACAAAACAAATTTTCAAGTATTTTCTGTTTGTTCCGGGTGGTCTCTGAAACGGCTGGACCGATTTTAACGGGACTTTTACTGACAGATAGCTAATGATACAAGAAGTAAATTAGGCTACTTTTTATTTAAAAAAAACATTCAGGGTTCCGCGAGAATTAAATTAAATCTACACGGGAACAGCTAGTTGTGTATAATAATCGTTTACCTCGATTGGTAAACGATTCAAAAATAATATAAATCAAAATATGATTTTAATATTTTCTTGAATTGACGCATTTTGGAATCACCGACTGCAATACGAGAGCTGACTTTACTTGTCAGTTTTCCTGTTGTCAGTCAATGTATTCGTGTCAGGCTGCATTAACAAATAAATTAAATTCAGCGTCTCGTTGGTTGAAATCTATACTCCTAGCTACTACTGGGAAATTACTTTGCCCGACTCGGAGATTGAACCCTAAGCCTCGCGTTTCGCAGTTAAGCTTGCGATCACCAGACCAGCGAGGCAGTCGTAAATTTTATCTACATCTACACTACTGTTATAAAGAGGAAACATTTGTATTTTTGCGTTGTTGTTTGTAATGAATAAACTCAAAAACTACTGTGCCGATTTTGAAAATTATTTCACCATTGAAAAGTTACATCATCAGCGAGTAGCATAGGTTTTATTTTATCCCCGGACTTCCACGGGAACATTATGAAATACTAGTATGAAATATTATTCTGTGTATAATGTAAATATACTTGCATTATATAATTAATGTAAGCGATAAAGGCAAGTAGGGTTAGTGAACTTAGATTGAAAAATCGTTGATCAATAATTATATGAACATGATTTATACCCAGAGACCAACAAAGTGAATTGAGACTTGTATCTCACAGTGCGAGCAATTAAATCGGTGGTAGGACAAACGCCTCCTTTAAGCAAGGTTCCTGAGTGGTTCTTGACCTTTTATCGCCTGTATCTGGCCACTGGACGCATAAAATGATCGGTATTCCTAGTACCTACTCCTAAAAAGGGTAGAGTAGTGTACGCCTCGCCTTAAACACACAGCTATATAAGTATGAGATTGATCGATAAACACGCCGCGGACATTACAACTAGGACAATCAGGATTTTAATTAATATGTTGGGAACGAATGAATGTTGTCCAAATATAAGGGCACTTTGTCAAAGAATTATTTTAAACGACACTGTAGAGCGGTCTTAAAACGTAAATATTATTCAACTAGCAGTGCCCCGCGGTTTCACCCGCGTAGATTTAGGTTCATGCTTCATTTCGCGGAACCCTAATATTTTTTTATGAACAAAAGTAGCCTCCTTGAAATATTTTCTACCTGGCAGTGAATGTCCAGATAAAATCGGCCCTTAAGCAGCCGCTTTTAAACAAGAGATTAGGCGGAACAAACAGACAGACAGAAAGACAGAATTTTTTTAAAAATGGTGTTTTAATGTCAGTACCCTATATACTTTCATATGCATGGAGAAAGCTCTTAATTTGGTATTACAAACGTAAAGTTAAATTTTATTCATCTGTATAGATAATAAGATTTTTTTTTATCAGAATTGTGTATTCATCATGTCACGACAGAAAACATACCTATTATGAAACATCCATCCAAAGTTTGATGACACTCGGGTTCAAAAGTCTTCGCATGAACGAATGCAATTAACCGTGAATATTAGCATGTTTTCGGTTGGATTAACGCAATTGAAACGAGTGCCAAATGTGATAAGTCTACTCTCGATGTAACTATATAAGATGACGCATACCGCTTACTCATATTTTACGATGTTTTATGAATGAACGCCGAAAACATTATGTACCAGTTCCGCGTACAAACGGTACCGATATTGTAGAGTTGCCAATTTCTGCTTAAGTATTGATGATGTTCGACTGTCAATGAACTGGCTACTAATACTTAATTGATGTTAATTAGGTTAAGAGCTCCTTCGTAACGACTTGCGAGAACCTCAGCTGCTGTGATGATTAAAATGTACTGCAATTACAATATGGGACAACAGATGGCGCTGATGTAACATATTTACACGCGCCATTATCATTTATGTTTTTATTAACGACTGTGATTTGTTAATTTAATTACGATTTGTTGAACTGGTTTCAATGTTCACTAGTTCACTGCTATATCTATTAAATACTATAGACCTCCAAATTTATATTATAATAACTGCACCCAGCGGTTCTACACGCGTAAAATAAATTTCATGGATGGATCAAAAGTAGCGTATTTTATTCATACATACATACATATGCTTACGCCTGTATCCCATGGGGGTAGGCAGAGACCACCGTTTGCCACATGCTACGATCCTTACATACTTCTTTCGGTTTATCCACATTCGGTTACGAGTGCTCCGAATTTGACCTTTCTGAAAAATACTATAAATTTTGTCATAGTAGTTCATCCTTAGACGCCCTCTACCGACACTTCCGGTGACATTCGCTCTATAAATTTATTTCGTTAATCGCCTTTCACTCATCCTTTCGATATGTCCAAACCATCTCAATATACTTTTTTCAATTCTGGTCCTTGTAACATTAGTAATCTGTCAGTGAAAGTCCTGTTAAAATCGGTCCAGCCGATTGGGAGAGTAACCGGGAAAAACAGACCGACATGTAACTAGCTCGCGGGCACAAGCCACGTTATGAAAATAGGTATACCTACTAGGTTTGCGGGAGATCTCATCACCAGTATTTTCCTACACCGCAAAGCGCGTATGACAATACCTACACATCCGGGAATTTGTTTCTTCGAATATTAAGATGCCCTCAATAATATAGCCAGAATTGAACGTTTGGAATTAAGTTTGTTCTGTGAAAATAAAATGCTGTGTTGTTTACGAACATTTCCTGTATTAAATATCTAACGTTGCATTCGGAATAACGTTGTTGTGGTCACGTTTGCACGATATAGTTCTATTGTATAGTTACTTATTAGGTACCTATCTTTATGTTGTTTCAGAAATTGTTGCAGCGATTTATTTATTTAATTAAATTAAATTATTGGGAAGTAAAATATACAACGTTCAATTTGCGGTATTTCAAACCCATGAGTTATATGCATTAGTAGTAACAATTTGACAAAACAATAATCAAAATTACGAATATTTCTTTGGCTCTACTGTTTTTGTTATTATAAGTTAGATAATTTTGTCTAGAATTGGAATCCTACGTCTGATTTTTTTAAAGATTAATTTCTTATAATGTTTACATCATAGGTATGCAAGCAAAAATATATATTTTTTTTATAATATTCGAGCATATGGTACTGCATATTTCTAGTTTTGAATCGTTTTCGAAAACGGTGCGTGTGTAATGCATGTCTGAATAAAAGAACATTTACATTAAGGCGAATAAAGCTATATTGCATGTTAGTTTAAAAAGTGTCGCTGTTATCTCTGTCTACTCACGAGAGGCTCGGCGACGTGATGATAATTATGTTCGTTTGTATGTAAATATTCATTCACATTTTCTATACATATAATGTGGGTAACATTTGTATTTACGTCTACTGCCTACACTACATTCATTCATTACACCCGCGTAAACTTAATTTCATAGTTTATTTCACGTAACACATCGTTTTTTAATGATAGAACCTACTTTGTATTAGGTACTAAACACTGAAAAAAAATATGAATGAAATCGTAAAGCTGTTCTCAAGTTAAAGCGTGACTACGTGAAATAGGGGTTCATCTACACTTATATTATCAAGAAGAAAGATTTGTATGTAAGTATGTTTGTATATGACTCCGAAACTACCACACCGATTAGAACAATTCTTTCAGCAATGCATAGCTACATTATCAGAGAGTAACATAGGCTATATTTTGTCTCCGGACTCCCACGGGAACGAGAACTACGCGAGTGAAACCGCGTGACGTGCGCTAGTTTTTAATAAGTACTAGCTGTGCCCTCGGATTTCACCCACGTCGACTTAATTTTTTAATTAATAATTAATAACAATTTCGAATTACAAACAGACAGATAGATGTATAGATACATTCATATTGTGAGTTGCTTGTGTAGTGATATGAGTTTTAAGAGCATTTTTTTTAATTTTTCGCCTTCTTCGCGCACTTCGCCTCCATCTTATAGAAAACGGGCATAATTTATCTAGGTACCTATGCTTAAGCTAACTAAGTAGTTAAAAAGTAGCAATTATAATAATATATAATAAGTAATTATATTATATTACGCTAAGCTACTTGACAAACAAGTTCATGCAAGGATGTATATTTTTTGTTGGGTTACCAACTAGCCGAGACATTTAGCGGTATATTTTTTATCATTGATATAACAAGTAGATATTTCACAGCTTCTAATGATCGTAATGTACGTATAACGGTTCTCGATCGGCCCGGGTATAACCGTGTCAAGGCATTAGGTATCGAAATCAAACAACGTGCGATCGCAAATAGCATAAAGAATGCTTTATACCATTTTGGTGTCGGTTTTTTTAATAAAGGTACAATCGATTAACTAAGTAAAATTTACTTGAAGGCTTTGCTTTATTTTTATTGCGAAAATCTCGTCACTTGATATTTTAATGTAGTTATTTAGCATTGGCGATTATATTTAATAATATCATCATTTCCCTGACCTTATCCCAAACACTGTTGGGGTCGGCACTTGATTCAACCCGATGTAGCTGATCACTTGCTTTTTATACGAAGCGACTGTAATCTGACCTTCGCAACTCCTTTAACGAGGAAAATCTGTGATCTGGGTTAAACCAGTTGCCATATTATTTTAAGCCTCCGACTGACCAACAACTGCCAAAGATGATGAATTGGCAACCGGGACCGTCGGCTTAACGTGCTCTCCGAGGCACGGAGGGAACTCGGGCGGTCACCCATCCAATTACTGGCTAGGGGTAGGGTTGTCTAACTTCGCTGATCGAATGATATGCGCAATAGCAACTGTGCCACGAGCTCCTAAATTATATTGAATAACATACTGCTTAAATATATTTTTTGTGACTGCATGTACCTACCATGAACATAATTAAGTATAATAAGTTAGTTTCGATCTTTTGCTATCTAGGTATCTGCTAAAGAAAATATGCATGTATTATGTGAGAGAGTTGCTTTGAGAGGATATATTCATGTAGAGACAACGAGGCAGACAGAAATGAAGAATAAAACATAATCCCATCTTAATATATTTCATTTCTCGTAAATAGTATAAAAAGATGGCAGCCCTATTAGAAATATCCTACAGAATAGTGACAGAGAGCGACTGGATTTACTTATAAAATATTCCAGGGTCTACTGTGTGACTGTGACAGACTTATACACGTCAGATACATCTGCCTCATAATGTGAGTTAAACGGTCATGATAGAGCCCCAGTTTTAGTATCTATTTGTAGAGTTAAAGAGTGTGTTTATGATAATACCGTGGGCGGTACATACGGCAATGTAATGACAAAAATGATGCGACCTCGACTTAATTTCGTGACCGTTAATAACAATTTAACGATTACACCGTAATCGTCCCGTTTTGTCTGAGTCAACATTTAAAAATACTTGATGAGCTTACTAAAATAATAAAAAGTTCCGGCATATTGAAGGTAGCTGCGATCTTCTTTAAGGTGGCGGTATAGTCGCCCATCCAACCGGGCAGCTCCGGATTTAGGACCGGATTCGAAGAGATATTTAAGTTACAAAAAAGGTCCCTACACACTTATACATTACCCGTATTACTTACACAAGAGCCGTGGTGGCCTCGGGGTTAGAGCAGTCGCCTGTTACGCAAGCGACGCAAGTTCGAATCCCAGGGGGGCTCGTACCAATGAGTTTTTCAAAAAACTTGTGTGCAGGGACTTCACACCACGTGCTTTACGGTGAAGGAAAACATCGTGAGAAAACCGCATATTTCTGAGAAGTAATTCAAAGACGTATGTATAGTGCCTGAGACGGCGATGGACTCGCCCTCTGTCACGTTGGCACTTAATAATATTCGGTAAAATGTGGGTGTTGTTATAACACCTCTGCATACCCCTTCCTGGGAACCCTTTTGGGATGGCGTAAGTATATTTATTTACTTACACAATACGCAGTGCATATACCCACACTAGGGTTGTATTTAATAGTTTATTTTTTGCACTTAGGTATATACGAGTAAGTGTGACGTGTGTGTTATTTCTGCTCAACAGACATTGAGTTTGTAAATTGAACAAGGTGTCTCTCTCAAATAAGTTATTCAAATTATTCACGGGTCATCTAATTTCGTGTCGTTTGTCAATTTCTATACTAAAGTGTGTGCATTAGTGAAATTGAGTTGAACTAATGAGTGTTTTGAGTGTTGTGAAAGCAGAAATATATTGTCACCATAACGTTATAAAACTGATGTTCATTGTATGAGATGGGTAAGGAAAATAACAAATGAATAAGCATAGTGTTTTCTATCTTGTTTTCCTGTATGAATAGGAAAAAAAAATCACGATTCTGTCATGAAACAAACCGCTTTTTATATTTTTCATGGATAGTTTATAAAATCTTAGTTATATTACCTTTTTTTTTTACTTTAAATCCTCGTAGGATATCTGCCTGCCACGGGTGAGGCAAGCAGATTATGTTTTACTTCAACTATATAAATAATCACTTATATTGATCCCATGAAAATGTTTGTTCGTAACAATTACTGCTTCCCTTATTTGATCAACATAATGTACAGTCACCAGCAAAACATACGAACTGCTAATAATTTACTTACATGCAATTTTACTGGCACTAAGTGCGGAAGGCCCGTCTCGACGCATGAGGTCAAGTTTTAAAAGCGTTCAGTGAACCCAGAAGGCCACAAATATTCTGACTCCGAGTGTACCTTTCACATTAATAAATCTTTGAGTTATGCCTTTTATCTGCCGGAACCTTCCTTCTGCAAACATCCACACACGTATCTCTAAGTATGAGCAATAAAGCTGACTAAATTTAGTTTATTGACTTTTGACTTGAGTTTATAGACACTTCTTTCGTCAGTATATTTAAATCGAATTAATGTAGTTGTATTTTTAAATTTCAGTAATATCCAGTATTGTTCTTCAACTCACTAAAAGTATCTAATATAGGAAGTAAAATTTATATACCTGGTATTCTAATACTTGTGGTATTGAATTGAGTTTGTATGAGAGAATGATAGGCAATGTGTGAACAGTTAAGAATGGAAGAGGCAAAATAAAAATGACAGATGATAGAAATAAGGAACAGGATGGACGACGTGAACGACGGATGAAGAAAAAAGTAAGTATTTATTATTGTATCGTTGAATTAGAAGACGAAGTAACATACATATGCTCACGCCTGTATTCCCCGAAGGGGTAGGCATAGGTGTTGTACACAACACCCACTTTTCACCGAAGATTATTAAGTGCCAACGAGGGTGAATCTGTCGCCGTCTCTAGCACTATACATACGTCTTTGAATTACTTCTCAGACATATGCAGGTTTCCTTACGATGTTTTCCTTCACCGTAAAGCACGTGGTGTAAAATCACTGCACATGAGTTTTTAGAAAAACTGGTGGGTACAATACCTGTTGGGATTCAAACTTGCGTCGCTTGCGTAACAGGCGACTGCTCAAACCCCAAGGCCACCACGGCCTAGTAAGACGAAGTAAACGATATAAACACACACCCTGTTGTAAACATGACTGCTATACATAGACTATATATATATATATATATATATATATATATATAGCCTGGTCACTATTATATTATTCCCTCAACTATAGGTGTGCTTTAACGTTGTTATCAGAAACAATGAAGCGACTACGAGGTCACATACCGCACCTAATAGATTCATAATGTAATATAAATGGCATTATTATCAACTGAGACGTACAACACACGACAAAGACTGTCCACTTTGTTAACAAATGGTTTCCTTATTACTCAAGAAGTTGGCCAAAAATCTATATACGAGTATTCAGTGCATTTTCTCGACGGCTGCAAGATACCAGGCAAGCCAATTTTTCTCAGAAGACTAGATTTCCTTCTTTCACTAGGACTTTATCAAGGCCTAAATTGAATAAACCATTTTTATTTTCTTTCTTCTGAATATTTTTTGTTAGTATTGCATACTATTGTATCACTATTATATGCATTATATGCATTGGCTTTGTTTAGTATTTAATAAAATATCTAGTAGTAAGAAGTCACCAATAATGGAATGAATTAATTATTAATATTAAAAAAACTCATATCCAATGTATAGTAGTATATACGTATTACTATTTAAAAGAGAGCCGTGGTGGCCTCGGGGTTAGAGCAGTCGCCTGCTACGCAAGCGACGCAAGTTCGAATCCCAACGGGGCCTGTCTGTACCAATGAGTTTTTCTAAATAAAACTTAAGTGCAGTGATTTCACATCACGTGCTTTACGGTGAAGGAAAACATCGTGAGGAAACCTGCATATTTCAGAGAAGTAATTTAAAGACGTATGTATAGTGCCGAAGACGGCGATGGACACATCCTCTGTCACGTTGGCACTTAATCATATTCGGTGAAATGTGGGTGTTGTTGTTACAATACCTCTGCTTACCCCTTCGGGGACCCTTTTGGGATGGCGTGAACATATTTATTTATTTTATTTTATTTTAAGTTAGAGCTAAGAGTTTATTTTTTTGTATAATCTATAGTACTTTAGCAGATACCAAGGCTACCATTAAGGCTGATAGTAATTATGAAGCATAGTCTTTTATTTAGTCGCATGATTAAACGCTTAAATATTCGCTTGTAACTGAACACCCAAGATAAGAGATGCTCCAAGTAGATAAGCAGAAAATTATAATCTCTAGATTTTTTATTTTCTGGTACAAGATTCATTATATTTTTAAGATTTGTAATAAGTTCGTTTTTGTACGTGTTTATTTATTGAATACGAACGAAAACGGTTTATTTAAAACTTATCTAAAATTTTTCTAAAAGTAATATACTTTTGTATAGGAAAATTGAATATTCATACATCATTAAGTTTACTATATAGTTTCATCAGAATTAACAAGTGATGGATCATTATAAGTAATAATAAAGTAATTCGTTAGTTGCAAGTGAATGGTTCAATGCAGTTCAATATAAAACACCAAGGTTAGATGCAGGGAAAGTACGTCAAGTTGCCTTTGAATCAAGATTGTTGCGCGATAAGCACGTTATAGCTAAGAAATAGCCGTGCAATATAATAACAGCTTGTTAATAGTGAGTTACAATTTGGAAACGAGTATTTGAATACGCGATCCGAGGAGCTATATATACGCATAAACCATGCAATGTGAGATATAGTTACTGTGAAACTCTCTCCAGAGTGCCTATTGCGAGTTTTTCACTGCCGTCGTCACAAATTATGAGTCGACGTAAACGCAGATTCGTATACGATCGAAACAGCGCCGTGTGTCGGCTTAAAGATGACACTATGGTGAGCCCATATATATCTGTGTTTAAGTCGACCCAATGGGAACTTTCACATTGGACGATAACTGTGACGACACGATATCGACGGACTAGTAGTTTGATACAATTACTACTGAACTTTCACACTGTGTCGTTGTAGTCATGTATCGGCGGACGACATCGTCCCAATATCGTCGCAGTGGGAAAGAGCCCGATGACTTGTGACGACGATTTTAAGAAATCACGCACTAGGCACTGTTCGATATTCCAGTGGTGCAGCCAAATAACTCCTGTATTGAGTAAAGTCGCCAGTGCTCTATGAGGGAGGGGGCAGTTTTACCTATGTTTTAAAATGTCTTAAATACATTAGAATAACTCAAATCCCAATACAATTACAATGGAATTAATATTGTGCGGACATAAAACGCGGGCGAATCCGCAGGGAGAAGCCAGTTATGTTTATTTATAGTACTTAGTACAGAAACGATTAGTAGAATGGTGCCGGAATGAGAACGTCTTAAGTAGGGATAAACAAGTAATAAAGTATAAGGTATTAATTCCACGTCCATTTACGTCGTTTTAAATAGATATTTATGGAATGTTATAATTTATATTACCGACTAATATTTCCTACAATAATATTGCGACGGTGTCTGCGTAGGTTGTATGTGTATAGCCAGTACAAATGACGCTTTGTTATTATCTAGGTCTCGGTTTATAAAACCCTCAATGAATTCAATAGATTTAAGAGATTATATTAAAAATAAAGGCTGATAAATACATTGCTTCAGTCGTTATCGTTATTTTTGTGACGATTTGAAAACCAATTCAAATAACCCGCATTTTAATTAGAAGAAAAATAATTTGTCGCTTAGAACATTATCAAATGGCTAAATACTTAACTGCTCTGGCGCACCAAATCACGTCATTGAGTTCACGGAGGATGATATCATTTTAAATAGCTAAGTATATAACTTGGGATTCTACACACTAAGGGAAAAACGGTAAATTAAATATAACATTACTAGCGGACGTCACGCGGTTTCACGGGATAAAATATAGCCTCTGTTACTCGCTGATGATGGAGTTATCCATTACTGAAAGAATTTTCGAGATCGGTCCAATACTTTTTGAGCCAAATCATTATATACAAATCTTTCCTTTTTATAATAATGGTATAGATTAAGATTAAGAAGGTAAAAGCAAGAAAGTGGCAACCCTGGCGTCACTCCTAACATCATACTTATAACACCAAACGCATGCTACATTTTAAAATTTGATAAATGGGTCAAAAAAAACTTACCATCATGATCACTACATGACTTTGCCGTATGCAGGGTTTTTGAAGGAAGTCATGGGTGGTTTGTATATGGGGTTCTCTTCGGCGTAGGTCTCAGCCTCAATGTTGCCATAGCCTCCGGAGTTGACTGGCGCCGCCTGGGCGTTCAGGTGCTTCCACATCAAGAAGCCAGCCATTGAAGCGACCACCGCCACACCGAACAGAACGCCCATGATCATTGACGCTGCAGGAAGAATTAAATCATTATTTAGACGTATGTAAATACAATGAGGCAGTCTTTTATGGAAAGGTATGAGATTTGGTTTGGAAGAAACACCTAGTTTTGGTTATAACACGCTTTAATGTTGCCTTTTTCGACTCAGACTAATAAGAAACTAAATAATTTACATATTCGAAAGCTAGCATCAACAATTTGAAATAATCTCCTTATTACTCCTAAAATATAGAAAAACAATGTAAATAAAACAAAGAATATTTTTTTTTGTTTGCGGGAATTATGCCTGTGCCGTGTAATTTAAAGTAAATGTTTTTTTTTAATTCTAACCAGATGAAATTATACTAACTATTGTATTCTTTACTCCTTACGAAACATGGCTCAAATCAAGACTAGAACAAAACCCGTGCTAAAACTATGTCCATCCCTTTTGAAACTCGTATCACAAAAGTTTGTGATTATCTTAGGCTATTTTTGTAGTAAACTAAATGTCAATTACTAAAAGCATTTTTCACATTTCCTCAGTATAACTAATCATGCTAGATCATGCCAACCAACAAAATGGTGAGTAAATGTCGCGTTATCAGATGTCAGATCTCTGCACAAAGTTCGTCGTTATAACTCTCGGACAAGAGCCAGTCATGTCCGCGGTTTCTTAGCAAGTTATTTAATCAGTGACTGTACTCTATTGACCATGCGTCTCCACACAATATTGTAGTTGAGACCGCTCTTGTGTTCTTATGTTAAAAAAAATCAAACTATCTTTGTATATAGGTCCCGTCACGAGTTAAGAATGTGCAGTAGTAATATTGTGAGTCTATCTCTGTCTAAATGTATGGCCCGAGGCGAATAAAAACATGAACAGTTTTCCCACTATTTCTCGCTCCGCGATCTTTACTCGTGACGGGATAGGTATACGATATTCCAACACTGTGAGATCAACTCCAAGATTTGGAAACTTGGAAAAAAGCCGTTACGAGCTTTGAGCGTTCAGCGAAAATTGAGGAGACTGCGTAATCCGCATGTATTGGTTCGCTCTAATAACAAAATGTACTCAAAAAAATGCAACTGTGCATTCAAGCTCTAATTCGTGACGTCAGGAAAATTTACTATGTGAACACACCCTTATATTAAGATTTTTTTTTGCATCTGAGTGCTCGCCTCTAGAAAAACATTTTATAACCGGATTTACATACTTGGCAGGTCCGATTGTTCAACGTGATTCGGTTCACACAGATTTATCGGTTATTAGGTAGCTACTAGCGAGTAATCGCAGATCAAATGCTTGGGGCAAATTACTTGATAGTGGAAATAAACACTTTAATGTACGTTAATGTCTTGGAAACTGGTATAGATAGCAGTCTTTACATCATAGTTACATCTATCAAAAATAAAGATCTATTTTGTAAAACCAAAATCTAGTTAGCTACTCTCTTTGAAGGTAAAAACTCTAGTTGCAAGATTTGTAAGGATTTACAAGGTTTTACAAGGCCAAACCATTTCACCACATTTTAAATGCGTGCGTAAGATACTTAATCTATATATTTTTTTAAACATACAGATACATAAAATGAAGTATTTATTTTAAATTAACAGCTTTTCACTAAGTGCAAATGAATATATATAATGTAACGGCACTTAAAAAAACACTGTATTATATTACGTTTATAAAATGCTGCCAGCCTTGGCACGATCCTGAGAAACACCGATTTGGACTAAGTTTTCTACTTGTAATTAGTTTTAAGTACTGGCAGCTCGTGGCACAGTTGTTATTGCGCATATCATTCGATCAGCGAAGTTAAGCAACCCTAGCCCTAGCCAGTAATTGGATGGGTGACAGCCCGAGTTTCCTCCGTGCCTCGGAGAGCATGTTAAGCCGTCGGTCCCGGTTGCCAATTTATCATCTTTGGCAATCGTTACAGGAGGCCTAAAATAGTCTGACAACTGGTTTAACCTAGATCACAGATTTTCCTCGTTAAAGGGGTTGCGAATGTCAGATGGCAGTCGCTTCGTATAAAAATCTGGTGATCAGCCACATCGGGTTGAATCAATTGCCGACCCCAACAATGTATGGGATAAGGCCAGGGAGATGATGAATTAGTTTTAAGTACTGTTCCTTGTATATATAATTAAGTCTTTATTCAATAAACTTTTATAAAATGGATTTAGTATTTCACCAAATAAAGCCACCCGTGAAAGTAAATCTAACTTATCTAATCTGTGGTACAAAATTATATTAAGGGTTAGAGTGGCATTATGTGCACTAGTTACTTTAATTTCATTAAGCAACTGATTGATGAATTCAACTGACGGATGAATTAGCAATTAAAATCCGTTAATAGATGCTTAAGTGTCCATAGTATTTGTATAATTTTAATGTTGTACTCGTTCTTTTTTATAGTCAGAAAGCTAGCATCTCAATAAACCGGCTATCGATGCATGATGTAAATTTTCTCCACAATAAAGGGCATTGTAACACGTAGGTGTCAGGTATGTGAACTTATGTATCTAGTGCGAGTATGTTAATATGTCCCTTTGCTATTCCCTTCGTCAAGTTATTTGTGTTTTATTCATAAGGTGATTTAAGAAATACTAATTCAAATGATTCTGTCATCTAAGAATGCGTCGAAAAAATTGGAAATCGAATCAAAATCAAAACCAAAAGTATCTTTATTCGATTAGACTTTTTACAAAGTACTTTCAAATCGTCAGAATGACATAATTATACAGGATTATACATGCTACCGCCAGGTTCGGAAGGTTGCTTTTACTGAGAAGAAAAAATCAAAAACTTGAACTACTTTGAGCCTCGGGGAGTGTCACATTTGGCTTTTTGCTTTTTAAATATGAGTACAAGCACTTTACAGCGATAAATCTACGATGATTGGCGCGTCGAAGGTTCAAATATTCATGTTTCCTCGTGGGAAAATTGGACGCGAATGTAAATGTATTTTTATGATGTTCTATTTAACAACAAAGTTAGGGTTTTGTTGCAAATAGTAAGGATTTATTTTGTATTGCATATTCAATATGGTTTTAGTATCACGACATAGATAACATAAGTGGCAAGCATGAGTTTGGAAATTCGATGACTTCATTTTCTTATGGTGTTTGAATTGTGAATATCAAAGAAGGTTATAATTCCGTCGTTTGTGGCTATTTTCACACCCTGCACATTAAATCACGTACGTACTACAGAACTAACTAATCAAGCAATAATAGAGTCTATTAATGATTTGAGCAATGGTTGCCGCCAGTCAGTGTCAATGTAGGCAAATATTAAGTTAAAATTTGAGGGCAGCGAAGGCAAACAAAGCGATACCGCGAAATCGATTGAAAAACATGTCAAGATACAAGATACAAGACGCAGTTAAGTTCATAATATAAATGCAGATAATTACAATGTCATAACAATTACAACTGTTGTTGATTTAGGACGGTTCGATAAATAGTGGTTTCTTTAGAAATGTGGGAGACATATCAAGTGATGAGCCGCAGCTGGCCGACTACATATTTACGTACTGAATCGACAGAACAACGAATACAACTGTGTAAACTTAACTCTGAACGCATTAATTGATACCAAGCTTTATTCTACTAACAAAAAGATCTATAAACGTTTGATGCTTGGTTGTGATCAAAAATGATACACACGACAAATGTTAAGCAGTATTCGTTCCAATATAGACAGTTGTTGGACATATATGGAGTATTATCAGCAATGTTGAGAACGTGAGGGTGAGTGAGCGATTGACGTCATGACTAACGAGTAATAATATTATTAGCGAGATAAACTACATTTAGCATTGTCTTCATCTTAATTAGTGTCAGAGTTAGTCAGCCCTCCGAGTAATTTATTCACAATCGAATTTATTTTAAAATCAAGGTATGAACATATCTCGGACGGCACCGATGGTATAGGTAGTACGGTTTGTATACCAGTCTGCTACACTAGGTGTGTCGCAGATTACATTCCTGTGTCAAGGCAAATAATGTATATGATAGCTAAAAAACTATATTTATTATGTATTTGGTACTAACTTTACAGGTTTTGCTTAGTTTAAAATTTGGCGCTGTGTCATAATGTCCAAGCATTATTTGTTTCGTTACTTACTAGTTGTGCTCCGCGGTAGACTTAATTTCATGATTTATTATTTGCGGCGTTAGTTCGCGGAAGCCTATTATTCTCTGTGACATGTAACGAACAGACTGATAGAAAAATAAAAAATATATAATAACAGTTTTTATATACGGCTATATTTTCACATGCGTTTAGTGAAAAGCTGTTAATTTGGAATCACATACAGACACTGCAATTTTAATTATGAGTCTATAGATATGAATTTATTTTCACTCACCCTTCGAACCACCTGCCCAGGCGCCTTGGGTGGGTCCGTCGTTGCAGGAACTGACCACCATGACATGGATGTGATCGGTCTTCATCGCTACATATTCTATATAGCAGTCATCGACAGTAATATTACAGGGTATCCATTCTTTCCTGCCCTGGGAATCTCTGGCGTTTGTCAGAGACTTGTTATATTTATGAATACTTAGATTACATTCTTGGCAGTAGCCGAGGCTGCCGTTTCTGAGGCAAGTGTCACATTCGCTGGTCATACAGATGTCTTTACATTCGTTGCTCGCGTCGAAGTATTGGGAGCCGTCCCTGTCTGTGTGACACACGCACGATTCGCAATCATCGCAGTAACCGTTGCCGCTGCATGCCTGTATACAATCATTATAATTGTAGGTATTGGTCATAATTATATTTCAATATTTAAAATGAGATTTAGTTAGTCGTATATAAATAAAAGTTTATTTGTACTTACGAAAGGACTTTTGACACAGGGACGCAAGTCGCCACGGTTGGGAGGGCAATTTGCCTTTTCACAAAAGTTACCAATCCTGAAAAGTACATACTGATTAGTGCTCTAAGATAATGAATAGGATACATAATTTACTCACTCAGTCATTCGTCTCTACATTTCTCTCTAATATGTTGTTAAAAGTACTTGGACTGAAATAAAGTTGTTAAGAACCAAACCTGCTATTTTTGTAGAAAGCATATTTTCCCAATTTTAAAATTTGTACTGTAACATAATGTGTAAAGAGCCGTGGTGGCCTTGGGGTTAGAGCATTCGTCTGCTACGCAAGCGACGCAAGTTCGAATCCCAGCGGGGCCTGTACCAATGAGTTTTTCTAAAAAGACTTACGTACAGTGATTTCACACCACGTGCTTTACGGTGAAGGAAAACATCGTGAGGAAACCTGCATATGTCTGAGAAGTAATTCAAAAGACGTATGTATAGTGCCTTAGACGGCGATAGACTCACCATCTGTCACGTTGGCACTTTATCAAATTCGGTGAAAAGTGGGTGTTGTGATTACAACACCTCTGCCTACCCCTTCGGGGAATACAGGCGTGAGCATATGTATGTATGTATGTACATAATGTGACTTGTTGCGTAAGTGTAATGGTTGCAACCTAACATTTGGGGAGCGTGTTCCTCGTGTTAGTTGTAGGCATCCACTAAAAAAGAGTTATCCGAAATTCTATCCCTAAGGGCAATGACATGAGGGGTTGAATACTGTGAAATGTATTATTATCCAGGTCAAATACCATGCAGGCAAACCCGCGAGCGGTTGCTAATGAGTAAGTAATAAAACTGTTGGCTTACCAAACTCCATGGCATTGACAGGCACCACACACAAAATCACCGTGATTGTTGCAAACTGTGGAATTAGCTTCACCCTTCGCCGAACAGTTGCATGCACATGGTACGTGGTACCTTATCCAGGCTGTCTCGTTGATTGCTTCCACTTTAACATACACATCAGCGTACTCAACAGGAGTTGAATTTTGAGTACAGTAAGTGGACTCGAGGGTGGTCCGAATTGTTACACTGCAATGATTAGCATTGCATGTTTTTTCTGCTATGGACGCGTCGAAGCCTACTCCAGTTGTAGTACTTGGTTTTATCTTAATCTGTAAACAAAATCATTGTTAAAAACTAAACTAAACAAGACGTCGTTTGGCTCGTGGATGTAAGCCTTACTGCGGAACATAAGGTCCTGGGGTTGAACAAAGTGATATTGTTACATACATACATACATATGCTCACGCCTGTATCCCATGAGGGTAGGCTGAGACCACAGTTCGCCACATGCTACGATCCTTACAAACTTCTTTCGCGTCATCTACATTCATGCATCTCCTCATACATTTCCTTGCGGTTACGAGTGCTCCGAATTTAACCTTTCTGAAAAATATTATTAATTTGGTCATAGTAGCCCTTCCTTGGACGCCCTCTACCGACACTTCCTCTCACACTTTTGTTTCGTTAATCGCCTTTCACTCATCGATATTATAGTGCTCAAGTGTGTGCGCAAACACAGGTGCACATTTTTTCCCTCACTCTCATAGTTCGATGGGACGGCAATTCAACACGACCGGAGAGAGATCAGGCGTAGGACCAACGGCTTAACGTGCTTTCCGAGGCACGGGAGTGTAAACACCGCCAACTTCCTTTAACTCCGGACATTTTATTGTGTATTTCTTAACAGATAAACCCAATATATTTTGTTTGTACTAACGTACTAACAACAAGACCAACGAGGCAGTCAATTTAGTCATGGTAGATCTAAGTTTGTTACCATACACGCTCATCATATTACAAATATCATTATTCTGGTTAGACACGTTTTGACGTAATAAGACAGTAATAACCCTTGTTTAAAGTGCAATTGTATACTAAACGCAGCTAATTATTACAGTAAATATGGTAATGATGTCATCTCTTACCGATTATAATAATTATTCGAGGAACAATGGTCGGGTTCGTAATTACGTAGCGCATTCATGTTCATCTTTTGGGTAATGTGGATTTATCATTAATGATTTAATTTAATATTTTGATGAACTTACTAAATATTATTTTAAGTAATTATTAAAAAAACCTTCTCTAGAGTTTCCCCGTTTTCAGATGATGCTGACTAATTGACTTCTTTAGTATTGTTGAATCACGATAACAGATTTTAAGCGTCTGTGACTTACGGTTAAGGAAAATGTCGTGAGGAAACTTGCATATGTCTGACAAGTAATTCAAACACGTATGAAATACCTGGGACGGCGGCGGACTCACCCTCTGTCACGTTAGCACTCAATTCATCTTTGGCGGAAAGAGGGGTGTTGTTATTATATTACAGCATTTACTTGCACCTCAATATTAAAAAATATATTTATTTGATAAGATTTCTTACAAAGTACTATCAAATCGTCAGAAGGTCAAGAAACTTACACAATTTACAAATTACATCTTACACATAACCTTTGCTTACCCCATCTTCAAGGACCCTTCTGGGATGACGTTAGCACTTATCTAGTCTTTCAATATCATTGGAATAAGTCCAAATACTAACTAGTAGAATAATAAAAAAAATAACAAATTTTACCTGCGGCTCTTTCACACCGTCTGGCAACTGGAAGGTGATGGTTTCTCGCTTGATCTGGGTGGAGCTGCCGACGTTCACGGTTTGCTGGGAGTAGACGGGATTTAAATAAACTCCTTTTTTACCAAACGAATCGATGCCATGCAAATCTTCCCTGTGTTCTTCGCACCAGTCGTCGTTAGGGTTCGCTTCGCATAGGAAACCATCAGACTGGAAAATAAAAATTAATCGAATAAAAAAATATGAAATTAATATTTAATTAAAATAAATTTAATGTTGGTAATAATTTTCAAGTAATATATTTTTATGAAGTCCATTTGTAACGATTGTCATTTATAGGCCTTCATAAACTATTTCACCAATACATAGAATAGATATGGTAGATTCTTTTACTCTACATGGCGTAGTAGTACGTATTGTTGGTATCCATGAAATGCCATAAGCCATTTAACTTTAGCCTTATCTTATCAAAATGTCATAAATGACAGCTCGGCCCTTCGTTAACTTCCTGTCACGTATGTGATTAGAATGTCTCATTAATGCATCTAATTATTTGTGAAAGCCAGAATCTGTGTCAAAACCTGATCGTAGGTCAAAAACCTGTCACTTGGCAGAGTATCAGGAATGTCTATTTTTATCTCCTTGTGTGTTGTCTGCTGAAGTATCGATATTATAAGTGAATAACGAATGTTTCCGTTTTTATGGAAATTCAAAATTAATTTGCTTTATTTAATTGTGGCCACGGCTTTGACCCGTTCGAATGTCGTCGTTTGACCTTGCGTTTTTCACTTTTTTTATATGGAAGCGTAATACTTCCTACACTTGAGCCACTTGGGGCTAACGATCCCATTCAAAATGAAGCAAATACGCAGGCGATATCCTCAACGTAAAAACATGTTAAAATCTATACCTATTTGGGGCACAGGTGTGTTGATCTTTACACAATGTACCTATTCGAAGTGAGTGCTTTTAATGTTTTTTTTAATACGTGTAGAGAACTGTTTTTTTTTTCAATTAATTAATGTAATTAGGTGTTCTTAAATTATCACTATTCAATAATACTCGTACACAGCCCGTAATAATATACAAGTAGGTTCAATTATTGAATTATGGAATGCATATAACAGACGTTTGTATATATATGGGTCGTCGCCTATTTCCACATCGTACAAATAAACAAATTACACCAGTAAATGATGCAGTTGTGATGGAACTGGTTGCAACGACGCCTCGGGTCAAAGCTATATATAGCTAAGATACCACTGGAAGTGACTGCGTGCGTTCGGCACAAAATAAAGCGCACCTTCAATTTCTTCTGCTTCATATTACTTGGCTTATTACGAAGTAGTCCAACTAGGATCTGAACCGATAAAAAAAAAGAGAAATGTAGTCATCCATCTTTAATAACATTATAATTCGATACATATAACGTCACCGTGTTTTTCAGGATCTCTACACAGATCCTACCTATAATTTACGGTAGACTCTCCAGGAGAGGCACTAACTCAACTGTTATTATCTATCGAAAACATTCTTATATATGTTAAGAATAAATTGAAGCTCTACATGTCTTTATCCTGTACATTATTGGGTGTCTGTCTGTCACCAATGAGACTTGATCCTTTATTAACGCCATACATAAATACGTACTCAAAACAAAGTTCTGGAGTGGAAATCTGTGAGCGAGAGCGACTCGGCCGGCAATAATTAATTTATAGCTTATCATAAACAAGGGGTTTTATAGACACATCCATCACATTTATATCGTTGTGAAACGTCGAATGGCGCCGGGTAATGACCACAGCAGGTAACTTGCTTATGCGGACATACCATGTAAGTGTCCGTAGTCATTTATAAGCGTCAGTTACACCTTGTTAACGCATTGTTGAATAGTAATGCACAACTTGAAGGACGAATGCATGAATAACAAAGAAATTATCCAAACGCGTTACACGACTGAGATTTTTACAATAGAGTACGGGCCCACGGATTGGACTACTTGCTTCGATCTCGAATCGGTTTCAATGGGGATCTGATAATAGTGTACTCAATGCGGATAAGGCATTTTTTAGAGTAATTTTTATCGTGATGGTCGATGCATTGAAATGTTAAATCTAAGTCATCGTTATTAATCTGCGTTTGCGGTTGAAACTCTGGGACCTTGGGATCCGGATGCTCATCAACTTTTCAAAGAGGTTGCACGTCGTCTGGTAGAAGCCTCTCGTGACAAGCAGGCTGGGGCTTTTCTCGCTCAGAGAACCAGCGTTGCAAACAGCAGCAGCAGCTATTCAACGTGGCAATGCTGCCACCCTTCCTATCACGATCCCGATAGACACCGATTTGGGCCTAGTTTTTTACTTATAATTAAGTACTCTGTTTTAAGTACTCTTTGTATATATAATTAAGTTTTTGTTTAATAGATAGTTAAAACTTGAAAAAAAAAACGTTATTAATCCTACAAAATAAGAGTAGCCTAAGGTACTCCTTGTAGAATCAGCTATATGCCAGGTCCATCAAAATTGGTCCAGACATACAGGATTTTTTACATAGTTTTTTAATGTATGTACCGCATATACATACTTGGAAATACAAACAGACTATTAAATTTTATTTATCTGTATCGATATGTAAAAGGACTTTGGACTTATAAAAGATTTGTATGTAAGTACGTTTGTAACGAATTGGCTTAAAAAGTACTGGACCGATCTTGAAAATTCTTTCAGCAATGTATAGCTACATCATCAGCAACAAACAGGCTATATATTTTATCTCTGTACTCCCACGGGGGCGGGAACTACGCGGGTGAAATCGCGTGACGTCCGCTAGCAAGTTATAATGTAGGTACCATAAACCCTTATTTATGTTTGCCCCTTAAGGTAGACGAGACCAGCCCACACACAATGCACGGTGCTGTTATAAATTAAATGTACACATTCGAGATGCGCATGTTTATGCATTAGCGATAATTATAAGGCGAAAGATAACAATGTCACCCACGCTTACGGGAAAAAGCTCTTTGGGACTTCACATAAAAGAGTCTGCTTTTTATCTCAATAAGATTTTATTCTAGTGTTGTTGACAATAGAATTGCCATGTTTGTCTCATCATCTCCCTGGCCTTATCCCATTGGGATCGGCACTTGATTCAACCTGATGCGGATGATCCCCTGATTTTTATGCGAAGCGACTGTCATTACCATGTTTGTCTATTAACTAATAATAAGGCCCGTTTTATAGTAAGCGGTTATTATAGACGCTTGAAACACCAGGGGTAATAATTATACTTCCCACCCTTCTTCAAGAACCCCATCCTGTTCTCGCTTGGGAAAAGCAGGTCATTGCGACAGATGGTGAGTCCATCCATAAGACACTAATACTCTTTGAACTTCTTCTCAGACACGTGAATGCAGGTTTCATTATGTTATAATGAATATCTGACGCGCTCGAGTATTTCCATGTGACTTTAAATTTTTTGAAACTTGCACACGGTCTCCCCTACATAAGTGCATTCTTTCCATAGGTTTTTTTCGTCTTTAAAAATAATCTTCACAATCCAATATGTCCTTATAACGCTTTAGTAGCTGCAAATTTATCATACCGGCCTCCACTATTATAGGTTTTTAGAATTCATTTTTGTACAGGCATCGCTTCCCTATATTGAACTTGAGCACAAACTCTCGACTTCTTTTGTTATTTTTTATGGTAGGATTAGTTCTAACATTCAGTTATATTTTATAATGTTCAATAAATGTCTTTCGTTCGACATTATCTTAATTTATCTACATTCAAATTACTGTAATTAATATGTAAATGAAACTATAATGTAGCTCTACAAATTCTTTGTGTCATAAACTATAAAAATATGATTGCATTCAACAGTTAGAGATGCAATAAATTTCTTGAAGGTAGATAGAGCGCATTAAGCTAAATCAGTGGGTGTCGAGTAATAGTAGAGATCCGAGATGACGATTATTCTCGCCCTATATCGATGGTTATGATAAACTTAAGTAAGTCTGTCTTTATTCGATTGTAAAGGTATGACAGAGACAGCCGAGTGGAAAGTTCATAGGAAATCTTGTGTGGGTGGTATAATAACAACCTACTCCCTGTTGCGACATCTAGGTACATAGTTTGCAACCAGTTTATGGATAGTAATGTATTTAAATGTCCTATTCGGTTGATTACTATTTTGCAGTTAGTACTACCACATAAAACGACATACTATCACATAGTAAAATTACTACTCAGTAGCTGATAGCGGAGTAGATAGCACGTGAAAAAAAATCACACATTATAAGACGGCGGTACATATAAGACAGCCGATTGGAATAGAAAAAAAGGATTTCAGCCCTCAGATAAAGGTAAATCGGAGTGCTAATTACGTGCAAATAGAATTCCTTGAATAATGTTAAGGAAGGCCCTACGAAGAGTGAGGTTCTACAAATGGTGTGGAGTAAGCTAATGAGTTTAGTTGGATATTTCGAAAATAAGTTACTTTTTCACAAGTGATTTCTTCACACGGCAACCCTTAAAAGGGAAATTAAATTAACGCGCGGTTTTTAGCAATAAGTTTGTGGTATGGGGCCAAACATTTTAATGAACTCCAAAAGATAAATCACATAATTATATAGAAACAACAAATATTTTAATGGTCTTACGCAGTGCAACGACGGTACCCATTACATGCATTGCACAAAGTATAATAGTGCAGGCTGCCTACATGTTTAAACCTGTATAATTATGTCATTCTGACGATTTGAAAGTACTTTGTAAAAAGTCTAATCGAATAAAGATACTTTTGACTTTGACATGTCTGAAGCATATTCTATACAGCTGGACTTTACTTCGAGCTATTTATTATCTTTATGAAATGACACGGTGTCGGAGAAAAAAAGAACAGTTGTCTTCTAGAAGTTGTAGGGTTTTATGAAAATATCACTATGTTGAATTCTTCAAATATCTAGCTCCAACGATAACGTAGTTATAGGCTATGGTTGCCAAGGGCAGAAGAGCTCGCGGCTTTAAGCGATTGGATGAACGCGCGGGCGAGTCATATATATAGTTGATATTTTATAAATATAATTCATTAATAACAATGGTTTATTGTAATTTCAATTCAGATTATCTAGATGATCTCAATGTTTGCTTACTTTGTGCCGCCATTATATTGACGTATCTTAGAATTTTAAATATAACAGCATAATGACAATAGTCCCACTATCATTATCTGCAAAGCTGTCATGTGCATTGTTTATAAGAAAATACGAGATCACCCGCATATTGGTTATAACCATACTTCTTGACTCATGGCTTTTATACTTCATTAAATTCGTTCTTTTGTGTATGAACTTACTTATTACTTATTTATGTACAAGTAAGTAACTTGGTTTACCCCATGTAACAATTCGCAAGACACTTGGTCATATGAGTCATCTATACTTATATTACAAAGAGGAAATATTTGATTGGTTGTCTGTTTGCATTGAATAGCCTCCGAAATTACTGGATTAAACTTATAACTTACTCGAGCAATGGATACATTATGAGCAAGTAACATAGGCTATATTTAACCACGTACTCCCACCGGGACGGGAACTACGCCGGTGAAACCAGGTGACGTCGGCTAGTATTTTATAGATAATACTTTATGCTTCTGACCATTGTCAAAGATGTTTAAGTTGCACATCGAGGCATACAGGGAAATCTGCATTATGATTACGATACACATTTTTTTTTAGTTGCAACGTTATTCCTTTAATAAATATAAATTTTGCAAAAAGTACAGTTTGTTAAGTTAGAAAGTAAATTATGTATTTCTAATCAAACAACTAGCAAACAACCTTCGGCTCTACTTTAATATAGTTAGGATACATATTGTGTATTTCATTCCCACTAAATGTTTTTTAAATAAAAGTAGTTACTCCTTGTAACATTAGCTATCGGCCAGTGAAAGTCTCGTTAACATCGGTCCAGCCGTTTTGGAGATTAACCCGAAAAACGTCTGATTATTTTCAGACAAACAGAAAAAAAAAATAGATTTGTTGTTCCTGACAGTACCGCTTATATACTTTCATATGCATCTAGTGAAAAGCTGTTTTGGAATTACAAACATACACTTCAATTTTATTTATCTGTATAGATATAGACATAAAAAAGGAGGAGGTTCTCAACTCGACTGTATATTAAATATGTCTGTAATATAATATTATGCCAATTGGGTATCGATTCAAAAAGGGACGTATTTTTAAATGACATCAATTAAGGAAAAGACTAGTAAGACCTTACCGTACGACTAACATATAAATGTTGCCTGAATAATAGGATTGGATTATTCATCGTATTTCCCACAACTAACATTCTAAACCTGACTAACATAATAATTAGTGCAGTAAATAGTGTTATTTTAAAAGATACATTAATTATGCGGAGACTATAAAGTAAGTAATATTACAAGGTTCAAGGAATTTTAGTGAGAGCAGAGATACTATACATTTACACTACATTTTAAACTCTAACAAGGTCACACATTTATCACAAAAATAAGACTATCAAATAATCCTTCAAATTCAAAAGTATTTATATTTATTTATAGACTTTTAACAAAGTATTTTCAAGACACGATTACACGGGATTATTTATTTTCCAAGTTCGGAAGGTTGCTTTTACTGAGAAGAACCTGGCAAGAAATTCAGTAAATACTCTTTTGAATAAATTCTAATTATACAATTTTGAGCAATACAATATAAATAATAAAAAATTATAAGCCCATGGACACAGCTCCAGTGCACAAAAGTCGATAAAAAATATAAAAACTAAACGTAGGTACCTACTACGTATAATTGTGTAGCTTGGTTTAAAAGTAGATCCATGTCTTTACGAAAATACGAATTTCAAAAGGTATGTTTGTATATTTTACCCTTGTTTTGTAATAAGGGGTTAAAAGTATAAAAACAAGCAGGGAGTGGCACTTATATACGAATAGGAAAATTTCAAGCTTTTCTCTGAAAAACATTGACTCTTTAACCCTTTTTGATACCAGGGTAATCAGTTACATATATAAATATATTTAAGTGACAAATACCCTTTGGGTATAATAGCCTTCTTTATGTCATCGTTTTTATATTTACACGGGTAATACAAGAATGAATATGTTAATTAATAGGAAACAATGTCGGGAGTGACAATTAAAATGAATAAGTATAAACCTCAAATATACTGGTATAATCTAAATATCTGTGCGTTAAGGAAGTGTGGCTTGTCATGTTTGCGGCGCATGGTTGAATTACTGAAGTGCTAGCCTAGTTTTGCAATTTCTAAGGATTATACAACATTACGAAACAGTTAGTTAAGTACTGTACTTTCCAGTTTCATTACAATGTTCATAATTGTCATCCCATTTATAGAGGTTGATGCAAGCGGTAGCTGACGAGTTGGTAAATTCAAACCATGTCCATATACATACCCTTATCCTTGCCCCCACGGTTTTACTCACATAAGCTTAATATCATAGGTGGCTATAGTTAGCAGAAGCTTAGTTATTTAGTAGCCTAAGTTATTTCTTGTAATCAGCTAAATGTCAGCGAAAGTCCCGTTAAAATCGGTCCAAGCCTTTCAAAGATTAGCAGAATGACAGTGATTAGTTATTGTTAATTTATGTCTGTATCGTTCATATACTTTCATATGCATTTAGTGAAAATCTGTTTGGATAATTTGGAATGAAAAACATATACTTTTTTTTTATTTATCCGTAGGTATGTAGGAATTTGCAGAAAGGTTAGTTAATGCGAAAATCAATTACGATAAATGTTAACAATTCGATTATAATTAAATTGGAATAGTAATTAAGAACAAGTTGAATCTGTTCGTTGAACTCTAGAACACCCGGCAATGGGACACTAAATGGAAAAATCGATCCTGGCTCATATCCAGATTCGGGTGCATTGCACTGTGCAGTTCCACAAGATATTACAAATACCATTAGGGCTAGCTAGTGTTATGTTCCATCACACGCGGGGGCGCCATGTCTCGGTGAAGGCATTAGCTCAGAGCAATGAACTGCTAAGGAGATTGCAGACATGTTTACGACATCGCTAGTGGAGGCTTCATGCAACGAATCAATTGGACTTATAAAACCATTTAACAGATACAGAGGTAGAGGTGTTACTATAGTACATCCAAATTTCAATCTTTATATTTATATTTCGATATATTTCAATCCTTTGTAATATGGGGCGAGCCTACTGCTGTTTATTAACCGAGCGCCTAGACTTCTTAATTATTAAAATACGAATTTTATACGAATATGTTTAATAGAGACATTGAAGCATTACATATTTGAACCCATGACAGATTGGATTTGTTCTGCCAATCAAATACTAATGTTAATTCCTCGTGTTTAGATGCTAAATGAATTTTCCTACTAATCTGTTATCAATACTATAAAAATAAGCAGACAAATTACTTGTATTATATATTACAAGCTGACCAGACAGACGTTGTCTTGTCCTGTAAAAAAAGACAGACATAGATGACGGAATGTAATTTTTTTAAGTATTTGACGTCTAAAGTAAGTACTATGGTAGTTCAGAAATAATTTGATATGGTGTTAAGTATTCGGTTCATGCGTGAAGGCGGGACCAAGGGAAATTGTTATATAATACTAGCTGTGCTCCGCGGTTTCACCCGCGTAAATTTAGTTTTATGTAATATACTTATCGGTTTAAAATTGACAAAGTTTCATACAAACGTTCATCTCCTATTTTATTCCCTTAGGGATAGATTTAATCAAAATCTTAGCGGGTGCCTACGTATAATATCTACCTGCATGCCAAAAGTCAGTCCGATCCGTCCAGTGGTTTGGGCTGTGCGTTGATAGATCACTATGTCAGTCAGTCAGTCAGTTACATCATATTTCCCACCGTTTAAACCTTCCCTGAACTTCAACAAATTTATCAATACCAAAATCATCCGAATCTGTCCATCCATTCTCAAGTTTTAGCGAGACCAACGAACAGCAATTCATTTTTATATATATAGATAAAATAATAAATGGAGATTATTTTTTATATTAGATGTGAAAAATTAAACCCTTATTATTATTTTATATTAGATACTGTTCTGTTGTATGCTGTACCTACTGTTGTAAATTTTAGTTCTTTAAATAAAAAATATTTTATTTCGTATAACATGAAATGACAAAGTATCTCCTACTTACTTATGTGATATGATCAACAAGATCACACACATTTAAGCAGATATCATAATACTATAAAATGTTAATCTAATGTACATCTTTTCGAACCAGAACGGAAGCAGATGTGCAATAAACGAGTTGAACTGGACTGGTTACGTAAGGGATTAATGTGTACCCAATCCTTGTTAGGAACCAGTCAGGCTAATGTGCTCCTGAATGCCTGACAACCGAATCTAAAGGTGAACTGAACAGCTGATTCGACAACATATTTATTTTGAACTTGATGCTGAAACAGTCAGGTGTTTGCTTTGCCCATGTCTCTAATGTACTCTATGTCTATAAAAAATATTATGTCTTGTTTATCCAAACCCGAAGTCTAGAACTCAATCTATGCGGACAAATAAAATTGAAGGGTTTGTTTTTAATTCCAAATTAGCAGATTTACATTAAATGCTTTTGAAAATATATAAACAAAACTAGCTGTGCCCAGCAAACGTTCTATTGCCATATATTTTTTGGGGTGGTCACCCTTATCACTTAGAGGTATGGAAAATAGATAGTAGCTGATTCCCAGACCTACTGAATACGCATATAAATTTTGGTAAAAATTGGTAAAGCCGTTTCGGAGGAGTACGGTAACTAACATTCTGACATGGACATTTTACGCATTAGATATATTTTTGAAATCTTTTCCTGTCTGTCTGTTTGTTCCGGCTAATATCTGAAACTGCTGAATCGACTTTCACGAATATTCCCTAGCATTTAGGTGATGTTACATACATGGCGTAACTAAGGCTACTTTTACTGCAGAAAAAATATATCTGTTAGAGATAATAAAGTGAAGATAAATGAGGGCCCCAAATCAAACAACTTTAATTGGAAAGAAAAAATGGAACCATACAAAAGACAAGTAGGTACGTACAGACAACAATCCCAAATCCGTACTCACAAACCGGGCAAAAAACTGGCAGGATTGGCCATTGGCCGGGAGCCAGATTAGCAAAATTTAAACTTATTACTGTTATTTTAATACCATACAAAACTATATAATATATATACTATATACTTTGGTAAATACCTACTTACTGAGCATGATAGAAGGATCAGTCGGTAAGTGAACCTAAACGCATAAGCTAAAGCCACAGCAGTCAAAACGTTTACTGAATTTCAACAAAATACTTAGTTGTTGACGTATTGCAATTCAAAATTCCATTATACATATTCCCATTTTCTTTTTGACTCTTTGACAAGATGCAATAATGCCCTCTAAGTGCAGGCCAAAGGGCGACAGATGGGGAGTGAGAAAATAAATACGTTCTAATTGAAACTCAGCGCTCTTGATGCCCAATTCACTATACATTATTATATTTTGATGCCTAGACGAAAGCGTTGGTGTTGTGCTTAGTATACCTGACTGCTGTCGCGGGTTCGATTCCCGCCTTAGGGCAAACATTTTATGTGTTTATAAGAATGTATTCACAAAAAAAAGTACGCAAGTTATATCCGTTGTCTGGTACCCATAATACAAGCTTTGCTTAGTTTGTGACTAGATGGCACTGTGTGTGTGATAATTTCCGAACATTATTTATTTATATTGAAATTTTTCAGCTTATTCGTCAAAACCCGTTGACTTGTTAAAATAATAAAATATCATGTTCTGCAATCAAAAATCCAGTTGTATTAATCCTGCGCGTGACATTACAAATTAGCAAGAGCAAGACACGAGATGTTTATACATAATAATATGAGATGATTGTGTTTATTGCGATACTGGTATCGCAAGTAATGCGTGCCCTTTGTATTACCCACCAATTTTAAAGGTAACGTTGCGCAAGCGCATGTAAAAAGCTGAGATGTTTTACGCGTATCACTGTGTTAAATGTGTTTATGGGTAAGTGGAGCACTGGAAACGGTTAATTGCAATATTGATTGATACCCATTGGAATCGTTCATTAATTCTCTGCCCTTTATGGTTGTTTATTATCACCACGAAATATCTTAAGTATATTCAGTAATTATCGTTTATTTATTTAATCCTTATCTCTAGGTAGATTGATGGAGGAGACAGAGCAAGACGGAAATTATTTCACAATTTTCTGTTTCATGTCAAGGTCATTGTTTATTTACTTAGCTTAGTTTCAATGCATTAGTGCAGTCAAACGGTCATGCAATTTACATTGCTACTTGAACTTAATCAAGTGTACTTACTGTTTTATTTTGAATAGCATGAAACGAATTTGCTTTTAAAATTCGTTCGTGACCTGCAAGGCAATAACGGCCGTGAGATGGATCTCATAAATTGTATTAGTAGTAGTTATCTATCTTCTAAGATAAATTCGAAGATTCGAATACAAAGTAGTCAACATTAAAAAAATCGTAGATAGCGTTCGTGGTGTCATAGACAAAAGAAGAATGGCATTCGAAAGTGCCACAGGACTCATAGAGTAAAAGGGAAATGGTTAAGAATATCGGGTAACATGTTGCTTTTTTTTTGTTCTTAATCATCGGTTGTGATTTCATTGGCTTCCACATACACATGGAATTAGGAATTTGAGACTTGACAATGGAGACAGTTAATACTCATCCAATTAACTGCTTTGTGTCTGAAGTACTTAGTAAATTTGTTTGTTGACACTTCTATATCCCTGAAAAATAAGATACTCGTACCTACCAAATAAATATACATTTATGAATTTTAGTTTGCCTTATTGGTTGGTACTCCAAAATAAAAGAAAGAAAACCTATAATAATATGTCGAATATAGAACCTCCTCCGTATTGAAATTGGTTAAAATTGGTGAATATAATTAGCAGAGAAACTTTGTCTCACAAAGTGACACGAGCATCTGTCATAAGTGTCACATCCGTCAAAAGATCTCTAGATAAGTCATCCACATTAAAATACCTACTTAAGAATGTATTGGGAAAGCAGTGAGGTGTTGGCTTGATTCATCATCACTTTAAGTGAAATATTACCAGGTCATTTCAGCATGAGCAATATAGCAAAGGTGTCCAATCAAATGTCACCAGTCGGGCCGATTCAAAATATCAACAAGACCGTAATTGTTGGCTCTGTAACTCATCGATCACTGAGAGTTATGATTATCTTCATGTTAATATCAAAATATAATTTCGCAGTGCAGCCCTACCTTGACAAGTTACGTAATTGACACTTGAACATTAAAATTAAAAAAATGCAATGACATTCAATCTCTCGGGCTATCCCATCGCCATAAGTCAATAATGGCGAAACTTAAATTAACAAAATATCGACGACACCGTTCGTCTAGTGCTCAGGATACCTGACTGCTACACTATGTATCGCAAGTTCGATACCCGCTTCGTCAGGGCAAACATTTCATGTGATGAGTATTTGTGATTGGCTTGTGTATGGGTGTTTGGTATGTACTAGAAGTAGGTATGTATTTAAAAAGTATATAAAGTCCGATGTCTGCCAGTACCCATAGTACAAGCTTTGCTTAGTTGGACTGTTCATGGAAATCTAATTTATAAAAGTGAAAGTAGCCTCAGTTACTCCTATTTAAACAGACGCATCTATTTTATTTATCTGAACATACATATTTCAATAAGTAATGTGATATCTCGATTAGACTAGAACGTTAACTGGATCACTTTGTCCACAATAATAGCAACATTATCAATGATTTTATCCAAAGTTGAGTTGCATAACTAACCCAAGTTCACATCTCACTGTTAAACTACACTAATTAACGCAGAATGAGAGATAATTAGGTGTGTGTAACACGAACTTATTACTATGCTTACACTAAAAGATTGATTGCTGCGCTTGCGCCGCGGCGCGTGAGTTTCATCAAGTTGTATGAATGTTTTTATGTTCATTTCCCCTGATTGCGTCGTGGATGAACATTGGGCAACATTTTAATATACAAAACCAGATATAGGTCATACAGACCAACGGGTTGCAAGACTTGTATTTCTCGGAAGTTGGAACATTGCAACTGCGCATACGGATGTTTTCATCTGCACGCGGTGTTGCGAATAAACACTTATGTGGAAGTTTATTAAAAGTAATATACCAATACTAACATTGTTACTTACGCACTTATTCTCTGATATCACACATCTATATTAATATTAGGTATAAAACAAAACATTTGTATGTAAGTATGTTTGTAACGAATTGGCTCAAAAATTACTAGATCTATTTGATTTTTTTTTGTTCAGAAACAGCTGCATTATCAGTGAGAAATATAGCCTATATTTTATTCCCGTACTCCCACGGGAACGGGAACAACGTGGGTGAAACCGCGTGATGTCTGTTAGTAGAGTACTAAATTGACCGTTTCTCAGGCTATCAAATTCTAATAAGTACCAATGCTAATGTTATGATTCAACGTACGGACGGTACGGGAGCGAGTACAAATATCTGACTCGATTACGATGTTTGATCCTCATGTTTTGGTTTTCGAATCGTAACGTTACCATTGTGGACACACAGATAGACATCACAAACAAATTACCCAGACTCATTATAGTCTGTGTAAATATAACAGTTGAATGCCATTGCAGTGTTAAAGAAAATTGTTTTCGACTTTTATGACAGGTATTAAAATTTGGTCGTTGTGATTTTTTTTTCATATCAGCGGCCTTACCATGAGCTCTTATTGCCATGATAGTTTTACTCTTATTATGAGACAGATGTATTTGACGTGTATACATCTGTCACTGTCACACAACTGTAATAACATTGCAATAAGAGCTCATGGTTGAGTCCCAGTTCTGTTTGCAATAAAGTAATATTGTTAACAAAGTACTGCCATTTCTGTGTTGAAGATGTTATTTGGCTTTCATGTACAGAATTATAAAAATGTGTTTTTTTTTGCATAATAATCCATATCTATGCAGATGATTAAAATTAAAGTCTGTTTGTAATTCCAAAACATCAGCTATTCACTAAATGTATATGAAAGTATACACGTTAATGAAATTGAAAAACAATTTTTTCGCTGTCTGTCTGTCTGTCTGCTTGTTCCGGCTAATCTCGAAAACGGCTGATTTAAACGAAACTTTCACTGGCAGATAGCTGATGTTTCAAGGAGTAACATACGTATATTTAGAAATTAGTATTAACATGAAACTAAATCCACACGGGTGAAACCGCGGGGCACAGCTAGTTAATTATGTTATTAACTAGGTATATGACGTACGTATTGACGATGAGTGAATAATTGTACCCTCTATCCTTAAGACAGGATGGCGTTAAGCCAATCGTCAGTGCAACTTATGACGAAAATAGCTATGATTTAAGTCTGCGAAGACAAAGTGGTTATGTGCTATTGGTTTAATACTATAAAGGAGCGGATATTGGTAAATGGGGTTGAACAGGAAATTTAAGCGTCGATCGATGCTAGCCGCCACTTCACTTGATTGTGTGAAGTTAGTGGATGGTGCAGGGAAGTGCAAAGGTACCTTATCTATACAACATTTAGCACAAATCGTAACGATGTCGTAGCGACTTAGTCGTTGACAATGTTTTCATATTTATTCAATCAAAGGATAAACGGAATTGCTCAATCGTCGCGATAACGGTTGAAGTCCTATCGACTTGAAAATGGCTTGAAAATGAAGCTTTTGAGCGAAATTGTGCAAAATTATGGGATACAGGGTCTTAATACCAAAGAGCCTTTGGAGACAATGCTCGCGGTCCCCTTCAAAAATAAAATCCTCAAAGTGCCCACTCCTAGTTTGTTACTTCTTCACAGTCTAACGGCTGCTGCACGGATTAGGATGAAATTTGCTGGAAGACAACAATATGCTGGGTAAGTTTATGAAAAGGGGCGCAGGTAACACCGTGGGACGCAGTTAGTAATGTCATTCTGACAGAACACGGAGATACCTCTCTATGTTCTCTCATTCTTATCAAACGTAACCGAGAATTCAAAAATAGATCACCGCAGAGCAGCCACGATGGTCATTGAATCAATTGTTTCCTTCCGTCATGAGCAACTTTGTTCCTGTCTGTTATGTCTTTGATCAATTGAATGGCCATTTCGTCTTAATGTAGGGTTGTGCTTCTTAACCTAATTAACTTACAGTAATGTTTAAATTTAAAAGAACCGCACAACTGCGTGTGTAACCCTAATTATTGTCGATACAAAAAGCAGATATGCATATATATGTAACAAGGGATTTGTTAGGTGGGTAGGTGTACGTAAATGGTGAATTTAATGAAAGCTTAAAAAGTAAATTGAGCTTAAAGATTAAAACAAAGTGTGAAGTCTAATAAGAATTATCTAATACACAATAACATTATTTTGTGTTATTTTCGTTAACACAAAAATTAGGTTAGTAATTAAGTAGGTAGGTACTAAGGAATTAAATAGTATGAGACCCCAATGAGCCATTTTCCTTATCTGGTCTTTAGATAGTACACTTGAACTACCTATGAATTCCTACAGTATAATAAGTAAATTTAGATTGATTGATTAAAAACGAAACGACAACATAAAAGTCGGAAGGTATTTTCAAAATATTTTTTGGTAGTTTAAAAACATATACAATGTAGTAAAATAATACAGAAATAATATAAACTAACCTGTGCAGCACTGCACCAAGTGCTCCCTCTTCGAATACATTCATCACATCGGCTTTCTGCAGAAACTTGATGAATAAAAACCAATAATATCACCGAAAACCACACATTCGCCATGTTGGAAAATAACTTTTTAAATTGCATTAAAAAAACACGAATCAACTTTGGATACAAGGGTATCAGTCACTTGGCTTAATAAATAAAATTATTATTTTCATTTAATTTGGCGTTCGATGTTCAAGCGCGGTCGCGGTTCGAAATCCAAAATGCGCGCGCTCCACAGCTCGTACCGGCACAGACTACTCGAATGTAGAACGACCTATCGTCAGACAGTTCACCCGCGCGCTGAGATGAATCATCGTTTGGTAACGTACGTCCGAGGAAAATTCGCGGAACATCATAAGTAATGATACGAACGTAACATACTTATTATAATGTTGTAATAACTTGAAAAACAAAGTAATTGACGTAGGCCATCTTTAATCGTTATATTATTTTAATCGTTATATTAGTTAAAAGTTATATTATTATGAATCTATGAACACCTATATAATTGCTCTTTGAGGAAGCACTGCACTGGCAGTAGCCGTTCGTTTTCTAAAAACATAATTCCCTAGAAACAAGTTGACAGTCGATTGCTAACTTCTATCTTTTAGTCAATTCAGTGGGCGGTACATCCAGGGGCAAGTCATATGGAAGTTGATTACATCCATTTTGCTTCGCCGTAGTCGGGTAAGAAAATCGCTTAGAATACCATAAAGTTAATTCAAAGCGTATCATAATTAAGTACGTACTTAACTAAATCGGAAGTAAACTGTTTCATTAAAAATAACAAATTGCCATAAAAATAACATTTTAGTTTTTGTGACATATATATTTTTACATTTGATAACATTCTAAATTTAAATTAAACTTGTATTAGTTTAATACTTACTTACCAGCTGTATTCTGTTTGACTCATTCTCACTTGGAGTGTTAGGATGTATTCCATATCTGTAGTTATGATGAAGATTTGTAACGAAATTTTGTCGTTTTTTCGTGCGATTGAAAAAACATTTTCATACCTTGTATCCTGTCAGTTTTGTGTTTAACACAGTCACTGCTAACATTTCAACTTCTTCTTAAATTCTCTAACAGTTGGACGCACATACGCGTCGTTAGCAGTGAACGCGTTAAATTTTGGCCCCAATGTTTTCGAAAAAAGGGAGTCAAATTTTCTACGGCAGTGTTGTTTAGAGAGTAAACCCTCTGCAGTGGCATGCACCTTACGGCGCGGTTTTGTGGCGAACGTGAAACGTTGCCTCCTTCTCGAGATATAGCTCTGTGCCCATGGGTGGATCGCCCAAGTCCACGGGTGGGCACTGGCCGGCCTCCTTGGGGGGAACGACGATGGAACGTCGATCGGGGAATATCCACAATAGCTTGTTCAGCGTATTGCTTCAATGGGGTTAGGGGTGAATAGATTTAGAGTAGCTCTAGCCCCTGAATCACTACCTGACTGCGTAGAAACGGACTCCCCAATATTTAATAGGAATCTTTTGTATTTAAGCAACTGGGAAAGAAAACTCCGCAAGCGCGATACAGGTTTTTTTTCGTTTTTAGCACATAAACCAAGAAATTTTTAAAGTAATTATGTTGTAAATTGTCAACAAAATATTTTAGTAACATTTGTATGTTCGTATCAGCAAGGGAAATGTGTAAATAGCAATGATTAAAATGTGAGCGTGAGACAGGATAATAGGGAATATAAGGAGAGGGATAAGGATGGCAACATACAATGATAACTGCGCCCGCATATATGGCGCCATCTTTTGTCGCTATCAAGAATCATAAGTAGGTAGCTGCAAAATTTTTTAATAATATGTTTTTTTGTTTGTTAATAGAACACATTCATTCAACATGCCAGCTGTGCATATTAAAATATTCATGAGGTATATACCCAAGGTCATTAATTGAATACGCGATAATATTTTACTTCAAGGTTTTATTCGATGCTCAAATTTACTTGATATCTGATAAATAAATGTGTTAGCAAGTGTGAGAAATTAATTAAATACATAGATATTACACTCTTATCTAATAAATGTACTGCTAACCACAGAACGATACCAGAATAAGTAGGTGCTCACTCAATATTAGATTGGTACAAATTTACTAATTAATTAAGAATTGTAGTTATTCATTAACTTCGTTCTTAATATTGTATTTAATTTGTATTTTTGGTACTGGCCATTTGAAGTTAATCAGGGCATAAAAGAAAAAAAACCATTTGGTACTTATTTCAAAAATCGAAGCTAATCAAAATAATAAATATTTATTTAATCAAAACTGAGACTAAATAACATAAGAATAAGATAAAAAAAAAATCAGCACCCTTGCGCCACCTGGGATTTGTAGATCAAACTATTTGGGTTGGTTGGGTTTGCGAAATAGGGTTTGCGAAATGTCATCCTTCGCCTCGCTATGATTATAGGGTGGTTTTTATAACAAGGTTGGATCGTGACGTCATCTCAATGACGGAACGGAAAGTAGGCGAAGTACCTACCTGTATAAAAATACTAAAAAAAACCTTTTCTTATTAGCATCTGTACATAACTATGAAATTAGAAAGAATATGGTTACTTATGTACCTATACCTAGAACTAGAGTGCACAAAACTGGTAACTCTTTTGTGGGGCAGAGTATATACGCTTTTTGAATAAACTAGCATCAAAAATGTGAGAACTACCATTTTTTTGTTTTAAGACAATCATCAAACAGAAACTTTATGCATAAAACATGGCATGGCAATGATATGCTCCTTCTTCTATTAAATTATACTATAGCAACCCTATTTATAAAGAAGAAAGAAAGCCGGGGAGTTTATTTCGCCGTTTCTTCTCCGGACAGGTTTACATTTGGAAACGGTTGTAAATTAACGTTCGTAAGAAAAATTACGTGTCAAAGTGTCCCTTACGTTGAATATATATTTTTTTTAATTTAAATTGAATCTATTACGAAAATTATGGAAGTCACATCTTTACGATCCTAGAAGCGTCCCTGCGGGCCTTAACAAAGTAACATTCTCTCGCGCTTGCGCTAATATAATCGATAAAAATACATATAAATTACATAAATCAGCCACGTGACATATGTCACTCCCGTATATTTTGTATCGTTTGTACTAGCGAAGCGTGAGGATAATGTTGGTTTTAAGGGCTTGAAGATAAATCTACCGATGTTCATTTTCGTTTACATAAGTGCTCACATATTTGAATTAGATGCAGACACAGATATCTGAGGTTGCAGATTATTGCTAGTTGTCTCACAATGGTTTCCTTCACTATAAACTCTTCGTTACAGACTTGTGAGATTGGAACTTACTTGAGCCTTGATAGCTGAGTGGCTTTTGTAGTCGCCGGGTACTTACGCAAGTGAATAGGAATACAAATTCAAATCAAAAAATGCATTTTCATATTACAGCTTTACGGTGTATGAAAACATCGTGAAGAAGCTTGCTTAAGTCTTAGAAGAAATTCAAAGACGTATACTTACCTGGACAATGGACTCACCGTTTGCCACGTGTGCATTTACTTACCTTCGGTAAAAAAAAAGCCGTGAGTGAGAGCCGTGGTGGCCTTGAGAGAGCCGTGGTGGCCTTGAGGTTTGAGCAGTCGCCTGCTACGCAAGCGACGCAAGTTCGAATCCCAGCGGGGCCTGTACCAATGAGTTTTTCTAAAAAACTTATGTACAGTGATTTCACACCACGTGCTTTACGGTGAAGGAAAACATCGTGAGGAAACCTGCATATTTCTGAGAAGTAATTCAATGACGTATGTAGAGTGTCTGAGACGGCGATGGACTCACCATCTATCACGTTGGCATTTAATCAACTTCGGTGAAAAGTGGGTGTTGTGATTACAACACCTCTGCCTACCCCTTCGGGGAATACAGGCGTGAGCATATGTATGTATATATGATTAGTATATTTTTAATGGTAGTTCAAAAATTCACAATAAATGCCCGGAGTTCGGAATATGGTGGTGTGTACATTAGAAGGCATGTTAATCCGTTGATCTCCGCCTGATCTCTCTCGAGTCGTGTCAGATTGACGTCCCATCGGACTACGAGGGAATAAAGCGTGCATCTGTGTTTGCGCACTATAATATCGCCTGTGCAGATGATAGATCCTCGTTGAGATTAGCTGTCGAAATTCGGATAGGAGATCATCATTAACTGTCACCTTAAAAAGTTATGATTGCAATTTTATTTCATCAGGCGCAATTGCACATAATATTATAAGAGTGCAAACTGCACTTTCATAATATTATGTGCAATTGCTTTACATTTTAATAAATTGCAAATTTACTATAAAGCGCAAAACATTATTTTCAGGGACTTATATTTCCACTTTGACATTATGAAAGAAGGAAAATAAGCTTAAATTTGATACATTTATTTAACTTTAATTAATACAAAATAATACTTTACATATCGATTTTTTTTTAAATTTTAACGAAACGACCGCTTTCTAAAGCCAGGATTCTTGACATGGGTTTGGGGTTCAATGAAGAGAGGGTTCTCATTTATCTCCGAGAGATCAGCTTTATTCTTTACCAAGAAGTCTTGGAACTCGCGACGGTCCCGTCTGTCCGTAACCACTTTCCAGCCAATCAAAGCTCCAATACCTCCCAGAAGTAAAGCTAGCAATACGGCTCCTCCATACCCTGGAAATAAATCAATTATATTATAAGAGGTTTCATCAATACTTTAATCTATCAGATAAATAAAATTAAAGTGTCTGTTTGTAATTTCAAATTAATAGCTTTCCAATGCATATAAAAGTAAGTAGGTATATACTTACGGTACTTACTCACATAAAAAAACTATATTAATGTACCTTTTACCTACCCCTTCGGGGAATACAGGCGTGAGGTAGTATGTATATATGTAAACTTACAAAGGTAATTTTCGGCACAATTGATATTCTTCTGAACCATAACCGAGATGCCGTAACTCTTGGGGTTGTACCAATAACCGAAGAGCGTAGAACAGCCAGCACTAACTCTTACGTTACTGCACTTAGTCAACGAGGTTGAGTTCTCAACGTTAAGTGTATCTACCAGGTGAACCGTCATCGAAGGGTAGCAGACATCCTTTGGGCAATCCTCTTTCTCCAGCTTGCAGAGGACACATGCCTCCAGAGCCGCACATTGGCCTTCTTCGCATCCATTACATGGCAATGGTATGCAATATTTGTCCACTACATTGGGACGTTTATCCCATTTTTCTGTATTAGCACATTCGCATTTATTGCATTCGCAATGACCGTGCTTGTAGCATTCCTGCAAAGAGTTAAAAGCTTCACGTGACGACCTCATAGCCACTTAAATATGTCGTTGATAGTGTTTCGTATTCTTAGGTGCTACGTTTGGCACTTCATTGAATAGAACTGAACCTGAGGATAAATTCAATGTCGTATTTCATGCCTGAAAGGACGATGGATGCGTCCATTAGATTTTCAGAGGGGTATGCATAAACAATAAGTAAGGTAGGTTAATTACATACATGGCGCGTACATATGTTTTGGTAAAGACACACACACGACACGAGTGTATTCAGTGATCACTAATGGTAAACACTGCTTATCTGCTTAAATGGAATGCACGCCCCTGTTAGCTATTAACTTAGTAATCATCTTTGGTACTCACTATATCTTGATCAGGGGCGATACATCGGTCTGTAGCTTTGTAGCACTCACAATTTTCCCCACTATAATCATCATCACATATGCAGACGCCACACTCGCTGTGGCCATGACCATTGCACTCCTTGGATGCGATTTGGCAATACTTGCATTCAAATCTGAAAGGACCAGCCCTTGATTACGTGTTTAAATCCTGTGTCCAGAGGACAGGCATGGAGCAACATATGTTTGTGTACCTACTTAGAGCCGTGGTAGTCGTGTGGATTGAGCAATTGCTCGCTACGCAAGCGACGCAAGTTCGTATCCCAAAGGGGCGTATTTCTAAAAACTCATGTGCAGTGATTTCATACCACATGCTTTATGGTGAAGGAAAACACCGTGAGGATACCTGCATATTTCTGAGAAGTAATTCAAAGATGTATGTTTACTGCCTGAGACGGCGATATACTCACTATCTGTCACGTTGGCACTTATTCATCTTCGGTGAAAAGTGGGTGTTGTTATGACAACACCTCTGTGTACCCCTTCGGGGAATACAGGCGTGAGCATATGTTTAATGTGTGCTAACAGTGCTTAGCCTATAGGCCTCATATCAAGTAAGATGTGTCTTCATAAGTTGGTGCAGAGGCTCAAGATATGTAAAGGATATGATGAGTTATAGATATATAAAGGCAGTTCTGTATGTTAAGAAGATCTTCCTAAGCACACTTATTCTGTAGATATCTTTTAACTTATGATACTTACCCTTTATGGCATTCACATCTGCCACAAATGCAAACTCCATTGTCACTGCACGTCAAGTTGGTATCGGGATTTCTACAAGCTGAGTTGTCTAATATGGGATTGTTCTCATCCTTTGCACATTCACATTTTGCTCCAACTCTGGAATATACAACAAGGTAAATAAATATTGAATAATGTTTGGACATTATCACACAGCGCTATCTAGTCCGAAACTGAGCAAAGATTATACTATGGGTGGGTACCGAACAAGGGATATAACACTTATAATTTTACTTTTTTTTGTGAATAAATACCAAGAGCTTTGCTCGTTTTTTCGACTTATTCTAAAAACGAATTCTAGCTAAACCGATTAACTTATTGCCCAAAACCCCCAGCATACATACATTTTATGAACTCGTTGAAGCCGTTTCCGAGATTTAGATTATGATATTATATATAGATATACATAAAACATATACAAGAATTGCTCTTTTAAAGGTATCAGTAACTAATACATACAAAACAGATGCTCGTCACATAAAAGAAAATTGTAGATAATGTGTTAAATTTTTTTTTAATAATTGTGGATGTGGGGGAGTCGAGAAACAATAGAATGGTTGAATGAATGGATGACTAGAGGCAAAGGGATACATAGCGGTTATGGCGCTATGTATCCCTTTGCCTCTAGTCATCACTATGTTCCCATACAATATAAGATAAATAAGCAATAGAAATAGTCAACGTTAAGACATGTTAATGCTTTCACTGCTAACGACGCGTCTGCGCGTCCAACAGTGAGCGAATTTACGAAGAAGATGCTACGTTAGCAGAAGCCCATACTTCCACCCAATAGCCAGGGTCCAAGAATTGGGCTATGGTATCCCCTGCCTGTCGTAAGTGGCGACTAGGCGGGGGCCGGAGGGCCTGCTTTTTACCTGGGCCTGGGTTTTTAGTGCAGTAAAAATCCCACATACCTTGACCTGCCTCTCCCAGGGCGGTCGGGGACCTATTGAAGGTTTCCCCCTCGTCAATAAAAAAAAAGCCCATACTTGTGGTACTGTATTTGTGTTACATTAAAGTATTAATTTACCTGGAACTGTCACATTCGCAAATCCCACACTGACGAGTGCCTTTAAAACTGCAATACGGAGAGCTTTTCTCTTCATCATTACATTCACATTCCTTAAAAAGACTGATGTTTAAAACTAACTGTTCGGAAATTCCATCCACACTTATGTTTACTTTGGTATTCTTGATTGGAATACTCTCCTTTAATCTCAAGGCAACCTTGAATGTTTGCTCCTGGGCGGGTTTCGACTCACAACTGTCATTCGACTTTAAGTTCAAACAATCGGGGCTCACGGTCATGTCAAACTTTTTCTGGAGACCAGCGTCGAAGCTTACTTTGAGTTTGATTTTTTTCGTTATGTCCTGAAATAATTTATTTAATCCAATTAACACAATATTATATACTAGCTAAGCCTAGCAGACTGAATGAGTTTTTATAAAAAAACTTAAGCGCAGCAATTTCATCCCACGTGCTTTTCGGTGAAGGTTAAACATCGTAAGGAAACCCGCATATGTCTTAGAAGAAATTGAAAGGCTTATATGTATAGTACCTATGACGGCGATGGACCTCTATCACATTGGCACTTAATAATCGGTCAAATGTAGGTGTTGTTATTACAACACCTCTGCTTACCCCTTCGGGGACCACTCTGGGATCGCGTGAGCATAGTTTTTGCTTAACGTACATCGATACTTTCTTATTTATAATAATAAAATAAGGATATGGATTAATTCATAAGTGCCTTACCGGAGCTGAATAAATATTTTGTTAAGGACGTGTCTGACTCACCTCATATATTTCTTTTAACATTGTAGAAATACCAGTTCCTTTGTCAATATTCACGGCTTTAGACCCTGTGATTGCTTTACTTATTTTCGTGTAACTTTCAAACATCGCAGTTTTTGTGATAGCAAAGAGAATAATAACATTTCTTTGTTTCGCCATTTCATTAATACGTCCTAAAGAAGGATAGTCCATATCTTTCTCCTTGGTATATTCGTTGTTAACTGTATGGCAATTGCCGTCGTATGGTTCGAATATACCGGCCGCTTTTCCATCTCCAGCGAAGTGGCAAGGAGCGTCGGTGAGGAATATGATTAACTTGGTTGATCCATTTCTCCAACCTATGGCCTCTTTGCATACCATTACTTGGGCTAACGCATCAAGACCACCTTCAGGTGGGTCGCGATTGGTTCCGTATGCTACATTCGATACTACGTTTTTGAATTTTTCTTGATCATCATTCAATTTTAAATGATGTCTAAATGAATATGTCGCTGTGCTGTTGAGTTCCCTGTAAAAAAATTTGAGATATAAGTATTTGATAGTACCGCATGCCGCAGTGGCACAGGAGCATATCAATACTCTCTGTTAAAATAGAGATCAGCTTCTTCAATAGTTCTTAATGCTGTATAGAACGGCTGTTATTCCTAATTAACTATTTTCTCTAATGACTATGAAAGTATATGCGGTAGTTGTATAAAACTCCGGGAGTTGATTAAAAAATATTTTTAAACACATTCTCTGCCTGACTGTTCCGGCTAATCTCTGAAATGGCTGGACCGATTTTGACGGTACTTTCTCATGCATGGCTGATGATGTCAGTAGTAAACATAGGCTATAAAATATCTGGTTTCTTCTTCACACAAAAATAGAAAAAAAAAATCCGGTGAACGTCAGTCTCGAACCGGGGTACTCTATTTTCGTTATCACCCCGCAAGCTGAAAGCCTCACCTTTGAGCTACCATGACTTGACAGATGTCGGCGAAATTTGCTGACGTATTGTAATTATACTTTATGAGTTTTTCTGTGCCTGAATTATGGTCAAAACGATGTTTTCCATAAATGAAGCCTAGCTAGATCTATTTTTTGGCCCCTGAAAACCCCTACATGAAAAAAATTTATGAAAATCGTTAGAGTCGTTTCCGAGATTCCGATTACATATATAATACAAGAATTGCTCTTTTAAAGATGTATCAAAAATAAAGGGTTTCTCAAATACACCCGTGAAATTGTTTATGCGGGTGAAACCACGGGGCACAGCTGGTAGTGGAAAAATAGTGCGTTTAAAAGTAACTTACTTTACGAATGGTAACACATTTTTGTCGATAAACGTTCCGAAACCCATATATACATTTTCGGTCATCTTTTTGAAAGTGCTATATATTTGTTCACTCTGATTCGCAGCCAGCTCTTTATACTTATGCATTGTTTTCGAGGCATCTATCAAGAAATACAAGTCGACGGGGTAATTCTCGCTGCCTTTGAATGTGAAATCAAAATTTGCTGCTTGCCCTGGCCTTAGCTTAATATTAAATGACTGAGGTTTTATTTGAACATAATTATTGATTCTCGAACTGAAATTATGGTTTTCTGATGATTTCACAATCGTTTCTGGGTTCTTCACATTCTGCAATGGCTCTGGACACCATTTAAGTGGTATAGAGTCTGCGGGTGTACATCTTGTTGTTCCATTAAAATCGTTCTGAAATTATCCAATTAATATGATACTCGTAACAACAATCAACAAGGAGTGTAGTGGCCGTGAGGTTTGTGCACTCGCCTGCTACGCAAGTTCGAATAACAACGGCCGTAATTTCACCCCACGTGCTTTACGGTGAAATCTGCATATGACAGAAGTATTTCAAAGACGTATGTACATATTGTGCTTGAGAAGGCTATGGAATCACTCGCTGTCACGTTGGCGCATAGGTAATCATATTCGGTGAAATGTGGTTGTTGTTTTTACAACACCGCTGCTTACCCCTTCGGAAACCTACTTAATGCAGGCAATTGTTTTTGGCTCGACATGAAGAGACTTGACGTAACGCCTCTCAGCGTGGAGGGAATTGATGTCACGTGAATAATTCACAATTTTGACGTAGAGCAACTCGACTTGGTCACGTGCTATTGGGTTTCCCGTGATAGTCCGGAGTCTGTTTTTGTGCCCGATGGCAATACGTTCGCCGCCTATAATATGGGACTCAACATACTGGCGAAATGTGGTTGTACTATACAACTATTGTACTACAGTACATCTCTATGTACTGTTTCCTTTTGTAGTAATAATAGTAAACACGGACTCACCGCAGCACACCAGGCACAAACACTTGAATCTGAGATGCACTCCTGACATGTATTTCGATTTTCGCATAACATATACATTCCATGGAATTGTGATAGAATTGCTATGTACCAAATAATTATTCCGAACATGATTGACACCTACTGATGCCGGTGGCTAAATATAAAATGCGAATAATTATCCTTGATTTAACGTTAGGAATATTACTCTTGTTGGCAAATGAATAATTACAGGATAAAACATAAAATATACATTTATTGGGTATGTAGTGTAAAAGATAGAACACAACACCGTGCTAGACATGTACAATTATTTATTGATATAATTACGGAAAAACCTGTATATGTATATATATATATATATATATATATGTTTTCTCTAAATATATATATATATATATATATATATATATATATATATATATATATATATATAGATTTAGAGAAAACATAAACTTGCAGCCAACACATGTACAGGTATTTTTAGGGGCCCTGCCATGACCTCTTATTGCCATGATAGTTTTGCTCTTAATTATATTAATAATAAATAGGTAACTAAAAACTAATTACAAGTAGAAAACTTGGCCCAAATCGGTGTCACTCGGGATCGTGCCAAGAAGGCTGGCAGCATTGCCACGTTGAATAGCAATGCTGATTCTCTGAGCGAGAAAAGCCCCAGCCCGCTTGTCACAGGTTGTACAGGTTATATATACATATATATATATAAATAAACAAAAATTAAGTGTCTGTTGGTAATTCTAAAATAACGGCTTTCATAAAATGCATATGAAACTATTATTGAGAACTTCTGATGTGAATCGTTTAACTGAAAAAAAAATGAGAAATGTGGTGGCTGCGTTAAAATATTTGTAAATTATTGTTTTCGGAGTCTGTTTTAGAGGAAAAGTGTAATGAAATAACATTGGAAATAACAGCTTCTGAGTTGAGTCATTCATAACATGTAATTATTACACTACACAATAATGTAGGTAAATATCATAAATACATAATACCTAACAAAATATTAGTAGGAACGTGCATTTTGTCATTTATCCTTCAAAGTTTTTGATAAACAATCTATAGTCGATAGGCGGATAGAAGGTATTCCTGTATATTGTTATATTATGTAAATTGGCCTTATACCTACTTGGAATACACGATCTTTCTTCCTCAAAAACCCCACCATAAAAATTTGTAACAATAACAGACGTTTCGCATAAATACGTTACCAGGACGCGATTATGTTCATCATATTTCAATCATTTATTCAAAGATGAATCTCTTAATTGTGTGTCTAACACTTTTGCAGTTGAGTTATATAAGTTGTGAATCTAAATGTAATGAGCTGACAAACTGTGGCCAATGTATTGGATATAGTCAGGAGCGGTGCATGTGGTGTGCCCAAGTAAGTATCACTAGTGCCGCGTTATTCATTAAGATTTCTCAGCGTGGAGCTCGACTACGAGCGTTGATTTGATACATAACACATAGAAGATAAGGTTCAATTTCATTTGTTTAGTGAATAACGCGACTACCCTTAATAGTGGGCCAACTATGATGGATTTAGCAGCGCGTATTAAGAACTTCTTAATATTCTGCTTCAATCGATGATGGTAGGCCCATTTGTTTTTGTCTACCAGATGAAATCTCATTATATGAAAAAACACTTGACACTTGACCGGGTCAAGTGCGAGTAAGACAAAGGATGCTACTGTCTATAAAACGAGCAAAAAATGTCACGTTTTTTGTATGAGAGCCCTTATCCTATTTTTTAGTACTCGTTTGTATAGCGGATACAGAAAAATTAACAGTCTAACTATCGCGGTTCATGAGATACAGCCTGGTGACAGACGGAGAGCGAAGCCTTAGTAAAGTCCTAAAAAAGATAAAAAAACTTACGCTATCGAACACTTTTTAAACAATATTCTATCCTAAATAAATTTTAAGAAAAATGTAATATAAATAAAAGGCCACAAACAATAACAAACCCATTTGTTTTAGGATGTCAAGATGAATAGTTCCCGATGCCAACCTGAAAGTTACCAACAGACAGAAGAATCTTGGTGTGCAAGGAAATATATTTGGAATCCTCAACCTAATCTGACCATTACTCGGAACTTGGAATGGCGAACGAATTACCCAACAGTTCAATTTAAACCTCAGAATATGAAAATCAAAGTTAGACCCGGAGTTCCAGTACAATTTTCTGTGGCTTACAAACCAGCTGAAAATTACCCTTTAGACATTTATTTTCTGATGGATAACTCGTATTCTATGAGGCCTATAGTAGACCTTCTGCGAGTGCAAATACGCCAGATCTATGAACAACTTACAAATTTGACCAATAACGTGAACTTTGGAATTGGCTCTTTTGTGGATAAGCCTGGGTTTCCATACACTAACCCTAAGTAAGTGATACTATGTTTTCATTAAAATATGCATAGTTATAAGGTTGCAGTTTATTAATAACTAGTTGTGCCACGCGGTTTTGCCCGCGCAGAGATAATTTCATGGGTGACCCACGGAACCCTAAGGACCCTTTTTTTTAAATAAAAGTAACCTAAGTTACTACTTGGAAAATTAGCTATCTGCCAGTGAAGGTCCCTTTTTTATTTCAGTCCCTTATATACTTTCATATGCATTCAGTGAACAGCTGTTTTTTGGAATTACAAACAGACACTACAATTTTATTCATCTGTATAGATATAGATGTATAGATGTACAGATGTATAGATTTATACTCGGTATCAGATTGCAGAAATGATATCTAAGAATGGAAATCAAATTTGCAGATTGTATTCTGAGCTTTATATTGTGCTTTTTGTTTCAGTCAATTTTCTTATTCGTTTAAGCATCACTTATCCTTAACGAACGATCTGAAAATATTCCAAGAAGTATTTTCTGATATCAACAGACAAGCGTCTAACTTAGACTTGCCCGAGGCCGGTCTTGATGCGCTGATGCAAGCTATGGTGTGCGAAGGAGAAGTGGGTTGGAGAAATGATTCCACTAGAGTTATAGTAATGCTTACTGATAGTACATACCACAGTTCTGGGGACGGAAAAATGTTGGGAATAATTACCCCAAATGATATGCTATGCCATCTTGATTCTGAAAAATACTATTCTAAGGCTTTGGAGCTGGACTATCCATCAGTGAGTCAAATTAATAAAGTGGCCCATGATGGTAAATTCAATATCATATTTGCGACCGTTAATCGGGTTCACGAGGTATACGAACAGCTTACAAAAGCAATTTTAGGCGCAAATCATGCAGAATTGGTACAACATTCAAGTATCGTGGATATTATTTTGAAATCCTATAGGGTAAGTCACAGAGCTCAAAAAGATATTTATTATGCTAATATACTTTAAATTCATTGAATGTAATGAATTTTTTCCTCTGTCATAGGAATCGGTGAATGTGAAAAAAATTAACTTTGAAGCGCCATCTAATATAGAGATACATTTGGATCAAAATTGCACGACACAAACAAAACGCAATTGCGAGAGCACATTCGATCATCCGATCATCAATGTAACAGTTACTCTTACTGTGAAGTCATGTCCAATACCGACGGTGAAGGATGGATATCAGCAACAAGTCATTCTTAGCCCGACGAATCTCAATGAACCATTAACAATTGACGTGGAAGTCGATTGTCAGTGCGAGTGTGAGAAGGACCAGGTCATTGCTCCAGAATATGTCAAGGAGTGTAGCTTCGCAGGCTATTTACAGTGTGGTATCTGCAAATGCAACGATACTAGGTAAATAAGTACATATGCTCACGCCTGTATTCCCCCAAGGGGTAGGCAGAGGTGTTGTTAGCACAACACCCACTTTTTACCGAATTTGATTAAGTGCCAACGTGACAGATGGTGAGTCTATCGCCGTCTCAGGCACTATACATACGTCTTTGAATTACTTCTCAGAAATATGCAGGTTTCTTCACGATGTTTTCCTTCACCATAAAGCACGTGGTGTGAAAATCACTGTACATAAGTTTTAGTCAGTGACAAGTTAAAGACAGGGCTAATAATAAAAAAAATCTTAAAATTTCGGTAAAAGTGATAGTTACCTAACAGGATTTAAAATATTTTCTCTCAAAAAAAATCTAAATTAGTTTAATTATTCGCAAATTGAAATTATCCCCCTATCTGCGATACGTGCGAAGTGAAAAATTTAATTTATTTGCATTGGTGTTGCTTACAATATCCAAATATTACACGAAATACTAAACTATGGACCAAGACACAGTAGGCGAGTGTAGAAAGATTTACGTCCCATATACAAAATGTTCTTTGATTTCAGGTATGGTGAAGACTGTAGTGAGTGTGAAACCAACATGAATGCTTGCAAGCAACATGCATATGAGGCAAAAGTGTGCTATGGGAGAGGTGATTGTAGGTATGTAAATACGTCTTAAACACCTGTCTTATATGATTATACAATATTCACTCATGGGCTTGGAAACAGGGGCCTTACCAGAAGCTCTTATTGCCATCATAGTTCCACTGTGCGACAGCGACAGACTTATACACGTCATATACATCTGTCACATAATTAGAGTTTAACTATCTCGGCAATAACTGGTCACAGTAGGGCCTTTTTTTATTAACAAGGGGAAACATTCAAAAGGTCCCGGACCGCCCTGGGAGAGGCAGATCGGGTATGTGGTATTCTTACCGCACTAAAACCCCCCCAGTGGCCATCCTCAGTGCTCAGGGCCTCCGGTTACTCTGATAGATCGCTCCGGTGTCCCCCCACTCTTTCCCGGGGCAGCTGTGTCCCCGCCCCTGGAGATCTGGATGTAGCCACATCGAGCTGCCACCTTCACGGGCCCGCGGCTCGGTGGTCAAAGCTCCCACCCCGACCACCGCCAGCAGGCCCTCCGCCAGGCCGCCCTTTTAGTCGCCTCTTACGACAGGCAGGGGATACCGTAGCCAAATTCTTAAACCCTGGCTATTGGGTGGCACAGTAGGGACCTAGGTCATATCGACTACTCCGGCGCTAACAAATTTATGTCCTTTGCAGATGCGGTAAGTGCGTGAATTGTGTGGCCTCATCCGGCGACTATTGCCAATTGGACGACAAAACCTGCCCGCTTGCGTCGAATCTATTGTGCGCAGGACACGGCATTTGTAAATCAGGAGTCTGTTTATGCCACAAAGGTTGGCGCGGCGTAGACTGTGCTTGTAACGATAAGACATCAAAATGCTTAGCCCCACATTCTTCTGAGATCCAGTATGCTTAGACAAAATAACATTCTCATCGCGCTTGTGTTAATAGCAGCGGTACAAAATGTACAGGAATGAAAACCTGTCACGTGATTTTGTATCGCTTCAAAGCGAAGCTCGAGGATAATGTTAGTTGTTTGTCTACTGGCCCAGTTTATTTAAATAACACACGTTTTGTCCTATATTAAATATCTTGATTTATTTCAATTCATAATTTATATTTTTGCTAAGCCATCCCTGTAAATAAATAAATGTGTTCCAACATAAAAAAAATATATTACTTTGTTTTATTACATTTACAGCATGAAAATCCTGTAAAATTCCTGAAAAAAAACAATACTGTAAAGGTGGCAAACAATGCTATACCTAGTCCACGTAATGGGAAGTGTTTTATATAGAGCAAGTTTATAAGACCAATGGCGGGCTAAAGTTAGCGTTAGCCCAAAGTAATTATTCCTATGCAGACGAAGTCGCAGTGATATTATATGCAGTGAGGGACTAGCTGTGCCCCGCGGTTTTACTGGCGTGGGTAATTTCATAGGGGACCCGTTATACCATAACTTAAACAAAAAGAAAATAGCCTATTTTAATCCTTGTCACATTAGCTAGGTCGGAAATTAACCGGAATAAACAGACAGACAGAGAAAAAAAATAATGTTTTTTCTTTATGTGAGCATTGTATATAGTTTCATATGCATTTAGCTGTTATTTTGGAATTAAAAACAGACACTTCAATTTTATTTATCTGTATGTATGTATGTATATGTATATAATGTATGTATAGAGGATATATGTATAGATTGAGTGAAAAGCTGGTAATTTGGAATTATAAACAGACACTTCGACTTTATTCATTGCTGAGGAGCTCCTAGTACAGTTGCTATTGCTAATATCATTCGATCAGTGAAGTTAAGCAACCCTTTTTTTTGTTGAAGAGGGGGAAACCTTCAAAAGATCCCCGACCGCCTTGGGAGAGGCAGATCAGGGTATGTGGGATTCTTACCGCACAAAAAACTAAAACCCCCCGGTGGCCATCCTCAGTGCTCAGGGGGGACTCCGGGTACTCTGATAGAACGCACCGGTGTCCCCTCACACTTTGACGGGGCACATCCCCGGGGCAGCTGTGACGCCGGCCTTGGAGACCTCGCTGTGCAAGGCACCTTCCCGGGCCCGCGGCTCGGAGGTCAAAGCTCCCACCCCGACCACCGCCAGTAGGCTCTCCGGCCCTCTTTTAGTCGCCTCTTACGACAGGCAGGGGATACCATAGCCATATTCTTAGACCCTGGCTATTGGGTGGACGGTCCGGGGCGTGCGTTGCCTCCGCCCCGCCGTCGCCGTCGTCTCCGAGAGGGATCGGCTCTCTCCCGATCCCCCTCGGAGGTCTCCTTCTGGGACATAACTGTCTCACAGAAGGGGACTACGACCCTCCATGCCAGAGGTCCTGCCCGATCCTGGTGACCAGGATTCGCCGCTCCGAGCTCCACGCTGGGCACTGCTCCAGCGTGTGCTGTGCGGAATCCCGGTAGCTCAAGCCAGTAGTTCCCACAGTACCTCGGAGAGTACGTTAAGCCGTCAACCCGGATGCCAATTTAACATCTTTCTCAATCGTTATAGGTCAATCGGAGGCCTAATAAAGTCTGACAACTGGTTTAACCTAGATTACTAATTTTCCTCGTAAAAGGGTTACGATGGTGACCCGATCAGCCACATCGGGTTGAATCCAGTGCCGACCCCAACAATGTATGAGATAAGGCCAGAGAGATGATGACTCCTATTATTTATCTGTATATTATGTAGATCTCTTTAATTGTCACCAATTATGTGCCGCGTGATAAATATAAATGTGACCTTATTATGATGACGCTTCGTAACTTCAGGATAATGTTATATTTTGAGCGTAGTACAGGACAGCGGGTTGACAACAAATGTATTATCTGTTAGCTTCCGTCCGTGACTTCACTCGCTGGTATTTTAAATTATCAAAGGAATCCAGATTTTTGTTTCAATAAAATGTTTGTCCAAAATTCATTTTAATTTAAAACTTTTTTTTGAGTAAAGCTAAAAATAACTGGGCCTAGAATATTTTTTTAAAAACAGGGTTTTTACAACTCGAGCTTTACGGTGAAGGCAAATTTACATAATATATGTCTAAAAAGAATGGCGATATATATTGGACCTCGTCCTCAGAAAAGGGACAATGGTCAAATAATAGCTATGTAGAGCGTTATCTCTGTCGGACACTACAAATGTGCATCATACTTTCGTTATGATATTGTTTTTTCATACAATAAATTAATTAAAATACATTTTACTAAGTAACTAATAAGTAGCTAAAAACTAATTACAAGTAGAAAACTTGGCCCAAATCGGTGTCTCTCGGGATCGTGCCAAGAAAGCTGGCAGCATTGCCACGTTGAATAGCAATGCTGATTCTCTGAGCGAGAAAAGCCCCAGCCCGCTTGTCACGAGAAGCTTCTACCAGACGACGTGCAACCTCTTTGAAAAGTTGATGAGCATCTGGACCCCAAGGCCCCAGAGTTTCAACCGCAAACGCAGAAAATATGTATCCTTGACCAATGCAAGCATATTTCCGGCGCTTAATAGTTTGTTTGCTCTAACTCGCTTATCTCAGGAACTGGTCTGATTTACTAAATTATTTCAGTTCTAGATAGCCCATTTATAGAGAAAGGCTAAAGGTATATCATCATGCTAAGACCAATCTCGTGTTAAAATAAGCATAAGACCAAAGTTACTATTCCACGCGGACTAAGTCGAGGGACAAAATAGTATGCAATATGAACTAGCCTTTATACTAGATATGTATAAAATAATGGAATTATCCTTCTATAAAATATTTCCTTGTTCAGTCAGCCGATTGACAGTAATTAGTTATTGACAACTCGCTAAATCTGTGGGCACTGTACAATGAAGAGTTGAATTTGGCTTTTAAACTGTCTTATTATTAAAAATGAATTTTCTAATAGTATGCTTAGTATTTTTACAACTAGGTTACATATATTGTGAATCTAAATGTAATCAGTTAACAACATGTGGACAATGCGTTGGATACAGTCTGGAGCTGTGCGTCTGGTGTGCACAAGTAAGTAATACGGGGCCTCCGATGAAACGCTGTATCCATAATGTCCATGTCCAAATGTCCATGAAAAAATTACATCTTCGGTTGCTCTATTTTGTGATACCAAAATTAAGCGTCGAACCTAAGAAGTTAGTAAGACGTCATTGCTATAACGATGATAGTAGGTCTCCCCAGTAGCCTGCTAGAAGTTTTACCCCCTTATTACAAAACATCGAATAAGATAATCCTAGGCTTGAAAGTAATTCCATCTCTTTTCGTGATACGAATTTCCAAAGGAATGTACTTACATAGTTTTAGCCCGAGTTTGGAGTCAATGTGCGGAAAGGAAGAATATATATTTTTCCTAGTTATATATAATATCCTTTCAAATATTGACCAACTGTTTTATTTTTTCTGGTCATTACATTTATAATAGGGGTTTCGATATTTTAAATTAGGATTACGGTTCTTTTAAAAAATTACTTAACAGTATTTCTAGATGAGATAGTAGCTTTTGATAAGGTTTTGTTTTATATACAATCATATAGAGTAGTTTATTGTGCAATAAGTAGGCATTCATATCATCACGCTGAAGTGCTCTAAGAGTGGGCAGAGATAGAAGAATATCAGTTCACTGCAAAACTGAGAATTTATGGGAATATAAGCTGGAGTGCCATAGGGAGGTTTGTTCGGTCTAGTTCGTTACACTTGTTATATTGAAAATCAATCTATAATTTCCTTTACCTATACGACTATAAATAACAGTTATTTCAATCGGATAATAAAGTATTTAATAAACTGAACTAATCCAAATTAGTTCACATTATATTAATTAGACTTCAGCAACACAAAACACAAGTTTTGTCATCTCCCCTCCATGTTTCGGAGAGCATACTAAACCATCAGTACCAGTTGCCAATTTAACATCACTGGCAACCGTTACAGGTCAGTCGGAGGCTGACAACTGGCTTAAAGCCCAGGTTACCGATTTTCCTCAAAAGGTGTTACGAAGGTTACACCGCTTCGTATAAAAATCAGGTGATCAGCCACATCGGGTTGAATCAAGTGCCAACCCCACAATGTCTGGTATAAGGCCAGGGAGATGATGATGATATTTTTTTATTCATGAAATCGCCATATCCCGTATAAAACCTTTGATTATCATCAGTGTACTTATTATCTTTATTAATCATTTCATCATCAATCTTGTTCTCAGGAAGGGAAAATACCCAATCGATGTCAGCCAGAAAGTTATTTAAACATCACCGGGACAACATGGTGTGACCCAAACTATGTTCAAAATCCTAAGCTATTCCAGAACAATACTCAAGATTTGGAATGGCGAGCAGAACGGCCAACAGTTCAATTTAGACCTCAGAATATGAAAATTAAAGTTAGACCTGGAGTTCCAGTTCCTTTCTCTGTGGCTTATAAACCTGCTAAACATTACCCCTTGGATGTTTATTTCCTGATAGATAACTCGCATACTATGCAGACGCATAAAAACCAATTGAACAAGCAAGCACAAGATATCTATCAAGATCTAACAAACATTACCAACAACGTGAGGTTTGGTATCGGGTCTTTCGTAGAGAAGCCTGGGTTTCCATATGTTAATCCCAGGTTTGTGCTAAGTATCTCATTAAATCTTATTAAGGATTGCGTTTGTTTCTTAGTTAAATATCTCCTCCTTAAAAGAAAATCGGTATACCTACCACAAAACATTTATAAGAATTTGTCCGCAGTAGGAAAAAAAGCAAATGATTATTAACTGCCATAAAGCTCTGCCTATTACTAATCTTATTAAAATTGTTATCTTTCTTAATATTTATTTCATATTTTATTTTCAGGCAAAATTCTTACGCATATGAGCATCACTTGTCTTTTACCAATAACACACAGATTTTTCAGTCAGCATTGGGTAAAATCGAAGAAGGTTCATCTAACCTAGACGACCCGGAGGCCGGACTTGATGCACTGATGCAAGCTATGGTTTGCGAACGTAAAGTGGGTTGGGGAGAAAATTCCAGTAGAATTATCATAATGTTTACCGACAATACTTACCACAGTGCTGGGGATGGAAAAATGTTAGGTATTATATCTCCAAATGATATGCAATGCCATCTTGGTGCTGACAATCGCTATTCAAAGGCTCTAGAGCTGGACTATCCATCAGTGAGTCAAATCAATAAAGTTGCCTTCGATAAAAAGTTCACGATTATATTTGCGGCTCTCAGCAATGTTTCAGTGGAGTACGAACAACTTGCAAAACGAATTACTGGTGCAAACTACGCAGAATTAGCAGAACAGTCTAATGTCATGGATATTATTATTAAATCATACAAGGTAAGTGTTATTTTACTCTACAGGAATTCTGGTAGTATTTTTTAAATTAAGTAAATGTTGTTATTGAATTATAAATATAATCTGTCTTAGGATTCGGTGAGTGTGAAACAAATCAACATTGCAAAAAAACCAAAAAATATAGAAATACATTTGGATCAACAATGCACGACACAAACAAAACGAAATTGCGAGAGCACATTCGATCATCCGATCATCAATGTAACAGTTACTCTTACTGTGAAGTCGTGTCCAATACCGACGTTGAAGGATGGATATCATCAACAAGTAATTCTTAGCCCGACGAATCTCAATGAATCATTAACAATTGACGTGGAAGTCGATTGTCAGTGCGAGTGTGAGAAGGACCAGGGCATTGCTCCAGAATATGTCAAGAAATGTAGCTTCGCAGGCTATTTACAGTGTGGTATCTGTAAATGCAACGAAACCAGGTAAAATTATCTGTTTATTGTTTTGGAAAGCTTTGAATCCAATAGCTTTAATTTTGGTTTAACACAATTTTTTTTCAGATATGGTGATGACTGTAGATGTGAAGGCACACAACAAAACAATAACTTAGACGATATAAACAAGTGTAAGCAGAATCAAAGTGACATATTACCATGCTCATCGAGGGGTAAATGTGTGTAAGTATACGTAAATTGAAAAAGTGTGAGTGTTAAAGATCTAGGCTGTGAAGTTACGTACATATATTAATTTTTATTTAGAACCCTATGTATCCCACTGCTGGGCAAAGGCCTCCCTTCCCTCTTTCGAACCCTTCCGATCTAGGGCTATCTCCGGCCAGTTTTTGAGGTAAGCGTCGAGTTCGTCCTGCCAACTCTTTCTCGGCCTGCCACGTCTGCGCGTCGCATTCGGAGGGGTCCATCGTATGGTTTGTTTAGCCCACAGTTCGTCTGACATGCAACACACGTGCCCAGCCCAGTCCCATTTCAGTTTAGCAGCTTGATGACCAACATCGGCGATTTGTGTTTTGGAACGTAGTGTACTATTTCGAATGCGGTCCATGGTTCGCTGGCAGACCCCTAGTCTGGATTTTTGATAATCTGTCAAAGACCAAGTCTGAAATAACATATAGAAAAAGTTAAAAGGCTTAAAAATTTAAAACGTAAAGGTGATGTCAAATGACTTCTCTGTCTTCCATAACAAGCCTGCCCGCAGGCTTTAGTAGGATGAGGCCTGTGTTGCCGAGAACATTACGAGAGCGACAGAAGTGGCGTAATTGCTGCATCCGGGATGTGTCTGGCAAATTGTTGGTGCGTTCTTTCAGAGCGAAGGCATTTTTTAGGAGTACATTGATGATTTCCCAATTTGAAAACAAAGGTCTCCGTATTTTTTCTTCTGTGGGTAATCAGTTAACAATAAAGGGAATCTTGTTTACCTACTGCATGCTGTATTGGACCAAAAGTTAGCAATATCCTTGGGAGTACTTTAGTGCCTTTATTGTTTGTTACCTTTAGTGCGTTACCTCATTAACATTCGAATTTAACATTGCTAGGACATTGACAAGGGGACCAACTATGATAGATTACGAGCTTCTTAGCATTGATGTTTAATGTAACGGTACAAAAATGAAACGTCAAAACTCGGATGTTCTAAATAGGAGTGATCTGCTTAAACTGATGATGGTAGGCCCCCAGGTCTAAATGGTCTAGTACTGGAACTGTACTAATTATTAAGTCCATCCCAGATTTTGTACTTAGGTAAACGAAATTGTTATTTTTTTTAAAGTGGCCATTATGACACATTGTGATCTTTACGGCTTCGAATATCGAACAGAATACTTACAAATAATCTCATCAAAACTTACGATGAAAGAAAATATTGCTAGAAAATCCTGCTAAATACATAGATGCAGTTATATAAAGTGCCTGAGGCGGGCTGGATTCACCGTCTCATCTTCGGTGAAAAGAGGGTGCTGTCATGTTGTGATACCTCTAAGATTTGAAGACTTTTAGGGGGCGTGAGCTCAAGTAATCACCACGTGTTGTTTTCAGATGTGGTAAGTGCGAATGCGAAGGTGCGTCGGGGGATTTTTGCCAGTTTGACAACAAAATGTGCGGCTACGTAAACGGCAAACTTTGCGCGGGACACGGCGATTGTTATTTAGGAAAATGCGTATGCCATGCCGGCTGGAGACACGATAAGTGTTCCTGCACTGAAGATACAACTACTTGTATTGCCCCGTACTCCAAAGAGGTAATAGTGTTGAACTTTTATCACGACTTGGTGCCGATTTAGCCCACTTCAAAAAAAGAAGGAGAGTCTCAGTTCGCCTGTATGTTGTTTTGCGTAATTTGAACTTGCTAGAGTCACCGACATTCTTGTATTATTTATTATGAGACATATTTGTTCTTCACATCACCGCTATGAGGCGCCGTACTATTTCTCCACTTCACATTAAAATATTCGCTGGAGATACAAGTGATATATCACTTGTATCACAGTACCGGTTCCTATAAAAAATGCTTTCTTAAAGCGTCATCTAATTTACATTACGATACGAAGAAAATTTATGTGGCTTTTTGTTCGAATGTTGATTATAATATCTACCTAACTCTGCAACTAATAATTGTGTCTGAACGAAATTTATTTTACAGATTTGTTCTGGAAACGGTGTTTGTGAATGTGGCAAATGTGTGAAATGCAACCAAGTACCTGGCAAAAATGAAATTTACAAGGGCGAGTTCTGTGACTTGTGTGAAGATTGCGATGCGAAACGCTGCCAAGAGATTGAGAGGTACGCAGTTTGTAACTTCGAACACGAAAAATCATGGTGTGATATAAATGAAAAATATGCAAAAACACAGAGCATTGTTGTACGCGTGGTACCCAGGAATGAAACCAGATTACCTGAGAACTCTGACAGCACCCAAGTTTCGTGCGAGGCGAAATATAAAGATGACAGCGTTATTAAATTCAAGATCTTTTATCGAGAGCACACTTCACATTTAATCATTCAGAAGGAAGCAGAGCTTCCACCAAAAGCGAATATAAAAGGTAAGTAAAACAGAAACCGAAACGTGATGCTTTTAATCTTTATTTTAGTGTTGTTTCAACATGGTGAGGAAATACTCAAATATCTTAAGAAGATGAAGACCGAGCTTCTTTAAATATAAGTACCTGGATGATTGAGCTATGCTCCGTTTTTTTTTGACGTTTTCTAAAAAGTTAGCTAGATCGATATATCGCCCCCCGAATGAGCCTGTATACAACATTTCATGAAAATTGTTGGAGCCCTGTAATATATTCGGATTATATAAATATATACAAGAATTTCTCATTTAAAGGTACTAAAATAATATATATTAGATTAGATAGATATATTATATTTTAAAACATGTAGTGTATCAAACACGGAGAGTTCCAAATCAACCATGAATGATTGAATTAATTAATTTTATACTTTATAATCTTCTTTTTAAAGGTTATGACGTCAGTGATTGTTTCATGGGTCCAAAAGAAAATAGACTAGCCTATGAGGTGCAAGCGATATTCGGCGATAAAAAAGTAAAGGGATAGAAAATAACCATATTAAAACCTAGTCTTATTGATGAAACATTTCATTGTTACAGTTGCAATCGGCAGTGCAGTAGGGTCTGTGTTGCTGATTGGATTGTTAACTTTGATTGTATGGAAGCTCGTGGTAGATTGGCTCGACAAGCGGGAGTATGAGAAGTTCTCAGAGGAAGCAAAAGCGGCAGGTTACACAGTGGAAGATAATCCAATATACGCCGGACCAGCAGTACGGTTCTCGAATCCTGTCTACAGAAACCGTCAAAATAAATAGATTGTATGGCATTTATTTATTTTATAAATTAAGTAGGTAATTACCAAGTTGAACACAGATCCATGCTAGTGGATTAGTGCCTACTTCATAGTGTACAAATCAGAGATATGGACTAGCTTATACCTGGGTAAAAAAAAAAGCAAATTGTTGGATTAAATGTTCAATGCGGCCGTTGAAATAATCGTATGGATTTGATGGTCTCAGTCAGATATCAAGTGTGTTATTTTTTGGAATAAATTATTTATCGAAATTATATTTTTTCACTAGCTCTCCCCCACGTTTTCACCCGCATTTCATGGGTAACTTCAATGTTTTTTTTAAATTAAATGTAGCCAAATTACTCCTTGTAACCATTTCTATCTACCAAATTCCCGGTAAAATCGGTCTAGCCGATTCGAGATTAGCTGGAGCAATCAGACAGACAGACCCTTGTGAGTACCGTACCATATGCTTTCATACAAATTTAATGAAATGCTGTATATAGAAATAGACGTATATTCTTTTTTAGGTTTAGAATATATCAATTCGAATACACTTTTATGGATACACAATACAAGTGGGTTGAGGAAAAGCAAAGCTCGAAATGTGGCTGTTTTCCTTTAGCGTCAGTAATTCCACGGGAATGTGGTCAGCATGATTTCAGCCAACAACAATAGAATGACAACTACAAATGGTGTTACATTACCCAATGAAGAATAATGCCCGTGTTGTTGGTTCCCTTTACGCTAAGTATCTTTACGCCGAGTGGCGTTATGTAGAATATCGTACTGGCGTCTGTCATCCGTATTCCGACGACATTGCATTAAATACCTACCGAGTTCGCAATACAATAGCTAATTAGGAAAAAATTTACACTATAATTGCTCCAGGCATATTATACCGACGAATTACCGAACTAATCAAATATTACCATTTCAATCCGTATTTCAGCGAAGCACGCACATTCGAGTAGCGGCACGTTGAGCCAGCGGCGTGGCTTGGCTTTATGAATCATTCGTTTGTACCAAGGGCCATGACCATGACCTCTTATTGCAATAATAGTTCAGCTGTGTGACAGTGACAGATGTGTACACACGTCAAATACATCTGTCTCATAATAAGAGTATAACTATCATGGCAATAAGAGCTCATGGTAAGGCCCCAGGCTCCGGTAGCACCGGTAGCCCCGCAGCGTGATAACTGACGATATTACGAGTAGGTACGAAAACTAAAAAAAATACTTTTAACGAATTTTATTACTTCAAAATTTTTTGTTAATAAATATGTATAGAAATATAAAAACATGATAAATAAAGGATTTACAAATTTCGTAAAAATTCACAACAGCACACCGACATTGTTTTATAAAAAAAAATTCATACATTTGGGGGCTTCTAGATTATTCTAGAATATGACCATGCGATTTCTGCATCAAATTGAATGGTTATCCTTTCCAAAGAAGCGCGCTCTTTGTGTTGTCTAATCCAATAGGTATTTGACACTCCGTGCTTCCAAATTTACCAACGACTTCGTTCTCATGTTAGTAAGGAATGTCAAATGGTTGTTTTATAGAAATTATTTTTTATGTGCACGATGTATTATTTGCCGTTCGTAACAGCAACGAAGGCGTGTTGGGGGCTCATCATTATATAGCTTCTTTTCATGTCTTTCCTCAAGATCCAACTTTGCTAGAACCGCCTGAAACAATAACGTTCTAATATTATGATGGAATGTTTGATGGTTATTGCTGAACAGGCGCACCATTATAAATGAGACTAGATAACAATGACGTATATAAAGTGTCTGAGACGGCGATGGACTCAACATCTGTCACGTTGGTACTTAATCATCTTCGGTGAAAAGTGGGTGTTGTGATTACAACACTCTGCCTACCCCTTCGGGGAATACAGGCGTGAGCATATGTATGTATGTACTAGGTAACAATAGGAGTCCGTAGCCACCAAGTACACCTATGACTGATGATTCCCTGGTACTTTCAGAGAAGATTTAAAAGCTCAACATTGAAATAACTTGCCCTGTTACTTTCCGGCTTGACTTTTTTTGCCCTGGTGCCAGAGGAGAGCGTGCACGTGAGATCTCCCGCCGATCTCCTTTCAGCGATGTCGTAAGTACATGCGGCCATGTTACAACTGTTCCTGAAAGTTAACAACTCCCTTATTTGACTTAGGAGAGTTCTACTGTATTTAGGGCAACGAGCATGTCTCAATGGTATAAGCATTTTAAAGACCAATACAGTAATGTATCCCATTACCGAAATCTACGATATCTAGTGCGTGATATTATTATATTTTTCAAAAAGTATCTACTTACATACATATTTGATTAAATTCGAAGTCGTACGTGGACTAGGGTTAGGCTCACAATCGTAAGACATTTATATACGTAAGCTCACGGTTACCGAGAAGGGATAAGCAGATAATATATTACAACACCCACTTTGCGTCTAGTGACATGTGGTGAGTCCACCGGGTCTTAGGTACTATGCCTAAAAGAAATTCAAGGGTCTATTCCTTGAATTTCTTCTCAGACATAAAGCAATAAAGAAATCTTCTTCGCGATGTATTCCTTCACCGCTCACGGTGTAACATTACTGTACACTACACGTGAGATTAATCGATGGAAAACTTGCAGCTATTTAAATACTCTGCCACCATGGCCAATTTTTGTGGGGTTGCTGGAAAAAACTTGAAGGTTCTCACACAAAATTCTTCTCAGCAGCCGCGGCCGTAGGCGGGGGCGTCGGTGGCACAGCTCCATCATCCGGCATTGGACTGGCCTCTCGGGACCCTAGAGGCGTTGTGCGACACACTGCCTCCCTCACCTCCTGCAGGCGACGACGCTCCACTGCCACTTTGCGATCTAGTTCTGCTACTAAAAAAAGACAAAGGCTTTGGGGTTAGATCAGCCGCTTGCTACGCAAGTGACGCAAGTTCGAATCCCGGCGGCGCTTGTAGCAATGAGTTTTCCAAAAATTTATGTGCATTGATTTCACACCACGTGCTTTACGGTGAAGGAATACATCGTGGGGAAAACTGCATATATCTGAGAAGTTATTCAAAGACGTTTGTATAGTGCCTGAGACGGCGATAGACTCACCGTCTAAAAACACCTTTGCCTACCCGTTCGGCGACTAAATGTGTGAGCTTATGTATTTATTATTTAAAAAGAAGGTAGTTATAAAGTTCATTACAAAATCCCTCGAAGCAATAAAACCTCACTATCCCTTTAAGGGCCTTTAAGGGCTCTCGTGTATACACGCATAGCTTGAAGCTGATATTGAAGAGGTGCTGCCGATCACACAAAGCAGTGGCATATGTGTGTAATAAGAAGGCTGTAGTTTGCTATGCAGTCCACCTGTGTGTCCGTTTATCTGTCTGTTCCGTGTAATTTTCGAAACGGTTGGACCGATTTAAGGGGACTTTCACTGGCAGATAGCTGCTGTTACAAGGAGTAACTTAGGCAACTTTTATCAAAAAAAAATTGGGTTCCGCGAAATAAAACCACCAGTTAAATTAAGTCGACGCGGGTGAAATCTCTTCGATTTCACCCGCGTCGTAGCGTCACAGCTAGTAATGTAATAAAACACGTACTATGCTGCTGCGCGTTTCGTTGCTTGTTCATCAGTTCACTCTCCAAGTTGTCTATTCGTTTTTGAAGAGCCTCTTCTTTCGTCAACTTCGTCTTCCAAGTCCGACATACCTTTAGATGGAGGAATGATAGCTCCTGTGCGTCTAAGGACTGTAACGACGTTTGTTAATAATAAGCTTATAATATGAAAATTCGAAATTTATAATGGTGTCCCTAAAATATATTAAATAATTTAAGTAATAAAACCTTAATTAAAGTACATAATAACTAATAAGTAGCTAAAAACTAATTACAAGTAGAAAAATTGGCCCAAATCGGTGTTTCTCGGGATCGTGCCAAGAAGGCTGGCAGCATTGCCACGTTGAATGGCAATGCTGATTCTCTGAGCGAGAAAAGCCCCAGCCCGCTTGTCACGAGAAGCTTCTACCAGACGACGTGCAACCTCTTTGAATGGTGTCCCTTAATTCCGAAAGTTGTAGATTGTATTAAATTATTTTCCTGAACATGCTTGCAAAATATATCAAAATTACTGTGGATCACTGTCTACTGCCACTACTTCACCCTTATTATGACAAGCCTACGAGATATGTTTTCATATTTTATTGGAGGCTTCAGATAATCTTTTGAAATAAAAAGCAATTGCCGAATATGTGTTCGGGCATTACTTCAGAGCGGCTGCAAATCTTTGACTAATTCGTTTTTGTGGTAACAATTTTGTATGATAGATCATTTTCGAAATCGTTTTGAAAGGCTATTAACACGTGTGGGTCATAAAAAGCACCCATGAAATTTTGTCTGCGCGGGTGGAACAGCGAAGCACAACAAGTTTGTTATGAATATATTTAGTGAGAGTAGTAAGTCTGGCTTATTACTATAGCTTATTACTGCATGTAGGCTAGTATTTTCTGTACCTACTTATTTACTATCCATAACTTTCTGTGTTAAAGATCGCATTCAGGACATCCAATAAATCTCCTCTATTGGACAGAAAAGTGCTACGAATTCTCTCAAAATTGTATATTGTTGCATGGAACAGGATTTGGATTCAGTAATTAGATAGAACAAGTAATTAAAGCAAAAAAATAGGAACATTACCTCAACCGTATTGTTACTTATTTTATTAGCGATGTACTTCAAATACGTGTGTTCCGCTAGTTTCCTTTGTTCAACGTCGACTTGATCAAATATGTTGCGAATAGTATCAGATATGTTCACGTCTAAGGAGCACGTGCATGGACCTTGACTGCGAGATTTTGGTTCGACATTGAAAGCTTGTACATTTGTTTTCGTCAGCAGTTTTGTGTCACGGGATCTTTTACGTCTCTTAAGCTCACATGAACTCATTTTTACTGGTTCCTTAAAAAACAATAAATATTGCAAATTATTATTTGCATTTTCATTTACTTAATACAATGCAATCCGTAGACGTACTAAGGTGACCGACATAGCCAATCGGGTTAGCAGGCTTAAGTGGCAATGGACAGGCCACATTGCTCGAAGGACTGATGGCCGCTGGGGCAGTAGAGTTCTCGAGTGGAGACCACGTACCGGCAAACGCAGCGTAGGGCGTTCCTCCGCGAGATGGACGGACGATCTGGTCACGGCCGCGGGGACCCGCTGGATGCAGGCCGCTTCCAACCGGGTGAGGTGGAAATCATTGGGCCTATGTTCAGCAGTAGACGTGCTATGGCTGATATGATGATGATGATGATGAATGCAATCCATACCATTTATTCTCGGATCATTTCGATAGGACTGTCGATAGTACGTATGATTTCAAGACTATCGCAAGAACACTAACATAAATCTAATTTTATATAATTCCACCTGTATAATTCGGAAACACTTCCATTCCACTAAATATAGGAACACTTACCTCGTCGATCTGACATTTAGAACAAGTGTTTTGAATTTGTGCTTTAAGTGTTCTATTTTCTTTTTCAAGTTTATCTGCTTTACGCATGGCTTCGATACCCATACTTCGTAAATTTTCAATTTCATTCTCATGTATTTTTATGATATCCTGTAAGGTCTCTTCGTGTAATCCTTGTATACTTTTGACTCCTTGATTATGATCATTTATAATATTTTTAATATGACCGTCGTACTGTAATTTTATAGCTTCTATTTTCTTTTTATAAGCTTTTTCAATATTTTCCAGGGCGTTCGATAAGTTTTGAATTTTTCTTTCATATTCTTCACTAGATTCTAATTTAACCAAAATGCTTTGCTCTGCAACCGTTTTCGAGCCGCTTTTATCACTCATCTTACTTTGACTGTATGTCGATACGGTTTTATATTCTGTGGATGATATTTTTAAGGCACTCATTGGTGATGGTGGGGAACCAGCATTATCGGGTGAATTTGTTTGATTAAATCTTTCTTCGCTTCGAGATTTTCTCATGCTTCTTGCAGCATTATACGCTTTGATCAAGTCAGGATCAGTTTCTCGCCTCACCGTTTCCAAAATATATTGTAGTCCAAAATTGGTTGGTTCTTGAATATTAATTTTTGTAATTTCTTCGGAACCTCTGTCTTGACCATCCTTTATTAATAGGAAATCAGCTCCTACTCGCGAAAGTCTATGCTGAGATTCATCCCGAGGTTGAATGAGTGAACTTGTTGTGTTCATTTTTGAGGCACCTGCTTTATTCTGCGAGATATCAGTACTAGACTGTGACTTGGTTTTGTCCACATTTTTATTTTTACTTCTTGTTGTTGTATTTTTCGAACCAGACTTTTGTTTCGGCATTGAGTACACAGCTATTGTATATGAATCTAACGATTTTTTATCATCAGCAGATGTTATCGAGTCGCTACCATTTTCAACTCTTGGTAGTTCTATATTAAGTTTATTTGTATTTTTGGTATCTTGAACATCATCATCGTCATCGGTGAACAAAAAGGCGTTAATGTCAGTGGGGTTGTTTTTAGCTCCTTTCATTTCATTGTTTGGTCGTTTTCTAGCTTTGTTAGCAAAAACAGTCACGGCTTCAACCGTGAGTTCTGAATTTCCATTTTTTATCCAAGGATCAACTTCGATTTTTTTATGGGTAGAATTGCTTTCACTATCTCTGTAAATAACGAACAAATCTTTATCCGTTGATTCTTGAGGTTCAATAAACTCGTTGCTCTTGATGTAATTCTTATTACTTTCAGTATCAAAACTTTCATTTGTCAAACCAAATCCAGTAAAAGCACTTGATTTAGTTCCACTTCTGGGACCTAATTGTTCTAACTTAGGAACGGTAGAATGTTCTATAAATTCTTTTCCTGGGTGAGTATCTAGAGATTGTCTATTGTAAATATCAATTATATTAGGAGTTTCCACTGTGGTCTCATCATATGGTTTTGCATGTCTAGCAAACAATTTGTCAGGACTTTGGTCGCTCGTTGTGGGCGTCTGTAAGTCATCATAATCCCGGACGCTTGGACAAGATATAGAATATTGTTCAAGACGACCAGGACTAAGACGTTGTAGTTTGTAATTTAGGTAACTACTTTTAACATAGTCAAATGTTGGCTCAACATTTGCAGTGAGTATTTGAACTTCATTTATTGCATGAGGTTTTTGTAGAAATTCTTTAACTTTCTTTTCTAGTGGGGGCTTATGTATTTGGATCATGTTCATGTCGTTAACTTTTTCAATTTCTTCCACATTTACTTCTTTAAAACTATAATCTTCGAATAATTCCTTATCTGTTTGCAATTTAACATTAGTACAATTTTCCAACATTGAAACTTGCACGCTAATACTACGACGAGGTATTTTCTTCAACTCTTCTATTTGCTTTTGTAAACTAGCAATTTCTTTAGATTTTTCATCTAATTCTTCATTGGCCTTGTTGATTAAATCTATGTTTCTATTATTTTCATCACTCATATTCTCCAATTTATCCTGTAGTTCCGATATTTTCTTCATCGAGTTTTGATACATTTCTTGTAGGGTTTGCATCTCCTTTTCCAACTTTGTAATGTAGTTTTGGGTAGACTCATTAATTTTATCAATAATAAGTTTCTGGTTTAACATTTTAGCTTCTAGATCCTTAATAACTCCTTTATCATGTATTATTTCACTTTCTAATTTTGATTTTAAATTTGAAAGGAGGTTTTCAGTATTTATTTTATCTTGAATAGCTTCTTCTTTTTCATTTATTATCTTTTGCTTCTCTTTTTCTACTAACTTTTTGGCCTCGTCAGCTTTGCTCAGAAGTAGCTGAGAAGATGTCTGCATTTTCAACAATGTTTGTTCTAAGGAATTGCTTTTAGAGTGTTTGGCATCTAAACATTTTCTTATCCTATCCAAGGAAGATAGCACATCTTCTACGTTGCAGTGGTCTGGTGACAACGTACTATCGCCTACGTTACTCAATTCAATCTCTTTTATAACAGTTACTATATTTTCTTTTTCATTTTGTAAATTATTTATTAATGACATGTATTTATGTTTATCTAGTAAACTTTCATCTGATTTCCTCTTGCTGGCTGATAGTTGCTGTTCTAATTGTGCGTTTTCATTTTGAAGTTGGGCTAACTCCATTTTCATGTTGTGAGTGGCTCTGGAATCTGGAATATAAAATTAACAAGTAACTTTTGTACAATTTACCTTATCATGTAATCAGTGACAGGTAAGTAAGTTAGACATACGATGGGCTTCCATTTTCTTAAGGGATTGGTCGATCTTTTGGTAGCTGTTGTCTTTTATCTGTTCACCAGTGTTGAGAACTTCTTCAAGGTGATTGTGCAGCATTCTTACTTCAAACTCCAGCTCATTAACTTGATTCTCTAGAATGGCTATCTTACCATCACGAGCTAATACTTTCTCACTTAGATTATCAACAATACTCTCCTGAAACATCATATAATTCTAAATATGTACACTCTTAATTAATATTTATAATATTTATTTATAATAATATTTCATACCGATTCGTCTAGTTTATCTAACAAGTCTCTGATTTTATTTTGTGTTTGAACTTTTTCTCTTTTCATTATTTCTATTTCTTTTATGATTTCAGCATATTCGGCATCAGCAGGTGTAACTAAGTTCGTTGAAAGCTAAAATAAAATAAAATGCAATATTCTTTAAAGTTGCCAAAAAATAATAACGATCCTAGTTTATTTTTAGATTTGGGTCGCACCTCTGTTCTTGCATTTATTAAAGCCTTTTCTAAATCTTCACTATGCGTAAGTAAATTTTGACTTTCACTGTTAAGCGCGTGATTTTCTATTGCTATCTTTCTTAAATCCTCTAGCTGTGTATCTAAAATTATCTCAAGCTTTGCCTTTTCAGCTTTCATTTTATCATGAGCTCTTTTTAATTTGTTAAATTCATTTTCCATGGTTTCATAGTATTTAATCCTGTTCATCAATTCCGCACTTTGTTTTTGTTCTGCAATCAAATTGGTTGTAGACGACATATTTTCCACTTCCAATGTTTTCTTTTCTCCCAATAACTCGTCATAAGCCTTCTTCAATTCTACTAGCTCTTTCTGCAAGTCGGTGACTTGCCCCGACCTTTCCATTAAATGTTTATTTTGAGCCTGTAAACTATTAAGCTTAAGCAAAAGGTCATCCATGTCCTTAGTTTTACCTTTCAATTCATTCATTAAATCATCTTTGTATGTAGCGGTTTCTCTAATTTTTTTCTCTAGTACATCACTTTCTCTTTTCGTTAATTTTATTGAATATTCAGCATTATCAAGTTCAAAGGATTTGTTACGTAATTCTTTTTCTAATCTTTGATTTTCAATCACCAATTTTTCATGAGCTTCCTTTAAGATTTCAAATTCGGCAGATACGTCATTAAATTTGTTTTCCAGAATGCCACTTCCGTTCTTCATTAAATCCAGAGAAGTTTTATAGTTACTATTTTCATCGTGTAATTCATTGATATCATGAATTGCATGACTATTTTCTTCGCGAAGCCTTTGAATTTCTTGAATCAAAATTGAGTTATTATTTTCCTGATTGGTTACTTTCATTTGAAGTTCTTTATTTTCGTCCATCGTTCTAAGTAACATTTGTTTAAGTTCCTCATAACTTTCTGTCTGTATTTTTGACATATCATCTTGTTTTTGAATCAAGTCATCATAATCTTTCACTTTTCCCAATAATTCTTGACTCTCATTTCTTGCCAACTGTAGTGAATAAAGGGCTTCATTTTTTTCATTTTCTATCGAATTTATACTTTTATTGTACATTTCTTGAACTTCGCTAAGTCTTTTGATAAGATCTATGTTTTCAGATTCTCTCTGATCGATTTCGCCTATTAATCTCTCCACTTCATGAGATTTATTGTTAATTATACTGATTGAATTTTCTACAGCTATTGTTTTTTCTTCAACATCTTGAGCTAAGGTTCGGTTTTCTTGTATTAGTTTATGTACTTCTTCTTGAAAATCTTCGGTATATTTTTCTAAATAGTTATTGCGTTGTAATGTTTTTTCATATGTACCTGTAATTTAAATTACGTTTGTGCCGTATTTTGATATAATTTGTATATTATAATTAAGAAGCAAATCGTAGCCAAAAGTGAAATAAATAAAAAAGAAAACTTACTTTTCCAATCTTCAATTTCCATCCTCAAATTATTAATAAGATCGAGTTTATCCTGGAAATCTTTTTGTAACGTTTGTTTTTCTTCTTCAGTGCAAAATAAGGCATTCTTAAGATTCTTAATCTGATCTTTAAGTGACTCTATTTCATCGATTAATGCAATGAAATTCGAAGAAGTTTCATTAGACTGAAACTAACATTTAAAATAAAATAAATATTTGTTATCATGATCACCATCCTCCTGCCCTTATCCCGTTCCGTGGTGCAAATGAAATAACGATTATTACGTAATAAAATAAATAAATACATTTTTAATTTTTTACAGTAAATATGAAATAGAGGTTTGAATTTTGCAATGATGTTAAAATAAAAGGTTACATCCATTACAAATATAGCCGTAATAGAATAATACTAACCTTTTCTTGATCTTGTTCCAAAAGTCTATCTATTTGCAGTGATAAACTTTTTATTTGCTGTTCTTGACACATAACTTTACATTCTGTTTCCTTTAATTTACATTCCAAATTATTTTTTTCTTTTTCAAAAGCTATTACAGTGTCATTTAATTTATTTTCTAAACTTATATTTTCATTTCTAAGTTCATCTATTGTGATCGATTTAATATTATTAATTTCCGTCTCAGCTTTAAGTTGCGTCTCAATATTTGATGATTCCTCCGCAAGTATTAAGTACTGCTCTTTCAACGAATCCAGATCGACTGAACGCCTTCGATAATGCTCTTTTTCATTCCACAACGTATTGTATTCCCTTAATTGACTTTTTAAATTTTCATATTCTTTTTCCAACTCCTCGTAATTTTGACACCTTATTTGTAAGCATTCCTTTTCATGTTTCAAAGATTCGTAGCATGTCATTAAATCATCGTAGTTCTCTTGTAAATGTTTGAGACGTTTCAAATTTTCTGTATCTATGCTGTAATTGTCTGTACAAAAGCTTTCAAACATTTGATCATCATCGGGTTTTATAGAACCGCTATCTTTACTGAGAATATCCTTCATTTCATCGTTCTCCATTATATCAGCAACGAGTTGGGCTCTTTTGTTATCAAGAGTTGGCTGCTTGAATTCCGCTGTTGTAAGTGCATACGTAGTCTCAACTCGCGCAACTATTTCAGCACGATAACAAGGGCAGTCCTGTGCTGATGAGGTATTGAAATCTTGCGAACAAGGAGCTATTAAGGCTAGACAAAACTTTTCTATCACCTTCATCTTATATAGGATTCGTCCTTTTATGTCAATGCCGCGTGTATCCTTTCCAGATGTCTGTATCAGAACAATAAAATATACTATACATATATTGAAGTATCAGTCAGTCTGTCTGTCTATTTGTTCCCTCTAATCTTCGAAATGGCTGGTAGTAGTTACGAGTAGTAACTGAAGCTACCTTTGTTTAAAAAAACATTAGGGTCCCGCGGGTCACCTATAATTAACTCCACGCGGGTGAAACCACAGGGCATAGCTAGTACATATATACAGTTTGAATCTTATACAACATTTATTATATAGCTTACCAGAAGATCCAAATACTGTTTATATTTAGCATTCTGCGATAGAGTGCCAAATATTTTTTCCAAAGCCGTGTAAATATGGGCATAAATACAATATGGCTCACAAACATCATTCTCCATGACCTTGAATAAGATATTGAATAAGAATAATTTATAGAAGAATAAGTTAGAATCAATATTAGGTTTTTACTAGACTTACATACTAAATTCTTAAAAATGGTTGGGTTTAGGGAGCCCAAAAACCACAAAAAACAAGGGAAGAAAACTCGACGCTTGGACGCATGAGGTGTGATCACGAGTAGCTTAATTGGCGGATCCATACTGCGTTGTGGGTTCGGATCCCGCCTCATGTTCGTATTTTCCTAACCATTTTTAAGAAGTTAGAGTAAATTAAAAAGCCTAAAATAAATTACAGTTAAAAGAACGTACAGCAATAGTATTCTGCATAGCATTCATTTTTGCGTCCTTGGCGATGAGTGCGTCTTGCAGATCGTCAATTCTAGTGTCATGAGCAGCTGAAAGCATGAGAGGTTAAGATGACATAAAGAAGGAAATGCATGAATGTGGATGAAGCGAAATAAGTATGTAAGGATCATAGCATGTGGCAAACGGTGGTCGCTGCCTACCTCCATGGGATAGAGTGTAGCTTACGTGTATGATATAAAGAACTAACTTCAGTTCCTAAAACGAAAAATACTCATTACATAACATGTTAACTTGACGTGGGAATCCAACTTGCGGCACCTAGTGTAGCAGTCGGATATACTAACCACTAGACCAGTAAAAGCAACCTTCCGAACCAGGCTTTAGCATGTATAATCCTGTATAATTATGTGATTCTGACGATTTGAAAGTACTTTGTAAAAAGTCGAATAAAGATATTTTCGACCAACGGTATCGTCGAGGAACGAACAATTTGTTACCACGTGTGATCGGCGCGTCGTTACCACCGACCTTCACCAGAACAATGAGGTATGTCGATATGAACTTACACGTAGAAGCATCGCAAGGACATTCCAGTCCCACTTGGTTAATCTTCGATTCCGTTTGTGGTGCTGGTTTTCCAAAAGACACCTATAAATCATTGAAAAACGTAAGTATGTCCGAAACAAACATGGAATACTCAGAATACAACACATTATATACTAACTACTTAATTCAAAAATATAAACGGCCGTCGTGAGATATGTGAATTAAGTTGACAATTGCGGTTATAGTGTCACGGTTGAGTAGGAGAATAAGGGATGAATATGTTACATACATACATATGCACACGCCTGTATTCCCCGAAAGGGTAGGCAGAGGTGTTGTTATCACAACACCCACTTTTCACCGAATTTGATTAAGTGCCATCGTGACACATAGTGAGTCTATCGCCGGCTTAGGCACTATACATACGTCTTTGAATTACTTCTCAGAAATATGCAGGTTTCCTCACGATGGTTTCCTTCACCGTAAAGCACGTGGTGTGAAATCACTGTACATAAGTTTTTTAGAAAATCTCATTGGTACAGGCCCCGCTGGGATTCGAACTTGCTTCGCTTGCGTAGCAGGCGACTGCTCAAACCCCGAGGTCACCACAGCTGTTGGTCACACATATGTTGAGGTATCTAATTAAGTCACTGTTTGAACCCTCCTTTTTATTGACGAGGTGGATAGCTTCAAAAGATCCTCGACCGCCCTGGGAGAGGCAGGTCGGGGTATGTGGGATTTGTGTGCTTAGTGGGGACTCCAGGTACTTGTTTAACCCTTCCTCACACAACCTGCCTTCACTCAACTCGACAAACTATACAATTACTCAAATAATCAAATTGCGCAAGTATAATATCGAAGAACCCAATAGGATATTGCCCGACCCGGGGATCGAACCTAGGACCTCGTGTGCGTTTGCGACTACTATACCAACGAGGCAGTCCCATGAAGTTAATAAATAATAAAATATATTAGCATAAACAAAATTGGGTCTGAAAGTTTTATATTTCAATAACTTATATATCTAAATAAATATAACAAATAAAGCAAATTATATACCATATAATACTTCAACAGGAAACTAAATATCGTTAGTACCTAATACTATACGGTACTGCATTGTTATTTTTGCAAATATTTACCTCATCGCCTTTATATTTAGCCGGCTGAAACAAACAAGGTCAATTAACATTACGTTTGAAAAAACATTCTATATATTTTGCAAACAATACTATTATTTGGTTGATTACCTCATCGCCTCTTGATTTGCCAGTCTGAAATAAAAACATTTTACTTACTCTTGGTAATATTAACACAGTATTATTATAGTCGAATGGTCTATGAAATCGGCAGTAAGTTCAAAACCCAGCGGTCTACCAATATATTTTTTTTTAAAGTCCAACATGAGCTTTACTGTGACTGAGAGGTGATATAAGGCGTATTTCTTACAATTCCTGAGACAGTGATAGACATACCATCTATTAAGTAATATAAAGTTCGTCGGTGATAAATACACCTTCTGAAATATCGCCTAATATCGGGGTAGGTACTAGGTAGAGATTGGAACTCAAATTCCTTTTTCACTCGCTTTTTTTTAAACATATTCGCAACTTATTTTTATCAGTCACTCTGTAAGGTTCCTTAACGTCGAACTCGACGTCGAGCGTCGGTTTAATGAAACCGTAACTATATGTTATGTATCAATTTACTAATATTATAATGACGATAAAGTTCAATTTTGTATCTTTGAAATTGACACTCGATGTCGAATACGATGCTAGGAAATCGTTCAGAATAACGCAGATGTTCGTTCGATATTATTGATGTTCTTGTATTATAGAACTCAATAAGATACTTACCTCAAATGCCTCGGAGTCAATACCCTGAAAAAATCAGAACGTGAATTAAAAAAATATATATATGTGTAGCAAAAAATATCTGAATACGAAATTAGCTGCCTTTACAGACCTCTGTGAAACCGGACAGATCCAAGTCAAGGCACTGAAAAATTAAAATAATATTATTCTAAACCCTGAAGTACATAATCTACCCTATCAATGTAGAATATAGAATTGCTATAAGTCGTATGGATTTACGTAACGTAAGATTATCATGGTCATGTGCGCTGTGCTCCAAATATTCGAATTTCGTTGTTGATTGATCTCGAGACACGCTATATTGGCTTGTCAACGTTTAAACATGATAAAATATAAATATACACTTGGTAACTGATATAAGGAAGTTGCTCTTAAAGCCGCATCACGAAAGGCACGAGGGTAAATTTACTTAAAAGCTGGATCTAGGCGGGTGAAGGGCACATTCAACATCTGCCCGGTCTCAGCTTCATAATAAATCATATCATTGATCATCATCGCCCTGGCCTTATCCCATACATTGTTGGGGTCGGCACTTGATTCACCCCGATGTGGCTGATCACCTGATTTTTATACGAAGCGACTGCCATCTGACCTTCGCAACCCCTTTAACGAGGAAAATCTGTGATCTGGGTTAAACCAGTTATCAGACAGATGGCTGGCATTCTCGTCATACTTGTAAACAGGTGCTAGTGGGGGCTGGTCATCTCAAGCTACACAATTATTCGTAGTACTTATTTTTAGTTTTTAATTATTTTTTTATATCGACTTTTGTGCACTGGAACTGTGTCCATGGGCTTATATATATGTTTTATGTTTTATATTGTATTACTCAAAGCGGTAAATTTTTGCGGTAAAACATTGTGAGTAAAACCTGCTTAAGTCCCGAAGCAATTGGAAGATTTATTTAAGGCGTTCACTGCTAACGACGCGTATGTACGTCCAACTGTTAGAGAATTTACGAAGAAGTTGAAATGTTAGCAGTGAATGTGTTAAAGTGCACACGACGGCGAAAGACTCGCCTTTTGTCACGTTCGTCCTTAATCTTTGGTGATTAGTTAGTGTTGTTATTACAACATCTCTGCCTGTCCCTTCGGAGAATATAGGAGTGTGCATTTGTATGTATCTTTTATAATAATTGGTGTTGCTAGCGTAAACGCTACGCTTACCTTATTTAGCCATGATACGCTTGCAAAGCAGACATTGCAAGCAGACTGTAATTATGCTTTTTTTAATTACTTTGTTAAAAAAGTCTACAAATCGAAATTTATTATTGATATTAGTTTCTTACCATCTCATCAAGTTCTTTATTAGCTGCTTTGATGGCGGCGTGCTGAAACATAATGTATCGAAATTATAAAATATATCAACAGTATCAATGCGGACAGGACTCTGATATTGTACTCGTAAGTAAAAACCAGTAACTTTATATTGCAGGTTTTAAAGATTCTCCCCCTTATTAGTATAGGAGTAGCTCCATCTCGTTCTGTGATACGATGTAAAAAAGGATGGACATAGTTTTAATCCGAGATTGGTCTAGTCTTCGCTTATACCATATTGTTATGAGGGGTTATAAGTGTAAGTATAACTTACAGGATTAATCATTAGTTGGGGTATTTTATTATAACTATGAAAGGTGCTACGGGAATGTGGACTTACGGCAGTTGCTATTTCACACTTTTGCTCACAAGTCAAGTCGAGTTCGTCATACGCAGCCAACATTTGCTCAAACTCCTCAATCTTCGCTTTGAGACGTGCTATCTCTGCATTCTTAGTTCCCATCAGAGTGTCGACTATCACCGACGTCGGCACGTACTTAGGGGTGACCGTCTCATTATTCCTCTTTATGATTTCAACCAAGTGCTCGGCTTTGTCTGAACAGAAGTGGGACCAGGCTCGCGCGTCGGTACAGGACGCGTAAGCCTTCAGTTTCCCTTCATTCCTTGCCGGTATATCAAACAGATCGTACTCATTAAACACTCGTTCCCTTTTTGTTATAAAAGACATCGCGATCCCAGCTGTTTCGTCTACTTACAATAAATAATATTTTTCTAAACGTATATAAATATATTGTTTTTCACCGCCATTCATTTTACGCATAACGTAACGATTTTTATTTTAATAGTTTTGACTTACAGCGAAATGTAAATAAGGTAAAATGTATCAAATATTTTGTAATGTCATCAGAAATCTAGGCGGAATGGTGGCTTGAAATAGAATGTCAATTCCTTTTGAATAATTTTTCGTTTGTTATTTTAGGCATAAAAGAGGTTTGAACTGATTTTGGCATGGTCCATCCGAGCCCTCTATTGTAGCCAATGAGAAAGGATACATTATTTAATAGGAGGTTTATTAGTTATAGCGGCATTTTCAAAGAACAAGTTAGATATCTCGCGGGTGGAAGCTACAATTTTATTAATGTGCTCACCATAAATTATCGAAAACACAATATAAACTTTTTGCAGTACACGGCGTTTTATCCAAGGGGTTTTATCTATGAATTTTGTTGTAAGTCAATGTGATTTCTTAACAACCCTTGATACCTACTCGTCAAACCCTTTTGGTTTCAAAATTCCACGTCCTCCAAAGAAATGAACGAAAGGTCGTTAGACTGTTTAGCAGGTGTATCTATTCAATGAATTACTATACAGATCGTGATTGTCTTAGACTTTTAGCACGCAACGAAGGTAGGATCAAGTCTTACGAATCCTGCACTGACATCAGAGCATGGAGTCATGACAGGCGAGTCCAAGATCGATACCTCAGGGAATGGATCAAGTGCGATATGCCTATTTGTGTCATACCACTTAGCACTTTCACCTACTTTCAGAGGATAATGACGTGCAGAAGTCGTGGACGGGTATGTATAGCTGCTCCCAACCCTAACACTCTCACATGCCCCGGAGCCCTAAAGGATGATTCCGGCTTTGGTTTTGTGTAAAAAATTCTTGTTTTTTAAGTGTTTCGTACGAATTCGTTGTATGGTAAACTGTTTTGTGTTGGGTGAAGTTTGTGCTGGTAGAGTAAATGGCGAATTCCATTCGGAGTTCTGTATGAGTTCCTCCCAGTATTCTCATGCCTTTATCGCATTTTATGCGGTGCGGTGCAATATGTTTTTCTCTTACTTTGCGCTATATCAGCCGTCATGTCTTTATGCACTCTCATTCCAGCCATTTTATCTTTCACACAATACACCTACAGTTTCTTAAGGCCTCCTCACTCCTTTTTAACGAATCACATTATAAACAAAATCGTATGTATAGTGAGCAGCTTTTGTTGCAAGAACTTTCAATTCCTTGATATGGGAAACATATGGGGACAGTTTTATTATTTTTGTACCCTTAATCATGTTAAATGGTTTTCAGGCTACTCCCCACTGTCATCCTAATTGTAAATCTAAGGTACTATTGGAAAGCATTTGTAAATCTTGTCATGCAATGAAGGAATGTTTAAAGCAGAATGAAAATTTCGAGAAATATTTCGAGGAGGTAAGTATATTTCTTTTGTAACATTACTTGCTATTAAGTTCCAAATAAGCTGATATAAATTTTTATATTTTAGGAAGAGTTTGAGACGAGTCTTTGGCCCTGCGAAAGATGCTTGGAGGCCTTGAAGAGCATTAAAATGTTTTGGAAGATAATTATCGAAAAACTATTTAATATCAACATATCTAAAAACGAGGAAATGAACAAAGTCGTCTGTAGTCGCAGTGAAAGTATCAAATCTCTGGCGAAGGTATGGCAAAGCGAAATGGTGCACCAAGCATTATTCGTCAAAAATGTAAAGCCACTGTTAACACGTTCACCACAGGTGAAACGAAGCAACGATCCATGGAGAAATTATTCGAGGACAGAATCTAAACCAATCAATCCCGTGAAAATTTATTCTGATCCCAAAGAAGAGGGCTTTCACACAATATCCTGTACCAAGTCCCAAAGTGCGAAAGCTACAAACACGAATATAATGTCAAGTTCTAGTTTACATAGAAATAGCAAAGAAATGAGATACAGCAAAAAACTTAACAAGTGTATATCTGTACAGGTTGAATTGACAGATGTAGGATGTGATACGTGCGATGTCCAAAACGATAATGAAATAAATGAATTACTTCTTTATAAAAAAAAATTACAAGAGAAACAGGACTCGCAAAATGCTGAAATTGAAAGGCTTAGACAAGAAAACAATTCGTTGAAACTAGAATTGCAGAATTTATATAAACGTTGTCCATGGAAGAGCGAAGTGTGCGCACCATCATTGAAACTTGGTCATGAGACCGTAGTTTTGCGTCAACCTCTTGATTCTTTTCTCGATGAAAGTTTACCTTCCAGCTTACCAAAAGACATTGATTCTGAAATGATAATCACCATGAGAAATTGTAAGAATGAGGTAATTATACATTTTATACCTTTGATGTCTTGCAAGTAGCCCTGAAAAGTTTCCGGGTATCATTTAATTTACGCTGCTAAATTTTAATTGCCGTTGCCAAATTTATGCAAAAGCCAGCGTCTCAAAGTTCCTATACTATATAATAGGAAGGTAATCATAAATTGTATACCTTATTTTCTCAAATTGAGAAGTCACGAAAAATTTCTCGTTTTGCATTTACCTTACTCTTAAATTTGTTCTTAGACAAATGCAGGTTTAATAATTTATAAAAAAGTTGATGAGATAACCTCATTTGTACATGATAGAATGTTAGAATTCGCATCTTTATAGCTTCCCCTGTCGACATACACCCTCAATTTGCATTTCCATATACCCTAAATTGGCGTATGTTACTTTTTTACTGAACCATGCATTTCAGAATTACAAGCACGTATCTTTATTGCAAGTGCTTCATAAAACTAATGAGCGAGTTTCTAACGAATCGATCCCGAATGAAACATGCAACAAAAAAGAAGATCCTGTGTATTTATTGACTAAAGGTAGGCATATAATCCATATTATAATTGGATGACGTGGAATTTAGAAACAATATTTTGGGTTGGACGAGTAACAGGTTTATAAGACCATAAAAATAATTAAAATATTATATTGGCTTTGGATACTTCCAAGGCAAGGTTTCGGCTTTACACTACTTATCCTTATAATATATTTTGAATATTCGATAATTTTAGTGCAAAATACGTTTGGGGCAATGGTTAGAAGAGAAATGTCGCTGGCCAGGGAGAAGAGGCACCGACCGCAGAAGACTGATATCGAAGCAACATTCCACAGAATGAGTACAAGTAGATCTGCACCATCTTGCTCTACACTGTCTTCATACTCATCGACTAATTTCGTAAGTTTACCATACATAAATACTTAATGGTGACGTCTGTATTCCCGAAGGGGTAGGTTGGTGGTATGTGTTGTAATAACAACACCCACTTCTCAGCTAATATGATTAAGCGACAACGTGACAGATGGTGAGTCTATCGCCGTCTCAGACACTATACATACGTCTTTGAATTACTTCTCAGAAATAAGCAGGTTTCCTCACGTGGGGTGAAACCGCAGCAGCATAAGTTTTTAGAAAACCTCAAAGGTACGGCCCCTTGGTATTTGAACTTGCATCACTTGCGTAGCATGTAACTGCTCAAACCCCACTGCCACCACGGCTCTGTAAGTTTACCACTGACGAATTAAACAGGCATGGAATGGTATTACTCCAACTGTTGGTAATTGGTCACCGCAACCTAACACAAGCGTAAAGTATCAATACTACATAATTTGTGTTTGGCACCATATGAAAGCCTTTCTCACACACAAAATGGTTGACCTTGTTAATGTCTTTCTGCACTTTTTGAAGAGCCCCGTGAGAAACTTCGTCAAGGAGCTGTTTGGATCGCATAGTAGTTACGATACTATTTTGGTTACAAGCTGTAAGGATACACTCTCTGTCACATCATCATCTCAAATAATTATTCAAAACTCTATCAAATAATTCCAGAACATGATGTCCATCATGAATGTTTTTTTTATGTTTGTTACAGATGTCGCCAAATAAAGAGTGGGATAAATCTAAACCATAACGTGGAGCCACAGAAATGTATAAAACACCAATAAAAATTAATACATTTCTTTAAAAGTTATTCAAAGTTTATTTAAATTGTTCCATGATCTTCAGTATACGATCATATATTAATTCCTTGGCATTAATTGCGAACACAAAATCTAGGTGATTGAACTTATCTAAAGGAACCCGAAATTTTCCCAAGACAGACTTTACTTCCCTTGCTAACTTTTCTACATCTTGAGGTGTTGATAACCAATCATTGTCACCGTAATGGAGAAAAGCAGGGGCGGTAATTGCACTCAGGTTGTAGGCAGGTGGTCTAAATGTCCCATAGATTATTTTATTTGAGAGCGAGCCGTGATCAAAGTTAACGTATTTGCCAGAGTTGTACAGCTGTCCAAAGTGGATGATCTGTCGCGTCGAGGCACCGGCGGGAGTGTGCCCAAAGATAACTGGAAGCATCGTCTGAAACAATGTACTAAGTCATCATCACCCTGCCGGGATAAGGCCAGGGTGATGATGACACATACCTAGACATACTTTATTTGTTAGCTAATATTAAAGTCATAGTTGTATTAGGTATACATCGACCTTTAATAAACAATAAGACTGCACGAGATGACGCCATTTTAGTAAAAGTTTCAATATCTACCGTATTCAATTGATCTGCGTTGAATCCACAGATGAGGAATAACAAATTTGTGCAGAGCACTTGCGTGATTGCTTCTTCAATGCAAAATTTTTGTCCAGCTAGTTCATTGAGCTTTCCATTCGGTAATATTTCATTGGTTCCTAATATTTTGAGTATTGTCTGAAAGAAAAGACGCTCGTGTTAAAGTCTTTTGCTATTTAAGTGTCCAAAAATGATATAAAACGTTAACATATAGATTGCTGTTCTGAATTATCTGTCAGATTTGATCTATCCTTATTAACCTACATAATATCACTTCAGATGGATAGAATATTGAAAGCGGCAGTAAGTGGTCTTACAGAAGAATTGAGATATCTATTATAGCTCTCGTTGTTATCAGATTCACTAGACAAGTCTTAACTAACGCTGTCCTCAATTACAACGATAGTGAAGATAACAAATACTTTATAGATAACTTACACTCAGTGAATCCGTGAAAGGTGCAATGGCTTTTATAAGAGGACTCTTCATATTACCGACATAAGCAACCGGAGCTAAGGCTTGCATTGCGGATATTTTGTCATTATATTCCGGCCTTGTTGACATCAGCACCCAGAAAACAGTGGTGCCTTGTGAAAAACCGACATATTGCATCTGATGGACTCCAGTTTCGTTGATGACGTAATCGATCATAGCTGGAAGGTCGTAGTATCCAATCTCGTGCCAACTGAACTTCCAAAAGGCGGAGGATGTAGGCTTCAATGACACGTGACTGCGGGAGTAGGTATTACCCCTGGCATTACCCATCCATACGTCATAACCAGCGTCTGCTAGGATATATGCTGAGAAGGAAAATTAAATACTTTTGATATAATTACATACAAACAATTGCTCAAGCCTCTTTTCCCCAAAAGTTAGCAGGGTGCACTAAGTCCAGCTACATTTCGCCGGTTATGTTAAGTCCCAAAGAAATGGCTATTAAATCTATATGGATACAAATTAAAATTATTAATTCAGTTAGGGCTCTTTAGGGCATGTAGGTATAAAATCCGAAAAATTTACCATCTGTTCGGAAATAGCGTGCTACGTGCCATGTTATAATGATCTTAAGACCTTGTAAATGCCGAGCATTTTGAGTATGCTTCTCAAATGATTAGGTATGTCTCTCACCAAGTCCTTTCCCAGGTGTCATCAGCACCCACTCTGCTGAAGACGAGAACAGCCCGTGTTGCAGAAATACCACCGGTCTGGGTCCGTTTGATTCATGGTCTCTTCCGTGGGGTATTCTGTGCATTTCCAGAATGTACCTATCCTCAGTGTACACCCGGTGAATCTCGGAACGGTAGCCATATTTTCTTAGCAGAGAAAACTATTGAAGGACATTACACAAAGACATGATCATGTTTACTATTTTGCCAGAGAAACTCGTCAAGATTTGTTTAAAAGTTGTTTTTCAAATCCCTGGTAGACAACGGTCACAAATTTACCGAGATTAGTATAATATTCTACTCCAAACTCTTATTTTATCATTTGAATGGAATTTGAACCAACCTATCTAACTTGCTTCATCTTAAATTGTTTGCTTGGAAGGTTCTGTAACGTCACTTATAATCTCACACTAGTCGTAGGTACAAAGCGACGCTTCTGTTACACTTTTTGGGTACGGAGCTCTACAAATAATGACATGCAATACACTCTATGTCTACAAATTAACACTTGGCTAAAAAATAATGTGATGATTACCACTTACAGTATCAAGACTCGCGTCTTCAAGAATATCAGAATCCGTAGCATTATCTACCAGATCTTCATCTTCTGCCTTAAGGCTATAACAAAACAATATTCCTACAACCGTTATAGTTAAAACCAAATAAGACATAACGGATATTGAAGAGCCAACGACTCCTTGTAAGATGGCCAGTTGACTAAAATCTAGTAAACAGTATTTCATAAGAGCTTAATTATTTGATTAGGCGATAAGCCTATTTCAGGGTAATGGTCGGAAGATTGGTTATTGACAAAGACGATATGGAATTACCTCATAGATTTAATTGGTACCTACCTACACATTCGTGTCTATTGCTGGTACCTCTAAAGATAGCCACTTCATCCCGTAAGAGGTGGTGAACAATTATAATTATAAATTATATATGCTCACGCCATCCCAGAAGGATCAAAGGGCAGAGGTGTTGTAACAGCAATACCCACATTTCACCGAATATGATTAAGTTACAACGTGACAGAGGGTGAGTCCATCGCCGTCTCAGGCACTAGACATACGTCTTTGAATTACTTTTGAGACTTATGCAAGTTTCCTCACGATGTTTTCCTTCACCGTAAACCACGTGGTGAATCACTACACATAAGTTTTTAGAAAAACTAACTAAAAAGAAATACAGGTCCCGCTGAGATTCGAACTTCCGTCGCTTGGGTAATAGGCGACTGCTCAAACTCCGAGGCTACCACGCATCTTATTATTATAAAATAATTTGTAATATATGTTTTTTTTCAAGAGCTTCCTAGGTCTCCTTGAAATAGTCAGCAGCCAAGTCACGGCTAATATGCCTAGTATACGGAGTCATGCAGATACCTATAGTGCAATGTAGAGCAACTTGTTATCACCAATATCATTCCATGCGTGTGGGTAGAGGTGTGGAATTATAAAAATGAAGTTGTCTATTATTCAATACATTATATCAATAAAGTCCTAATTTTACAATCGCAGTTATTATAAAATTTCTTTATGTAGTGTTTTTATTCTATAAAAAAATTATAATCGTGCTGTTGGACTGGGGAATCACGCGCGCGTTTGGATTGATCATGTGTCATGGATCCCATCAATTTAACTAACAACAATAAATATTTATGTTCAAATATTAATGAATAAGTCATATTTATGCAAGTTAAACATTTTTTTTATTATACCCAAAAGCCTTGTTTCTTAAACGACGCAAATATATTTTATATCTGTAATCTTGGTCTGTCACAACAGTCGTAATTATTGTCTGTGTTGTTTTCTTGTATTCAATTTCAGTTCAGTGGTTTTCTTTCGCATCATTCTGATTTTTTTGTGAATTGTTTGTTTTGCTTATTTAATTGGCATTACATTTGCATGTATACCTATCACTCGCTATGGCAAATCAAGAGATTAGTTTAAAATGGAACGGATACCAGAGTAATATTCTGACAAACGTAAAGGAGTTGTATAGCGACGAACGCCTATCGGACGTCACTTTAGTTTCAGAAGGCCACAGTTTTAAGGCTCACAAAGTTATTTTATCAGCTAATAGTTCGGTATTTAGGACTATATTTCAGGTATTTATAATCTATTCGTATACAGAAGTGAGTTTTCCTACAGTTAGAGTTATAGTGTTGTAACACCCACTCGTATTTTTTCACAGCAAAACCCCCACAAGGATCCAATTATAGTGCTTCATGACATCAACACAGCCTCCTTGCGAACACTGCTGACCTTTATGTATAATGGTGAAGTTAATGTGACCGAAGAATTCTTACCTCTGCTGCTGAAAACTGCAGAAGTATTGAGAATTTGTGGCTTGTCGACTGGTGATGCTTCTAAGGAGGAAGATGTTAGTATTCTTACTCCCTATCCTAGCCTCTTTATTGTAAAACATAGACTAAGATAGTCTTTGGTTTAACAGTAGCTACATCTCTTTCTGTGATACGGTTTTGAAAAGGGATGGACATAGTATTAGTCTAAGTTTAACCTAGTTCATTTCAACCATGTTTTGTTGAAAGGGTAATGTTTTTAAATTGAATGGTATATCTATTGCTATTCTATACATATGCTTGTCAAAGTCCTGACTCAACAATCCTTTGACATTGGTGGAATAGCTGTATTCAAACTTGTCGCTATAAATAAATGAAAGAAAGAAAGACTATATCAATGTACCATCTAAATCACTGATCCTAAAGATATGAAATTTGGAGAGTGTGATCTTGGTGAGGTGGTATACTCTAATAAAGGGTTTGAATTATTTATCTGATGTCTTACTGCCGCACATTGGAAGTTGCATGCATAAGATAGTACCAACTAGGGTCCGAAGAGAAACCCTGTTATAGCAACATAAGCATGTTCTATACAGGTCATATTAACTTAAGAATAGATTGAAATCTTGTGGCATAGGATTTGTAAATTGTTTATTATGTAAATAGGGGCCAGAGACCACACACTCCATAATCGCACAAATTTTTATTTCTACTAATTGTATATTGGGAGCCGTGGTGGCCCCGGGGTTTGAACAGTCGCCTGCTACGCAAGCAATGCAAGTTCGAATCCCAGTGGGGTCTGTACCAATGAGTTTTTCTAAAAAACTTATGTACAGTGATTTCACACCACATGCTTTTCGGTGAAGGAAAACATCGTGAGGAAACCTGCATATTTCTGAGAAGTAATTCAAAGACGTATGTATAGTGCCTGAGACGGCGACAGACTCACCATCTGTCACATTGGCATTTAATCAAATTCTGTGAAAAGTGGATGTTGTGATAACACCCCTCTGCCTACCCCTTCGGGGAATACAGGCGTGAGCATATGTATTTATGTATGTACTAATTGTATAAATACATCATTTTCTCATTATCTTTCTGAAAGTACTACTTAAAACCAGGGGTGTGCATTCCATATAAGTAGATAAGCAGTGCTTACCATTTTGTGATGACTGAATACACCAGTGTTGTGTGTGTAACCTTTTGTTTGTGTGTGTGTCTATACCAAAACATATGCCACACTATAGTATTTAACCTACCTATCTACCTACTTACTGTATATGCTTACCCCTTTGAAATCCAATGCACTACTCTGCTTATATCTACTTTTGCCACCCCGACCACCGCCAGCAGGCCCTCCGGCCCCCTTTTACCCGCCTCTTACGACAGGCAGGGGATACCATAGCCATATTCTTAGACCCTGGCTATTTTGTGGTGTATCTACTATACAAAACTGACTCAGATATAGTACTTCTGTTCCGACATTGATGTATGACAAGAAAGTAACTCAATGTATCTTCTTCCAGAAAACTATGACAGCACATCCTAAAAAGCGTAAGAAGAGTGAGCATGAAGATAACAATAATAGAACTAAGAAACCTACACTGGCTCCCGTGAAACCTGATACAGCAACTAGTCTTGCCGTAGTCAATTTGGATATTAACAAAAGCGCTGTAAGTTATTCATATCAGTTACTTCAACACACCTAATTGTTTAGGCTATAAACATTAACTTTATAGTGACCCATACTACACTGATTCTCATTGGTCTAAAGGTTGCAAACACTAGCGGGGAACACAAGATGGAACACAAGATCCTGGATTTTTTATTTGCATGTTCGGTTCTCACTAAAAGCAACCTTTTTAACCCAGTGCTAATATATAAAATCCTGAATAATCATGTTATATTGTAAATTTTTACTAAATACTTGTTAATGTCTAATCAAATAATGATATTTTTAATTGAATTTAAAAGAGACTGAGAATCAGGAACAGTCTGATGGTAAGTAAAATTGTTTCAAAGTCGTCAATGATTTATCTTTCAGACTATGATCCCAAAGGTGGAGCCCATTGATTCCCCATTAACAGATTACTCTGGTGAGAACACAAACGATACAGACATTGCATTACTTGACGACACATTGGAGAAGAAGTATTCAGTCAGTCAGGAAAATATAGCTCCAAATTCAGTGTGCACTACTGCGTTGAACGAAAGAAATGTGAAGAAATGGATCAGCGAAGTCAGTAGCACGCAGCCGTGCCTTAACGTTGGTAACGAGAAGGCTGAAGGTATTGATGAAGACAAAGACAGCATTGAGATAGATAAGGAAGTGGAAACAGTGCTGCAGAGTGGAACCATTGTCGAGTCTTTGAGCATAACTACAGAGAATCTGAATTCTGTGTCCAGTGAAGCGCAGAGTTGCAAAGGTACATACATTTTTGTGCAATATATTTATACTTTTTCCAATGAGAAAGTTGTTCTATACATATGCTCACGCCTGTATTCCCCGAAGGGGTAGGCAGAGGTGTTGTAGTCACAACACCCACTTTTCACTGAAGATGATTAAGTGCCAACGTGACAGATGGTGAGTCCATCGCCGTCTCAGACACTTTACATACGTCATTGTATTACTTCTCAGAAATATGCAGGTTTCCTCACGATGCTTTCCTTCGCCGTAAAGCACGTAGTGTGAAATCACTGTACATAAGGTTTTTTAGAAAAACTCATTGGTACAGGCCCCGCTGGGATTCGAACTTGCGTCGCTTGCGTAGCAGGCGACTGCTCAAACCTCAAGGCCACCACGGCTCTTTTTGTTGTCTTATCCAAAAGGATATTGCCTGTGTCATACTGATTCGATTATGTATATTATGGTGTAGCATATAATGAAATTATATTCAATTTTATTTTATATAATGTTTACATATTTGGATTATTGACACATTTACTTTGTTCAAAATGACAATACCATAGGCAACTCATACATTGTATAAGGCATAGTTAGCAAAGGTGTGATAACACCCACATTGTCTGGATGTTATCGTTGGTGACAATTTGTAACAGTGTGACATGCTAACATGGCATATTGTAAGTCTATTGTTTTCTCTCATACATTATTGTACTTCTCAGATTTATGCAGGTTAGTTGTCTCAATCTATCGTAAACCTTATTTTGTGACTTATTATTTGATTCAAACACTTATTTATGTACATATATTGCCACAGACAGCAATAGACTCAAAAGTGGGTGTTATTACCAACTATCACACACCTCTGCCTACCCTTTTGGCATCCCTTCCGGCAAGGCTTGACAGCCTCAACACTTACACATTTTCTATACAAATGTATAAAGCTGAAGAATTTGTTTGTTATAATAATAATAATATATTTATTCAGTAACAAAATTTACAATAATTAGTTTGCGTTTAATATTAACAATATTTAGTTTGCGCGTTAATCTCAGGAACAACAGGTACGAAAAATTCTTTTAGTGTTACAAAGCCCATTTATCGAGGATGGCTATAGGTTATATATCATCGCGTCACACCAATCGTGGGTTAAAATTAGTGTTACATCGAAAGTAACTAACTTTCGATTAACGCTAGTTTTATTTTTCCACGCCTATAAATGTATAACTTGAGCTTTAAGCCTATGAATTAATTCCACTTTTAAATATTTCAGATAAGAATAATACATGCTACGCGAGTCCGTCATTTCCGTGTCCGTTTTGCCCGCGAGTGTACAATAGCTGGGGGTATCGTAGGAGACATGTTAAATCCAGACATGTTACTAACAGGTAAATTGATGACATTATTCCCAGTTCTTCATAGTAAAAGCCACCTTCCCAACTCGGTTAAACCGGTGGTAACATTTTATAAAATTCAAAATTCAAAATATCTTTATTTGATAACACTTCTTACAAACTACTTTCAAATCGTCAGAAGGACACAACAATACATTATACATGGTTATAAATGTTACCACCGGGTTCGGAAGGTAGCTTTTGTTGAGAAGAACCCGGCAAGAAACTCAACAATAACTCTTTTAAAAAAAAATATATAATACAATGTTTTTGGTTACAGTATTTATATCTCATGAATATAAGCCCATGGACACAGTTCAAATGCTCAATTGTCAAATATAATAACTAAAATATTACAAATATTTGTGAGCATGGCAAATTCCAGCCAGTCAAAGCAAAGATCAAACTAAGATTAATTAATTGTAGCAAAAGTACAGTGCCAATGGGATTATTTACAATAATTTTCCGACAAAGTTAGATCCCTTATCACAAATATAATCAGTTACAGTATAATATCCTTTTTTGAGCAAAACTGCTTTGATGGTCTCTTTAAATTTATTATAATCCTACATTCATGTCGTTCTGATGATTAAAAGTGAAAAACACTATACAAATAAATAATTTATTTTGAAAAAAAAAAAAAACAATTTTACTGAAAAATTATGATATGTAATATGATTTCAACATTCTTTTGCAACCATTTTACAACTAAATTGTCTCTATACCATACTTCAGTAACATGGTTTAGCGGTTTGGAGGTGAAAAGATAGCAGACACTTCCCCTTTTATAATATTAATATATGATATATGATAACAGAGCGAAGCGCAATTACTGTTGAACAATTGTATGTACCTCCTGTTTTTTGATTTTCGCCTTTTGTGCCCTGGCTTAAATCTTTTTATGATTTTTTAGTAGTGGCTTTAATATTTTATGATTTTTATGATTTAAATTGTATTACTCAAAATTGTACCTAAAATATTTTTTTTAAGCAACCTTCCGAACCTGGCTCTAGCATGTATAATCCTGTCGTTCTGACGATTTTCAAGTAATTTGTTAAAAGTCTAATCATTATTTTCATAAGATTTTTTTTCATACGTGAAAATATGAAATTCCAGATTATCATGCAAATGGTGCGTATCGGTACTACCGTCGACTGGTGCTTGGTATTCTCACGCGACTCGCGCGCACGGCGTGCCTCACGAAGAAGCCAGGAACTCTCTCGTGGTGATGGTGGAGGCACACGCAGTGCTGACCCTCGCCGAGCCCAGCGTCACACAACTGCTGGGACAAGTGGGTATGACCGAGAATAATACTGTCGCTGAGAAGAATTAACCTGGAGTAAGGGTTTTTTATTTTTACGCACGTATTACGGATGGTTGTGCTCAAAATCTTTGTATCTACGCATAGGTGCCGTCACGAGGTAAGAGCGCGTCGCGTACCTTGATTGCGCAGTAGTCATTTTATGAGTCCGTTTATGTCTTGTCTGTATGTAATTTATTTACATTGTCACTGTTTTCTCTGCGCGCTCATTACTCGTGACGTGACCTGGGGCCTTACCATGAGCTCTTATTGCCATGATAGTTTTACTCTTATTATGAGACAGATGTATTTGACGTGTATACATCTGTCACTGTCACACAGCTGAACTATCATTGCAATAAGCGCTCATGGTCAGGCCCCTGTACCAAACTTTTGGAGCTAAATAAAACACCAGTTTCGGGGCTTATCACAGGGATTCGCGCAAAAACCGGTCGCAAATCAAGTTCATATCAAAAAAAAATATCATACCATTTTTCTAGGAATACGAAGAGCTAGAGAAGTCATTTAAAAAAATATAGTAAATTATTTGATAACTATACCTTGTCTATGAAATAAGGAGTCAAAAGTGATGCCCTATGCCGTATTGATACGATAATACGGTGAGTATCGACTTAAATTAGATTCGATTTTTGGGTACTTCTCTTATATTTACTTGCCAAAAATTACAAACTCTCAGGGCTTATTAATTGGACAGTGTATAAAATACTTCTTACGCTTGTTGTGTATGCGATGTGGTTGGGACAAATAATGACTTTTGAATAAACAGTCTCCTGGATCCTCATGCTGGGGTTCTTCTGAGATATATGAGGTTCTAGAGTGCCGTTTGTGATTTTAGATTTTAGTGATAAGCGATAGTGTTGATACTGTCTATGTGAATGCAATTAAGAGCATTACATTATAAAATATGTTGCCTCTGGCTCAAGGCATGACATAATATTTGGGCAATAAATTGTGGCCATATTTTTGTAGATTTTCTAAAATGTATCTTTTAGAGTTAACATTGATTCAGTGTAATTATAGAGTTTTGAAAAGTAATTTTAATTTAAACTTCTCGTGTGGATATTATATCAATGTATGAGTTTACTTATATTCCTATAATTGATTTGATTCACGAAAAATTCAAGAAAAATACTAACTTTACTATTCTATGAAACATATTCGCTCTTATTTCAAAACATTGGCTAAGATAATCCTCGGTTTCGAAAAGTGAAAATGAAAAATATTTATTCAGTTTAGGTAAGGCACTAATGAACGTCAAAAATTTACCACCGGTTCGGAAACTAGCCCTCTGAGAAGAACGGGCAAGAAACCCAGGCACCATTTACATTTCATCGAAACAATATAAATCATATGAAATCATCATACAATATCAGGCAAAAATATTTTTTCATATTCTGTCCATCTTTTTTACTTAGATTTAGTCCGAGTTGGGCCGCGTTTTGGTTTAAAGCTTATTTTGTGACCACATCCCCCTTGGATTGTGGTTATCTCCATAAATATGGAATGCAGAAATACCAAAACAGAGTTGCCATTGTAACGAAAAAAAAAATACTCTATTGTTTCCAAACGGGGCTTTTAGTATCTGAAATTCGAGTTTAGTATACAAATTCTGGTCCCGTCAAGTCTGGTCAAGAAATCAATAGGAATACAATTTTAATAATATATAACTATGTGTGCCATCGCAAACCATTGGAAGAAATTAAAAACTAAACAAATTCGATTATTAAATATTTTATTCAACTCAAAAAAAATCTCAGTTTCGTTAGTAAATAATAAAGCGTGAATAAGATAAAATTCCACGCCCCTTCGTTCAATTGAAAGGTGGTATGATGTAAAGTTTCTCCTTACCCTTGAATTTGAATTTGAATTTGACTATGAGTAAGATAAAACGCGTCAAAAACATTTGATTGGAAGGTGGTAACGGCAAATTTTATTTTTACTCCCTGGCAACAATACTTAACCGGTGTATAACTATTTGCAACCCTTTCTAATCCATTTTAATGAACAAGATAGTACTGCTAACCCCTATATTACCTTACATATGGAGTTATTAAGTTTAAGGTAATGTGAATTTTAACATTACCATAAAGTCACTTGAATCGTCCAGTATCGACCACTCTTGTCATTTGTCGGGTCAGTAATAAAGTAAAGCACTTAATTAAATAAGATTAATATTATGTTTGACTAGTACTGTGGCCGTGGTTTCGTCTGCATTGCAATATAAGTAGGCTTATGCAAGCGTTCGGGGAAGTCTCAGCTATAAACATATTGAGACATATTAGTTTAGTTTTATAACTCACGTAACGAACGTTATAACATGAATAAGGTTTTAACAAATATTTAAAGTAAGTAGCTCTATGTAAATGTATTCTACACTACAATTATAAATTGGAATGATTTGTATTTTGTGTGTATGTTTGTAATGAATAAACTCAACAACTACTGTGCCGATTTCAAAAATTCTTTCGCCAGTGCTATGCTACGTCATCAGCGAGTAATATAGGCTTTATTTTATCCCCGTACTCCAACTGGAACGGGAACTACGCGGGTGAAACAGTATTTCATGTTACACGATATTTGAATAAAGTCTCTTTATTACGACAGTTACTTTAAAAATATTTATTTAATGTGTAAATAATATTTATGTAATAATATGGATGATCTCAAATGGGCGAGTTCTTACGAGTATGTTTTAAGTTACGTGAATACATTTAAAATTTCTGATTATTAGTACAGTCAGTGCCATAAATTGTTGATCAAAACGACCTTTCGAAATGAAATATCGTGCGAATATAACTGCAAAGAAAAACACAAAGTAAATTAAGTTTTTCCGCAGTTTTCGACAATTTTTCTTGTAAGACCGATTGTCTAAGTTTTGATTATTTCAATAGATAACAATACGCAACAACGCATTATTCAGTATTAAATTACCACCGTATCTAAAACTTGTCTTCTGAGAAGGAATATAGAAAAGAAATCAATACATTTCACAACAACTTCAGATTGTCACGTCATATTGCTTTCAATATAATTTGCACTAGCTGAGCTGACAGACGGGCATTTTGAATCTAAACCATTCAGGGCGCCACCCAAACGCATACAAAAAAATCATTCAAATCAGTCCAGCCTTTTAGTTGGAGTTTAATGACATACACACGTACAAAAACGATCACGTGTTTATACTTTGGACTGTACTTGACACGAGTTACATTTCTAAGGAGCTTTCTCTACTCCAAGTAAGTTTTAACATGATTTAACGTTGACGATACATATCGATCGCGTATTTTTTTTAAATATGTATATGGAATGTAAAAGCGCCCTAAGCGGCGTGTGAAGGAAGTTTTACGTTACCGTACAAAATATGCAATCGCTGGGGTACTGATGAGCATAAATAAAGATCATTTGAACTCAATAAAACAATGTGTAGCTACAGTTTATTTATTGTTAGTTAAGAATGAACTTAAAAACTATAACAATTAAACTGATTCTTGATTGTCATGATCAATAAATAAAGTATTGTATACTGCGAAAAAAAAATCACTGAATATGGATTTAAACTTTATGAGATACCACAATAGAGTTTATAGTAGCAGGAAAAGAAAGAGCCTCCATTTTGATTTGGCCAAAACATACTCTAATGTCATACATATAAGGTTCAAACTTCAGAGTAATCATTCTGGTTGAAACGGGGTCTTACACTCATTGGTAATGTCGACTGATCTTGTAGAGCTTAAGATTTATATGGTATTTAAGAATTAAAATTATATAATAAATATGCTGATTATTTTTATAAAATTTTGTAATATTTTGTCTAATTGTAGCAATAAGTCACTTAATAAAAAATCAGCAATAAATTTAAGGAAAGGAAATAATCTATGGATGTTTGATAAATCGGTCAGTATTTATGTAAGACCTAAATTTCTAAAAATGAATAGATTTTTATTAAAAAGTGAGATTTAAGGGTTCGGTAAAGTGTGATGAGTCTATTTTTTGGATAAAAATATTTTTGCAATTAATATTAAGATTATGTAAGGCAGTTGCAAGTTTGTGATTAAAATGTCTACACTGCTAACAGAATGTAATAATACCTAATGGGACACATATCAGAATGTACAAATTGTATGCGAGCTTCAAAAGTAAAAAATTATATCGTAATTCTTAAAATAATGTACCATGCCATTCTGGAGATGGCTCAAGATGACGTCACAATCAGTGCTGTCTTTGATAAACGAGTCGTATAAAATAATATATTTTAATACAAAGGAAATAAAAATAAATATGCTCACGCCATCCCAGAAGATTCCCCGAAGGGGTAAGCAAAGGTGTTGTAACAATAACACCTACATTTCACCGAATATGATTAAGTGCCATCGTGACAGAGATGAGTCCATCGCCGTCTCATGCACTATGCATACGTCTTCGAACGTCTCAGACATATGCAGGTTTCCTAACAATGTTTTCCTTCACCGTAAAGCACGTGGTGTGAAATCTGCACATAAGTTTTAAGAAAAACTCATTGGTACAGACCCCACTGGGATTCGAAATTGCGTCGAACTGAAACTGAGACTGCTCAAGCCACAAGGCCACCACGGCTCTTAAATAAAAAATATCATTACTATATTCTCTCTTTTGGTGTGAAAGTCGGGAATATAGTGTTGCCAGATTTGATACCATGACCTCTTACTACCATAATAAATTCATAATTGTCATGAGACCGATTTGTCAGTCTTGTATGGACAAGATGCCATTTTTTTTATTGAATATCTTCAGATCATTCACGCCTAATGCCTGTTTAAGCTTTATACGACTCATCAATATAACTTCAGACGGTACGATGGCCGGTGATGTCATCTTGGGCCAATCACGTGACCTGGCTGTCACGGGAAGAGCATATACGACACAGTATGTTTTTGTACCATGGTACAAGCAAAGAAGGGTGATACATTGACTCAAACAATTTTTTTAGGTAATTGCCGGTTATGTTTACATCAAAATTCAAGTGATTCATCTACTTTTATAATTAGTATTAACTATCATGGAATTATTATTACAGTGATGAACAAGCAATATTGAACTTATGACCATATTATATGAATTCGATAATCCGTTCAATAACTTTATTGCAAGCTTCAAAACAAATGATAATGTAATTATTTGGTTTCCAGTTCAGACGAACCAGTCGGGCAACGCATATCACTTACATAAAACTTCACTCCGACTTACTGTGTAATAAATGAAAATATCTCACGTGCTTACGGTAAACTTGCCTAAAGCTAACGCTCAAATAAATGGAGTTCAATCAACGTGTTTCTATCTAGGCTGTCAATATGTTGCTGGTGTAGTGTATATCACTGCATATTAATGCTCTATAGTCGTTGTTCAACAACAATGATCAACTATTACTCATTAAAAATTTACTGTGTATCTATTGATTTTCAGCAGCCCTATTCACGTAAAATTATCGTCATATCGTTGAACGATTAAAGTCGTTCGATCCAAGACATGCTCAATCCACGTGTTCCAAAATCATAGTTCGATACGATTTTCTCAATCAAATCGAAACTAAACAGACTCGCCAAAACTAAGTCGCTAACGTTATCGTTACGGTTTTGTATTACGTTAATGGAGTTTCTGGTGGGCTATGAATCATAGAATGGGGTGACTATTTGGTGTTGAGTCAACTGTATTTTCCTTCGATCAAACTTTGGACCACACAACACAATGTATGACGTTTTAGACAAGTAAGTAATTATAATAATAAGTTACCAAAGCAATTTGATTAAGATACGTATTATAATCGTAAGTGGTTTAAAAATAAAATTGATATATTTTTCTACGACTACTGTGTATGCACAATCCGAAACGATTGCTCGATTCGGTTTGTGGTCGAATATCAATGAATCGATATTCCAAATTCGATTTCTAATGTAAAACTTATAACGCGCCATGATTCGCTTTAAGGTCAATTTATATCCAATATACTTAACTCTATTGAGAAAAAATAAAATTATATTTCTACTTATGTACGTAAAATTATAACATTACAGATCTTAAGACTTAACATAAAACGTACGGCTTTAAAAACTTAATTGTCGAAAAAATATTAATAGTAGCGCCATAAAACAAAAATGTATGTGGATTTCCAAATGGACATTAAATATATTTTTACAAAGAGTGTTTGTTTTTTTTACAAATCAATAACAGTACCCTCGACGGTGATTCCCGGCGCAAGCACTACTTTTTCGCATTCCATCTTGTCTGGGCAAATGAGATCGGATTTTGAGTCTCTCTTCTTCAATGCAGCAATGATCAGATCTTCAGAGTCTTTCCTGATGAGCACTTTGCTGGGTCGAGGTGGAGTGGGAGTGCGTATGACGTCATTGGGTATAGGTTGGGGGCTTTGTGGGGTGTGTTTAGGCGTTGGTGGGGCAGGCGCTGGGCTTTTAGGCGCCGGTGGAATGTCTGGAGGACGAGGCGCGGGATATTTCTTCGGCGTGGAAATTCTTTCGAAATCAATCTCATTAGACCTTTTCATCGACGCTCTATTTTTCGGCGTCCTCTTCAGCATTGCTTGGAAGTTAAACGGAGGATCATCGTCGTTCATATCGCTTGTAGACTTGGCCATAGCATGTAGCTCCTTAATTGGGTCTGGCATGGGGGTGGAGTCAATGCCGTAAAGACTTCTGCTATATGTAGACTTGCGGAGTTTTGGCGCGCTATCCTCTAGTATGTCGTTGTCGTCTCGTGCTGTGACCCATGGTTCTGGGGGTTGGTAGTAACTTTGAGTTGAATGACCGTGTTTCTTCTTGTAAACGGTAGGCCTGGAATGTTCCTTTTCGGTCTTTGATGGCTTTTCTGGTTCGTCTGGTGGTAATGGTTGAACTGGTTGCGTGGGGTCTCTGCAGAATGGTACCGCTATCAGGGTTTGTGTGGTCGCCGATGTTTTACAGATGTCAGTTTGTGCTGAGCTAAATCGACGTTTCAACGGTTCGTCCCATTGTTCGTGGTCGGAATCGTATTGACTGGCAAATGTGTCGCTAAAAGCAGAAATCGAAGATATAAAACATCTAGAAGAAAGTTCAGAAGAAGTGCGGATAATTGCAGTAAGAAAAAAATACCAGCTAAGCAAGATGAAAAAAGTAATGATGCTTTATGGATACTAGTTTAGGTCAGAAAAAATCTCCTATTTCTCATCCCTACCAGCAAATTCCGCCTGGTAGTGAATTTGTATTTTCCACGCTTTTTTGACTCAAAGCTTTCTTCTTGATAATGAATTCGACATGTTGCCTGTTCAGTACAGCGTTAAAGGCATCCTGCTCTCCCTATAGCTGTTAGCCGGTGATCAACATACTCGCAGTGCTTGAGGAGTCAAGTTCTAACTGCTTGCAACTGCCATTGTTAGGGATCCGACCCATGCTTCACCTAGGATCTCCACTTGAGTGAAGCAAGGGGAGTAGCAAGGTCCTCGTGCTCCAATGTGATAATTACAATGTCATGCATGATGGTTTTCTATTCATAATAGATAACCACACATATACATTTCTACTGTCTCTTGATGAACCTACACACTTCAAAATAATTATATAGCAGTTGCAATCTCTTTGGTGCTGGATGAGAAGGATGTGTAAAAACATTTGAAAAACAGAATATCAACAAGACTGCACATTAAATAGCAGTTGGAATATGAGGACCTGCTCATATCCCGTGCTTCACCCAGGAGGAGATTATAGGTGAAGTATGGTTACGATAAAATGCTGCTGGCCACCCGTCGCAGTCGTGACTGCTCGAGCGGCCGTGTGTATATACAGATTTCTATGCAGTCAGAGCTTGAAGCAGTAAATCTTGACTGGTTCAAGCAGCCCGTGTATTTGGGCTTTGAGAGGTTATTTGTGATGAAATTATAAGGCACATGAGTTCTGAGCGCTCATCTAAAATAGTGGGGATATATTTTTATCGCGTCCCTCCATACAATACCAAAAAAATGATTATTGCGAATTCAATATCAGCGCTCATATCTCGTGACGACTCCTATAGTTACTAATTTACTCACTTGCTCTTAGCTTGCGGATCGCACATGTAAGTAGTATCATAGTATTGGAGCTGGTCCATCCGGAATGGGAGTTTCCACACCGTCGGTGGACTAGCACCGAGGAAATTAGCTTCTCTAGACTGAGGGTCCACCCTGTCGAGGAGTACTGAGGTACTGGTGTTCAAGAGGGCTTCTAACACTGCTTGGTTGTAGATGTGTACCTGCGACGTATATTTTGTCATTATTTTCGGTCGATATTATTGAATCTTATTTTGTATCCTATCAGACGTCGACAAACAGAATTCCAAAAATTCCAAATTTATTTTCGAACATAATTATTATGCTGTTTTCTATACGATGTTTTCCTTCACAGTAAAACACGCAGTTTATGTATCACACTGTACTGCTTTCAAGTTAAAAGGCGCTAATTGGTAAGGACAGTTTTTTTTTAAATGTGGTCGTATTTCTTTCATTCCACATCCCTAATTAAGTATATGAAATTTTGATAAGATAAAATAATGTTGTACCTGCTGCGAGAAATGCACCAAGTCCTGGTACCTGACGGCCCGGTATTGAAGTAGAACTTGGAATATGGATCGGCTTTTCCATTTCATAGCGAACCTTTTCAGGAACGCGGCAGTTTCCTCATCTATCTGGCCTGTACTGCGGTTGATGAGAGGTCCGTACGCTTTGCGGACTATATAGCCTCGGTATGCTGGATTTAATGGTATGTATCAAATTTTTGGTAGCATATTAATTGCTTAATCTTTAGTACGAATTAATAAAATATATAGGTCATCATCACCCTGACCTTATCCCATACATTGTTGGGGTCGGCACTTGATTCAACCCAATGTGGCTGATCACCAGATTTTTTTACGAAGCGACTGCCATCTGACCTTCGCAACCCCTTTAACGAGGAAAATCTGTGATCTGGGTAAAACCAGTTGTCTGATTATTTTAGGCCTCCGACTGACCTGTAACTATTGCCAAAGATAAAAGAAACATATTGGCAACCGGGACCGGCTTAACGTGCTTTCCGAGGCACGGAGGGAACTCGGACGGTCACCCATCCAATTACTGACTAGGTTTAGGGTTGCTTAACTTCGCTGATCGAATGATATGCGTAATAGCAACTGTGCCAGCTCTTGAAATAAAAGATATAGATACTACATAAAAATGGAAATGGTTATATAAGATAACATAATATTAGTATTGTTCATAACAATTGCTTCAAGCTTACCTTTTTGAATCAACAATGCCGCTTCGTCTTCTGTGACATTCATAGATTGCTGCTTCTTCAATTCTCTTACTAAAACATAAAGGTCTTTGTAATCTTAAATTTAATCAAGAAACTGTATTTCCTCATCTATCAATCACCAGTCGTATGTTGCGGCTATTAAGTATATAATTATAATTTAAGTATATAAGATTGCATGGATTAATATAGTTAAACGATGTAAGTAATGAAATGAAACTCAAATCTTAGCGGCCAACATTTTGAAAAGGTTCTAAACATTCAAAGTGATCAATATGACATTACATGATGAATTGGAACTTTAGTTTACAAATCACATAATTTTTGACTTCTGAAGTTCTGTATGGATATCTATTCTGTACCCCTATCACGGGTTTGCCACCGTTTTCGTTATCTATACTCAATAGCGTCTTCGCCGATCATTTGTATGAGAAATTGTAACGCGACACGTAACGGTGACGTGAAGAACTATAATATCTCATACAATATTGCAAGTGACGCTAGCGAGTATAGATTACGACGGTGGCAAACTCGTGATAGGGGTACAGTTATTCACGATAACTTGAGGGAAAATTTGATCCTTATTTCAGTAGCGTAACAGTTACTTACTATGCAAGTTTTTTGCTTTACTCTTGACAGCTTTTCTTCTCGCTAAAAACGCCCGCATCATGCACTGTACCTTTATTATCTTCTTCACTTGCGTTTCGTACAACCTGAAAAAATTACAATTAAAAAATCAATTCGTCAAAGAATGACAAATCCTTCCGTAACTTTTGACCTTTACAAACCTGGATAAAAACTCCTCATTGTAATATTTTAAGAACACCTTAGTCTTGCCTAGCTTCCAGCCTTCCATCTTCAATCTAATCATGAGTAATCTGCAGTTCTCTTTTGTTTCGTCAACATTTTCATCGAAATCGAATGCCAGAAAGCGGTACCTATTTGAAGAAACTGATTACTTTCCACTTTATAACTTTTCGTTAAAAGACATTCGCCAAAGAGATTCGCCTGCATTGCAGTAAGACACATATACAAGCTTTCATCCCCCATTTAACCCCCTCAGGGTTGGAACTTTGGAAACCCTTTTTAGTGTAAAATTACTTATATCTCCCCTAGGACATAACCTCCAAATTGCATGCCTATAGGATTAGCGGTTTAGGCTGTGCATTTATATTAAATTACTTCAATGAAAGGATGTTCTCAATTCGACCTCGTTTTATTATTGAATAGATTTCTTACCTTCGAATAAATTCAGCAAAAGGAATACGGCAAGAATATCCATTTTGTCGAGCTTTAGCAGTATCTAAGATGGCTAATGCTCTCAACTGTTGTTTTACGACCTCAGTTTGGAATCCTCGGGGGTTATCGTTCAAATCTGCCCTGATGCATCTGACGTAATTAGTTCCACCACTTCCAGGACCAATCGAAAGCTGCTTGAGGATTTCAAGACTTGTAGCCCTGTACGTAGCAGCTGCTGTTCGCATTCTGTGTACTTGAGAAAACTGGCCTCTCGATACTGTGTTGTATTTCTGAAACAAATTTGTTTTTGGATCCCCTACTTGCGTGCCTTAAAATTTCATATTCAAACTTTCAATCCCTTTTTACATCCCTTTTTTAGGGATGGAAATACAGAAAAACATTTTAGTGTATACACCAGGAACACACATTGTCTTTAGGACCAGCGGTTTATGCTCGATGTAAAATTAAGTCAGTCAACACATTTTTTTGAGTTTTATTGTATAAATGTATGGTCTTACCCTTGCTTTCAAATTCTCCATTTCCTTCTCAGATTTGGATCTCATCACTGTTACTTTTGGCTGATTAGGAGTGACAGTTAAATTACCAGTTTTGGTAAGCTTATTTCTAAATAACTGTTGAACGGTGATGTTGGTCGATGCTCTCATGGTCTCTATCATTTCTGGTGGCAGAAAGTCTTTGTTTTTGTCTGCCATTTCTCTGGCATCGTAACTCACTTTGCCTGTGTAATGAGCTACGCTGAATTCATGGCTCCCTGATAGTTTTATGTAGGGTCCTTTGCAGGTATTCTTTATTGTACCTAGAACAATCTGAAGTCAGTCATCAGTACCTACAATGTTTTAACAATATAATACATTGTAACTTACTCATGATAAATTCTTGTCCACTCCCCGTGCGACTTGCCTCATCTAGAATATAAAATAACCCCAGAGGTCTGCTCATGAGCTGGTCGACAGAATTCTTATTGTCATAAAAATGTAACGAAACAGCTTGAATGTCCTCCTCAGCTGCTTCATGCATTTCCCACGCAAATATTCTCTGATTGTAGAGGAATTGTATTTGTTCATTAGTAGTGTTCACTATTAGTTGTTCTAAACGATTCCTATGGTAGCATTCGAAGCCAAACATGTCCAATAAACTGACTGAGTATTTGTCTCCACTGTCAAAATAAAAATAACAAATAAGTAGCGAATAATCTTGAGTTGGAACTCGTATATCATCACAGTGCACAACTTACAAAACGGATCTCATGAAAGATAGCTTCGAGTTGATTAAATTAATCATCCAATCAATAAGCCTCTTATATAATGCACTTGCCAATGTGTCTCTAGCATCCCTCGCCTCATCAGTGGAATGTTTTCTTTTTACAGCTGTTCCACTTTCAATCAGACAATAGTTGAGTAAAGCCCAGAGGAATTTCACTTCATCCAATGAAAGTAGCTTAGCTACCTTCTTTGCTTCATCTGGGTTTTCGATTTCAGCAGTGCCATAATTGTCATCTTTAAACCTCACGTTTCCAAGCACCAGTATACCAGCTAATACGGTTTCTAAAAATGTTATGTCTTCCTCTTCCCAATCAACAGCTTTCAAATTATCAATAAAATCTTTGTAATTTTGAACGTTATTTTCTGTGTGTTCTCGAACTCCCTTCACACCTTTTGTAGGTTCGTCTTGTATTCGTAAGTAACGGTGTTTTCTATTATTTTCCATGCACAATTCCTCCAAACGGTTTCCAGCCTCCATTGCGTCATAAAAATAGTAGAGTAGATCGAAATTGGCATGACTCCTAAAACATGTGATTTTTTAGGAGTGCAAGAGAAATATGATTTAATATTGATTCGAGATTCATACTTACATGTCAGTAGATGACACCCTCCATTTTTCCAGTTGATATAGCCAGAAAATAGCTCCACTCAGTTTTCCAGAACTGCCATAAGTTACTTGGATTTGGAAGATAGCCCTCGTAGAGTGAGCATTAATAGGTGTAGCAGAACTTATTGCCGCTTGGATGACGCTTGTCGCTTTCTGAATTCTTTCAGCTGTATTGTTCTTCATGGCACCCAAGTACGTGAGATGAGAAAGTGCGTGAAGCATATTAGTTGTTTTTCCCGACTTACTCTCCCCGGAAAAGACTATGTGTTGCGGTTCGTTGTGATGAAGAGAGTCTTGGTAGGCACTGTTGGCCACAGCGAAGATATGGGGCTCATTATCAGATCTTGATGTGCATTCGTACTTTTTGTGATACTGAAATTTTAACACACGTCAAAATTAATGTAACTGTAGGAAATATTATATTCTCTGTTCTGTGGAAAAGTATTAACTACTTTAATTATAAATATTACATACCGTTTCATTATAAATATCGTCTGTAGTGTTTGGATTAAGGATAAGAAGTATGTCACCAATGAATGATGTAAAGGAACCTTTTGCCAATTTAGTTTGTAATTCAGTTAATATAGTTCCTTCAGTCAAAACTTCAAGAGCAGAAAGGTCTTCTACTTGCATGGTTTCAGGTTCAGGAACTCCTTGCGTTGTTAGTAGACCGTTTCTTATAATCCTTTCGGGCAGTTTGTTCGTTTCTTCAACGTCTTTTAAATCTACTACAAGTATTTTTAATTCGGTAGAGAGCTGGAATTACAAAATAGCATTTAAATACGGACCATTTACGTGATTATTTCAATGTACGTAAACTTACGTGGAAGTCATTTTCAGGGACAGATTGTATAAATGGATGCTCTTCTAACTCCATAACAAAGGGTCTGTGTTCAGGATTTTTCTCAAGGCATCTAAAATTGAATTTAGTATTAGTGGCTTTGATTTTCTGTACAACATTATTTTCTAAAAATTTCAACCTCAATATCAGCCAAAGAAACCACTTACTCAGCTATAAAATCATTGATGTCATTAGACCACATAGCCGGCTTGGATACACTGGGCGGTGGATTTCTAACAATTTGGAATAATGCTCTGGTTGGATGCATATTTTGAAAGGGTGCTTTACCGTCAGCCATTTCAATAGTTGTTATACCCAATGCCCATACATCAGCTCTGTTCCCGTAGCCTTCGTCACCGCCAGTTACTACTTCAGGAGCGATCCAACTCGGGGATCCGATATTAGTCTTTCTTTTATCGAATGTGCTATTGAGTTTGCATGATAATCCAAAATCAGAGAGCTTAACTTCCCCATCTTTTGTAATAAGGATGTTACTGCATCTTATATTGCGGTGCATCACTTTGTTCTCGTGTAAGTAAATGAGCGCCTGAAATAAATTGGATTTCATATGATTAGTCATAGGTCTAGTCTTAGAGAGCTAGTATGCGGTCTTGGGTTCAAACCCTGGGTCGGGCAGTGTGTTATTGGATTTTTCTATGCATAATTTCCAGTAGCAGCTCAGGCTCGCCTCTATTACATGGGACTAAATCATAGCTGGCGAAAGGTGGGTGTTCTGTAAGTGCACCTCTGCCTACTCCTTCGGCGAATACAGGTGTGAGCATGAGTATGTATGTATGATTCTTTACCGCAAAGGCTTGGTTGTTGAAAAAGCTCTGAAGTTGGTTATTATAACAACAATAATGATATAATTACCCATTGTAATATTTACTTATATATGACTATGTGTGTTGACTGTACTTACGTTCTGTGGCAAAATAAATATTATTATTATTATTAATTCCTATAACTATCATGATATCGTCGAGTGAATCTATCTCCATCTACATATAAACTCCTAAACATTTTAATTATTGTATTCATATAATATAATGTACAGAGAGATGAGAACAATGTCTAATTAAGATAAGAAAGTCACTAAATATCCTTAAGCCAAGTGTGCTATTTCCGATAATGTTTTTTCAAATATTGTGCAAAAACGCGCCGAGTATCGATTAAGAACGTAGTGATAAACTCGAAATAAAGATACAGTTCTGTTGGTAATCACTCGCATTTACACGCAACATTTAAATTGCAAGTGATTTCAAACCAATCAGAGCCCAGTCGTAGTATTAACCAGCGGTGATGGAACGACCGCCCCTAATAGCCGTCTTACGAGTGTGGATATAAGTCTGCCGAAGATAGGGACGTCAATGTCAGTCAAAACACGCCCAAAGATTCATTGAGCCTATTTGCATACGTATCAAGGCACCGTGCTGTCACAGGCAGCTTGTCTGCCCTCCTCTGCCTGATATATCAGTGTGTTTAATGCGTTCATTACGATCGTTTAACTTTCAGTGATGTTACTTTGCTATCGATACGTTTTTATTTAAATATTTTTTTACGATGAAGGAAAACATCGTGAGGAAACCTGCATATGTCTGAGAAGTAATTCAAAGATGAGATGTATGTTTAGTGCCTAAAACGGCGATAGACTCACTAGACGTGTCTAGTGAGTGTTAATGTGATAACACTAACGTGTTAGTACATAATCATCTTCTGTGAAAAGGCGTCGGCATAAGTATGTACTTATGTATTTTTATGAGTTTTCTGTTCGATGGATAATCATCTCTGACTTACATAGGTTAAAAAATATATTAGTTGTATCGTATTGCATAACTTTTGTAATTAGCGAATAATTCTATGAGGAAAAAATGTCATACATTTTACAGTTGTTGTACACGATCTTTTAAATAATTTGTCTACTTAAGGTAAAGTAGTGAGTTTATTAAAATATCGATACAGTTTGTCGATAAATATTACATCACAAGCAAGAGAGGCTTCGATCGTACCTTACGAGATGCAACATCGATAGATATGCGTGGAAGATCTGCGAACGACGAGACTCGCACCGGTATTGTGAGCCAAGTGGCTTGCATAAAGATAATACGCATTTAACCTCCACCGGTACCTTTGGAGCCTAAAGGACCTTACCTGATTCTATAATTTTGAGCCTTATTTTAAGAGAGATAAGATGTGGTTTCACGCGTTACATCCAGGTTGGAGAGCTCGTCGGCTACCGCGTCATAGATCCGTATATCTTATGTGCGCGAGCATTATTTACGATAATTGAGCGATGCGCCGCGATGGGGGGCCATCACGGTGTTGTCGGACGCGCGCTGACATTCGCATCGACAAGTTCGACTGCTCCGTCGCGAATCACATCAAATAAAGCGGCGTGCATTTTAAGTAATGGCTCTAGATTGTATTTCAACGTACGTGGACATTCGCAGGTCAATATATTATTCGACGTCACGCGAGCACAGAACTCCTCGACAAGGCAGACTCACAGATCGGAGAACAATTGAGTTTGCATTCAAAGTACCCACCAATTGATTCAGCCGTTGAAAGGTGGAATGGCAGGCCCTTTGTTTTATAAACAGCCATCTCGACTCGAATGTGACGAGCGACATGTTTATAGACGGTCCAATATGGACTCACCTTGATCGTATATTTGAGGATGTACGCGATGTGTTCCTCGGAGATTTTTCTGTCGGCTGCGTTCAGTTTTCTGACAATATTAATGACTGAACCGAGTTCGCATAGCTGGAATTAAAAAAAAAATTAAGTAAGTACTGAGTTTTCAGAAACTATCTACCCGCAATTTCGTCCGCGACTGATCTTAGCGTGATGATATATATACTATAGCCTATCTCGATAAATTGGCTATCTAATAAGTATTGACTTTTTTTCTAATTGGACCAATAGTTCCTGACAAACAAACTCTTCAGCTTTATATATTAGTAGGTATAGATATAGATTGCAAACTTTCAACAGGGCCTCTATCTTGAACTCCTATTGCCATAGATTGGCGATGGTTGTGAGGCAGGTGAAGTCACTATGGTAATAAGAGTTTATAGTAAGTAAGATTGTCCTATAGTGATAATGATTGTAAAGCGTACTAATGGAAACTTGAGTGAATTTTCTTTGTATATTTTGTTAAGATTAAAGTAGATACAATAGATTAGACTGTATTATAAATAAAGATTATAAACATACCTCTAATACAAACCAGACCCTTTTCACACTCTCCGACTTCTCACAGAAAACTCCATAAAAGTCTATCAGATTTTGATGAGAAGTGAAATCCCTTAGTATTTTATATTCCTCTTGAATGTGGACTTCATTTTCGTCGCTATAAGATTGAATTTTGACTGCCACCGATTTACCTGCAGCGTTGGTGTCTGAGGCTTTAAAGACCTCACCAAAAATGCCAGCGCCGAGTTTGGGCCCTATCTTGTACCTTTCCAAAGGGCTGGGTAAGGACGAGACGTTTAAGCCGTCCTTCATGTCTGGAGAACATGTAATTGACAGGACAATTCTGTTGGAAAAAGTTACAGCCTTTTATTGTTCTGGCTGATTAATGTTGTCCCAGTAATCATATGTGAGCCCTATTTGCTTTAATGAGACAGCGTTTGTTTGTTTGTTTTGTTCGATGTAAAGCGATTTTTATATTTATTACTGTGTCAGTTTTTACTTTAACATACCAGCTGTGGCCCGCGACTGTCTATGTGCAGTTAATATTATTTCTTATATTATTATATTAGTATTGGGATTATCCCACGTAGCTTAAATGTTGACCTACTAGACGCTTCCAACATACCAAATTTTATCAAAATTGAGTAGTTTTTTTCATGATGCAACGTGTACGTATAATACATCAAGAAAGAGTTATGTCGATATCATTGTCGTAAAAACTTACAAAAAATATATATTTATAGGTGCGATATCGTTTAAATTTTATTCTTCTATTACTTTGTACGCATGAAGTAAAAAAATCTAAGAAAATCTATTCTTAATAGACAATTTTCTAATAAGTGGATATTAGTGACAAATATATTGCATCTCTACCAATTGTAGTAACCACACCCCACTGACTTATAAGCGTTCGTTATAAGCCTATAGTTCTGAAGACCTTATCTCCCTGAGTACCCCGATCCTCGAAACCTCCGTCCAGGAGAACCCCGAATACTGTAACTATGATTACATTTATTTCTCTATTATTTTCAACATGTACGGTAAAAAACATGTACCGAACCACAATGCAATTGACAATTGTAGCTGTATTAATTTAAAAATAAATATTTACATGTTAGAAAAAGTTATTGTGAATATTTTTCTTACCTGGCAACACAGAACGCGTCCTAGGCGACCGTCCCACTCGCGCTGAGAGGGCAAGTGGCTCTCGACTCTCCGAACCCCTACAAGTGCTAGGGCTTCCAAGAATTAAGAACAAGCTAATCATAATACTATTAGGTAATGCCTCACAACCTTGCTGGTGCCTTGGAGACCAGCTAATTGAGGACACGTGCCGGATTAATTAAAAAATAAAGATTTATTCATAGAGAAGCCAAAAATTACAGAGTGATGGATTAAATATAATAGGTGGGTATATTCTGTATAAGATTGGCAATGTCGATAGGGGGCGTTCAAAGAAGGACTACTGTGATCAAATTAATAATATTTTTCAGAAAGGTCAAATTCGGAGCACTCGAAGGAAGTGTATGAAGAGATGCATGGATGTGGATGAAGCGGAAGAAGTATGTAAGGATCCTAGTATGTGGCGAACGGTGGCCTCTGCCTACTACTATGGGATACAGGCGTATGCACATGTATGTATGTATTGTCAATGCGTGCGTATATATTCCTGCAGGTGTTGGTCATATACTGTGCAAAAGGTTTTATAAAGGATGTCGAGGAAAATAGGACAGCTGTTAAAATATGTGATAGGGTATAATTTAAGGAAGCATCTAAAATTATTATGACAAAAATATCTTCTTCCGTTTTCGAGTAATTGACATTCAAAGTTGACCATATCAACACCTTATTTTCGCATAAAAATCAGCTGTAACGTAGAGTTATTCACGTGAAATCGAACTACCTTATTATTTTTTTCTCTCACTAATGTTTCCTGAAATAATCCCGTAAAACCTTTAACCATCTTCTTAATTTAACAAGTTTAATCACCGCGTACGTAATGTAGGTTAACGGGGCCGCGCGTTCATTCAATCGCTAAAGGCCGCGAGCTCTTCGGCCCTTAGCAAACATAGTCTATAACTACATTATCGTTGGAGCTAGATATTTTACGACTTCACCATAGTGATATATTCATAAAACGCTACAACTTCTAGAAGACAACTGTTCCTTTTTCTCCGACACTCTGTATAAGGACCTACGTATGTATAATAAATCTTTAAGAAGTTAACGTCAATAATCAACCAAATTCGTACAATATGACTAAAAACCATATCGAATGTTTAGCTAATTTCATCAATGAATTCGCGTCGGTTTCAATACAAATACGTAATCCGTCTTCCGCTAAGCAAGCCTTGTGATCAATCAAGCGCACTATTAAGTACAATGAAAACATTCCATTATACAGATGAGATACGAGCAATACTTGAAGGGATCAATACATTGAGCTAGTGACTGCAAAGGTACGTAAGGGTTTGATAAGGGTAACAATAGATGCTTTTTTCGTTAGTATCTATCTATCCAATACCTTTAAACAAGCAATTATTGTTTATTACAATCTGAATCTCGGAAACAGTTCCAGCGATTTTCATGAATTTTTGTATGCAGTTCGGGGGCGATATATCGATTTAAGTGGTGAGGGGAGGTAAAATATATAGTAACACATATATGGAATATAATTTAATTTCCACTTAAATAAACGAATCGGTACAATTACATCTTAATCTAATACAATAAATATTAAAAGAACAAAAGTAATAAATATCACGGCACTGGGAATGTTAATTTTAAAATCTTAACAAAATATTTACATATTGTCATAAGTCTATAAAAGTTGGAATGATGAATTAGACTAAATTATACTTAATTGATTGGTACAAAGGTATATATATAATAATATTAATACTGATTGTTATTCAAGCTTATTCTAAATATCCCAAAAGGTAGAAATCTTGCAGGGCAGTGCCCAAATGTCACTTGAAGGTACATGTACATTCACGAGTTTTGATCGCTCAGTGAAAATATTGGGGAGACTTCGACTCGTGTGTAACGAAATAAAAAGAAATTTACAACTGCGTATTCAAAGCCTGCGCTCATAGCTGGTGACGGCACCTACATCGTCACGAGTTTGAACCTTGAATGCGCAGTTGGAATTATATGAGTCTGTCTGTATTCCATCCCCACTATTTTGCTGATAGCTGATATCTCGTGACGACTTGTACGTGCATTGAGCTACTATTCACTAGAGACGACACCTGACGTTTCTTCATTGTGTCACAGTTTAAATATATACTTTACAAGCAGTTAGGAAACCATGCTTCATTGTTGAAAAAAGAACGTTTGCTCCATTGAGTGTGAGGGTAGTCAATTTTAAATTAATAAATTACTGATTGATTTACTGTCAATGTAATGTCAATTTACCGTTTTAAAGATATGAAAAAAGTTATATACACGTAAATGACGTACTTATACGCGATCGGATACGTCGTGACACCCATTGTTGATGCTACAGCTATTATGTACCCTTATTACGAGTTTTGCAACGTTTTCGTAATCTATACTTCCTAGCGTCTCCGCCGAATATTTGTATGAAAAGTTGTACAGCGCCATCTAGCAGAGACGTGAAGAACATGTCATATAAATATTGCCAAATATGTCACGCTAGCGAGTATAGATTACTAAAACGTTGCAAAACTCGTAACAAATGTGATGTGGCTGATCACTTGATTTTTATACAAAGCGACTGCCATCTGACCTTCGCAACCCCTTTAACGAGGAAAATCTGTGATCTGGGTTAAACCAGTTGTCAGACTATTTTAGGCCTCCGACTGACCTGCAACCACTGCCAAAGATGATAAATTGGCAACCAGGACCGACGGCTTAACGTGCTCTCCGAGGCACGGAGGAAACTCGGGCGGTAACCCATCCAATTACTGGCTAGGGCTAGGGTTGCTTAACTTCGCTGATCGAATGATATGCGCAATAGCAACTGTGCCACGAGCTCCTCTCGGAATAAAAACTCGTAATAAAGGAAGGTACTGCTAATAATCTCGTAAGTACGTCAGTGTGAGTGTGTCATTTTGGTTGTTTTTTACCTAGTCTGCTAACTGCTTATAAAGCGTATATTTAAACTGTGGCTGTACATTTAAACGCAATCATAAATAGGTCAGTGATATACAATACCGACCTTCAAAAATGTCACTTATCATATATTTAATATTAAGAGAGGTATAATGGAATGCTGTTTGTTGTTCTTTAATATCTAAGTACAATGTATACATCAGTGCCTAAGTACTTTATACCTAGTCTTTGTACCTACTCGTATTGTCGGTTAGGTATTTGTAATTAGCTTAAACAATTTGGCTTGTTATGAACACTTATTACATACGATTCGTGAAATAAATTATTTTATCTTATCGAAAAATTCTTGTCTTCTTTTTAATATAAAAATGTTTTTATGGTGACTTTACTAAGTAAATGGTTGTAAAAATTCGGCAATGTGCGATTAAGTTTCCTGGTTTATCAAACGTATAAGTAAAAAAACGTAAAGATTACATCATTGGCAAATAGACACCATGCGCTCAACAAATTTATATCGTGGAAATAACCAATAATTAATTTAAGATAAATGCCATCAAAATCGATCCAAATATATCGCTTTTCTTAACAATGGTTAGGAAAAATACGAACTCGAACCCATGACCTCTGCAAACCGCCTAGTTGCTCTGCCAACTGACCGCGATCACACCTCATACGTAAAAAAATTTCCATGTTTTTTTGCGGTTTTAGGAGCGCTTTGCACTGTCTGTTGGTTGGCGTACCAATGCAAACGTATTGAACTAACATGTGTGATAGTATATCTATGTAAAAGCGTCTACATGTGGAATGTGATTAAAGCCATTTTTCTCATTTTCATAGAACAGTTTTCGTATTTCTACGGGTAAAAGAGCCGATGAACTACCCTCTAGTTTTACATAACTCGGTCACTTACAAATAGCAATCCACCTGTCATCTCGGCACCTTTCACAATCGACTCGGCAACACCAATGAAAGGTACAGTTGCAAGGTTTAATGCTTGATCGTCGGATGAGAGCGTGACCGCGTCCACAGCACAGCAAGTCGCATGAGCCCGTACGAGACGTACGACCGATGCGACACACACGCCCCGAAGTACCCGCGGAGTCTACTCGAGGGTCGGACTCGCAGAAACTTGGAGACCTGATGAGACAGATTATAAAATTAGTAAGACTAAATTTAAACAGTGCTATACGCCTAGCTTTTCTACGATTTTTAAGCACCATGGGGGCTTAAGCTCTATTCCGAAGTTCAGAGATATCGCTAAAGCGGTTCACCCGTGATAAGGTAACAGACAAAATAGAACCGCACGCTAGTTAGAACGCAAAATGATTATGTGACAGGTCACTCTATACATTTATAATAATACTATGGAGATTTGCTTTGTTTTGCTTTGCGTTAGTGGTGTCAGATTCCAAATGCGTGTGCTTTTACCCCGCTTACATATGGAACACATTTGCGAAAATGTAGATGTAGCAGAATTCTGGACAAAATCAAGTGAATGAAACACCTAGAGCCCAGTTATCAAAACTTACTTCTCAAAGAACAGCAAGCTGGTCTTCGGGGCTGGTTTGGCTCTGCTCCGCCTCCGGCCACGCGGGCGGCCTCTCAGGACTGACACACCTTTGTTCATCTCTTCTTGTGCTACCATTAATGCCTGCAAAAGTATGAATAATCTAGAAAATATCACGATACTGCAGATCCCCATTTAACCTATATTATTACAGCTTATGTTACCCGCTGAAGATGTAGTTTTCTAACGGTGAAATCATTCTTAAAATCGATTGCGTAGTTTCGGAGCATATTCAATGCAAACAAACAAATAATCAAATAATGAAATGAAATAGCTTTATTCAGTTTAAGTCCTAGTAGGATAGGTCCACTTATGAACGTCGAAGATTGACCACCGGTTCGGAAACTAGCTTTCTGAGAAGAACCGGCAACATACTCAGCTGGCATCATGTAAATTTCATTACATAGTAAATAATCACAAATTACAATAAATCTCATATTAAATTATTCATAATAGTGAAAAGGGGTACCTTGCGATACTGCCTCTTGATGGTGGAAGCAACGACCCTGAAGTCTGGTGTGGCTCTCCAGCAAGTCCTCAGTTGACAGCTGCCAGACAGACCGTGACACTTGCACCGCACCTCCATGTGCGATGAGAGGATCTGGAGAAGAACAAATATCTTAATAAGGGTATGAAGTCATACTTACAGGATCAACGTAATAGTGATTGCCCTTGGTATTGCAAACGTTCATAGGCTTTGGCAATCACTTGCCATCAGGTCGTATGCTTGTTTGCCACCAAAGTGGTTAGCAAAAATTTACCCCTTTTTACAAATGGTTTAAACGAAGACTATACCAAACTCGGACTAAAACTATGCATATCCCTTTTTAAATCCGTATCACAGATAGAGATGGCCCCACTTTTAAAACTCAGTCTATGGTTTGTAATAAGGGGGTTTGAGTTTGAATCCCGGTGTCTACTTAATAAACACACAACAGAGTAAACTGCATTATGAAAGTATTACTAAAGCACTCATAACATGAGTACTTATTTCAAATTACATGAAAATAAGCGTAAGAATTTTATAAATATACTAATTTTCCCATACAATCTAGACCACCGAAGTGAAATGTGCAATTTGAGATTTATGACAGGTGGAATTGCGGTACCAAGGCTCGCGCAGACGCAGATATAATGAAGGAAAAACGCGTTGTCCTGTACGTGACCGCGTCTCTTACGCCACCCACCGCAGCTAGCGTACCATTTACATAATTAAACGCCTCAATGCAATCAGGCTGACGTCTTAATTTCGCCAACGCCGCCGGCCGAACAATTTCCGAAATTGAGTCGGGGCAAAAATTCAAATAAATCGGCGGTCGGCCCGCCCTCTCATACCTGGCAGGCCTTAATAACCTGGTATTAAGAGCGTTCGCGATAGAATTCGCCACCCAAGACGTTTGTAATACGTCGTAATGAAGCCGGAATATTAAAATTGGCTTCGAACTGCTTATTATGTTCTCACCTCAGCGGCTGGTCGTGAAATACGGTCGGCTAATATGCCCCTCGAGCCGACGCGTTCAATAGCCCTTAATAGTGGCGCTATGGGTATTCGCTTTTGATATATAGATTTTTTGTTCGTTAATAGATTATCTATTGATGGCATTCCATATTTTAAAAAATACAGTGGTCTTATAGATAACTACTGGATTCGTAGCAACACGAGTAGCGGAATTTCCGTGTAAATAAAAAAGTGTATACAAACACAAATGGTTTAAATAACATCCTGATTCAGTAGTGTATCTGCATCATGCCACAAATAAGATAAATAAGTTCTGTTTCGTATACTCAGTACTTCAGTACTCAGTTTGTTACTCGATCAACAATACTAAACTACAAACAGCATTTAAAATGTTGAAATTCTGTAAAGATATCTTGAGCAATGAAATAGACAGGCTTAAGCCACCTTTGATACCAATTACTAAATATGAACGAAGTCACACCGAAGACGTTCCTCCTTTATTTTTGAAGTTAGCTAAATATTAGCCAATACAAACAATCAGGGTAATTAAACAATACCTTCGCAAGGCTTTCGTCATTTCAATTAGTTATGCTTACTTGAATACAGTTTATTAGATACCGACAGACGACATGTCGATAGCATGACCCTTAACATGACGTCATTAGGTCTCACTTGAGCCACAATATAAAATATAAGCATACCAAGCAGTATCGAATCTAGACCAAATTTTTGAAATAAGAACGTGTGCTCCATTGAGCGTGAGATTGGTCAGTCAAAAAGTTTTTAAATTCACTCCTTTTTTCTGTTAAAATCTGACATCTCTTAATGTCATTACGTTTATTCCATTTATTTTCACGTAGCGCGTGTCTCTGTGTGTGAGTGTGTCATTTCAAACGATTTGAGTAAGCTAATATTTATACTGTGCTTAACGGTAGCCACTTCATAACTGTACCATAGACTGAAATAATTAACTGCGATGTCTAATTAAAATTGCCAAGCACTAGCGAATATTCATTTATAACGAATACGTTAATTTATTCGATGATTAACGATTAAGCTTGTCGGTGGAACATAAAGGCCTAAAGTGCTATTTTAAGACTGTTAATTAATGTAAGAGTTTATTAATAAGGAATATTAATTATAAAATTAACATTGTAACCAAATATGGAATGAAATAATGATGTGTAGTCGATATATTGTACGTTGTATATATTTTTTTAAAGACATTTAGGTCTTTAATGGATGGAAAAATACGGTGAAAATAACGTTTGCGTCGTTTTTAGTCTATGATCTGATTATGGCTTTTGACCATTGCACATCCATAAAATAATATCTATCTATTAATCATGAAAATTCAAGAAAAAATATATACAATTTTTTTTTCGTTTAAAACGTAATGAATAACTGTGATGTAAGTATTGCAGCAACGTTTCTCCACTCGCTACATAGATGGCGTTACTCGCTAACAAATGCGAAGTTCGAGTACAAATACATGAGAACCTAAATCGCGCAATAGGTATTTTCGAGCGCATTGGAATATACATAATTATATACAAGTTTCTAACTAGAGCATGTCACTTGCTCTACCCACAACAGTATTGTATTGTTTGTGCTTTGAAAAATAAATGTATATTCAAAATAGATCGTTACTTAAATGCCAGAAAGCATTACGACGGAACACGAGGTCCAGTGCGGGATTGCCCCAGCTTGGGCAAAGTGTTATTGAACAGTTCCATCAGTAGCAGCTCGGAGTCTGGATTAGTGCAAGGTTAGTGACAATGGGCTCCCAATTTAAATATAGCTGGCGAAAGTTAGTTGTACTATATGTACACCTCTGCCTACCACGTGGAAACCTGCATATTTTTGAGAAGTAATTCAATGACGTATGTAAAGTGTCTGGGACGGCGTTGGACTCACCATCTGTCACGTTGGCACTTAATCATCTTCGGTGAAAAGTGAGTGTTGTGATTACAACACCTCTGCATACCCCTTCGGGGAATACAGCATATGTATGTATGTATGTTTAAATTAGTACTTTTCTTGACCATGTTTTCGTTTCGGACGTAACTTTAGACCGAATAAAAACCTTGGTAGGAGCTTTTCGAATATTCGGTCGGAACTTCTGCTTTCGGAGAGAGCGAGTAGGCCCCCTGCTTTTATAGACTGAAAAATCTTCTGGGTGCGGCATCGTAAAAATGATTGTTACCATTATGAAATGTGAATCACAACATAATCTCAAGTCGATTAACCCGCAGTGACTAGCGCTAATAGGTTTAGGACGGCCGTGGCTAATACGGACACAAATTAACCATCAGATCAAACCGCACACGGCGAGGTATGTAACGTGGGTATTGAACGGGTTATTGAAGAATCTCCCGAATGTAGCCTTTATAGATTGTAATCAATTGCACATATCGAAATATCAATACATACTTACATATATACTAGAAGCACTGTATATATGTAGATGTACAGTGCTTATATAGATAAATAAAATTTAAGCTTTTCACTGAATGCATATGAAAGTATGTTCGGTACTGATTTAAAAAAAACTATTTTTGACAATTTTCTCGTCTGTCTGTCTGTTTGTTCCGGAAAATCTCCGAAACGGCTGGACCGATTTTAGCGGGACTTTTTTTGGTAGACTTGATAGACAATTTTACCGATGAAATGAAGTCAACGTGGGTGAAACCGTAGGGCCCAGCTAGTTAATATATAAAGCTTAAGATTTTGTTTGATTGCTTTGGTTTGAAAAAATATTTCAGCCCATTTATCGAGGTACGCTAAGTAAACTAAATCATGGATTAAAGTTAGCGTTGGACTAAAGTAACTATTCCATGAACTCGCTGGCAAAAGAATATTATAGGCTTACTAAGCATGATTTAATCTAGATTTTTTTCCTTCTATTATAATATAAGCCTGAATAATATTATTTGGAATTTAATTACATACATACATACATATGCTCACGCCTGTATTCCCCGAAAGGGTACACAGAGGTGTTGTAATCACAACACCCACTTTTCACCGAAGATGATTAAGTGCCAACGTGACAGATGGTGAGTCCATCGCCGTCTCAGACACTTTACATACGTCATTGAATTACTTCTCAGAAATATGCAGGCTTCCTCACGATGTTTTCCTTCACCGTAAAGCACTTGGTGTGAAATCACTGTACATAAGTTTTTTAGAAAAACTCACTGGTACAGGCCCCGCTGGGATTCGAACTTGCGTCGCTTGCGTAGCAGGCGACTGCTCAAACCTCAAGGCCACCACGGCTCTCTGGAATTTAATTCTTTCCGAAAACATCTCAAAGGAGCTGATAGGTCTATAACCGAAGTTTCACAGAATGCATTTATATGCCCTCGTAATCTGTAACACACTTGAAACCTTCCAAAGTTCATTCGCACTAAAATTACAAGAATCGTAGATTCATATCCGCAAATTCGTCTGACGCAATCTCAAGTCGAACAAAAAATGTATAGCATTAAAATCGAATCATATTTATATCGATATCGAACCGTCATCGAGACATAACAAAATATTAACTCATCGAATCGATTTTTTTGTGAGGTAATTATCACCTCGGCTCTATGTCGTGCCTAATATCTTATGTGGATCGGTTCTGAGTTCTTTTATAGCCATGCTGTGATTCTACAAAGGGATGCCTCTCACACCGTGCTGCAATATCAAGGAATATCTCCCAACGAGCAGCAAAGAAGCAATTTTATTTTGTTTATTTCCTTGCTGTGTCTCATGGTCGTGGTTTCACCTGCGTACACTTAATTTCATGGGCTTCATTTCGCCGGAACCTATTTTTTTTTGAAGTAGCCTTTGTAACTCCTTGGAACATCAGCTATTTACTTCTACTTTAATAAGATCGTCGTGTCTGCTTGTTATACATTCCTGCTCCACTAATGATGTTCGTTCAATAAAATTTACTTTTTTTTTGTATTTTTAATTCAAATTTCGGTTTTATTATGTTTACTTCCTTTTTTTAAAAGATATCTCACGACGGCATCCCAGAGAAATCGAGGGGAACCTTCGAAAACCGCAGATGCGATTAGTGCGTTTATTACTTTTAATGTGTAAATAAATTGTTCGTTAGTCTCGCTAAAACTTGAGAACGGCTGGACCGATTTGGGTAATCTTGATGTTAATATATTTGTTGAAGTTCAGGGAAGGTTACGGTTGGAAATATCATAAATAATACGAAAAAAATTGTATGTAGTCTAAGTATAAAGAAACATACTCGCTCCCACTGTCACGGGTTACGAAGAAAATAATTCAACTCTAGACATAAAAACCAGAAATAAACAATTATCTATTTGTTACGCTCCGGTGCAAATGCGGCCGCTTTTATTTTGACATTAATAAAAATATCATCGCAGGGTTATTATAAGCAAGCGTGTCTAACTGAGATCTCACTGGGCGTTAATTATGTGGCCACGAAACAAAACGACGGCGGACAATGGTCAAGTGTGGGGCCCGGACCACCCGTGTGCTTTCTCACATTTAATGGCTCTATCTTACCATTTTACCCCCACGCTGCGTTTGTAGCCCGTGGTTGGAGGCATTGCATTCGTTGCGGCTTTTGAGGGTTAGGTTATGATGATGCGGATGAGTTTCAGGTAATATGAGTTCCAAGTTAAATTACCTATTTAAATATGGATATATGTATTATTATTCCCCAAAGGGCCCACCCCTTTTGGGAATAATAATACATAGAGGTGTTGTAATAACAACACCCACTTTTCACCGATGATGATAAAGTGCCAATGTGATTGTGTAATTCAATCGCCGTCTCAGGCACTATACGAAATACTTCTCAGACATAAGCAGGTTTCCTCACGATCGTTTCCTTCACCGTGTGAAATCACTGTATATATATATAAGTTTTTAGTACAGGCCCCGTTGGAATTCGAACTTGCGTAGCAGGTGACTGCCCAAACCCCACCCACGGCTACTACCGAACGGCTTTTATACTACCAACCAAATATACGTGAAATATTTTTTTTAAATAACCTTCTTGCCTCATATGCATTTAGAAACTATACTTCTAGTAGAAATATTGAGTTGCTAGTAAGAGGCATCTTCATAACACCATCTAATCATAACAAGAAAACCAAATGAGTCTATCCATCTGCTATTCTTACAGTTTGTGACTCGGTCCTACATATCTTTATTTGAAAAAAAATGACATGCATTCAGTTTGAGATGTGTTATTTTTTCACTAGATGGCGCTACTAGTCCCCAAACTAAACTGAAATATGTGAGTTCTTTTGATCTGAAGGCCTAGAGTGAGTTTACTTAAAATCGCCGACATAGGTCATCGCGTTGACGTAAGCGCAGATTTGTATGGGCTCACAATAGTGTCATCTTTAGGCCGACAGACGGCGCTGTTTCAATCCTATACAAATCTGCGTTTACGTCGACACGATGACTTGTGACGTTTCAATAAACGTAAATTACTTGAACATATTGAACTTGAATTATTGAATACTTCGAAGTACCTAAGTTAGTTATTAATTAATTTTTGCTTGCCCTCCTTTACGCCAATATATGTTCAACATATTTTGACGATATCGATTGCATATTTTCCTCATTTTGTATGATATCACCGACATTAAAACATGTAAAAACCAATACTAGGGGTACTGCTAAGCGGTTACAATATAACTAAACGGTTACTATACTTTTGCTTTCATAAGTTTCGATTTAAGAGTTTCTTTACAATCAAATGTATACTTTGTATAATTGTTAATAAGTCGTTTCTAAGAATACTTTTATTTTATTGTCAACTATAAATAATATAAATGGAAACAAAATCAAAAAATATTTCTAATATATTTTAAGAAATAATTCTTAAAGGTCCATAAACAAATTTTATTGCACGTAACTGTTTCGAACAAACGTGTATAAACAATCTAATTATCTCGCTGTAAATGTCACAGTTCTAGCCTCATATAAATTAAGTTTGCCATCAAGCGTGTAATTAACGACTAACAAATTAAATAATTTGTATCATACGTGTTTGTATTATAAAAAAAAGGTTGTACCGGCGTAAATTGTGTTCAATCGTAAATACCCCTTAATAAGTAACCACGAGACGTGGTATGCCGCCTTAACGTCAGATTTATTTCCAGACACTAATATAATATTATTTACAAACATATCTTTGCTGCCTCAACACCAATGCCAACAAAATAAAGCCTTAAAGCCTGCACATTAACGCATAATTTAGAACATTTGTTAACGAATGAATGAAGTGTTAAGTTGGCAGCTCTTATATTTAACTTTAGTTTGACATGTTTATTATTAGAAGGAAGAGCCTATTAAATTATTAGAACTAATCTCGCACGGTAGGTCGAGTATTTAGGCTTAGCTGTCGGCTGGGGTTTGGTAGATTAGACTGTGGCTGACAAATCACCACTTTTGACATGTTTAAGTGTCAGTGAACGAGATGTAATGCGCGTTTACATTGTTTAATACCATTGGAATCTTATAAGATACGTGCATTCACTTTCAGTAAGTAAGATACATAGCTTTTATTTGTGGCCGAGTTCATTGAATTTTTATATCATCATGCCAGGGAGCGCATTCAAGGCGATGTGGCTGATCACCAGATTTGTGCTCAAAATGGCCACTTGAGCTACCTGACCCCTTTTACGACGTAGATCGGTGATCTGGGAAAAAAATGTTAGACTTTCTTAGGCTTCTGAGTGGCCTGTAACGATGATATAGATGTTAAAAGAGGCACGGGGAGAATTCGGGCGGTCACCCATCCTGCTTGGGTCGATAGAATGATATGCGCATAAGCCACGAGCCCCTCCAATGAGTTTTGACATGAACAGGTGATGCTTGCGGGAACTGATCGTCTTTAGCCTTTCTTTTTTTAAATTAGCTATGAATATATCTTTATTGACATTTGAATAATTAGAACTGTGTCCATGGGCTTATTTATATTTAATTAATGTAACTATCAAAAAATAAAAGTAAGTATCTCGATTTGGCTTTTCGCTGACTCTGATTGAATCTCTGAGAAAATTTGGAATGGAGATAGCTTTGGCTCATAGTACAAAATTAATTACTTAAAGAAATCATTACGAAATAACATAGACACAAATTAAATAAGGAAAATATTTATTTACCTCCAGGAACATTCTACCAACTCCCTCGCATACAAAACGCTTTATCTATAAACATTATCATCCAATAATATGTAATTCGCACAATCATACCAGGAATAATTAGAGCTCTGCCCAAATGGCCAATCAAGGCATATGAAACACTTTATAGCACATAAAATGGGGTGTGACTGCCAAAACGACCGGCGAATGCTATATAATACCATATTTATAGTTTACACCAACAGACCACCCACTAAGGTACCACGAGACACGCCTATACGCCGCTTTCCAATTTGAAGGGCCTTATTTCTGACGCGTTTGTGGCCCAATTTGGGTAATTTACCCCAAGCACCGATTTAATGTGACCCATTTTTACCCAATACTATTTTGAAATTAGGGGTCTGCTTTTTGATGTCACAAAAAGAGAAATGACCTATTACGTGTCACATTGTTTGACGGCCAACAATTGGGTCGTTAACTATAATTCACTTTTGTTTCTTGTGATTGAGTTATTGTTGAGCTCTTATTTGGTCCTATTATTGTGGTATTCTATTATTTATTATACTTATTAATACCGTACCATACCGTCCCATCGGATTATGAGAGTGAGGGAATAAGGAGTGCACCTGTGTTTGCGCACACACTTGTGCACTATAATATCTCCTGCGCACATTGCTGATCCTCGTTGAGATTAGCCGCCGTAACCGAAATTCGGTAGGAGATCATTATTATTATTATACTTGGTGATTGTAGTATAATAAATACCGCATCCAAATCCATATATGTACTGTTGCGAGTGACACTTGGGCCACTGGCTACCCGGAATCTATAATATTTATTATTAAATAAACTAATTGAATGTCTTTCATCTTTGACTTTTTCATTAGCATTATTATAAGAGCTGTGGTGGAGGTTTGAGCAGTCGCCTGCTAGGCAAGCGACACAAGTTCGAATCCCAGCGGGACCTGTACCAATGAGTTTTTCTAAATAAATCTTATGTACAGTGTTTCACACCACGTGCTTTACGGTGGAGGAAAACATTTCCGAGAAGTAATTCAAAGACGTATGCAAAGTGCCTTAGACGGCGATAGACTCACCATCATCATCAGATCTCAGAATCACCAGACTTAATCATCTTCGGTGAAAAGTGGGTGTTGTGATAACAACACCTCTGCCTACCCCTTCGGGGAATACAGGCGTGAGCAGATGTATGTATGTATGTACTTTTTCATTATTGTTTTCCCTCCGCGGTCTATTTACTCACTCTGACTACGACAATTTTTTTTATTAATTTTTTTAATCCTTTTTGGAATTTTAAAATTCTTTCATAAAAACGAAATTTTAAAAGAAAAAGGTTTTAAGTAGGTTGTAATGCTGAGGTCTTACAGTATTTACTACGTGCATCTGGATACGGTGGGCCGAAGCAAAAATGTAAAATATGTCATTATCATGTAGGTAATCTTAAGTAATATATACCCTCGTGTTTGTAACAAAGCTCCTCCGAAATAACTTGAATAATACTCATGTATTTTTTAGGGTGGTTAACCCAAAAATGAATATGACAGAACAACGTTTGCTGGGTAATATTTAAAATTACACTATCGGAAAATTAAACTGCTATAAAGCTAAATATTGTGGGCAAACTAACCAACCAACCAACCATCTAGTTTGCTCAGATTCTCTAGTCTCCACATCAAGTAATAAGTTCTAAGTGATGCCAAGTATTTACGTCGTCATCACCGATTTACAATGCACCCTACGGAACATCAAACGTTGTCTAACGAATGAAATTGAAGTACCCTCACGCAAGTGTCTTTTCAAACTCTCGCTTCCACTCGAATATAGATCAAAGTTAATTGGCGAATAATTTTCGTATTTGTTTTTATTTAAAACATCGCTCGAGATTTGGTGGGATTAGAATAATATCACGTTTCAAAATTAGATTGATCGAAAATTGGAAAGTTCTTCATCAAGCGTGCATTTCTCTTGATGGTAAGTGAAGAAGCATCTTACTACTGCTTTAACACAACCTCTACTCTAATGTTATTCTCCTATCATAATAATTTCACTTGACTCTGACTGTCCAGATTTGCAAGATATATAACTATATCGTTCGTACGGTGTGCATCTTTGAACGGCTAAGATTTTAAAGAAAAATCACATCTGTTTAGTGACCACAAATGACACGAAACACTCCTTCACGGATATATCAAAGCGAATGTAATAAATTCCTACAATGGTTTACAGTCACTCTCGTCTCTATATATTTTGTATTTAGCAGATTTGCTGTCAATGGTGGTAAAAATAACTCCCGTTGGAGGAAAAAAAACTGTATCGATATATATTAGTTAACCCATGAGAGTTTGTAATTCAGAGGCGTTCTTATAACAAATCACTATAACAGTAGTGTTATTTGGCTGCAGATTCATGGAAGTCAGTAAGGCAGTCTAGCGATGTACTATGGCGAGAGGTTAATCGCGATTTATTTCATTGTGCAATCTCAATGCATCGCGATTGATTTTCAATCGCAGTCTATGGTCCATTCGGCTTGATACGGCGCGACTCGGGTCAATAACTTGCATCAAAGTAATCGAAGTCGAGTGGTTCGATAGTTTCATTGCCAGTTCGAGTCGATAGTTGACCCAATGGATAATTTTACCGACTCTGGTTAGTTCTTGAAACGGCAGTACTGGCAACTATTATAAACAGTCTGATAAATATCGGGTAGGTGACCAAAAGACAGCCACTCACAAATATTTGAACTTAGAACGCTGTGTGTCGATGGTTATTATAAAATCTACTTACCGATCTTCCAGCATTATTATTGTGCACGTTGATCTTGGACTGGAGGTCATCGACTTGTTCTCTGGCGTCTAGAAACTTCTTGGAGAATTCTATCCCATAGGCGACGTTGTGGGAACAGCCGCTCCACTCCCACTTGTTGGCTCGTGCCCTCCCCCTTGAGTCATGGGAAGCTCGGTAGCCGACAGGGTCACAGCCGCAGGACATGAGCCGGCCTTGTGCGCAGGCGCGGGCGATCGCGTGAGCCACCCCTGCTGCTGTTACAGCGTAGAGGAATGACGCTTCGCGGAAACCTGAGGAGTACATTATGTTTAGTGCAAATTCATACAGATGTGAAAAGAAATGTAGTTTCTCTGTGAAGGGTGAAGATGTTTGAATAATCCCAAAATTTCCTACGCTAGTTGTAGCTAGTTGGAAAATAACAATAAAATATAGCAAACTCTCGATATTCAGCTTTACAAATAAAAATAAAAAATAACTGGAATTTTGAGATATTTCTTATTCTTAATTTAGAAGGCCAGCAGTAAGTAGGTCTGGACCTACTTGTTTTTTTACATTAAATTAGACAGTGAGGTTGTGTGGGTACAATAAATTGAGAATAAGCAATGGTTAAAAAAAAATAGAGTGAGCCATCATAGTACCCAAACAACATTTGAGATTTATGGGTGTCAAAGTCTCTTATTACAGAACATGGCTTAATCGAAGAATTAAACTCGGTCTAAAACTATGTCCATCCCTTTTGAAATCCATATCACAAAAAGAGAACGAGCTATGTGTAACAAGGGGGTTAGAGATGAATTTAACTTTTTTAATAAAGCAATTAAGGATTAAATGAACATGATTTAAGAAATAGGTAGTCATTATTATTAGTAATCAAGTTTAAAATCCTTGCAGTGTTTATTCCACGGACAAAGTCTCCTGCCAATACAATGTATGAGGCCACCCAAGTTTCAAATACCGCTGCATACATAACTATTGATATGACATATCAACAATTCCCATTAAATAAATCCTTGTATCAGCGTATAAATGCAGAAAATACAAGATATTGTACATGTTCCGATCCGGGAGGAAATAAATTGTGTACTTGAATATTGAACTAGTTGCCTCTTGTGTAAAAATAGTACATCTGCGAACGAGGACTTAACTTATCTAGAGATGGTGAATAATTATGGGCAACTTATTTACTTTGATATAGAATTGAACTCTGATATTGATCTCGATCTGAATTGAGCTTGATAGAATTGTTATTCGAAATAGAAGGATTTTTTAAATCTTTATTTAATAAAGATCTTTTGTCTATCATAGACAATATCAGCTCCATTGTGCTCATACATCTCATCCCAAACATTAGCCGGAAGACTTATATTCGGAAGCGCGTATTTTTGCGGATGGTCGACTCTACGGTTCATTCGTTTAGGCATATAATCATAATTATTATTGTATTTGCCTACATTAAGCAAAATAACGAACTTAATTTTAAATGTCGCATTTTACACGTTTTTACAGTTAGGTTTTCCGAACGAAGATTAATATTTTAAGTTCCTTTTTGTAATTACATTATATTGTTGTAACGATAGAGGCCTGTTGGCAACGTTTGGGATAAAAACCTATATACATATATACAAAAAGAAAAAAAATCCATGCTTATTTTTTTTTAATTTTACAAAACGTAACTTCGTTCATTTGGCCTTATCCAGTACACTCAGCTATTTACAGCCGGGACTGAGTTGTGCTTTGTATCAGGTTTTTCATTTGCCGTATTCGGTGTGGTCTATGCACGGGATGAGTAAAATTGAATTGGTTTCCTAGTTCAAACATTTTATGACCGACTTCATTGTATGCGGTAATAACATATATATAACATTCTTATTCCTAACTAATTGATACATCAGCGCCGAGGCTGAGCTGCTGTCTCGTTATTCACTAAGGTTTCTCAACGTCGGCCTCGTCGTCGAGTGTCGGTTTTAAAGATACGAAATTGAACCTTAACCTCTATGTATCAGTTTTCTATGATTGAAAGCAACGCACGTCGTCGAGTTCGACATTGAGAAACCTTAGTGAATAACGCGGCAGCTCTATGACATTTGGAGAATGAATTCTTTGTGTGGTGTAAGTCAGTATCCACTAAGACCAACTTTTAGCATCGCACTTCGCGTCATGGATGCGATTTTATCGCCACACTTTGGAACTTCCCCGAACGCTCAAGTTGCGTAATTAATTACTCTTACAAAGAAACTAAGGGTCTTCTGAAATTCTAGCTCTAAGGTAGTGAAATGGTGGGTTGAATATTCTGTAATTTTTTTTATTCTGTGGGTCGAATACCCCGTGCGCGAAGACGAAGTTATATTAAATATAAGTTAAAGTAAAAATGCTTTGGGACTTACACGAACTCGGTCATTCAACGGTAAATAATTGTTAACAGTATTTATGTACCTACCACATTTTGCTTAATTGGACGTCAATCAGTCGACAACATTGAAATATAACTGAAGGCTGACTTTGACATTGGGGTCCTAGTGTGTGCAAGAGCCTGGGATTTTGATACTATCGGCGTTCGCGAGCTCATCCGTGTAAAGTGAATTTCATTTAAAAAAAGTGGTCAGCAAAAATCGATCTAGCCGCTTCAGAGAGCATACAAATGGATAAATGATTTAATAGTTGTTTTTTTTTACGTAAGTGCCGTAATTACTTTCGTTATATGCATTAGGTAAGTGAATAACTTTTTGCTTGGATTTTCAAACATACACTTAAATTTTATTTATCTGTATATGTACATGTATTGGCTTTACTTAAGACCACTTACTCTGCATAGCGTCTGCTAATGTTGATCACAGAAACAAATCTTCACAATATTATTTAACAATTTTTTTTTGCAAAATCTAAAATCTGTAAGAACTAATTTTAATGTTGATTTTTCTAAATAAATTAATAAATGAACGTGCGTGGAAGTTCTTGCCGGCCAATATTACGGGAGCTGGGTTTCTGTACATATTTATTTTGTATTCAGCCTTCACAATCTTCAACGGAGGCAGTCAATTAAACACGTAGCTATTTTCGTCGTGAAAAGCATTTAACTGGTGGTTGAAGTCCGAAGAATGGAGGAATGCGTGGAATGTTTTACAAGAACTAGTCCATATCGCTGCCCATTACCTGTAAAGATAACATTGAAAGTCGCGATATAAGTAACTAACCTTAAGCCGACATTCATTTCAATGCATTTAAGCGGTCGTTTTGCAACAATATAATCTTTTACATATTACCCGCGCGGAATTTATTTCATGGGTGTTGATATTCGCGGAGCCTTATTTAAAAAACTAAAGCTATAGTTAGTCCTTGTAACACCAATTATCTGCCAATGAAATTCTCGTTAAAATCAGTCCAGCCGGTTCAGAGATACCCGAAACAAACAGTGATTTTTACGGGAGTTATATTGAGTATTGGTTTCAATTTTAGAAAATGTATACATAATACTTTAAAGATAAGGTTCTATATCATTTCTTTAAAACCGACACTCGACTACTTTTATTTAAAAGAAGGGTTCCGCGGGATAAACCCATGTATGAAATTAATCTACGCGAGCGAAACCGCGTATCACAGCGAGTATAAGTAGAGTATATTAAGAGAGTAAGAATATTTTAACCTGTATCATAGCGGTAATCTTCTTCTATATATATATATATATATATATATATATATATATATATATATATATAAAAGAAAGTCGTGTTAGTTACACTATTTATACTCAAGAACGGCTGAACCGATTTGGCTGAAAATTGGTGGGGATGTAGCTTAGAACCAGGAGAAGTACATAGGCTACTACATCCCGAAAAATCTATACATACAGATAATTAAAAATTAAGTGTCTGTTTTTAATTTCAAATTGACAGTTTTTCACTAAATGCATATGAAAGTATATTAGGTATTCATAAAAAAACAAATTTTTAAAATTTTCCCTGTCTGTCTGTCTGTCTGTTTGTTGCGGGTAAACTCTAGAACGTCTGGACCGATTTCTACGGGACTTTCACTGACAGATAGTTGACGTTACAAGGAGTAACATAGGATACTTTATTTAAGTTAGGGTTCAGTGAAAAAATCCACCCATAAGAAGAAGTCTACGCGGGTGACACCGCGGGGCATAGTTAGTAACGTATATATATAACATTCTTAGTCCTAACTAACTGATATATCATTCTAATCCGCTGATCTTAGAGTCATGACATTTGGAGAGTGTATTCTTTGTGGTGTAGGTAAGTGAAGAAATAGAAAGAAATAAAGAAATATTTTATCTCCCACACAGAGGCGAAACGATTAAAAATAAACTTATAGAATACAGAATAATAATTTTAACCTATAAGAAGAATATTATACAACACGAATCCATTGGAACGCGGAAAATGAACAGAAACATTATCTATTTTATTGCAATAAATTAAACAGTGAATTCGTAAGATAAGCTATTGATTTCACACAATGTAATCTTTGACCATAAGCAGAATGATTCGCGATTTGCATTTGAGTTAGGTAAGGCAGAGCGGTTGGTGCGTTAATTGTGTTCAGTTGTTACGTCTATCAGAGTTAAGTTATGTGCTATCTTCGCTATTTCATTGTATTTGGCCTGAATAGGGGTTTCATTACGATTTTAAGAGCCATCTCTCCTTAATGGGCAATTATGCTACCGAGCGCTAAGCCACCTGTTTTGAACTTGTATCCCGGTTTTTATAGTACTGCTATTAATTGTTAATTTGTGAATGTGACCGATTTAATTGTTGATTTAGAAAGTAAAGTAAGTTAAGGAAAGAAGATATAAATAGAATAATTAGAATAAAATAATTTATTTGCGAAATCATGAGTGACAATATAGGTGTTAGGCAGATAACAATTCGTTTCTTCATGTTTTACCCCGGGGGCGTACAAATTAAGGGATCTGTGGTTAGTAATTAACTATGTAACAAACAAATTTGACTTAAAATTAGATTTTTATGCAACATGATTGAAATCACCAACTGACATTTAAGAAATCGTTGATATTGTAGAAACATTTTTCAGATAGAAATAGTTTGAGGCGCTTCTTAAATAATGCAAGATTTAGTTCCTTAATGGGTTGTGGTATTTTATTATATATTTTTGGAGCCATCGAAATGATGCTTTTGTGTACAAGCGCTGTATTAGCTTTATTGACACATAACCTGTTTAGGTCCTGTCTACTGCGAGTATCATTTGTTAAATTTGCAAGCTTCTGAAAATAGTGAGGGTTAGTTTTAACAAACACGCCAACTTCGAAGATATACAAGCATGTTAAGGTTATTTTTTTTTTATTTTTTAATTAAAAAAATTAAAAATAAAAGAGATCGAAACAGCAAGAGAGAAAAAAACATAGTATAACATAACATAGTGTAATCATAGATCCGCATCGCAGGCTTCGTCAATCAAACAGAATGGGTATTCACGACAGGATTGTGGATTAATGACTTTAGTGTTGTATAAACTCAAACTCGAAAATATCTTTATTCTGTTTTTGTGAACAAAGTACTTTCATGTCGCCAGAATACATTTAATACGAAAGATAGAAAAAAAATTTTTCATAACAGCAGCATTAATTAAATTTACATAAATAAAAATAAATGATCTTTTATTGCTTTTTAGCTTAGGACATAAATACAATATATATAATAAAATTGTAACAAGATAGTAGAATTACAAAAAATTAATGTTTAAAGCCTTATAAAAGCTAAGGGACATGGCTCAGCATATGCTGCCCGTAAACTGTATTACGTTAAGCGCTGATTTTCAGCCACAGTTCCCTTAGATATTGTGCGGGAACATTGTGAAGAGGGCCATGAGGGGAGGTGTTGTGTACGTAATATATATACTTAGAGAACAACAAAGACTGGTCAATTACTAGATCCATTACAGTTATATTTATAGTTAAGTTACATAAGGTACATGTACAGATGGGTCATCAACAAGTGGTCCACACTTGGAGTGAACTATTTACTTCCATCGGCCTCTGTCCAGCGCGGCCCTGACGACGGACCTAAACCTCGGGGACCTGAAGTCTTTTATTTGGTCTGTCCATCTGGTAGGAGATCGGCCTCGGGCTCGCTTGCCAAGGTATCAAATAAATGGTTAATTTAAGTACATTACAACGTCACAGACATACGTTAACTCTTGAGCACAGACAATGTTACTCTCTCTATTGCTTAATTGTATGGCCCTTAGACCAATTAGTACCATACAAAGATAAAGACTGATTGATGTACATTATCTATGGCCATGTACAACATTTGTCCACAGACAACAAGAATACGGTTAATCTGCAGCTCGACAACATGCATTTAAATATTAATATAGATGGTTAAAAATTATTACAATATGATATGTAACCAAGGATGATTACGGTTTTCCAGGATTACATACTACGCTGTTTTTCACCGTAAAGCGAAACCATGTGAAATCATTGCACATAAGCTTCTAGGAAATCTCATTGCTACTGACCGCTGCAATTCGAATTTGCGTCGCATTCGTAGCAGGCTACTTAAACCCCAAAGCCACCACGGCTCTTGCTTATAGTATACTAGCTGTGCCCGGCAAACGTTGTATTGCCATATATTTTGGGGTGGACTACCCCTAACATTTAGGGGGATGAAAAATAGATGTTGGCCGATTCTCATAGATACTGGATAAGCACAAAAAATTTCATCAAAATCGGTCAAGCCGTTTCGGAGGAGTATGACAACGAAAACTGTGACACGAGAATTTTATATATTAGATAAGTATCTGTTACTCTCACACAGCTGAACTATCATTGCAATAAGAGCCCATGGCTGGGCCCCTGTACACATTTTAGCAATGAACCACTTTAAGCAAATGAAATCATCCAAGAGGATTAGGAATTTAAGAAACATTATTATTTAATTCGTCCGACCGAAAGCTCCCACGGGCGCACCTAAAGCGGACCATATCGATAAGAAAGATACCAGTGAATCGAATAAATTAATTCGATTGTACCGAGTGATTAATACGAGGATCGGCTGTGTTATCGGACGGATTAGTGGCTCTCGCTCTACAGCCAGCCTAATTGACGTCCAAAGATACGCTTTATTAATATAATGGTGCGTTTATTTTAAACTGGCTACAATAAGGGCTCTCCAGACCGTATTATGAGTCACTTTGTACCAACACCATGTGTCCATCATGCTTATGTATCATCTAGTTTCTGCCCGCGACTTCGTCTACGTGGAAAAGTTACTTAATTATGTATATCCCATAGGCTTCTTCGATAAATGGGCTATCTAACACTGAAAGGAATTCTCAAATCGGAATAGTAGTTTCTGAGATTAGAGCGTTTAAGCAAACGAACAAAATCTTCAGCTTTCTATATAAGTAAAGATATTATTTAACTATCATGTCTACCTAATACATATGCTCTGTATTCCTGGATAGAGGTATTTAGAACACACCCGCATTTCCCCAATTATGTGTAAGACCAATTTTTAGGGGGCCAGTCTATGGCCATTAACCGGGCACAATTCTGGATTCTGGACAGGCGGACTGGGAAACGCAGACAGACCTATAGTATAATTTCCCAAGATGTCACATGTCAGCTAGATCGCAGTGATTTCACACTACGAGCTTTATGGTGATGGGAAACCTGTATGCGTCTAAGAAGAAAGTCAAAAACATAACGAGTATGTATAGTGCTGGATATGGTGATGGGCTCTCCATCTTTCGCGTTGGTATCTGAATCATCTTCGGTGAAAAATGCCCACTCCTTCAGGGACCCTTCGGTGATAGCGTAAGTATAAAAAAATATATCCATCTACTTACGTGGTGGATTTAAAATAAAAGTCACCACAAATTATTAAAATAACCGGATGCTGTTAAGCTGCGTAACTAATGTAAAATGGTTAGGCACAGCTCCGGACGTTCCTTTCAACAAAAACAGCGTTTAAACATGAAATCATTTTGTTTTAGGAAGTCTTAAAGCTTATGAAAAAGGATTCACAATGCTTTGCGGTTTAGTACATACGTCAAACTCGTGTAAAAAGTGTGGACAGGATTTAGGATGACTCACGTTTAATATAATGATAATCATTATAAATCAAGCATTATCTCGCTGCAATGATCGTGGACGATGAATTAATACCGGCTCGTGGATGACTTTAACGCTTTACGATCTTTTATGTTTCATCTATACAAAACAATGAAATTTAAGTGGCTGCTTGAAATTCGGTGGCGGTAATAACATTTGAAAGCTGATGTTACAAGGAGTTACATATGCTAATATTATTAAAAAGTTTCCGCGAATTGAACCTACGCATGAAATGAATTCTACGCAGGTGAAACATAAAAAAAAACACATTCTTTCGTATACCTCAAAAGTTCTTTGATAAACAATTAACGTGATACATGGTGAGTCCATCGGCCTCTCAGGCACTATAACGTCTTTGTATTTACTCTCAAGCGGTTTCGTATCACCATTGAAATTTGGAGAATTTCGTTCTAGAATATCGTATCGTACGTAGTTGAAAATATCGTATGTTGTAAATAGTTCACCTTACTATGGTTATCGGTCTGTATCGAATGCGCGCCGCTGACGAATGTTACGATGTACCGACCGAATAGGGGGTTATTATTGTTTATTTATAAATTCTGTGCGACCGCGAGCTTTTTCCGAGTGGCCAGTGACAAATTTATATTTGTAGATCGAACGAGTCACGATAGTATCGATACGTCGCGATTTATACCACGCTCGATTGATCGATTCCGATTTGTTGACCGGACGCTAGCAGTACAGTTACAGACGGTATTATGGTACTATGCTAAGTGGAACAGTTAACTTAGTATTTATATTACTCTACGTACGTATTCAAAAATCAAGATATAACATAGGTTAGTCGATACTAGGTACTTATTGCGTATCGTATGTACGATGTATCTGTAAATATGAAGTACAGGTCCAGTCAGGAGTTACGAAACGTACTCGTTTGAATTTTGAATGCGCAGTAGTAATTTTACTTTTGAAATCCTTCTCTGTCCATATGTATGACGCGAGGCAAAAAAACATCTCCACAATTTTTCATTTTTCGCTACGTGTTCTTCAGCCGTGACAGGACCTGAGACATGAAATAAATGCAGAATTGTTTTATTATTCTTCTTATCTTGTAAGAATTGAGTTTATACACCTATAAAATTAGTCTCAAAAACATGAAATTATTTGATTTACTCACAATGTACGCCAATTAGTTGCTCGATGTTGAATAAGATCCATTTTCGATCGACTCGATATTCGTATCGGAACTTTAATCGATTGTAATCAATTCCGATTTTCGTATGCGACTTTTTCCAGTCGAAATGCTCTGAATGTCGAACGGGTGACAGATTTTAAATTCTTCGCTTACACTTGTCCTTAATTTTTTTATTTGTGTTTGTTTTAATAATGCATGACATGTAATTATTTTCGTTACGAGTTGTCAACGCAAAAAACGAAAGACGATTTATGGCACTCAACACAAACATATGAAGAAATTCTATAGCTGTTACTGGTATTAAGTAGTTTGTGTAAGTATTATATATAAGTGAATCTGTAAGTGAAGTAAACTCGATACATTAACAACATTAATTCTAAGGCGCATGTGCAGGGCCCCTACCATGACCTCTTATCGCCATGATAGTTTTGCTCTTATTATGAGACAGATGTATATGATGTGTATAAGTCTGTCACTGTCAACTAGTGGAACTATAATGGCAATAAGAGCTTGTAGTAAAGCCTGATGCCATCACAAGTGTTGAGCGTTAGCGAAGACCCTATAGGAAATTATATTTGTGAACTTGGAAAAATTTGGTATTCTCAGCAATCCTAATTACTAACTTATACTAGTTCCTCAGACTACAGGGCTGTGTGATGAGCTGGGACCCGACCATGACATCTTATTGCCATCTTAGTTCCACTGTGTGAAAGTGACAGACTTATATACATCATATACATCATCATCCTTCTGCCCTTATTCCATTTTATTTTGGGTCGCAATGTGTTCTTCTCTTCCATTTCTCTCTATCAGCCGTAATATCTGTATTCACTCCTGTTTAGCCATATCATTTTTCACACAATCCACCCATTGTTTTTTAGGTCTTCCTTTCCCCTTGTTACCATCCACATTCATAAATAAAACGTTTTTTGGCAACATTATCCTCATCCCTCTGCATAACATGTAACATGTCCATACCACGAAAATGTTTATTCTTCAACTTCTCAGTCATATACATCTGTCTCATACTAAGAGTTGAACTATCATGTCAATAAGAGCTCATGGTAAGCCCCTGGCCTGTCACAGCCTCGTTCTTTATAACATTAAATTGGCAAATCTACATTCACGCCTTATAAGGAAAGATGGCGCCGACGCACAAAAAACGCCTAAGTAAATACAAATTTCAATTATCATTGAACATTTTATTTCATCTCTGTTTCTTTATACGCTCGATCGTTTAATCGGATGCGCATAATGATAGGTTTTTCCGTATATCTTCGGCGGTGGTCGCCTTTTTCCGTGTTGTGTAACATTGTTTTCGATGCGCGTGCGTCGCGCCACAACACTAGTGATTTACGATTCTGCACTTAATGTTTCTCAAAAGCTGTTTTTCTCGTTCCCAACTGCGTGGCTTATAAATCTGGCGCCAAAATGAATGAACTCACATTAAGTTTTTCTCCTCAATTATTGGTAACTCCTGTGTCATTTCCATTATTTTTACTTGCTAATGTTTTTGGTTGTCAATTCGCATTTCATGGAACTTGTAACGGTTGACGGTGTTTTATTGTTGTTCATTACTTTATGAAGAGGTTAATGGACTTATACGCAACCCTTTCGCTTACATTTCACAGGGTTATTTAAACGGTGCGACCTTTTTATCAAAATATGAATATGAAACCTTCACAACCCCTTTGACGAGGAAAATCTGTGATCTGAGTTTGGACCTCCGACTGACCTGTAACGATTGCCAAAGATGATAAATTGGCAACCGGGACCGACGGCTAAACGTCTTTTCCGAGTCACGGAGTAAACGAGGGCGGTCACCCATCCAATTACTGGCTAAGGTTATCGTTGCTTAACTTCGTTGATTGAATGATATGCGCAATAGCAACTGTGCCACAATCTCCTCTAAGGGAGCCTACCATCACCAGTTTAAGGAGCGTGTATATGTGTCTCTGAGCTTTGACGCATCATTTTGGTACCGTAAAATTAAACATCAAAAAGTTCTTAATACGTGTTACTTAAACTATCATTTGTCTCCAGTAATAGAGTCACTCATAATTGCGATATTAATTTAGGGATTTCGAAATAAGAATAAAACATCTTTAGATGCCAATATTGTAACAAAATCGTTAGTTATCACAGTATGAACTTTCCATTGAGATTATTAATGAACACCAATTCATCATATACTCGCCAGTGGCTGTAAGGTTTTGTATCAATTATGTCTCGCCCGGAGGTAGGTCGTGTGTTGCGAATCGCTAATTACCAAAACCGAGCGATAAGCCGCCAATATAATATAATAGTAACAGAAGGGCGACTACAGGCGATTATTGAGAATCATCTCAAGCGTAAGTACGAGAATGGACGCTTTCACATTGGACGATGACGGTAACTACAAGACGGACTAGTAGTTTGATACAATTACTACTGAACGCTTTCACTCTGCGATGTAGTCAAGTATCGGCGGACGATATCGTCACGATATCGTGCAATAAGAAAGCGCCTAATCCCGGATCCATTTCGGCCTTATTACCGCAGTAACTAACGTGCGCTCTTAAGCATGCGCCTAATGTATACATATGTAATGTTATAAGTACGGGATTAGTTTTGTTTATTAATAGTTATGAGCCTGATAAATCCTATGTTTGGCAAAGGCTTCCTTTCCCTTTTTCAATCTCTGGGACGGCTTGCATATTCAGGAACGCCGAGAATAAGATGTCGGCATCCAGTCCATATCACGTCATTTTCTCGGCGTACCTACATCTACGTTTCTTAATTTGATACTTAGCATTTAAAAAATAATTTTACAAAAAAAGTAGGAATTAACTCTTCCGAATCATAAGTAGAATATATTTGTATTGACGAGGTTCCACCGTCAATCATTCCTTATGCATCGATTGGTTAGAACCAAAATGTATGAGAGCTGACTTTCTGTGAGATATTATTTTGTACCGCAAATGACGTCATCCGCGATAAATTTACGACCCACAAAGGGTTCAAGCTGATGAGGTGCAGGAGGGAACATTAAAAAGGCAATTTGGAGCTAAAGTGTCAAAGTTATTTTAACAACTTAGGCTTAAGTAGGGAAAATAACCTTTCTTTGTTTGATAATTAATTGCCTTGAAATGCATTTAGATACCGACGTCTATGTGCTTATGTCACGCCATCTATTGACGAATCACAAAAACTTTTCATAAAAGGAAGAAAATATTGTGCTAATCTTAAGTCATACTGGAGAACAGATCACCATTCACCGAAGATAATTAAGTGCCAACGTGACAGATGGTTAGTGAGGCTATCGCCATTTCGGTCACTTTGTCTTTGAAAGTGTTCTGAGACATATTCAGGTTTCCTCACGATGTTTTCCTTCACGGTAAATCACGTGGTGTGAAATCACTGCATAAAATACTACAACTTTATTTATAACGTGGCAAGGTTATCGACATCTTGAAAACACAAGATAATTATGAAATTTCAGTTGAATCATCATCCATTACTTACTATGAACCCCGAAATTTCCGCAACATCACTACACACCTCTCGAGTTAATTAACCCTTAAAAGCCGCCTCATAATCCGATAGGGAACAAAAAGTTGAAACAAAAAACCCACTTGATGTCACGTCTAAAACTGGGAACTTTGGACCAATTCGTGTTTTTATAACAGCTTTTGTATGTTTTTTCTCACAGTCTTAGACGCATCTGAAGGAGCACGATTCAGTAACGCACCGAGGAAGATGTTATCTGAGCCATTAGAGGGTTGAGCTACATCGCATTGAGACATTTTGACACGTCCTCCTTTTGGTTGGATCCTTTTAAAAGTTGTTATTTTAGGTCAACCGTGATCCGACGCATACTTTTCTTGTAATCTCACCACGCCCGTAAATTACTGAGCAAAATATTTTGGCATATCTGTCGATCTGTTTCAAATTATTAACACGAAGTAAGTATGGTGTATGAAAAAGTGTAAGATGATAAAGACATGTCGCTGTCGTGTCGTGACCGGTTGTGTTCCCACGACACTTCGCCAGATAAGAATGTCTCGTCTCATAACACGCGTCGCGTTTTTGCACCATCATAAGCACTTTGTCGTCGGTACTCTGTCACCTGCGGACACGTTGTTGATATAAAACGCCAATAAATGTCACTTTTTTATGACACATTCGGCTCGTGGATTCTGGTCACGTGCGCTCGTCAGATGTGTATCGACGCGAGCGCACCACCCTCGCCGCGCCATTCTCTCACGCGACTGCGCCGACGCCGGCCGGCATCGCGCACTAATCTCCACCATCGGCCGCTATTAAGTAACGCCCGAGGCGAAAACATTTTCCGACAATAGTCTCATTAACCCCACAAAAGTCATCAAACGGTGTCGCGCTGCCATTGTGCCATCGTCACGTCCTACAACAGCGCTAACAACGTGTGGAGGATCTCGGGAAGCGGAACAAATCCCCTGATCTATCCAGAATGCCATCCGTCGCAGCGCTCTTTCATCGATGTGTCTACACGTCCAGGCAAAAAAGGCCAACGGTCCGGAATCATTATTATCTTTCTTGTTCGATCATCGATCGCTATTATCCTATTTAAAAGCCTCTCGATTTGTTCTTCAACCTTTTTTGTGAATACATTCTCCCGTCGCTTCAATTCGGCCGGTCAACAATGGCCGAGTTAAGAAAGATGTTTAAGTGTTTAGATACGGTGTTTTTTCACAATTTTTCAATTTAAACGGAGTCGTGTCGCTGGAGGGCCGGAAGGTGTCGTTACGGACATTACCAAAGCTAATACAGCTCTATGTCGACCATCAATGGCCACATCTTCGTACAATTCACAATCGAGTTGTCATACATTACATAATCTTATTTTATACTCCATGTAAAGCTTAAAGGACTAGGGCCACACATACATGCATCTGGTCGAATGAAGGTTAATGGACAATATCAAACTGCTATTAAAATGCGTGCAGCTATAAAAGAGCGTGGAGAAAATCGAGTACTCGTTTGGAACTCGAATCCGAGGCAATTTCAGTTAAGATATTAATTCGTAGAGGCGATAGTGGGGCGCGGGGCGCGCCGGCGGACCCACACGAAGCGTGAAATCAGACAGGCGGGGCGCACCTGGCCACCACCAAAGGCCATCTTATTATTTGTTGTCTCCCATCCTCCATGCTCGTAAATTTCCACGTCGACGTGTGCGATGATTGTGGAAAAAACGAGGTCGACAAAACCTTTTCACACCCGACGTGACTATAATGATACCACGCTTTGTAAATACGTCGGCTTACTAAGAATTCAAAAATAAAATTTTGTTGTTATAGTGAAAATTATTCTAGAAGAAATTGACAAATTAATTTGGTTAGGACCGGGTCCGAGCCAAGCGTTGGCCTTAGCAATACAAATAATATTATATCATATTATTATTTTGTATGAACTCACCCTATACCGAGCGGCAACCGAGTGATTACCGAGCAACGACAACGGCCTAAGCTACCGTCCGTGCCGTGTCCGCTAGACTGTGCCGGGCCTGATTCAATATTCGACTCGGGCACTAGCGAGAGTCATCGTTTAGAAAAGAGTAATATGTACTGACCTCTCCTCATAATCCCACTAGCGTGAGGGTTGTTGCTCTTTGCAGCAAGGCTGGAACAGTTCCACCTGTGCCAGCGGAACTGATGCTGGCACTCCTTGACCGCCAGCTGGAGACCTTCAAACGCGATAGCTGTGGTATCTGGATCCTCATGGCACACGGTCCTTTGGTCCCTCGTCAGACCCCCGACCAAGCGGCATGTTAATGCTGAGTTCAATTTCAGGGTTGGCAACATGTTGTCTCGGGAACTGGGAAAAGATAAATTATTTGTAAAGAAGAGAGGTGGAGCAGGTGGATATTACGGATATCTAATAGCACAAATAAAATATAAATCCACAACAAAAATACTCTTACGCGTCGAGCCTGTAACTGATTGTTTATCACTTATTTCAAGCAATTTTGCATTAGCATGTAAGTTTCATGAACCAAAATGCAAATAATACCAGTGAGCTGCTGAAAAACCAGGTAGTAGTGGTCGTGTAAGAGTGCATAATAAAATTAATTTAAAAAAATTACATCTATAGCTAGTGAGTAAGAGCCGTGGTGTGAATCCCAGCGGGGCCTGTACCAATGAGTTTTTCCAAAAAACGTATGTACAGTGATTTCACACCACGTGCTTTACGGTGAAGGAAAACATCGTGAGGAAACTTGCATATTTCTGAGAAGTTATTCAAAGACGTATGTATAGTGCCTGAGACGGCGATAGACTCGCCATCTGTCACGTTGGCACTTAATCATATTCGGTGAAAAGTGGGTGTTGTGATAAGAGCACCTCTGCCTACCCCTTCGGGGGATACAGGCGTGAGCATATGTATGTATCTATAGCTATCGTTATGTAAGTGTCAGGAGCTTATCGAAGTCTGGTAAGTGGTAAAACCCATTGATTAATTTCCTCCAGGATGCGAGGTCATGATCGTAGTTCCTAGTGGGTTAGCTTCATTATATAAAAATAACTGGCCTAAGGCCAGGGCATTCCTAACTAAAAGGAAGGGCATAATGGGGATCTCGTGTATGATTATCAGAGGTACCTCCAAATTACAATATATTCGACAACGCTACCGAGTATTTTTGTGTTATCATGCTATAGATAGAGCAAGAATATAGTTGTCATTATTTTGGCATGGTATAGATTTTTTTTAAAAGGCGTTGGTCACGTTCATATGTTGCAGTTATAAGTCGTTTACCATCAGCACCTACGCTTTGGTATCATGTCGTAAAACACGTGTGAGGTCCAACGAAACGAATATATCACGAATTGCAACAATTATCTACACATCAGTGATAACAAATCACTTAATTTACAATTTATACTACGCATAATCTATTCAAAACATTTACAGAACAACGTTCACTAATTGGGCATTTTGTTTAGTTTCGAACGATGGAGTAATTAATTTATTCGAAGAGTTTGATGTTATCGAATAGTTTTGGATTTATGAAACAATTTGTAGCTCCCGTAGATATTTTGAGAGGTATGGCGGAGCGTCCGTGGTTCTTAATTAATAAATTTTTGACGGGGAATGTTTTATTGCGAGTTGTTTTGAGATGAGGAATGTTCGGAGTGTATATTTTTATATTATACTTGTGTTCAAAGTATCAAGTAGTGGTAAACTTCTAATTATATAAACACAGTGCCCGCAACTTCATCGGCGTGAAGGCTTATTCTTTTCGGCTTTTGTTTTGGTATATAAATGAATTGGGAAATAATGTATGAAAGTTTATCTTTCAAAATCTTGTTAATGAATGGGCTGAGGATGTATGGGCATAAGCCCTGTCTCCGAAGGAAGGCAGGTCGACAGAGTTATAGTTAGAGTTGACCTACAGTTCGCCCGTTTAGTGAATTATGTTTAAAATCTAACGTCATGAGGAGCGAAACTATTGCTATTAATCGGGTACCAATCTAGACAGCTACTGGGAACTCACAGATGAAAAAACTCAATAACACTTTGCTCGGAGATCGACCTCAGGACCTCGTGTGCCGGAATGGTGCTTGCGACCAAGTAGGCACTTTATTAAATACTGTATTAAATGTACTACAGGATACTAGTATTAAATCTTTACTGATATTATAAAGATGAAAGATTTGTATGTATGTATGTTGGTAACAAAGCTCAAAAACTAGACCGTTCTTGAAAATTCTTTCAGCAATATTTTGTCCCCGTCCTCGCACGGGGACGGGAACTACACGGGTGAAACCGCGTGGCGTCCGCTAGTATTTAATATTTTTACACAATTTACTTCATACAGTTACGAGTATGGTCTGATCAGGAAGTGTAGACAAAGTTCAAAATTCGTCGCCACACGTAGCCAGATGAACCGACATCAGATGAACGCTCACACGTGGTATATCAAGATGGTTGCCGATAGCGGCATTATTTTGTCTTCTTGTATATCCTTTAATACGCCAACATAATAATTTGTCTATCCTTCTTCCTTCTTTGAGTTTCTTGCTGGTTCTTCTCAGAAAGCTTTTCGAACTGGTAGTCAATTCTTAAACATTCGTAAGTGCCTTGCCAAGGCCTAAACTGAATAAATCATTTTCATTTCACTTCTTTCAAGCATCAATAGGGTCGATCGATTTAGTTTTGCCCTTAAAGGGATCATTATTTTTAATCGACTTCAAAAAAGGAGGAGGTTTTTATTGATTGATTAACTTTAGTGCACGTGCCATCACGAGTCATGTGCGCTCGGAGACTCATAATCTCCCTCTGACCTTCGTAACCTCTTCTGCGAGGAAAATCGGTAGTCTGGGTTAAACTAGCTGTCAGACTTTCTTAGGCCTCCGACTGACCTGTAATAATTACCAAAGATATTAAATTGGCAACCGGGACCGACGGCTTAACGTGCTCTCCGAGGCACGGAGAGAACTCGGGCGGTCAGCCATCCAACTACTGGCTAGGGTTGCTTAATTTAACTGATCAAATGATATGGGCAATAGCAACTGTGGCACGAGCTCCTCCTGAGCGCGATACTATCCATGCAAAACCCATGGCTACTGCGCATTCAAGGCCAGTGCAAACTTTGTGACGTCACTAAACGTACCAATATTACGAATGGTTTCCTAAAATACACGGAAATACACAATACCTAGTTAAATAGTTCCTCTCCGTTACGAAATCTTATGTAAACTAACATTTACATAAAAGTACAGTTTGTTTGAGAACGAAAATAGACGCGCGCCGTCGCGTCATCTATTTCCCTTGAGACAAGTACACACTTCTTATCACTAAACCAAATGTACTTGATAATTAACTTGTTGGGCGTAAAATGGCGTGAAGTCCTTGGGTTCCGTGTTTTAAAACTGATTATTAAAATCTATACATCTATACTACAGATAAAAAAAATTAAGTGTCTGTTTGTAATTCCAAAATAACAGCTTTTAACTAAATGCATATTAAGTATATGAGGCACTGAAGTGAAAAAAACATTCTTTGCATTTTAATTTCTCAGTATGTCTGTATGTCCATCTGTTTGTTCCGGCTAATCTCCGAAACGCCTGGACCGATTTTATCGGGACTTTCACTGGCGGATAGCTAATGATACTTAGGCTACTTATAATTATTAGTATTCGCGGGCCACCTATGAAGTAAAGCCTACACGGATGAAACCGCGGAGCACAGCTAGTATGAAGATAAGTCAAATCCTGCGCCAGCGGAGTTGTAGGTATCAGCTAGTGTATGTATATAATTTTGTCTAATTTTCATCAGGTAAGTTTCTTAGTAAGAAGCTCGCACGAACTTGGGTCATAATTCTCCTTTGAATAGGATTGTAAACTCTTATAATGCCCTTCATAACCGCAGTATTCCCACTGCCGGCCAAAATGATGATGCGGACGGGTTGGTAAGACATCACGAAATGTATGTCTTTTCAAATCGTATCGGCAGATTCAGGGCCAGCATTGAACAAGTGCTCTCAACATAATTTAATTAATATCTGAAACTAAAGTTAACTTCTACTCATTTCATTAATTTTGCAATTAATTTTAATCATATTTAGGTACCTACTCATTTTATTCATATCATACTGTTCTTTCTATGGCATTGCCGTTTGTATCTATAATTGAGGTGTCATTTGTCTTGTAACTATTTTGTCTTTTGCTCTCCAAGAATTGGTTAATGTTCACCTTGTTGATGCAACTAAATAAATAATTAAATAAAAATCAGGTGTAATAAATTGAAACTTATTTAGTCAAACTAATAAAAATATCAAATATCTTCGTAAATTGAAAATACGTCTCCTTTGAAGCATGTTAGTAACAGACTACAATTAACAACCAAACACAAGGCCAATTAAAGCAATCTGTATGTCCAGACCATTAGCGTTACTGTGTACGGAACTCCAAAACAATTGTAACAAAAGTTAAACATAAGGTTCCGTATTTACATAACTGTTGGTTATCATACCTTCCCACGGTTCGTGGTATGCGCGTCATTAAAGGGTGGGCCGTAATATCATTTAATGATTTTAATGTGATGATTCTAGAATGGTGTTTCTGCATTGCGTACAATGTTCATTAACTCAGTGCAGGGCCGCAGCCAAATAGAGCATTTAAAAGAACTGTGAATGGAATTGCTTTGCTGGATTCTTTGCTCAGTAAGGGTTTGAGAATGAGGATTTCAACACATTTTATTATTTAAACTGACTTCTGCCCGCGAATTTGTCCGCGTGGAATACTTTGAGCTGACGCTTACTTTAACCCGCGATTGGTTAGCGTGATGATTTTTTATGTATTTATTTATAGTTTAATACAACGGACATACCGATTACGATAATTAACATCGACATTTTAAAATTATATGTAGCCTTCCTCGATAAATGGGCTATCTAACACTGAAAGAATTGTACAAATCGGACCAGTACCTCTTGAGATTAGTGCGTTCAGTTTCATTTATGGAAAACATCGTTTTAACCATGTTTTCAGGCACTGAAGAACTCATAAAATATAATTACAATACGACAACAAATTTCGCCGACATCTGTCAAGTTACGGTAGCTCAAAGGTGAGGCTTCCAGCTTACGGGGCCATAGCGAAACTAGAGTACCCCGGTTCGAGACTTGACGTGTTTCCTCTTTTTTTTCTTTTTTTGTGTGAAGAAGAATCCGAGCACAGCTCGGTCAACCAGGTACTATTAGTAAAGATTTCAGGAAGACTGCCTCGTTGGTCTACAGTGAAACCCGAGCTACTGGGTTCGATACCCGAGTTAGGCGAACATTTTTGTCACTGGTGGAAAATATAAATAAAGTATAAAATATTTAAAAAAAATATTTGATGATTGCAATAAAATGTTGGGTTTCGTACTTTGGTAAAACTTGGTTCATTGTAACTTAAGTACCTGTTATACTCAACAAAGTATTTAAATACATTCATAATTACACCTAACATCTATAATTTTGCATCAAAACTGTAATAAACATCCTAAATTATGTTTATTTTATTACAAAATCGTTTATAATATTTTAGCCTTAAAAACAAAACAAATTTTTGAATGGACTATTGGTTCATCCAAAAAACATATTATTTTAGTACATTGTTATAAAAAGGTTGTTGCTCAGTATTTTATTCGAAGCGATTAAGCGCAGTTATCTAAATTATTTGATTTAATTTGCCCATCAAATGGCAACAGAAACATAAATTTATCGAGTAGGGTGGGCAGTGGAAATTTGTTTGGAGTACCTATGGTATTGTTGCGGATATTATATTATTTTGAGATAAGACTCCTTAATTAAATGGGACCGATACAGTTTCGGTCGGGGGGCTTTCGGGACTTCGCTTCCTTGGATTTCCCCCAAAGGCTCTTTGGAATTCATAATTATTTATAATGGTACAATGACACGCTCGTGCTTAAAAAATATTATTGTATACAAAATGGCGTATAGGAAGGCCCTCGACTAATTTTAAATTTGTTGTCGCAGTCGACTAAAGGAGGATGCAGGCGACTGGGACCACTAGCTAACTGGGACCGCGTTGCAAATAGCATGTTCTCTTCCTTCCTTTATTTATTTTTTTAGAAAGCTTGGATGGATGCGTTATATTTTGAGGAATTGTGCAGATTGTGTCGCTTATTAGAATCACACCATCGCACATATTTAACATAAGGACCTTTGACTGAAGTGATGACAGACAACAAATAAATACCACTGAGGAGTTTGGTATTCGTATTGATACGACAAGAACCAATTTGTATAACCATATTTTCACATAAGTAGTTACGTTATATTTCAACATACTTCATAATTATAAGTATTTAAGTATATATAGTATATAAGTATTTAGGTGTTTTATATTTAGTTTATTTTTTATTTATATAGCATATGTATTATCATTACTTTTCTATGAAAAATGAATATTTACATGTTATATTTTTTTCTTCTAATTAACACCATGTCTGTCTCTGCAAAGGTTGACTGGTAGAGAATGCCTATGGCATTAAGTCCGCCTGTGCATATATTGTAATGCAGGAAGTTTTTAAATAAAATAAAAAAATAATTATTAAGGTAACTTAGATATCCGAATGTTTTCGTACAAGAATATCCACGTGACAACATCCTTATTTCGTACCTACAATATAGGTAGATTTGCTGTCGGCTACCTACCTACAGTGAAGTCGTTAAACCCAACTGATCCAATTAAAGTCCGTCGCAAAGTTAATAATTGCTTTAAAAATACCACATGACGAGATAAAAACAATAATTTCATGCTATAAGACGTGGTTTCTGGAAAAAAATTAAATAAATCTGGCGTTGTGGCGGCCGATGGAATACACATTCTGTAAAGTTATTCCAATACAAATTACATCTACGCATTGCTCCTCCGAGGCGTGCCGACAATTCTGCGAATACTTTTCCCTTTTTCTCCTCTCTAACACTTCCACAAAGTAACATCATATCTCCAGAATATTTCAGCCGAAAATCGACCTTACACTACATTAATTCACGACTTAAAATGGTTCGAATCTCACATAAATTTGTGACAATTATTGTGTAAGTATAAATGGACTGATTGAAATTCCATGTACCAGTTTCGTATGCAATGCATACTTATCTATTTGTATATGCACTGGCGATACAGCGATTTGTGGTTAAGAATTGGGATCGATAACATAAAATATTGCGATCGTTTGTAATTAATCCGATAGTGTTAATCTATACATTACTAAAGCAATCTTAAATATCATGGGTATTAATTGCTTACCCACAATTGGCAAAAGGGAAGGAATATTTTATATTGCTGTACATTTTATAGTTACTGGAGTTATAGTATTATGGCATTGTACCGAGTGAATTTGAAGCAACTGGAGCCCGACCATGATAGTTTAACTTTTATTATGAGACAGATTGATATGCCATGTAAAAGTCTGTCACTGTTACACAGTACAACTATGGTGGTAATAAGAGCTTATGGTAAGGTCCCTATAAAAAAAATTTCTTAGTTTGTACGTTACAGTACCTATGACGTACAAAGCTATTGTACATAAATACATATATATTCTCACGCCTGTATTTCCCGAAAGGGTAGGCACAGGTGTTGTAATCACAACACCCACTTTTCACCGAAGATGATTAAGTGCCAACGTGACAGATGGTGAGTCCATCGCCGTCTCAGACACTTTACATACGTCATTGAATTACTTATCAGAAATATGCAGGTTTCCTCACGAGGTTTTTCTTCATCGTAAAGCACGTGGTGTGAAATCACAGTACATAAGTTTTTTTGAAAAACTCATTGGTACAGGCCCCGCTGGGTTTCGAACTTGCGTCACATGCGTAGCAGACGATTGCTCAAACCTCTCGGCAAAGCGGCAAACTATTGTATCCTTCACTTTATTGATTTCAGTCTAAGCTGAACAAAATGTTTGATTTTGGATTTGCATTAGGGCCTTCATGAGGCTTATTCCCAGATACCACATAGATTTGGAAAAATTAACTTTCATACATTACTTCCCGTGACTTCAACGTCAATTCAATATTTTGCATGTCGTGAAATTAACAAAAACCGTGGAGGTGGTGGTAATAAAATGGATGTCTGGGAATTAGCCCTTCATGAGATCTATCTTTTTCGTTGGCTTTTGTTTTTCTGTATAGTTTTTGAAAATTTTATTCTTTCGCATTTAAAAAATGCAAGAAATTTTAGCAGAGGCACCTAAAGGTACTAAGTAGATTTTCTAGCCATTTTAGACTTGTTCGCAATTTAAATCGTTTCGCAAACGGTATACTTAGGTGGAACAATAACCGAAATAGGTAGAGACGTGTTTTTTATTTACATCCCTCGAATTAGCGCCTTAGGAACGTTTTAGAAATAATATATAAAATTCTTCAGTCTGTGTTTGTTAATAAACTCCTCCAAAACGACTGGACCGACTTGTATGAAATTTTGTGTGCTCTCGGATCGAAGAATCGGCCAATATCTATTTTTCATACCCCTAAATTATTAGATTGAGCCACCCCAAAATATATATATATATGGCAATACAAGTTTTCCAATATAAAATAACTAGCTGTGCCCTGCGGTTTCACCAGCGCAGATTTTCGTTTCATACAAACTTTCATCCCCTCGCGGGTAGAATTAATCAAAATCCTTTCTTAGCGGATGCCTACGCCATAACATACCTGCGTGCTAAATTACAATGACATAGATCACTATGTCAGTCAGTCAGTACCTTTGAGTTATTTAGATTCAATTCACAACTGAGCATTATTTCGTTATTTATTTTCATTATTATTAAGTAGAGTGGGTGGACAAATTATAGTATTAATAATGTATACACTATTGCTCATATATTCACCGACACTCGGTACTTAATATTCATAGTAATTTACAATAATTATGAATAGTAATTAATGAGGATATAAAGTGTATATTTAGTAACTAGAAGTGTCAGTCCTTATACTGCTGTTCTATTGAAAAGATGCTTAATTTTTTCTATAAATGTCGTATCCGACGATCTTTCCACCAGTTTTTCGAGCGTTTCATAGATGCTTAGATTTCCAGTATATTTTGTAGATGAAATTTTAAATTATTTGTGTTCGAGTCAGGAATCGAGCAAACTCTCAAAAGAATAAATAAAGTGTTTAGGAACTGAATGAAAGTTCTGGAGTTGAAAGTTTTTCTGACAGTATAAACTATTTACTTATGTTATCTTATAAACATGCATATTCGGAAAAAAACGTGGCCATTCTATTCTTTTTTACCAAAATTTCGCCTTCACGTACTGTGAGCGCTCAGCGACAATAGTGGAGCTAACTGCGCATGTACTTATTTTATTCAGATCACGCCATACAGACAGACTTATAAAATGACACATGAAATGCATTTGAGGTCAGTGTTCTTAGCTCGTGATGGCAACTGCACAAGTGCACAGAATTTTAAAAATTATTTATCTATAATTTCTATACTAACATAATAAAGAGGAAGGGTTTGTATGTAAGTTTGTAACGAATTGGCTGAAAAAGTACTAAACCGATTTCAAAAAATCTTTCATCATAAGAATGCTACATTGTCACTTATAAGCTATATTTTATCAAACGCTACTTTAACCTATAAAAATGAAATCGACAAAACAATCCGATTAAGTTTCAATAATGCAAATATAAATCCCGCTGTATAACCAACATAGCCACTTCCAGTAAATGAACCTCGGTGTCGCCGAGCATCAATCAAGTCTCAAACAGCCTCACAATTACCCGACTATATGCAGTGGCATATCGGCCGACATTAACATAACCCCGCGAACGCGCCATTGGGTGGCCTGACAAACTGATTTTCACCTTTTAAATTTGCATGCATTACCATACATTGGCTGTCATTATTCATTACGAGTCTACTTAGGATTGCTTTGCATGATTTGGCGTGTGATGTTTCAGTTTTGATTCATACAGGCACGCCCAATGGGGTGTTACGTTAATAAGGACATCCACATGGTAACACGTTGACGCGTTAAGTCAAGTGACATAATTAGGTATACGTACAGTATACAATGTAGTGTTATTGATTGATGAGTGATTCTTTCGGATGTATAATCTATATTGTAATTATAAGTACCTATAATATGAATAAATTATATTTTTCAATAACTGCGTCTCGCGGTTTCACCCGCGTAGATGTAATTTCATGGCTGGCCCGCGGAACGCTAATGTTTTTTTTAAATATAAGTAGCCTCATTTAACATTTTATTATTAGCTATCCGCCAGTGAAATTCTCGTTAAAATCGGTTTAGCCGTTTCGGAGATTACCAGACAGGATTTAGAAACAAACAGACAGATAGTGAAAAATAAAAAGAAATGATTTTATATGTATAATTTCATTATGTATTTAGTCAAGAGGTGTCAATTACAAACAGATATTTCAAATTCTGTACGAGAGGATTATATTAAATTAATTAACAAACATTCTATATATGCACAGTTCATACCAATTTAAAGGTGTCAAGACAGTGTGGAAATTAGTCCTAATTTTATAAATTATGACATTTGCTCCATTGCAGCGTAAGGGTAGATTTTGTTGAAAGTTAGTAAAATATATAAATGACGCCAAACGCGATCGGCCATTGACATAACATTGGCTATTGACAGCACTGACATGGGCGCTTATAGTCTCGTAGATGCGTGCGTCTGTATCAGTGTGCCATCGATCGATTCCTAGTTTCCATACTGTTTAGTAAGCTTATATACTGTGGTATAGGCAATATGGTAACACTAGATATGTCAAGTTAATAGAATTCGATTTTAAAAATCTGTTCCCGAAATTGAACAATAAGGAAGATAATATAAGCAGGTGAGTAAAATAGAAAGCGGCAGACGAAAATATTCCATTTGGGACATTTTCATGTCTTCACTTTACAGGCGCTAATTATATATCTGCTCTTAAATTGTATACAATATATTATCATTGTAAAATTTAAATGCAATAGAGTCAATCATTTATGTTGTACCTGTTGATATCAAAACTTTTTGATCGTTGATCAACTGCTGACGATCTCTCCTGCTATGAGAGCGAATACGTAGAAAAAATATACATATAAAATACAACTTATGAGTAAGTATATTATGATATGTAAGTACTGGTAATTTGTCACTCACCTCACAATATTAAATAAAACAAACAGTAAAAATACTATAGTTGAATCACAAATCTTGATCATTCTGTCGTGCGCACCGAATTTTTCTTCTATTATTTTCATGTTGGCAACACTAATTTATTTCGCAGGCTCATTTTAACTTGTCACTGTTAGTTACTCGAGATTTCACACAAACACTTAGATAAATCGATTACAATTCATTCATCGTTCGGAGTATTGGTCGAAATCGTATGCATTCTTTCAAACCTTCGTGGTCAATTAAAAAAAGTAGTAAAAAAAGCAACACTGTATAAAATCGATTCGATCGATAACTAGCTGGTTTTAATTGCGCGCGAATATGTCAACGCTATTCGAATTTGGAACGTTGTTTTCCCGCGTTCTGTTGTTTGTTCGCATTGTGAGTTCAGTAAAGCCGTCGGCGGCTGGCCGTCGGCATGTACGAGGAGCGTGTTGGCATGATGCGTCGAGCGTGGGCCGCGAGGCGTGCTGTTCGCGCCGCCCAGACGTCGAGAGAAAAAACGCGCAAGAGGGGCGTCTTTTTTACGGCCCCACCTACTCGCTCATTATCCTTGTTTACGCGATTATTTCCGATATTTCGGCACGGTTTGATTGTTATGAGCTATAGCCGGCCGTGTGCACACAGAGAGCTCTCGTTTGACAGTGGCACCGGTGACGCAATCCCTGCCTATAAAATGCCGCCCCACGCGTTTATTCCCAACCATGGGAAACGATTTGTTTTGTAATCGTTTAGGGGATTTTTACTATTGATTTCTTGATTTGTATTTAATAGGACATATTATAGATCATTTAGGTGGTAAAGATATGTGTTATTATTTAATATTAAGAGTAACAAAGTTCCAGGATTCAAGATGTTTTTTGAGAAAATAAGTATTACGTTCTTTTAAAGTTAATCAATTTATAGAAATTGCTTCGAAGTTAATTAAGAAAATAGATTCGTGAAATCTCATTCAATAAGCACTATTCAAACCGACAACAAAATTTCTTTGATAAAAATTCGAGGACAATATCAACAACATCTAAATTACAGAGATGACAAATAGTACAATGATTGAGAGGGTTCTAACCATTACATAACCCTTAGGTTATAGGGTAACAACCCTTTCATTAACGACATGGACGCGTGCGCAATTGTTGTTTTACAACGTTAAAAAAGCATGTAAACACAACCCTATTGCTCAAAAGATAAGACTTATATATTACGTTTTTGAGGATTAATATTGCTAGGTCGCTCTAAGCTGACGATTACACAGATTAAAAATGTTCCCAAGAGTTACTCCGCACGAGTCCCAGTAGAAGAATATTTTTGTGTGAGTACATTTTCAGATGACAATCAGAGCAAATACTTACGTTTGATTACTGGCAAGATGGGAACGAGTAGCTACGTAATTTCGGAACTCAAAATGAAGATTACTTTGCAGAGATTTTTGGATAATTTTCTCTTAAGCTTTCGTTGGTTGGTACTGGTTCCGTCACAAGTTGTGAGCGCTGAGCGACAATAGTGGGAGGAACTGCGCATGTGTATACTCGCGATCCAGAAATTGATAGCGCAAAGGCTAGCACTTAAACTCCTAGAGGCACAACTACACAAAATGTACGGGAATGGTCATCTCGACTTTTGTGCACTGGAACTGTGTCCATGGGCTTATATATATATTGTTTGTTTAAAAGAGTAATTACTGAGTTTCTTGTCAGGTTCTTCTCAGTAAAAGCAACCTTCCGAACCTGGCGGTAGCATGTATAATCCTATGTAATCGTGTCTTTCTGACGATTTGAAAGTACTTTGTAAAAAGTCTAATCGAATAAAGATATTTTGAATTTGAATTTGACATATGTCACTTGACAATTTTTTTGTCATTCCCTTACATTTTGTGTTGTTTCTAGCTAAGCGTGACGATAACCTTGTCAAATAGGTCCTGCACGAGCTTGACACAGAACAACGAATAGAGAGTCAGAAGTAAAATTTCCCGGATAATCCGCTTATTATAAAAAAGAATTTTAAGCGAAGAATCGACTGAGCTCGGAATAAAAGTATGTCCATCCCTTTTTAAAACCATATCACAGAAAGAGATGGAGCTACTTTTTTTTTTCTTAAATAAAGGTAGCCTCAGTTATTCCTTGTAACTCGGATTATTAACAAAAAAAATCGGATTTTTCATTACCCGGAACAAACAGACAGACAGCCAGACAGATTTGTTTGGTGAAAAGGTGTTATTTTGGAATTACACACAGACACTTCAATTTGATTTATCTGTAGGTACTGTATGTATATGTATAGATTTACAATCAAAAATGTACTTTGATAAAAAAGATACTGAACCTACTTTTGATTTTCGGTTCGTTTACGAAGTTTCGCTTTCAGAGAAAGAGAGTAGACCCCCAGAGTATAAAATAAAGAGAAGCTATTTATGCGCGTCCATGAAGTTGAATGCAAATGCAGTCTTTGATCTGACACAACACGTCGCCTCTCCACCCAAGAGTTCTTCCGTCAAATTCATTTAGAATGGATGCTATTAATTAACAACGTTATTTTAAAAAAAGAGCTGTGGTGGCCTTGGAGTTTGACCAGTCGCCTGCTACGCAAGCGTCGAAAGTTCGAATCCCCGCGGGGCTAACCAATGAGTTTTTCTAAAAAATTCTCACCATGTGCTTTAATGTGAACTTAAGTCCGAGGTGAAAATCATTGGTTAAGACAGAGACCGAGATTGAAACGCGTCCCTCACGTAGCAAGCAACTAATCAAACAACGCGGCCATCACGGCCCCCATAGAATAAGCAGATATGTTATGTGACCGATAATGAGTATTATTTATATACAGGTAAATACAATTTTAATGTCTGTTTCATCATCATCACCCTGGCCTTAATCCCATACATTAATGGGGTCGGCACTTGATTCAACCCGATGTGGCTGATCACCTGATTTTTATACGAAGCGACTGCCATCTGACCTTCGCAACCACTTTAACGAGAAAAACTGTGATCTGGGTTAAACCAGTTGTCAGATTATTTTATACCTCCGACTGACCTGTAACGATTGCCAAAGATGATAAATTGGCAACCGGGACCGACGGCTTAACGTGCTCTCCGAGGCACGGAGGGAACTCGGACGATCACCCATCCAATTACTGGCTAGGGCTAGGGTTGCTTAGCTTCGCTGATCGAATAATATGATGCTCTGTGCCACGAGCTCCTCATCCTTTAAAGTCTGTTTGTAACTCAAAATTAGAAAGCACTTACACACGATACATAGATATATAAAAAAACAACTATTATTTTTTTCTCCGTCTGTCTGTATATGAGTTTGTAGTAATTAAATTCGGTGTTGTAATTTAATTCTACTTTAATTAAAATACTATATACATAAAACGTAAAAATCTGTTTTTTCCTTAAGTCGTTCTGACAGCTTGTGTCAGAGCTCACTTTTACAATCTTTGTGAAATAAGAAGCATTTCAGTAAAAGAGGTGCGTTACCGCTATACGTTTGTTCCGGCTAACCTCTGGAACGGCTGGAGTGAATTTAACGGCACTTTCCACTGACAGAGTTTTTTTTTTAAATACAGACCGCGAGCCACAGCTAGATAACTATAATAAAATAATCGATAAGACTTGATAAAATATCTAATATTTATATACGCGAAGCAATGTTTTAACATGTCTAATGAGTTGTAGATTCGAGATAATGTACAAGATATAACAATTAACAAGTAATAAAGTCACTGTTTATCGAGTAACGGTTTGTTTACGAATTGGTGTTAAAATTTCATAATATTAATGGTGCTCCCGCACTGATGTATAGTTTTCTTGCATTTCATAACACTTGAAATATTCACTTACATTCTTACAAATTATAATTTCAAATAATAATTTGTGAATGTTAAATTATTATTTTGTGAACGGTAATGAATATTTTAAGGGTTAGAGTTTATTTTGTTAATATTTTCTAACAGCCCCCATCACTTATTCAAAATCACTTAATACGTTTAAGACTAGTTCCTGCCCGCGACTGGTACTTTTGTTATGTACTTTGGGCTAACGCTAACTTGGGAAAATAGCCGTGGTGGCCTAAAGGTTTGAGCAGTCGCCTGCTACGCAAGCGACGCAAGTTCGAGTCCCAGCGGGGCCTGTAAAAATGAGTTTTTCCAAAAAGCTTATGTACAGTGATTTCACTCCACGTGTTTCACGGTGAAGGAAAACATCGTGAGGAAACCTGCATATTTCTGAGAAGTAATTCAAAGAGTATGTATAGTGCCTGAGACGGCAATAGACTCACCATCTATCACGTTGGCACTTAATCATCTTCGGTGAAAAGTGGGTTTTGTTATTACACCACCTCTGCCTACCCCTTCGGGGAATACAGGCAAAATGATATAACTTGTGAATATTGGTGAGTATACTGGGAAATTACTGGCGGAAATATCTAATTTCACTTCACCCACCCCGGCAATCTAGCCACTAGACCATCGAGACGTTCAAGACAAGGTAGGTACTGTTAAAGGCAATATTATAACAGAAGAGGTATACGTATTTCCACATAAACACTAACATAACATAGCACCCAATTTAAGCTTCAAACCATAAAGTCAGCGATCTATGACTAAAATATTAATGCCTATGTGTGAAGCTACCTATTGTCTGCAATAAGCGCTTACGGACCATTATTAGCGTCGATATACGTGTTTACATTACCTCAGTGATTGTTCTGCGGTGTGGGCAACCACACTATGAATGGGATACCAACATCAAATTAAAATTTCCCTATTTTGATCCTAAGTATTTCGCTTTGATCAATATTTTTCAATGAGTAAGCTTACGTTATCTTTTTAATTTCGCATTCTATTTACACATTTTGTGCTCTATTTAAGTTATTTTATGCGTGATGCCCCTGCAACCAACCATAGGCTGCAATAACCGCTTACCATCGGGTGGGTTGCATGCACCATGCATGCACGATTTAAAGCTAGTATGAATTTTAATTCTCGTATGTACACAACAAATAGTTAATGTATTTAAATAGGGTTAGTAATTTAATAAATATTATTGAATTCGAACAGTGCTGGGATCTATAAAATGGATATCTTGAAAATGGATTAAGTGGAAATCAGTGTTTCGTTATTATTTTATAGTTCGCATACAATTATAAATTTACGATCGATATAAAACTCTACTAACCTAACTTTCGGATTATCATTCGCAATCATAAAAGAAAGTTAAGTGTTAAGTATTTTATATTCAACTTAAATCTACCTAAAATCTGGGTAAATTTCCCTATCGAGCAACACTAAATTCGACACTTAAAGGCGATTAAGCGCATAGCTCGCAGCTACTATCACGCATCATTTGCCATCATTATCAATTACTTCGCAGTCTGTGCGCGACACCGCAAGTTGCGCGGAAATGTTTGTGGTGCTGCCGCGTGGTTATAAAATTACCCGCTATACAAGCAGTATTTTTGTAAAACATATTTTTATTAATAAAGCAACTGTGGCTTCTTTGATAAAAAAAAAGATTTATCAAAATGTATACCTACGTGGTTTTATGATTAGATAACATTTAATGCTAATGTTACGTTGCGCTTATATATATTTTTCTCCCTCAAAAGTCATTGATGGAGTACGTGTAACACCAATTACATTCCACCAAATACTAATGCACCAATATGACGGAAAATAATGGTAAGTAAAAGATCCGGTATTCTGAACAGATTTCATAAAATGCATTCTGCAACAAAAGACCTTGTTGCCATGAAATTTTGGGTGTATGGCAGCGACAGATTTATTTATATACCTACGTCATATTCATCTATCTTTTAATACGAGTTAAAAGTATCTTGGCAAGAAGCTCATAGTAAGCACTTGATTGGTGCAGTCGTGACAAGTTATGAGCGCTCCGCGAAAATAGTGAAAAAATAAAAATGAAAAATATTTATTGAGTTTGGGTCCTATGAATAAGGCACTTGTGAATGTAGTAAATTTACTACCGGATCGGAAACTAACTTCCTGAGAACCGGCAAGAAACACAGCCAGGCATACATTTCATCGGTACAATATAAATCATATGAAATCTTCTACAAAAATCTAATTCGATGTAAGGTATGAATATTAGGTATGAATAGACAGACTCCTAAACTAATTCAAGGTCATTCAAGGTTAGCGCTCATAACTCTATTCCTTTTGATTAGTAATCCTGCCACGATGTTCGTGTATGTTATATAAATTATCACATTTTATCCCTGCATCCTTCCTACGATATAGAAGAATAAATTCTTCAATGTACAAATCAATTCAGCCCACTCGATTTATTAGCTACGTTTACAGGCATATGTCGTCACCACATTCTCATAAGCCAGTGCTAATTATGTCCAAGATTGTACACAGGCTCAATTAGAAAACTTTAGGGGGCTTTATACGGGGGCTATAAATCAGAGGAGGGTCGAACGCGATAATTTAGGGCTTTCGAACGAGCGCGACTTTAGAGCGCGTTTGAAAAGCTACGACGCCTACGCAGCCTACGATTTACTATGCTACGCACATAATGTTTCCACGATATTATCTCTTTTGCTTACTAGCTATTGGCTACAATGACAGGGTTTTATTTAGAGTGCATAACTAGGCTAATTGCATAATCCAATGTGTAGAATTTGTGTAAATCGTAGTGCAGTATAACGCAACTCTTTAAGTTTCTTAATCATCAAGAAGAAATTTACTTAGTAGTTTGAGTATTTATTATCTATAATATATTGAATCCAATATTATGTGATAGTCAAAGACAATATTTTTATTCTGTTGCAAAAACATAGACAACACTATATTTATAAAAAAAAATATCGGATGAGAGTATTATCTTCGGCCACTTTCTCAGCGATGATTTTTTCCGTGATTAAAACATAATTTCATTTCCACTATACAGTAGTCTAGCTACGAAAAAGTACTCACATACAGATTTGTTTTGCATTTGCAACAGTGTAAGCCTTATTGGTTTAAAAGCGATTACTTTCGAAGATTGTTTGTCTAATAAAACCGCAGTCGCAGCTCTACGGGCAGCCTACAAATCCCACAGATAGCCGCGGGATCTTCCGCAGTTTGTGCAGTGTGCGGCCGTGTTCGAGGCGGGACCTCGTTAGCATGTGTATGTGACATTTCACATGGGCTAATTGCGAGCATTTAGCCATCTTGATAAACTGCCCGCTCTGCCCTACACGCATCGACGAGGTACATAGATTAGCTATCTAAGACGGAAGCATTATCGGTTTTTGCCTACGAGTTTGTGTGAAATAAACTGATATTTAAATGCAACATGCAAATTTTATGTGTTTATTCTAAAGTTATCAAAATAGAGAAACTTTCGTTTCCCATAGTAAAATATATGTGTATTATATTTAATATAACGAATTGTAAGAATCCTATAGAGTTTGCTGCATTCGGAAGATGTTTAATATTGAGAAGAATCCGGTTCGAAGCTCAGCAATCACTGTTTTCGGAAAGTTAAACTCCTGCTGTTAAGTATCAAAATTTAATTTGCACAACTATTTTGATCTGAGTCACAAACAATCGATTTAGTCAAAAAATAGATAACTTATTTTTTTTTTCTTCTGTTGGCTCTACCATGTTTATTCTTTGATATCAAGTATCTCGCCCATCGATTTCCTTCCATTAGCATTCTAAACACTCTCTCCTTGCAAAGCTGAACGATAATTGAAACACGGCAATAAACATCGCTTTGTATTGACCAGCTATTTACATATATATTTTTATTGCGCGGTCCGTCTGTTGATTATTTGCTAATTTATACTGGTTCTTAGAATATTGATGATAACTTAGGTTGATGATAACGCAGTTTAGATTCAATGCATTTGCATTTACTCGGATTTGAATGGTTCAAAGATTAGCAGGTAGGTATGAATGGTCTTGTATTTTATAGCTTATCTACTGTTTGTTTCATTGCCTATGTATGATATTGTGTAGCAATATATAAAAGTCATCTGGACACGCTTTTCGTCCGATCCGAAAGTAGTACCCATTAGAGGTTTTCTTTTTGTTGAGACTTTCGTAATGTTATTTAAATAAAATTATTAGCAGTTATGCTAATAATTAATGCGAATGGATTAATATGGTCATTAATGATTCTTGCTAAACGAACGTAATTTAATTTATCAATATGTTGACATTGACCACGAAAAGTATTCAGGTGTCATTTCTCAACAACGGCATTCTTTAAATAACACGTCCACCCTTATACGCAATCAAGCCACTTATGATGAGTTGACCAACAAATCTGACAACTCATTTGGAATCTCTACGCATTCGATGAACATCAAATTAGGATGAGTTATACTTTTTGATCTTATATTAATGTCAGGATAAATATTGTTTAGTCTGACGTCACATATCTTGTACATACTTACTTGGAGAATGCCGATATATCTATACAGATAAAGAGTGTAATTCCAAATTTACAGATTTAACTACAAGCATTCAAAAGTATAGAAACGGAAATAAAAAAAAAACTATATAAAATGTTCCCACTGTGTCTGTCTGACATTATGTTACAACAAATGATTCAGGCTTCCTTTATTTAAAAAAAATGGGTTTTTAGAAATGACCCATGAAATCATCGACGTGGGCGAAACCGCGGGGCAAAGCTATTATATAGCGCTTATATATATACATAAGAACACAAATCATTCAATCTTACGTACACTCAAGATCACACGTCATAATGTGTTGGAGCTGCCGACCTCTAGCTTCGCAGAAAGGCCACTGACCGTCATACCGTCATACTAGGTCGTCAATGAAAGCTGACATTTACTTACTGCCTATTAACTGTAAATCTGTGAGAGGGAATTAAAATCACAATCGGGATTGTAAAGAGTGGCATCGTCCAGTCAATTACACGGAGTTATTCAGGTTGTCAGCGAGTGGATGCCAGAGGCAGTGATTTATGAGAGCTGCGCAGATGCCGCGCGAGCCTGCCCGCTGATACGATTGCGCAGCTTTAATTTACGGACAATTGTGGTTTTTCTTGACGAATACTACCGTATATTATTTTATTATATATTATTTTATAAAAGGTTATTTGTTTACAAAGTCTAATATGTGGCTGATAAATCAATGATTTTGCAAAATATTGGTGACTCGCAATAAAAACAGGAGAGGAGAAAATTTCGCGAACAAACTATCAAGCTACTTTAGCAAAAATAGTGCGGATAATATTGTATTTGTCGCTCCATATAATAATACAGAAACTAGCAGGTGCCCCCGACTTCGTCTTCTTGGAATACCTATTTTGGGCTAACGTTAACCTTACTAGCGACTTCGTCTAAGTAAAATGATGATATATATAACTGCGCATTCGAGGTCAAAGCTCATAACTCGTGACAGCTGTACTTACCTACTCCCCCCTGTGGTTCAGCATGTCACTTCTTACGCACAAAGTAATGTGAGGTTCAAACATATTAAATGACAACTTAACATACTTACATACATTCGTAACAAAAAGTAATTAACTTTAAGACAACAGATTAAAAATCAATACAAATCAATCGGTAAACATATCTAGATCAAAGATCGATTGAACGCAGACGGGACAGGGCGTAATTTGTCAGTGGTATATCGATTGTATCGATGCATCGATGCTACAATCGATAGATTTATCATGTTAATCGATCTAATTTCGTCAGCTCGCCCGGTGAGCGATGGTTGGAGGCTGTTGTGGGAACGCCACCGCGGGTGCCAGTCATGCCATAGAATAAATACATGTGAAGAATGAACTTACCCAAACTATATCCGCTTCACGTAAGTGCGCATCGTCATTAAATTTATTATATTTTTTAATGAATTCAAAGTTGCTTAAGGAAAGTTTGCTAGAGCACTTTGTATTCATTTAAATACATTGAGTAAGGTTTGGCTGTTTGACAATGAATTAAATTGAAATCTAAAACTTTACTCGCCGCATAGAAGCTCTAAGTCCGTAGGTATTTTTTTAAACGTTGATAATCTTTGTTATTAGGATATTATTGCGACCACCAGTGAGAGAGCCGGCTGGACACAAGTACTATTTGGATTATGCTTTAATTACCTCCTATTGTTAATGGTGATTCGACTCTATTGTGCCATAATGCAATACTTACATTAGATTGTATTGTTTAAATATGACAATATGTACTTCATTGGTATTGATTTGAAGAAAGGTTATTTTATAATAATATCTATGTTTTATATCGAAACGATGGAGCCGTGGTGGCCTTGAGATTTGAGCAGTCGCCTGCTACGCAAACGACGCAAGTTCGAAACCCAGTGGGACCTGTACCATGGAGTTTTTCTAAAAACTTATGTGAGAAGTAATTTAAAGACGTATGTATAGTGCCTGAGACGGCAATGGACTCACGCTCTGTCACGTTGGCACTTAATCATATTCGGTGAAATGTGGGTGTTGTTGTTACAACACCTCTGCTAACCCCTTCGGGGAACCCTTCTGGGATGGCGTGAGCATATTTTTCGTTATTTTATTTTTTATGTTTAAATACGACAATATTTACTTCATTGGTATTGGTTTGAAGAAATGTTATTTCATAATAATATCTATGTTTTATATGGAAACGATCGATGGATTATGTGCAAGATAAGATGAAGGCTGATAGAGAGAAGTGAGACCTCAAATAACATGGGATAAGGGCAGGAGGTTGATGATGGGTATCTACTGATAGATCTCAAATAGTCATGATATGTGAACAGCCAGCATCGATATTAGTAATTTTTCTTCTGAGATTTTCTGTACAAAGTTGGTTGAATGCAAGTACAAGAGCCTTCGCAAGTTATGAGCTCGCATGGAAAATTGTTGGGCTGCGTATGTATTTTATTTACGTCGTGAAATACACACAGACTCATAAATTTCCTATTCAGGTCAGCACTCATAACTCGTTACGACACCTGTATAAGATGTTACATCTTGCTTAATGACTTGAATGATATATAACCTACAACTTAGAAAATCTAATCCAATAAGCAGAAGGAAACAGGCTCAACTTCATAAATAATGTTTATAACTTCTCTAAAAGATTGCTTTTATTCAGTAACAAAACTTTAAAAAACTTCCAAGTATAAAAAAATGTATTGCCAGGGTGAAAAAAAAGTTATGCTATTTTCATTATTTTTCCCTTAAAGTAATAAAGAAACTTGCATTGTTTCGGTGCGAGTTTTGTAGAAAGGAATTGTTTTGAGTTGAGATATTTATAATTTGGAACTTTAGAATTTTGAATGTGGATTCAAAGGGGCTATGGGGCGGTGGGCGTGGCCCGGTGGGGCAGCGCCCTAGCGTCGCATCGAGTAGGTGCTATCGAGTTCTCAATAATCGAATACCTATCATCTCAGCCTATCATCACAGAATATATAGGGTCTAGACTTATTAGGCAGAGAGGCACAGAGCATCGGTTAGTACTACTTAATCAATAAAAAAAGCTTTAAATCTATAAAAAAAAAAATCGTTTTACTTACTACTAGTTCTTGAGTAGGTATGTAGTTACCTAAGCTACGTAATTATTGGTATTGTTATTAAACTGTTAAAAGGATTTTTTAATTCCTATTTACCAACCGAGGTAAAGTCACACGTAAAACATTGTATACGTGATCGGTTACGACGTGACATACATACATTATGTCGAGGAGGCTTCATCTGAGTTTGTAATGTAGAACGATTTCTTCATAGATTCCGCACTGAGAGCGTGGTCGGTGATGAAGAAATTTCGAATCCCACCGGGGCCTGTGTCAATGAGTTTTTCTAATAACTTAGGTACAGTGATTTCACACTGATTTACGGTGAAGGGAAACATCGTGAGGAAACCTGCATATGTCTGAGAAGTAATTCAAAGGCGTATGTATAGTGCCTTGCCATCTGTCACGTTAGTACTTAATCATATTCGGATAAAAATGGGTGTTTCAAAGACAAAGTCAAAAATATCTTTATTCGATTAGATTTTTCATAAGTTCCTTTCAAATCGTCAGAATGACATAATTATTTAGGATAATACATGCTTTCGCCAGGTTCGGAAGGTTGCTTTTACTGAGAAGAACCTGGAAAGGAACTCTTTTGTTGTTACAACACATTTGCCTACCCCTTCGGGAAATACAGGCGTGAGCATATGTATGTATTCTGCACTGCTTTTAGTAAGCTCTGTATAGTGTGCTATCACTGCCACTTTCAATTTCATTTGGCGAATGAATTCGAAATTTGAATACACTTTCATAGCAAATCGAAATTATATTATTAAAATCGAAATTTAAATGCACTGTGAATTTATTTTCAATTCCAATTCTGTTGGAATTTCACAGAAGATTTCAACACTTTTATTGCTTCATGTATATATATAGATAAATAAAATTGAAGTGTCTGTTTGTGAAAGTGTATACGGCACTGACTTAAACAAACAAATTTAAACAAAATTCTCTATCTGTCCGGGTAATCTCTGAAACGACTGGGCTGATTTTAACTGGACTTTCACTGGCATGTAGCTAATGTCATAAGGTGTAATATAGGCTAAATATGTTTAAAAAACCATTTTGTGTGTGGGAATTAAATTAAATGTACGCGGGTGAACGCAGGGCATAGTTAGCTTTAATAAAAAAACAATATTGACGAAGATACAAAAATAATTACTCACTAACGCGTCAAAATCACTTTGTCTCAAACGTCAATGCTTTACTCGATATCTTTATGAAGTGGTTCGTTGATAAAAATCTCTTTAGTCTCGCACAAACATGATCCTACAACTCTTATGACTCTTAAATCTGAGAAAATAGGGTCTATTTTAGAATAGCATTAAGGGATTTTAGTTTGTTCGTCATACATTGACGCGTCAACCGCTCCTCCTTTTCAAAGATTATTAATAACCGATGGGAGACCGTGAGAAGAATTTCAATGGAAAGACGGTAACTATTAATTTGGTCGATTATTACAATCATTGGGTAATTGTCGGTGTCGCTTTGTTTAATTTTATTTAATTTTTGAATCACGGTGGGAGTGTGCTGAATCATCCTTCTATTGTGGACCTGGGGGCCTACCATCATCGCTTAAGCAAAGCGTATTAAAAACTTCTGAGCTTTCACGTTGCATTTTGGTACCGTGAAAATTTATTTCAAAGCATAGTTGGCCCCCTGTTTTGGGTTCGCCTCTTATACTTATGTTGTGTAAATAATATGAAAACATTTCAATAAAAGAGCTGTCGTGGCTGCGTGGTTTGAGTAAACGGTTCGAATCTCATCGAAGGAAAACAGCGTGAAGAATGTTAGATATTTATGAGGAAGGCCGAAATGGATTTAAAAGTTTTGTCTCGTTGAGCGTTATTAATTTCGGTGAAAAGTGGGTGTTATAGCACCTATTCGTATCTCCTTTACCCGAAACCTATATACGACAGTAGATATTGCGTCACAAAATATGCTAAGTGAACTTTACACTCATTTCATTACACACCAAGGCGCCTAAAATGTCGCATCGGAATATATGTATGCACTTGGCAATTGATAATATTTTTCTTTTAGCATTTTTTACGCGGGTCTAGTTCATTTCCTTTTTTATTTACAATATTATTCAGTAAAAAAAATATCTATGATCCAATGCTCCAAAGAATGTAGGTACTAGGTACATATAAGTTACAAAGTAGCTTATGAAAAATACTAATAATTTAAATTTAAATTTAAATTTATTGGTCAATCATAATCTTAATGTAGTACTTACAGAGGACAGTAAGGCTAGCTTAATATTATGAGCCCTGTGGGGCACGGCAATTTTGGAGAGAGGACATACACCATATTATATTTAAACTTTAAATTAGTCTATTATTTATTTATTTATTAACCTACTACATTATTAACCTACTTACCTGTACTTTTTGACAACTCTCTTATAACAACTAAAGCTTAAGAAAGCTCGACTACTTTAGAGTAGACTACAAAATTTGCTGCAAAAAATATGCTGTCAATTGACAAATTTTGCTGACTGCTGCAGTCAGCAGGGCCGTGTATTGGATTGTTGGTAAGCATAAATAATAAGTAGGTAGGTTAAGAACATACCAATGTGGCGCGGCGTAGGTACTTGCGATTTTGTATATACACACACACCAAGAGTGTATTCAGTCATCACAAATGCTAAACACTGCTTATCTACTTATATGGAATGCACGCCCCTGGTAGTCAGTATGTCAATGTATCAGTCATGACGTCATCTGACAATTTTAAAATGGTGTAAAACTTGTTATGTAATCAGTAGGTTTTTGTAGTTTAATTTACATTGATAAATCTTTATAGCCAAAATAAGTTGTGAAATCATTCCAAATTTTTGTATTGCACTCTTGACTCAAGATTGTATTTTTTGTAAGCTTTTTGAACAGTTATTGTGAATCATAAAAAAATTACCAAGGACAGCCTAACAGAGTGATATAAAAAAATTTTTATTAAATAAATATACTTACCTACTTTTATTTCGCAACTTTAAATCGTCTAAAGCAGCAGCATTTTAAGCACCATAAGTGTAGGTTTGGCTAATAGCGTTCCATTAAGCAGTAAATTATATCGATCCCGGTTACATTCCGATGAAATTACTAATGAGATAAGAATCTTGGGTTATTGTGGATGACATTGAGAAAATCAGAGCGATTTGGATGTGGCATCCTTTTAGTACAGGTGCCGTCACGAGTGCGCCCTGACCTTGAATGCGCAGTAGTCATTTTCTGAGTCTAGTTATGCGCTCCATTACTATATACATACATATATACTAATAACTTTTATTAAATTAAAAAAAAATTGCGGAAAAAATATATTTCTTTTTTGTTTATCATCTATCAGCGAAAGTTCTGTCTAAATTGGTCCAGGCATTAAAAATCAGGAACGAATAGACTGGCAAACAAAAAACAGAAACGGGCCTTACCAAAAGCTCTTACTGTAATCATAGTTCTACTGTAGGACAGTGACAGATTTATACACGTTATATACATGTCTCATAATAAGAGAGTATCATGGCAATAAGAAGTCAAAGTATGGCCCCAGAACACTCAGCTTTTAGAAAAACACTTCGATTGTGACATTAAAATATAGCGGGCACAATTTTTTTAAATATGACTCGACATGTGTGTCCAAGCATTCATAGGTTGCAAAAGCTCTTTTAAAAGACAAGCTGGGAGCTTGATCCCTTCGAAGTAATGAAAAAGAATAACAATACCTTTTGTTTTTAAGTGGCAATTTGACTCGTCATGTGTGTCATCACTAAGTGTTCCAAGCATTCATAGGCTGTAAAAGCTGCTTTAAAATACAAGCTGTAAGCTTGATTCCTTCGAAGCATTGAAAGAAATCAAAGATATCTTTTGTTTATAAGCGGCAATTTAATGTAATGCAAATCCCCTGACTCCGCCCACATCCACACTGATTTAATTCCACGCATGATATCATCATTCCAAACGAAATGTGAAACGCGGCGTCCTTGATTACAGACCACGTCGATATAATTTGCACCAAAAAATAATTTATTTGCAATACTATGAATATTCGCCGCAATACCGATTTAGTTGAGTTGTATGGAAAAATCTGGGGCGTAACCATAAGCTCTTATTGTAGTGATAGTTCAGCTGTGTGATAGTGACAGATGTATACACGTCATATACAACAGTCTCATAATATGAGTCAAACAGTCATGGCAATAAGAGCTCATGGTAGGGCCCTAACATAATGTCCTTATCAACTTGTTGAGCAATGAGGCAGAAGCGATGTGTAACATTTTATTAGAGGAAATAAGAAAAACTAAATGTATATTAATATAAATATTCTCACACCATCCTAGAAGGGTAATTAAAAATAAAATATAGCTTTATTTCATTACACTTCTTACAAAGTACCGAGGAGCTCGAGGCACAGTTGCTATTGCGCATATCATTCGAGAGCCACCCACACACAATCCAGTAGTTGGATGGGTGACCGCCCGAATCCCCTCCGTGCCTCGGAGAGGACGTTAAGCCGTCGGTCCTGGTTGCCACTTTAATATCTTTGGCGATCGTTACATGTCAATTGGAGATCTAAGAAGGTCTGACAACTGGTTAACCCAGATTACCGATTTTCCTCATAGAAGATGTTACAAAGGTCAGACGGCTGTCGCTTCGTATAAAAATCAAGTGATCAGCCACATCGAGTTGAATCAAGTGCCGACTCCAACAATGTTTGGGATAAGGCCACGTATAACTTCTTACAAAGTACTTTGAAAGCGTCGGAAGGACACAAAATATTACACTTTACAGGGTTATAAATGCTTCTACCGGGTTCGCAAGGTTGCTTTTGCTGAGAAGAACTCGGCAAGAACCTCAACAATTACTGTTTACGATGGAGACAGCAGAGTTGCTAGATCACCAACGAAGATTATTTAGGTACCAAAAAGCGTCGCTGCGGAACACAAGATCCTGGATTGGATCCCCGAGTCGGGTAAAGTGTTATTGGATTTACCATTTGTAATTTCCCAATAGCAGCCCATAGTCCGGATTAGTGATCCCCTTATACATGGGACTTAACATAGCTGGGTAAAATGTGGGTGTTATGTAAGTAAATTTTGCCTGCCTACCCCAGGCAATACAGCGTGAGCATGTATGTGACAGATAGCGAGTATATCTCCGACTCAGGTACGATACACATATCTTTGATTTAATTATAAGTAATATGCAGTTTAGGTACCTTTACGAGATTTCCATCACCGTAAAGCTCTAAGAAAAAGTTATTGGGAGATTAGAACTAGGGCTACACACTACGGCTCTTCAATACATATATAAGTATTTAATGTTTCGTGGAAATGTCAAGTACCATCACGCACGAATGGCATCCAAATAAATATTTACAATATAGCGTTACAACCGCCCTAGTGCGATGTGATCTAGATCCATTTATTAATTTTATCACTTGACACCTCGTTTGCGTGCCACTTATAGTGTACTAAACCGACACAATTTACTTTCAAAATCACATTAATGTCAGCCAAGCTTCGAGACTTCTGCTTTGTGTAAAGTGCATTGATAATAATCTGAGCCATTCTCAGGAAAACGAGCGAAATAGATGTATGTTTTAGCACGCGTGTAAGCGGGAAAGGTCATGTTGAATAGAAACATCAAAATTTTACAGCATTTTTATTGCGCTCGCGCCGAAGCGTGTTTACACGATGCGTCCGGTTCGCTTTCGGGGCATGTTCGGGTAGGTGGTGTGTATACCTATCTACGCTATAAAAGTATACACGTGCTTTTTGGGCTACAATATTAATCTGATTTTATTCTTCAAAATCAGGTTCAAATATCATTTGAGACTTATTTATCTTGATCAAGGACAAATCCGTATAAGTATAGACCGACTGGCATAGAGCCACGAAATTTAAAAAGTGCATTTTGAGGTCACAGAAGAAAAGGTTTTTCGAAATTTCAACCGTAAAAGAGTTAGAAGGTGAAATATGAAAGTTTGCTGTGAAAATTGTATTGCCATGTAGGCTAAACTGCGGACAGAAGCTTGTAATTTATAAAGTGATACTAAGAATATGAGTTTTTTAATCTTATCTTCAAAAGTGTTAGGACAAAGATACCTACTCTAAACTATACGCAGGTGTCACATATGTTGTTTTGAAATGAGATACTAGAAGAAGAAAATATAGGAATGTCTTAACCTAATAGAGATTCGAGTTTCCTTAGAAAAAAAATCTGAATGGATTTGAATATTTTTAACACGATGTCCGTTTTAAGTAGTTTTTAAGTAGATCTTAAATCTATGAAGCTAGTTCAGAAGTTATTCAGTACACTTTGGCAGAATCTTACCAACTAATACAATATTCGTATAGTAGTAAAAAAAAGTCCCGCCTAGTGTGGACTCGAACCCACGACCTCTGCAAACCGTGCAGTTGCTCTTCCAACTGAGCTACTCGTGGTCCTACCTCATGCGTCGAATTTTTTCTTCCCTTGTCTTTGCGGTATAGGGGTCCCCTTAAAAAGTTAGAATTTAAACATGTATGTCATGAATGAAAACTCTAATATTTAATTCAATATTCTTTACTGAACGCCAATGTAAAAATTATAAAATGTAAATTATAAGAGTATGGTAACAAAAGGCGGTCTTAAAGCTAGAGCGATCTCTACCAACAAAATAAATATTTATTATTTGTACCAATTACTAATGTTTTTGTAATATAACCGCAACATTATTTGTTTTATGCTAATATAAAATTTTAGTGTCAAAGTAGATATTAGATTTTATCACTCTCTGTACTTTAAGGACTCATCACCAACAACAATATTAATTAAATCACTGATTAACAAAATATTTCAGAATGTAAAAATCTAATAAAGAAATGAATTTATCACACCTTCCCGTAATCCTATAAAACGACGCGGGAGGTATAAATTAAAATGTTAATGCGAACAAATAAAATATTGGGCAAATATGAAGGACTTTACGATTTAAGGGCGAGACGAATTCGGCACGCAGTCGACACGGTGTGAGAAAGACCACGATCCGTGATATTTATCACGGGATGACTGTCACATATTTAATGTGTTAATCTTCTATTTACTTGGGAACTTTAATTATTATAATAACAATATTCTTACGGTAATTGCTTGGACTAAATTATAGATTTTGTAGAGATTAAAAATTTGAATTATATAGAGGTGGATTCATGTGGAGAGAAAAAAGAAAGAAAAACCAGGTGCGTTATTCTGTAAGGCTTCTCAGCGTCGAACTTAACGACGAGTATCGGTTTCAATTATAGAAAATTGATACATAATTAATTGAGGATAAGGTTCAATTTTGTTAAAGAATTATTATTATTATTATCTATATATATAAAAGAAAGTCGTGTTAGTTACACTATTTATAACTAAAGAACGGCTGAACCAATTTGGCTGAAAATTGGTGGGGAGGTAGGTTAGAACCAGGAGAAGGACATAGGATTTTTATCCCGAAAAATATACATATACAAATAAGTAAAAATTAAGTGTCTGTAATTTCAAATTACACAGCTTTTCATTTAATGCATATGAGAAGTATGTACAAAACATTTTTTAATTTTTTTCCGTCTGTCTGTTTGTTCCGGGTAAAGGTAGTTGATGTTATAAGGAGTAACTTAAGATACTTTTTTATGTTAGAGTTCCGTGAAAAAAAACTATTCATAAAATTAAGTCTACGCGGGTCAAACCGCGGGACACGGCTAGTTATATATAAAAGAAAGTCGTGTTACACTATAACTGAAGAACGGCTGCACCGATTTGGCTGAAAATTGTTGGGGAGGTGCCTTAAAACCAGAAGAAGGACATAGGATACTATATCCCGAAAAATCTATACATATTACAATACATAACACAAATTAATTGCTTTTCACGTAATCTATATGAAAGTATATAAGGTAGGCATAAACATTTTTTTCAAATTTCCTCTGTCTGTCTATCTGTACCTGGTAAGCTCTGAAACGTCTGGACCAATTTCTACGCGACTTTCACTGACAGGTAGGTAGTGTTACAAGGAAGTTAGTTGGGATACTTGCAAACAAGCACAAGACTACATGTTATAGGGGGTGAGGACTAATCTAGACCCCAGGCTGGTTGGAAATACAGATAGAAAGACTTAATAACACATTGGATGATTCGAGGATTAAATCCTGGACCTCGTATTCCGCAATAGCTTTTGCGACCACTATATCGACGCGGCAGTACATTTTTATGCAACGTTTTATATTAATATCGTGTAATTCATCGAAATCAGCATTCCTTTCCTTTGTTTATTTAAATTTAGTAGAAAACGAACTAAGGCTAGGTTCGTCATGCATAATATGACTACAATACAGCCAGCTGTATAAGTAGAGAAATTTCGCCAGCGTACACCAAGCACTGCTGGTGTAGTGGTATCATGCAAGATTCCCATTCTTGCGACCCGGGTTCGATTCCCGGGCAGTGCACATATTATTGGTGGCTGCTTTTTTTGTTTTTTAGTAACTTCTTTATTGTGTATTTTTTTGGGTTTTGCGTTTTAGCCACCAATAAATAAGAACGTGATTTAAAAATACAAAGTAAAGCAAATTAAGTATTGCTGCTGATTTTGTAGTTTTGGGTCTTAGATATATTTTTAAATCATCTATAAATAAAGTTGAACTGTAATGTTTGTAATTCCAAAATAACAGCTTTTCATTAAATGCATATAAATGTATATGTTATCTATGGCCACATGGCACACTTTTTTCACAGACAAAAATAAGAATCTTTACGGTTAATCTGAAGTTTGAAAACATATCTTATATAATATCTTAATATGAATATTGATTGTTAAAAAATATTAAAATGTGATATGTAACCAAGAAATTTAAATAAATTTTACAACAAGTAAAAGCTAAATACAAATGAATTTATGTCTGTGGACTTGACGGTACGGTTGGACTTTGGTTGCTGTGGGTTTCCGAACGAACTTCGTGATTTTTGACATCTGGCGGAAACGGAAAACTAGGGACGCGGATCCCGAATAAACACAATACAATTTACAAAAGAGCTAAGCCAAGCCAAGCGGTATAAGCTATTAATTTAGTGTCGATGATTTAAGAAATATTGTGAGGAGCTCGTGACACAGTTGCTATTGCGCATATCATTCTATCAGCGAAGTTAAGCAACCCTAACCCTAGCCAGTATTGGATGGGTGACCGCCCGAGTTCCCTCCGTGCCTGGGACACGTTAAGCCGTTGGTCTCGGTTGCCAATTTATCATCTTTGGCAATCGTTACAGGTCAGCCGGTGGGCTAAAATTATCTGACAACTGGTTTAACTCAGATCACAGATATTCCTCGTCAAAGGGGTTGCGAAAGTCTGATGGCAGTCGCTTCGGATAAAAATCTGGTGCTCAGCCGCATCGGGTTGAATCAAGTGCCTACTCCAACAATTTACGGGATAAGGGCAGGGCCAGATGATGATAATTTAAGAAATGTTACTTAGTTATTTTTAATGTTTATCTTGGAAGATATTTTTATTCCTATTATTTTTAGTTAGATTTTCAATTATTTTGAAAGTAACTTTTTAACAGATTCATAATTTAAGTCTACATACAATTACAAAAATAATGATGTAGGTATACACAATCCATTTCCACTGTCCAGTTCCTTCAAGTTTATTTATTACACATGACAACCCTAAGTTATGGGAAACATAACTTGGAGCGCTAAAATTCCGCACCAAAACATTCCTGTAAGCAGGCCATGGGAATGGGACAAATTAAATGTATTCAAGTGGTGTTCGTTGTGAGTCATCGATGAAATCATGCGACCCGATGATTGACAACGCCTGACATGGCGGCCATTTTCCGAGAAATTTCACAATATAATAAAACCATTGAAAATACTTTAGAAGTGCGAATTGAGTGTTTCTCACAACGTGATGTGAAATTAATTAGTCTGCATTTAATGATTCCGTTAATGAGATTGTTCAACTCATTTACATTATTATTTAATCACCCTTGTCATTTAAGGGTATGAAAAATATATTTTGGCCAATTCTTAGACTTACCCGATGTGCATACGATTTTTTTTCGAACCAAGTATTTCATATATTAGATATAAGATTAGCTGTGCCCCGCGGTTTTACCCGCGTAAAGTTAATTTCATGGGTGACCCACGGAACACTAATGTTTTTTTAAATAAAAATAGCCTGAGTTACTCCTTGTAACATTAGCTAACCACCAGTTAAAGTCCCGTTAAAATCGATCTAACAGTTTCGGAGATTGCTGGAGCAAACAGGCAGACAGAGAAAATTTTTGTATATTGTTTTTTTTTAAGTCAGTACCGTATATACTTCCATAAGCTTTTAGTGAAAAGCTGTTATTTTGGAATTACAAACAGACACTTCAATTTTATTTATCTGTACAGATTGGTTTTCAATAATTACTTAAAATACTCATTGTATTTCATAAATTACCTACCAAGTCGATATTTATTTGAAGTGAATACAGTCATCAATGTGGTCCATTATCGAGAAAAATCATGAATCAGGCTTCAATTTAGTAATTCCCTGAAATGATTCATCTTTTATGAATACCTAGTCAATTACCCAGGAAATCCAGCCATCGACTACCTGCCTACTTAGACTACCTTCCAATCTTCTATGCACATTGCATATAACGAGATAAATAAAATTTGGAATGAAGTATCTGCCTCTACTTACAAATTAACAGCTTTTCACTAAAAAAGAATGCCAGCAGATGTGTTTACGAAAGGTTTGTGTGCAACAAAACATTATGAATGTTTAGGTAATCTAGGAATGATAGACAAATCAGATTAGCTCACGACTTCGAGGGAAGGTATTAAGGTATACGAAGATCTGTGAGCAATGTGTCAATGTCAATGTCAGAGCGCTGACAATAGGTCTTATAAGTACGATGCATGTATGACTGGCTTATATATTGCTATGTTGTTTTTTTCGTCGCGTCTTGTGTACAATTATCAATAAACTAAAGTTATTAGATCTGGCGTATTTATTCATGCCCTAACACATATTAAAGTATTTTCAAAATAACAGCTTTAAACATAAAACTCAAATAAAAAAAAAACTGTCTGTTTGCTTCCGGCTAATCTCTGATTTTTTTTTTAATGTATGGTCTCTCGCAGTTGGTAGGGGGGAGTTACCTCCACTGCTTAACCGGAGTAAAGGGCGAGACCCAAGGGCCTACAGCTGAGCTTAAACTTTAAACTAAGCAAGGCTAATCTCTGAAACGGCGGAATCGATTTGAATGTTCACTGGGAGATAGTTGATGTTACAAGGATTAAAATAAGCTACTTGTAATCTATAAAAAATCGTCAAGTCCTATCTAAAATATAATATTTCTGCTAAGTTTAAATTGACTTATGTTGGAACTATATTGAATTAAGTGAGGAGACCTGTGGTGGCCTCGGGGTTTGAGCAGTCACCTGCTACGTAAGCGACGCAAGTTCGGATCCCATCGGGGAGTGAGTTTTCGTAAAAACTTATGTGCAGTGATTTCAGACCACGTGCTTTACGGTAAAGTAAAACATCGTGAGGAAACCTGCATATGTCTGAGAAGAAATTCAAAGGCGTATAGTGCCTGAGACGGCGATAGACTCACCCTCTGTCGCGTGGACACTTAATCATATTCGGTAAAATGTGGGTGTTGTTGATACGACACCTCTGCTTTACCCCTTCGAGGACCCTTCTGGGATAGGATGAGCATATTTTATTAATTTTTAATTAACCGTGGAGATAATAGCATCGTTATTATTAAACACAAACGTAACACCTCTTAATGCAAACAAAGTGTATGTGTGTATAGTTTGCGACCATTGTTCAATAAAACTAATTAACTAACTCATTAAACCGCGAACTGGGGCTAATAAAATATAATGTTATTAAGAAATTATTGTAAACATTGCGCCGTTAAGAGCGCCCGTGTTGCCACTTCACGAAATATTTATGAGGATAAGAACATTTAATTAATATTCAACCATACTTCTTAGTTAATTATTAATTCTCGTCATACTTGTGAACAGGTGCTGCTTGTGGGGGCTGTCAATCTCAAGTTACACAATTATACGTAGTATCTACTTTTAGTTTTTATATATTTTTTTATTGACTTTTGGGCACTGGAGCTGTGTCCATGAGTTTATGTATATTTTTTCTATGATTTATATTATATTACTTAAAAATTGTAGTTTGAAAGTACTTTGTTAAACGTGAATTTAATGTTCAATATTAAATGCATTAGTAAATCTTATATTCTCTCACAGTAAGCATAACTGACATTAATTTAATCTAAGCTGATTTCAATATTCATTAAAAAAATTTTTTTTTGAAGTCCATAAATGTAACCCAATTAAAAAAGCTCACTTCAAAAGTAAGACTTTTTTGTATTATAAGTACTAATATTATAAGGAGGAAATATTTGCATGCCAGTATATTTGTATTGAATAGGCTCCGAAACTGCTGGACCGATTAGAAAAAATCTATTAGCAATGCATAGCTTCATTATCCGCGAGTAACATAGGCTATATTTTATCCCCGTGGTCCTACGGGAACGAGAACTTCAAGGCCTCCACGGCTTTTTAGCCGCGCGAGTATATAACATTGGCAACCAACATTTACTCTCATTTAAATAAGTAATATCAACACTATTCTTTCCTCTCATGCGAACAATAACTCATAAATATTTATCACCCGTAGTAAATGAGCATTTTTAAAGGGGCACTAATTATTTCCACAACCCGATGCGAACAAAACGCGCCTACAACTGATTTGATGCCGGTTTTCACTTTGAAACTCTACAATCAACAGCCTTAAACATAATGACCATTCACTCTTAAAATTCACTTTTAACAGGATCCACTGAGTTACGAAATGCTACCTTATTAGTGTGGTCATTAAGTCCATTTTGACGGAACGTAGGCTTTATACAAAAATATGATATGTATATTTTTTATAAAAAATAAAATAAAATGCTTACGCCATCCCAGTAGGGTCCCCGAAGGGGTAAGCAGAGGCGTTGTAACAACAACACCCACGTTTCACCGAATATGATTGATTACCAACGCGACAGAGGATGAGTCCATCGCCGTCTCAGGCACTATACACACGTCTGGGAATTACTTCTCAGACATATGCAGATTTCCTCACGATGTTTTCCTTCACCGTAAAGCACGTGTTGTGAAATCACTGCACATACATTGGAACAGACCCCGCTGGAATTGAAACTTGCGTCGCTTGCGTAGCAGGCAACTGCTCACACCCAGAGGCCACCACGGATCTTTATAAAGATATGTCTTACAATTTTTATATAGATGCAAATAATGTAATACTTGCAACGATGTATTCACATTGCCTTCTGAAAGAATAGGTATAGGTGTCACAACACCTATTTTTACCGGTGTCAATAAGGTGCTATCGCCATATTAAACACATTTCACACTTTTAATAACTAAAAAGTTACTCCGACCGTCCAACCACTTTAATAGTCACACAGGGCCATCACAAATCCTGTTCTTCCATTATACAATCTACAGTCGATATCCTTTCAATATGCGTCATTCTAAGTCACAATTCATTAAAATTATCGTCAAACTCATAACTTCAATAGGGATGTCGAGAGACTGCTATTTCAAGACATATCGACATCGAGATCTTAGATCACTATCGTCAAATTCCCGCACAGTCACTTGACTCGGGTGGCATCACGTCTCTTTGTGTTACAACCATCTAGTACCATATTAAGCGTCTAATGTATAGAATTTAATTTCTAAAACCTGTTGAGAAACGAAACGACGAGTCGATTTGTGCCCATAATGGCGTATAAGACGTTTAGTTCAGTTTAACAGCTTATGACATTACTCGTAAGTTGAAAGCTAATCAAAATGTTTTAATCGATGAGGCGATAACATTAGTGTTGTGCCTTTTAATTTTTGTCGGTGTCGATGATTACGTTGATATCTATTTATACATAATATCACCATAAATTAATTATCTCTTTGTTAGCAATAAAATACGTATATAATTTTAAATAAAGGCAGAGTTGTATCCCACTCATACCGGAGGTATTATTGAGGTGTGAAAGTGATGGATGTGTAATCTGTCGCCGTCCATTATACACATAGCTAATTTAGAACATTAGGACAATTACGATGTATCTATTATATTTCTCTTAAAATATTGATAATCATAATATGTATTTAAGCACTCTTAAATGAAACGTTTACCAGTAACTTCACGAGCTAATGAAGTATTTAAGTAGGTACATGACTTGTGGGTAGGTGTTTGATACAAATCTATTAAACATTGTAAAATAATTAAAACTTTAATGCTATACATACATATGCTCACGCCTATATTTCCCGAACGGGTAGGCAGAGGTGTTGTAATCACAACACCCACTTTTCACCGAAGATGATTAAGTGCCAACGTGACAGATGGTGAGTCCATCGCCGTCTCAGGCACTATACATACGTCTTTGAATTACTTCTCAGAAATATGCAGGTTTCCTCACGATGTTTTCCTTCGCCGTAAAGCACGTGGTGTGAAATCACTGTACATAAGTTTTTTAGAAAAACTCATTGGTACAGGCCCCGCTGGGATTCGAACTTGCGTCGCTTGCGTAGCAGACGACTACTCAAACCTCGAGGCCACCACAGCTCTCAATCTCTCAATAGCTCTTTAATGCTATACTTCTGTGATAAAATGCTTAATCTGAAATTAATGCATATTTTATATGTATTTATGATCGTGGTGACTGGAATTATTATGATAATATAATGATGAAGTAACAAGACTAAATAACATGTGAAAAATTGACTATCGACCAATCGTAATTGATCCGGGAACAGCACTAAAGGTGAATGAATTCCTAGCATTACTAAATTGATTTGTTAGATATTTCTTGTTGATTGAGCCATCTTTAATTGAGTTTCTTAAACTTGAATTTTTTTACTTCTAGATGGACCACCTAAATGGTTTTCAAAAAAAACTACGATACGATCATCTAACCACGTCTGACTTTGTACATTAATATGACAATATAAGCAGTTAATGAATTATATTATAATATGTAAGCAGGCCATAAAATTAGAAGGTAACGTGTCTATGTATGGTATTTTATTTTATTTTTAGTGTAATTTTATGGTTTTGACTTTTGTTAATTAAATCGATTTGCTCAAAAGTCGACAGAGTTATGACATGTTGAGTTTTAACATAAAGTGGACGGCAGACCTAATCTGGTTTTATTGTTTTAATTAATTAAGAGATATGAACTTTGAATTATTTGTGTTACTTGAATATGTGCTATTTACATAATAAATTTATGAACCACGCAAAAGAGTTAACAAAATGAAAAAAAATGTGTATTCTCTTCGAAAAAATTGTTTATTTAATTCGGCTATTGTAAGCCGAAAATACCAAAACTTCCATCTCTAGTTCTCACCATTAACTTATCAGAGCGTCATATTATCTAATATATTTTCACTTTCTCATACGGTCTCTGATGGGGTATATAGCAGACCGATGCAAGTAATGTAAGCCGTAACAATTTCGTAGCAATATATTCGTTGACAATGTTTTCATACTCATTATATCAGAATCTAACGGATGTCACGCGGTTACACCCGCGTATTTCCTCCTCCTGTGAGACTACGGGGATAAAATATACCCTATATAAATCAGTGATAATGTAGCATTCAAATGGCGAAATATTTTTTAAAATCGCTACAGTAGTTTTCGAGCCCATTTGTTACAAACATACTTATATACAAATCTTTCCTCTATATGGTATTAGTATAGAAAGAACGGAATAGCTTAGTCATCGTCGCGAAAACCTTCTATTGAATTACATTTTCGGGTCACATGAATGCTACATGGGGAGAGGATTCCGACCGAATGGGCGCTTTTCCTTTGCCACGATATCGTCCGCCGAAATCGGGACAATATTGTCCGCCGATATCGGGACGATATCGTCCGCCGATACATGACTACAACGACACAGTGTGAAAGTTCAGCTTAGTAATTGTATCAAACTACTAGTGCGACGATATCGTGTCGTCGCCGTTATCGTCCAATATGAAAGCGCGCAATGACAGTAATCGTTCAACGATGTTTCGATTGTTTTTTTACATGAATCGGGGCACAGAGGTTACACATTCAACCAAAACTACTTCTGCCTTTGAATTCTGTACCCCATGGAAATGTTTATCAATGTTCCAACGCCGACGAATAACCTCGTGTTTTAGCGTTGCTCGAAATGTCTTGATACTTATTCAGAGGCGGGTTGTGGTTGAATTCCAAGGATGGTGGATAAACGTTTCTATTTGCTTAAATGTTAAACATATAGAAATTTAAGGGCCGTGGTGGCCTCGGGGTTAGAGCCTAGTCGCCTGCTACGCAAGTGACACAAGTTCGAATACCAACGGGGTCTGTACCGACGAGTTTTTCTAAAAACTTATGTACAGTGATTTCACACCATGTGCTTTACGGTGAAGGAAAACATCTTGAGGAAACCTGGATATGTCTGAGAAGTAATTCAAAGACGTATGTATAGTGCCTGAGACGGCGATAGACTCACCCTCTGTCACGTTGGCACTTAATCATATTCGGTTAAATGTGGGTGTTGATGTTACAACACCTCTGCTTACCCCTTCTGGGATGGCGTGAGCATATATATAGAAATTTTTACTTGGGTTACTGATGATATTTCTACAAAAAAATAAGAAGCTCAAATTGGATCAACATTAAGAATTCTAGTTATTAGCTTATGTTCAAGTGCAAACAGTCGGACATTGGAACCGTTTTAAGCTAAGTGTTCACTTGAGTGGCATTGTTTACAAACGAGTGTTATCCCTTTGCATTGAGTTCCATTGAGTTACGCGATGAGTGCGGTCGGTGTGTGTCATTGAGGTCCATTTTGTTACGCGTTGAGAACTGTCGGTGTCATTGAGATTATCCTTGTCCGTTTTTTTTGTTTTTATATTAAATTGGTGACGTAAGTACCTAATGCGAGTTATTCCAGTCGGATCCCAGCATCTGATCCACTGCTGGTTTTCTTTTGTTTGAATTCCAGTAAGATACACTTTATACATAACTTGGCAAGTGATCGGTCTACCTTGCCAGAATCTAAGCGGTTGGCTAAACGTGATGTCGTTTTCTGCATTTTACAAGCTTTTTAACTTTCTTTCTTTTTAACTTAGCTTAACTTTCAATATATGTACATTGTCAGTTTCTTTAACCGATTGGGCTGAAATTTGTATACACGCATATTTTGGATGACAAGGCATGCTTAGCTATGTGACGTCATTCTAATATCCAATATGGCGGATCATCCAAGATGGCGTAGTAGTTATTTCTCCTGCACATTATGGATATTAAATGAAACGACTTGTTGAGGAGAACACGAAATGCTTTTTTCTTTAATTGATACGACATTTTTATTAAATAGTTTTAAGTTTTTCTTAAAGAAATAGCTTATTCAAAATTAAATTAGGGTTTCTCGAAATAAACCAGCCATGAAATTGAATCTCATGTTAGTAATAGGGTCTTGTTTTTAGCCTTTGGGTTTAAACCCTAAAAAAAATGCCTTTCGTCTTTCAGAATTTTTTTTATTCATGTCATAAATCACAACTGACATTAGCCCAAGTTGATCCGAGACGCTCGTACGCGTGCCTTGATGTGTGCATGCGAAGTTCACGACGTGATGGGGAACCTGTATATATTTACTTTGTATAACTACGGCCCATAATTGGCCACGTCTATTTGCATAATTACCATATATTCGTTTACACACGTATTAACTTGTTGTACGAATATGACAGTTCGTTTACGTGCTCCTGTGAACACACCAATATATTGGTCAATGGTTGGTGTTCTTTACCAATATTTGTTTTAGACAGCTACCGCGGCGTGCCTTATGTGTGTAGTTATAGTTGATTATTGAGTTCGTAAAGAGATCCAGACATGGCAAATGTTTCTGGAAAATATTAAGGGGGGTGCATCAAATCCTTACGCATCAGCTCATGCTCAAGTATAGCCAGAGGCGTTGTTCGGATTACGCAGTACCCAACTCGAGGCTGGATACAGTACAGGCGATCAGCTCCCTTCACAGAACTCTGGCGGAATCGTTTAATTATGAGAGGTAGCTAGGCCATAACGGGAACACTCGTTTGAAATGCAGAGCTTCGTGGCTACAACTGTACTTACACCATACAGAAGTTCACAAGTAATGCTATCATTTATTTATCTTTAATTGTCTGGGAAAGGAGAGTTCATCATCATTATCATCATCATATCAGCCATAGGACGTCCACTGCTGAACATAGGCCTCTCCCAATGATTTCCACCTCACCCGGTTGGAAGCGGCCTGCATCCAGCGGGTCCCCGCGGCCTTGACCAGATCGTCCGTCCATCTCGCGGGGGGACGCCCTACGCTGCGCTTGCCGGTACGTGGTCTCCACTCGAGAACTCTACTGCCCCAGCGGGCATCAGTCCTTCGAGCAATGTGGCCTGCCCATTGCCACTTAAGCCTGCTAACCCGATTGGCGAAAGGAGAGTTAATATTGTGTTTCTGTGGTGAGGTAAGTCGCCAGTGCTCTACGTGGGGCAGGGAAGCGTTGTGCTAGCTCTAGAGAGACCCTGTGTGATTCCGTTCTTCAGAAGATCTTGTTTATAGGCTGAGGCTTAAAATTATGCGAAATGCATAAAAATACGCCCATGTCAATTTCAGAGCTCTAAAAGTGCGTGAAGAGATGCATGAAAGTAGAAGACGCGAATAAAGTATGTAAGGATACACACTCATGGGAACATACCCATGGGATATAGGGGTGAGTATAGGTATATATCATGTCCCTGGCCTTATCCCATACATTGTTGGGGTCGGCACCTGATCACCTGATTTTTATACAAGGCGACTGCCATTTGACCTTCGCAACCCCTTTAACGAGGAAAGTCTGTGATCTGGGTTAAACTAGTTGTCAGACCATTTTAGGCTTCCGACTGACCTGTAACGATTGCCAAAGATGATAAATTGGCAACCGAGACCGACGGCTTAACGTGTTCTCCGAGGCACGGAGGGATCTCGGGCTAGGTTTAGGGTTGCTTAATTTCGCTGATCAAATGATATTCGCAATAGCAACGGTGCCACGAGCTCCTTTTTATAGAACATAGGTATATATGTAAAAATACTCCAAATTACCAAAGGCCATTACCAAAGTATGGGGATGTGATGAGATCTTTCCTAAAAGCGTGAGAACTCTTCCATGCAAAAGAAAACCACAGCTAGGTGTCGTTGGAGTTAAGTTCACTACACAATACATACGGGACCGTCTGTAGAAATTAAACGCACTACAGTTTACACTTAGCTTCACTTACCTATAAATTGGACTAGGGCATGTAAATGGAAATTTTAAAATGATTGTTTACCTTCCTTGTTCGCTTCAAAGGAATATTTCTAGAGTGTTGAGAAAACATCAAAAGCCGACGGATTGTTTGACGATCATCCACAAAGGTTTCATATTGAAATATTATGTTTTTGAAATGCAAGTTCCTTTCGTTTGTTAGCAGATGATTCGCAGCCGGTGGATGCCGCAGGCTCTACACGAAAATGGTCTTTTAGGAAATGTCTAGAGGGAAGATACTTCGAAAACAACGTGGTGTAATAAAGTACTCCGTATACCTAGTCATTGGACAAGTCTACGACAGAATTAACATTGTATTATGTATTAGCGGACGTCACTAGGTATCACCAGCGTAGTTCTCGTTCCCGTGGGAGTGCGGGGATAAAATATAGCTTATGTTACTTGCTGATAATGAAGCTTAAATGTAGTGAAAGAATTTTTGAAATTGGCATAAAAGTTTTTGAGTTTATTCATTACAAACATAGACACAAAAATAAAAATCTTTCCTCTTTATTCTTCTGTGGTGTACATTTGATTACTCGTATAGTCGACTCTACAAGGTTACAATTAGAAAAACGTTTGCAGGTTTTAAGTCTATAACTATTGGAGAGCTAAATTGACTCGATATCGTTACACCACAAGTCAAATAAATGATCTGATGGCCTACCACCATCGGTTTAAGCATAACGTATTGAATACTTCTGAGCTTTGACGTTCCATATTGGTAAATTCAAACTGCCTTTCTATATTACCATTTACTACCTTCTATAGGCGACGTCACGAGTTATAAGCGCCAGCTTAAAAAGTGAGGGGAAAACTGCGCGTGTATTTTGCTCGCGTCGCGCCATACAGACAGACTTATAAAATGACTATTATTCACGGTCAGCGCTCATATCTTGAGACGACACCTATAAATATTTATGTAGCAAAAAGACTGTGCAGTCGATAGGAAAAGTGTACGGATGAAGCGAAAATTTCGCTACTTAGTAGCGTAATAAATACACGACTGTTTACAGAGGAGCGCTTCTTAATTTAATGGGGTAATAAAAGGTGCTGGTAGCGTTCAGAATGTTTTCTCAATGTATTTTTACTATTATCCGGTACACAATTTACGATCAAACAATTTGAAAGATTTTTTTATCTGCTTGTACTACCGACGTATTTATTGCGGGATTAAAACAATTCCTTTTTTTATAATCATTGTCTAGTTGTCGGGGATTTAAGGGACTTTTCCTTATTGAACTTTGATGGAATCTTTAAGGTAGTGCTTGCAATTTATTGCGCTTTTTATGCGCATAGAAAATTCATAACATCATCAAGAAACAATACAATGTGACGTTGGATCGAGTGAGTATTGAACTCAGGACCTTGTGTTCCACAGTACCGCCTGCGACCACCAGAACAACGAGGTAGTCATATAATTTGATGAAATTCATTAACTATAATGAATAAACGGATTATTACTGCTCGGTCGCAATAACGAACAAAAACATGACTTTTTTGAATAAAAATATGCATACGCCATCCCAGAAGGGTAACCGAAGGGGTAAGCAGAGGTGTTATAACAACAACACCCACATTTCACCGACTATGATTAGATGCCAACGTGACATAGGGTGACTCCATCGCCGTGTCAGGAACTATACATACGTCTTTGAATTATAGTCAGGTTTCCTCACGATATTTTCCTTCACCGTAAAACACGTGGGGTGATACTACTTTATTTAAGTTTTTAGGAACCTCACGGATCATATAGAATGACTTGGTGAATACCAACTTAGTGAATAACATGTCATATTAGTAAGATGGACCAAGCGCCAGGTGTAGTAGTGTGTTTGTTTAACACAATTAGAGTTTCGCACGTGTACACTAATAATAGAACGCGTTACGGACGCCCCACACTGTCCATCAATCGAATTCAGGCAATGTCTGGTTCATATAAGCAGACCTATACAATGCTAAACAGCTGTGCAACGGTGAAAACTATGCATTTCCACATCTATATCGAATATCATAACAGGTTGTCTACTTAAAAAAAGAACCTGATACATTTAACAGTATACATAAAATTAAATTTAAAATCGAATAACATTAATCCGCCCACGCCCGTCTGTATCCCCCACTTATAAAAGACTAATCACGCGAAGCCTAATCTGTTAAAATCTTAGCCAAAATAGCGCGAAAATTGCTGCGCTCGCGCCGGCTGGATGGGCCAGGTGAACGTCAGTCCGCCGCGCGATCTCCCGCCGTAGGGATCGCGACACGCCGCGAAACCGACACACGAAAATTAAAAAAATAATAGAAAAATATTTTGAACAGTTATGGCGTTGATTAAATAGAGTGGGAATGATTCGGTCGAGGAAGTGATGTCGAGAGATGCGGCCAGTTGTCATAGCCGCCTGCCTACTGCTCCTTGCGCCCATCACCGACTCTTGGTGGTGAGTCCTGCCTGCCTACATTGATTATTATTTACAATAAATTACAATAATTACAAAAAAAAGTGTTTATTTGGTCGATTAAGAATCTCCTATTAGATTCAATCGAATATTATTTGAGACATGTTTTTATTTTGTGTTTGAACTAGCCGTGCCTTGCCGTTTCCCCCCGTTTTAATTTGATTCCCGCGGAACCCTAAATGATTTTTTAAGTCAAAGTTGCTCCTTGCAACATTAGCTATCTGCAAGTGAAAGTACCGTTGAAATCGGTCGAGCCGTTTCATAGATTACCCGAAGCAAACAGACAGACAGAGATTTTTTTTCAAGTGAGTACCGTATATACACATCAATTCTATTTATATGTATGGATGTATAGATAAATGTATAAAGAATAAATTGTTTCTTATTTGACACAAAGAGCTGCTTGGCAAGTATATTCTTCTCAGCAGACTAGTTTAAAATCGGAATTAGTTTAATGCGCGTTTCCAGTCAGGTTGAAATTGAATTTCCTTCCGTAGAGAATACCATAGACATTCTACCAATACATCTTTCTACAGGACTTTCCTTATGCCTTCCTTAGGCCTTATGGAATTAAGTCCGCCTATGTGTATTTTTTATTAAATTAAATAATTATATAATAAACACTACTTAGTAGTAAATACAATGAAAACATACCTTTATAAAATAATATGATTTTTACTATCATTGATTTTTAAAGCATAGTTTTGCAACCAGCTGTCATGAGCTTGAATAAAATTGAAAGTAAACTTTTGACATTCAAATCTCAAATCTTTCTATGCTTTTATAGTATATTGAATCAGGTTTTACATGAAATTGTAACAAACAAGGCATGTTTAATACTGCCAGGTAAATTACAGAATATAACTATATAGATTATTTTTTTATTTTTGGCGTATCATCCTTACCTACTTTTGTCGTCTTGTATTTGAATAATTTTAATATAATTGCTACTATTTCTTAAACTATATATTTTTCGAGAGCCGTGGCTGAGCAGCCGCCTTCTACGCAAGCGAAGCAAGTTCGAAACCCAGCGGGACCTGTACCTATGAGTTTCTTTAAACCTTGTGTGAAGTGAGTTCACACTACGTTCTTTACGGTGAAGGTAAACATCGCCAGACACCCTATTAAAGTCTCAGCCGCTATGGTGAGTGACTGTGGGTGACTTTTCGAGATAGTATCTCGAAAAACGCTCACGTTTGCATTGAGATCAAGTAGGAAGTGAGTAGGCTGCTGCTTCGGAGGATGAAAGATGGTGACGACCGTTAGTATGTTTCAATACAAACAATAGATGGCAACGCGCGCATGGTGCCTGATGGTAAGTGGCTACCATAGGCTGCGGCAACCCATACCATCAGACATACAAACAAATTTTGTGTAATGGTCCAACAAGTTTAGGTGATCAGCCACATCGGGTTCAACAAATGCCGACTGGATTTATGACCCCAACAATGTATGGGACATTGTTGGGGTCATAAATCCAGGGAGATGTTGATGATGATGGTCAAACAAAAAGTCTTTATTGTCGAGCTAATGTGAACAATTAGATTGATTACTAGGAAATGTAATAATTGCTTTCGTCAGACAAATGTGTGTGTGTCTTAATTACATGTGTGACATATCTATTGATCCTACACGTGTGATATAACTGTGCCCCGCGCTTTCACCCGCGTAGAATGTATTGTGTTATACCAAGTACGTTTACGTCATTCTACGAGATCTCCTGGTTATACACTACCTCCCCACCAATTTTCAGCCAAATCGGTTCAGCCGTTCTTGAGTTATAAGTAGTGTAACTAACACTACTCTCTTCTATATATATAGATTTCCAATCTATACATCTATACATCTATACAGTTAACTAAAATTGAAGTGTCTGTTTGTAATTCCAAAATTACAGCTTTTCACTAAATCCATATGAGAGTATATAAGGTACTAAACTAAAAAAAATAATGTTAAAAAAATGTCTCTGTCTGTCTGTCTGTTTGTTCCGGGTAATCTCCGAAACGACTGGACCGATTTAAACGGGACTTTAACTGGCAGATAGCTGATGTTTCAAGGAGTAACTTAGACCTATTTTACTAAAAAAACAATAACTGCAATTGTATTTTAATGGGCGCATCATACAGACAGACAGACAAGCTTATAAAATGACTACGGTGCGTTCAAGGTCAGCGATCTTAGCTCGTGACGTGACCTGGGGACCAAACATAATAGTTTGAGCAGCGCGTATTAATAACTTCTTAACTTTGACGTTTAATTTTACTGTACGAAAATGAAACGACAAAGTTCTTAAACGCTCTGCTTACACCAATGATGGTAGGCTCCATGTACGATCGTAGATTTTCATGAAGCCTTCATCCCTTCGCTTACTCCATAGTTAAGCGCTGTGATTGCTGCATGTTGTTGTCACTATGTTGAAGAAGACGTGTAAGCTGAACTACCAAGCCCTTTTATTTATGTACCTCCCAAGCTATGATGCTAAGCTGCTGGATGCTGCAACGAGAAACAAAGGAACGTTCATAGCTTTTTTTCCAATTGAACAACACTTCGTACGTCATCAATGCAGTCTATGCTTAGTTGGGGCGCTGATCCGCCAAAACATATTGGCGACCGGATTGCTTGATGTTCTAATGTACCTGTACTGGGGCCCTACCATGATGTCTTATTGCCATGATGTCTCTTGGGACAGATGTATATAATGTGGATGTATATTATATATATATATATATTCATAAGTAATATAATAAGTAGCTAAAAACTAATTACAAGTAGAAAACTTGGCCCAAATCGGTGTCTCTCGGGATTGTGCCAAGAAGGCTGGCAGCATTTCCACGTTGAATAGCAATGCTGATTCTCTGAGCGAGAAAAGCCCCAGCTCGCTTGTCCCGAGAATCTTCTACCAGACGACGTGCAACCTCTTTGAAAAGTTGATGAGCATCCGGACCCCAAGGCCCCAGAGTTTCAACCGCAAACGCAGAAAATATGTATCCTTGACCAATGCAAGCATATTGGATGTATTATTGCAATAAGATGTCATGGTTAGCCGGGGCGTGTATACCATAAAAGCAGATAAGCAGTGTTTACCATTGAATACACTTGGTGTCGTGTGTTTGTGTCTCTATACCAAAACGTATGTACTTAATCTACCTACCTATTGTTTACCTTCTTATTACCACTGATGGTTAGGCAACTTGCAGTACGCAAGTTTGATTCCTAAACGGATCAAAATCATTATGTATCAAAAAATTTTGTCTGACAAAATCGTGGCCAGTAAGCGAATTATAATGTAACTTTTTCGCTTTCATTTAAATCTGAAGTCCGTACGTCAGTAATAACAAAATCTTGAATGTTTCCTTGATCGTATAATTATTATGTTTAAACCTCAATTTCGCTCGCAATAATAACGATTCGATCCGAAAACCCCATCGCGCATACGTCCTTAATCGTACGCCTCCAGATAACAATAAATTAGTACTTCAACACATAAATCATGAGGCATGAAATTCAATAAAGTCATATGCTGCGCCGGAGTCTGCGATGGAGACTTTAATTTGCAATTAATCAAGCGAGCCCTAAATTAGGTGCCCTGCGCACGATCAACCAAAATGTATGCTTAAGCTGAGTTCACAATGGCTACGATATATAATTTATATTAAGGCCATATACATGTACTGACTTCAAAAAAAGGAGGAGTTTACTCTAGTAAGGCTTATTCCCAGACATCCATGATTTTAATACCACCACCTCTGCGGCTTTTGTTTTAGTATACAAATGAATTTCACGACATACAAGATTTTTTTTTACATTTAAGGGGTGAAATTTCTAGCGGCTTGGATTGAGTCGTGTGGCCTGCTACCCAAGCTTCTATTTCATTGGACATTGAGTTTTTCTCAAACTGAGCGCTACGGCTAAGAATACCATCGTAACGAAACCTACATATGCCTGCATGTAAATTGACAAATGGTAGTTCCCGTTGGTGTTAAGATTTTCTCTCCAGCTACTTTTTAACAGCTTACTTTTTTTAACCATAACGGAAACTACGCGGGTGACTACGCGGGTCACCCGCGTAGTTCCCGTTTCCGTGGGAGTAAAGGCCGGCTATTTTACTCGCTGATGATATAGCCATTCATTTTTGAAAGAATTTTCATGATCGTTCCAGTACTTATTACGTTACGAACATACTTACATACAAATCGTTCCTCTTTATAATATTATAGCATAGATTAAATGTAATACTATTTATGGAGGTCCTAGGTTAGGTTCTCGGGTCGGGCGAAATGTTGTTGGGTTCTTCCGGTGTTTGGACTAGTGCCCGGTTAATAGCAATACGCTCCCTCAATAATTACATGGGATTTAACCACCTGGCGAAAAGGTGTACTATGTATTCGGGGAAGCTAGGTGTGGGCGTAATGTTCTATAGTATTTTTCGCAATGTGCGCAATGCCTTAGGAGGCAGTAACTGAATGGAGTTTGATGGGACAGCCGAAATTGTATGAACGGTCAATGACTGGGCGTCAAATGTTGAGGAATGATTACATTGATGGACGATAGTAATGACGCTCGACACCACAAATTATAAGTATTATACTTATTTATTAAAATTTGACATGCAATTTTCAAAATTATAAAATTACAGGTTTTATTTATATCGAGAGGTCTGTGATTACGCGTTAAAATTTATTTAAGATTAACTGTGCGCCGCGGTTGCACCCGCGTAGATTTAGTTTTATATAATACTTTTTTTCCCAATAAAAGCCTATGTCCTTTCTCAGGGTCTAAAGATTGTCTGTGCCAAATTTCATCAAAATCGGTTGAGAGGTTTAAGCGGGAAAGCGTAACAAACAGAGAGACTTTCGCATTTATAATATTAGTAGGCATGATAATTATAGTTTTTCTGTTACATGTATAATGTTTGGTTTACAATAATTTTATATACACTTCTAAAATAACACGTTCTTTTAACTGCGTAAAATACAGATGCATTAAACCAGTCCATCTCTCACCTGACAATATTTTCAGGGAAAAATGGGTATTCCATCTCTGCCATTGGGATCCTTGTTGGATACTTAAAGATCAGATTTTTTTTATAATATTGATTTATTATACCAAAAACTGTATACGTAATCTCCTCAAGTTAAAATAATGATGTAACGATCATTAAATTATAAAGGCCGCAAAGATCCCGAACTAGGTAGAACTGTCGCTTTGCAATATCTTTAAATATTGAACAGACATCAGACTGACGGACAGAGCAAAATAGAAAAAGAAATATTTTTTTACGTACCTATGTATCTTATATACTTTCATATGCATTTAGTGAAAAGCTGTTTATTTGGGATTATAAACAGACACTTCAATTTTATTTAGCTGTAAATGTTTATGCGATACCAAATTATATATATTATCTGTAATAGACAATATTATTGTAAGTATATAATTTAGTTTCGCATGTATTAGGTACCTATTTATTGACACGGTTATTAATCATTTTAATTATACCCTTAAATTAATAAATAACATCGAGCAATAATATCACACATTTTAATAATGATAATTAAAATGGATGTGGCATTTAATAGTGGCAAAAATAATGAATTGAAAGGAAATAATTTGATTTTATTATGATTCTATTATGTTTCAAACAAAATATGATCTCGTTAATGGACAGGTAGCTTTTATACCACATCTGAGAAGATTTACGAGGTAATTTATTTATTTACTTCACATTAAAATAGTAGCCATCAATTAAATTAAGGGGAAGTCGCCATAGGAGTGTTTATTAAATTAAGAATCAAGTTTTGGTAAAAAATGCAGACATTTAAATTAGGTTTTTTTTGAATACTAGCTTTGCCCCGGGGTTTCACCCGCGTAGATTTAGTTTTATATAATATATCGGTTTAAAATTGACAAAGTTTCATACAAACTTTCATCCCCTATTTTATCTCCTTGGGGGTAGAATTAATCAAAATCCTTCCTTAGCGGATGCCTACGTCATGAACATCTACCTGCATGTCAAATTTCAGCCTGATTCGTCTAGTGGTTTGGGCTGTGCGTTGATAGATCACTATGTCAGTCAGTCAGTCGGTTAGTCACCTTTGAGTTATATATATTTAGATTGAAAGTAAGTTTAAAGTCTGAGTGATGTGCTTTTAAATTTTGTACAAAATAATATATTTGTGATACTTACATTAGAACTGTAACTACTAGATTTTTGTATTTAACTCACACAAACGGACACAGTCCCTAATTACGGATTTATGTTCAGCAATTTTCCTTTCTAATCAGCTAAAATCGCAGATAGCATAATGCTATGGATATGTGGATGGGTGAGGAATTAGAATTACCTTAGTTGTTGGATCAACAAAATAAATGCAATTATTATACAGCGCAATAAATCCATTTCATTCAATACAACCATTTTTAAGTGATCTGCATATTCAAATCTTAATAAACAAGGATTAGTTCAAAATTGTGTTACTTAATTGTATGACACAAGTGAAGCTAAGATAATTATAGAATAATTAATTGACATCTGTCCCTTAACGGACAGATAATAAAACACGCTAATATCCGCTTTTGTAACGAGTTGAGAGCAGTCACAACACTAGCATTCCGGTTATGTAATGACAATAAAAGTTGATAGATACCACTGAATAAAGATATGCCCATTTCACTACCGCATTTAATTGGGCACTTTATATATCTGTTTTCGTACTGGCAACACTTCCTACACACTCGCCCTATAAAGCTATTTTATGTTGCTTCAATAATGGTATCAAAGGTTGAACTATTAAAATCAAGTTTAAAGTAAATTATTACTAAACTGATTGTATGTGAAAGTAAACATTGATTTTACCAGCTTTTTGTTAATGGCTGGGTGGAATGTTGCGACTGAATTTTTTAATTTATCTTTAATCGATTGAGCTGAATTTTGTATACACGCTATAGCGTCACATCTGCATAGATGATGATGCAGATGTGCGTTATATTTTTTTCCAATATGGCGGATCATCCAAGATGGCGGAATTTTGTTCCTGCTAATCTCCGAAACGGTTGGACCGATTTTACTTGAGTTATTATGTTTTATAAATAAAAGTAGCCTAACTTTTATTTATAAAACATTAGGGTGAATGATACATGAAATTAAGTGTACGCGGGTAAAAAACACAGCTGATTAAGAAATAAATGTGATCACGCTGCGACCAATGGGAACTAAGCATGAATGGAAAATGTTACGAAAACGAGAAAAATATCACTCAAAATATAGTTGTTATTGTAAATCCTACGCGGATAATTCCGCGAGGCACAACTAGTAAGTAAATAAATAAATAGACCAAATAGTTGGGCTCCAACGCACCTATGTTACCGGGAATACGAATTATGATACAAACCAGATAATTTCGTTCACACTAGCGAAGTTTAGTTTTAATTGGCACTATGTTTATTATCGCACTTTCAATCACTATCTGGCCGAATAATATTGGTCTAGGCACACCAATATTATTCTGCCAGATAGTGATCATTATAGGTCTATAACCTTCAGTGATTTTGCGCAAAATAGATAATATGATAAAAAGAACAAGCACAAATAATAGCAAATAATAATCATGTAGTAGTAGTGTACCAAAAGATTATTCTTATACATAATCTCACGCCATCCCCGAAGGGTCTCCGAAAGGGTAAGCAGAGGAGTTGTAACAACAACGTCTTTGAAATACTTCTCAGACATGTGCAGGTTTCCTTCTCTGCACTTAAGTTTTTAGAAAAAATCATCGGTGCAGTCCGCGGAATTCAAACTTGCGTCCCTTCGTAACAGGGCTCATACCCTAAGACGACCACGGCTTTTTATACTTCTGGAACATCAAAAACTTCTAATCTTAGAAATTTAATTTTGGTATCGTAAAATTAGATGTCAAAGCTAAGAAATTCTTAATACGCGCTGCTTAAACGATCATAGTTGGCCTCCTGTACCCCTATCACGGGTTTGCTACCGTTTTCGTTATCTACACTCACTAGCGTCTCCGCCGAATATTAGTATGAGGAATTGTGCAGCGACTCCTAGCGGTGACGTGAAGAAATATTGCGAGAGACGCTAGCGAGAATAGATTAGGAAAACGGTGGCAGACCCGTGGTAGGGGTAATGTACATTAAAAAGTCTACAAACTTAAAAGAAGAGTAAATCGTAACATATCAGAGATGAAAGTAGTTCATTTAGCACCGTAGTAGTGCGATGCCCTGTCGTGCGTCGCGCGCGCTCGACGCGACCGCCCGCACATGTTTGCAGTGTGCTTAGCATTGCGCCGCTAACTGGGTGTCGTTGGGGCAAAGACTAACATTACTGCAGATGGTCACAGGCAAGCAGGGGCAATAATAGCCTCCTACATCGTCCTGTCTCACAACTCTGAGGAAAACACTTATGTGGGAACTTGAAGTTGGTGCAATTATACGTTGGTTCGCATGCACAGTAGTATTTTTTTGGGTATTGTATCCTAGACGCGTACAAATAAATAAGGGAAGTAATGAGGACGCTTGGGAACAAACGGTCTAAACGTTCATCAACATTCTCAGGTTGTTATTGTGGGTAGCTTTCTGGATATATGCAGCCCGGTCTTCTTCTTTTGCTGCATCTGACCTTTAAGGCCACGGTAACCGTGTATCTCGATTGGGCATCAAACTTTGCTCTTTCTGAATGAACACTATGTCGTATACGAATCCACAACCTCCTGCAAACCGTGCAGTTTTGCTCTACCAATGCCAAAACATCGTAAGGAAACTTGCATATGTTAGAAATTTTACGAAGCACAAAGTCATGCTCGTGCAAGGCGTGAAGATATGAGAAGCAGTAATTGTTTATACTTCGACTGAACTGTCTACGCTCCTTAAACGTCTGCGTAAGGTAAGTAAGTCTGTGTACTTTCTGTGTATACTTATGTTACTCTATGTAACCTGTAACATTCAGGGGACAGAGTACGTCATTGTGCGTAGAGCTTCACCAATTATCGCACCTCGCGCCCATTATGGATGGACATAAACTGTGGTGGCGCTAAAACCACTTGTGACAATACAACCTTATTTTTCAGAGATCCTTGGATGTGCATGCTCAACTGACTCACTGAGTAGGACTGTACTTTGTTGCACTGAGTTTGTTAGTAAATACTTATTTGTTATTTACTTTGTGAGGTATTCGCGAGGGACGAGCTAACCAAGGTTAATATTGACAATATGTCCGACAATATGTTCCAAATGCGAAAGTCCTTTTTAAGGATCTATCAAAACGCCTGGTTGACGTCTCTGGTGACCGTCGAGCTGGTTCTTACCTCGGTCAGAGGATTAGCTTAGCGATCCAGCGAGGTAACGCAGCCAGCTTACTGGGCACCATTCCCGCAGACACTAATTTAAATTCCGTGTTTTATTTATAATTTTTATTTTTATTATATTTTTATTTTTTATTGTTTCAGCAATTGTAATTAATTAATATAGAATACAAAATAAATAATATGTCCGACTGTCCGTTCACTTTTGATGTCCATATCTATACCAAATCTAGCTTCGTATAGACTCAGGTATATGTAGAGCTAGCGATGATTTTGGATATGAAAGTATGATCGGCATATAATTAAAAAAATAATACTTTTTTTTCTTTGTCTGTCTGTTTGTTACGGCGGGAACGGTTCGTTAAAACCGTCTTTCATAGGTCGATGTTACAAGGCCTAGGCTACTTTTAAGAAATATCATATGCTCACACCTGTATTCCCCGAAGGGGTAGGCAGAGGTGTTGTAATCACAACACCCACTTTTCACCGAAGATGATTAAGTGACAACGTGACAGATGGTGAGTCCATCGCCGTCTCAGACACTTTACATACGTCATTGAATTACTTCTCAGAAATATGCAGGTTTCCTCACGATGTTTTCCTTCACCGTAAAGCACGTGGTGTGAAATCGCTGTACATAAGTTTTTTAGAAAAACTCATTGGTCAGACCCCACTGGGATTCGAACTTGCGTCGCTTGCGTAGCAGGCGACTGCTCAAACCTCAAGGCCACCACGGCTCTGGTCTGTCCTGGTATGGTCGCATAGCCATATTTAATAGCTAAGTGAGTACAAATTGTATAACACACGACATATACACAACCATCCCACATAGCTTTCGAAAGCGTAAAAAACCTTAACAATATGACCCAGAATAAGACCCAGTTTTAACGAGACAACAAACACGTCACTCGCCATGAGAGACCATGATGCGCCCGCTAAAATCTTTGGACAACATTGCTCATAGCACATAAACTTTTAAAAGTGTTTACTCGCTACACTGTGACATAGCTATCTAGTCTGACGATTGCGGGGTGATGACAAAATGCCGTGACAAGTGTACACTTTCACCTTTCACCGACCTTACTGCGTTTCAATAAGGTTTATATTCCCGTTGACGGTTGCGGTTGGAAGCGTGTATCGGTAATGGTAATGATGTTTACAGTTACGTCGTCATATAGTCGCTAATCGCAACGAAGTCGCGAGTTAGCGCCTAGCCCGGTGTCCGCAAACACTGTCATTCATTGTCACCCTTGTTGAATGAAAATTCCTCTTCCTGATGCATCGCACTTTAACAAACTATTTCTAGTTTGATACTTTAATAATCTATATCTTTTTACAGATAAATAAATTTGAAGTGTCTGTTTGTACTTCAAAAATAACAGCTTTTCACTAAATGCATATGAAAGTGTATACGGTACTGACTTAAAAAAACAAATCAAAAATTCCGGGTAATCTGTGAAACAGCAGGACCGATTTTAACGGGACGGGACTGGCAGATAGCTAATGTAACAAGGTAACGTGGGCTAATTTTATTTAAAAAACATTCAGGGTTCCGCGGGAATGCATCTACGCGGGTGAAACCGCAGGGCACTCTAAATTTCATGTGTCTAGAACCTGCAGTAATGAACTGTGCTTTGATGTATGTATGAGTTAGTCAGGACACAGAAATGGCTGTCATTCGCGTCATATTTGTAATCAGGTGCAGCTCAAGCTACATATCTTTATATAAATATAATTATATATTTTTTTCCTTTAACTTTTCGATCGAAATTGCGCATTGGAATCGTGTCCATAGCATTTCTCTTGTGATTTATTTAATATTTCTAAAAATTGTAAAAATCATATTTTTGAAAAGAGTATTTAAGTAAAATCCTGTTTTCCAACCTGGCATGCATGATCATTCTGTAAAATCATGCTTTTTTACGATTTAATGTACTTTGTTAAAAGTCTAATCAAATAAAGATATTTTTGAACTTTCATTATGTACCTAAGCAGTAAAATCTTTACAGCCGTTTGCGAACTAAAAAATACATCCGTATTATACTCATCGATAAAAAGTACAGAGCGTTTGTCAGTTATGTTTGAGATAATACACAATCTTGTTGTAATATCAACAGTCTTTCACAGCTCTGCAACTATGAGTATGTAAACAAATATATTTGTTACTCAGTACATTTTTGCAATACAAATATTATTTGTTTGAGCGATAGATTGACGGGAGATTTATTCGTACTATATCTGTTCTTATTATTGAATACCTTCGTTCAATAATAATGTACCATATATGCTCTCAGAGATTTTCTGGTAAAGAGCCGTGGTGGCCTCGGGGAGCAGTCGCCTGCTAAGCAAGCGATGCTAGTTCGAATCTCATTCGTTGTTTGCCTTGTGCCTGGATGTTTGGTATGCACTAAGTATGTTTTTATAAAAAAAATATGTAAGTATTATATCCGTTGTCTAGTACCCATGATACTATCTTTGTTTAGTTTGAGACTAGAACTGTGTGGTAATGTCCGAACATTATTATAAATATTATTTATTAATAGCTATGCCCATGAGGAGCTCGTGGCACAGTTGCTATTGCGCATATCATTCGATCAGCGAAGTTAAGCAACCCTAGCCCTAGCCCTAGCCAGTAATTGCATGGGTGAGCGCTCGAGTTCACAAATTTTCATCGTTAAAGGGGTTGCGAAGGTCAGATGGCAGTCGCTTCGTATTAAAATCAGGTGATCAGCCACATCGGGTTGAATCAAGTGCCGACCCCAACAATGTATGGGATGAGGTCAGAGAGATAATGACTGGCTATGTCCAGCGGTTTCACCCACGCAAATTTAATTTCATTCCCTCTCTGTTCGCGTATTCCTCATTGCTGAGGGTCGTGACTCCCTCCCTGGTTCACATTATTTTTTAAGGGTGTCGCCAATTTTATTTATCTCTATAGATGCATAGATTTGTTTATCAGTAGTACCTAAGTGACAGATAGAATGAATATTATTATTCATTCTAGATTAGATTAGTATGAGAAATTGTGCAGCGACTCCCAGCGGTGACGTGAAGAACTAAAATATCTCATACAAACATTGCGAGTGACGCTAGCGAGTATAGTTTACGAAAACGGTGGTAAACGGTGGTAAGTCGAGATAGGGGGGTGATAGGGGTACTGTGTTCAGTTACTTTCCTACACGTGGTCGAGTTTGCCAAATGTTATTTTGAAAAGCATAAATAAACATTTCATATTTGAAAGCCAAAAGGTTAGGGCGTTGATAATATAAGTACTAGAACTTATCACTGTGATTTAGTACGGTATCTCGTTAGCGGATGCGAATATATATCGTTAGTAATAGACTAGAACATTGCACCGGTGCCAAGTGTGATGTGATTTCTGTTGACATAGGTCATGGTTAGATGAACGTACTATATGCCTCTGCGTTCTGTATGACACAATATTTGAACGAACTCATATAATCTACATTCAAGTACGCCTGTATTCCCCGAAGTGTGGTAGGCAGAGTGTTGTAATAACAACACTCACTTTTAACCGAAGATGACGTTCATTTAGTGCCTACGTGACAGATGGTGAGTCTACCGCCGTCTCAGGCACTATACATAAGTCTATGAATTACTTCTCAGACATATGCATTGTTCTGTACCGTGCACGTCGTGTGAAATCACTGCAAATAAGTTTTTAGAAAAACTAATTTTTACAGGCGCGCAAGGATTCGAACTAGCGTCCCTTGCGTTGCGTAGCACGCGACTGGTCAAACCCCACAGCCACCTATAATACAATTTAGTGACTGCTTATAAAACCAAATTAATAGTTTTTTACTAAATGCATACTCTAGTATCACACACTCAGAACGATAGAAGCTCAACTCCAAATTTTTGCGAAAATTATTAAGAGCATAAACAGACCTAAAATGTATGCATAGCCCTTTTTTTTAAAGTCATTAAAAATCGTTTTTTAATTTATCGCCAAATGTGTATTGTACTGAAAACTAGTAAAACAATTACTGTAAAAGGTTTAATTTGCAAATTGCATTAATAAATTCAATCTATGAATGCAATTTGCTTTTTAAGGATCTTTCAAAACGCCTGGTTGACGTCTCTGGTGACCGTCGAGCTGGTTCTTACCTCGGTCAGAGGATTAGCTTAGCGATCCAGCGAGGTAACGCAGCCAGCTTACTGGGCACCATTCCCGCAGACACTAATTTAAATTCCGTGTTTTATTTATAATTTTTATTTTTATTATATTTTTCCTTTTTCATTGTTAGCAATAAGTTACTCAAATGTTATATTTCATGTAAATATTTGCAAAAAAATATGATTTTTGTATTGAGCCCCTATCGTACTGAGGGTGCGGTATGTACGGTACTCACATAAAAAAGTACATTGTTTTCTGTGTCTGTCTGTCTGTCGGTTTGTTCCAGCTAATCTCCGAAACGACTGGACCTATTTCAACGGAAATTTCACTGGCAGATTGCTAATGTTACAAGGAGTAAGTTAGGCTACTTTAATTTTTAAAAAATCTCACGCCTGTATTCTCCGAATGGGTAGGCAGAGGTGTTGTGATGTCAGAAGGTTAGTCTCCGAACCGGTGGTCAATTCTTTGACATTCATAAGAGCTTTACCAGGGTTTAATCTGAATAAATCAATAACATTTCATTTTCTATAAAAAACATATTTCTGTGTTCGATAGTTCATTCTTCGAAAGAGAAACACAGAATAACGCGGGAGTTATTATCCGAATCGTTGACAAACTAGGTGATATAAACGTCATTATCTTCATAGTTAAGACGCTTCCTTTACTTGCGGCGACTTTCACACCATCTGGTGCTTTGAAGAATTATTAATTGACGTACAACTTATCACAGTTAATTTATTCGTCTGGGACACGTAGAGGTGTGTCACATTGGCAGCACTCCATATCATTGTAACACACTGGGATATCAACCTTATAACATGGTCACATAAGGTTGATATTCATTTCAGTGGATGTTGAAGTAGTTTCATAGTTGACTAAACATCTACTGTCAGTGAGAAACGCTTAAGTGGTGGCCAAAATAAATGTACGCTACAATGACGTAATTTCGTAATAGAATTGAGTTGCATTAATGTCTAGTACCTAACTATTTCTAGCTATTTCTCAAGGTACCAAATATAAACTTAATAAGCTATATAAAGCTATTAATATACGTGAGACTAATATATTGATATGGGTTATGTAACCAGAATAATTCACTTGATTTAAAAATGCTATAAGTATTATACAATTCTCTTGTTATTTGGTTTTGCTTTAAATATTTTTTGTTAATTTTTATTTGAAATTTCAAATTCATATTCTAAATATCATTATTCGAATAGACTTTTAGCAATGTACTTTGAAGTAGTCAGAACGACACGATATCACAGGATTATTCATGCTATCGCCAGGTTCGGAAGGTTGCTTTTACTGAGAAGAACCTGGCAAGAAACTCAGTAATTACTCTTTAAAAAAAAAATACATTTTGAGTAGGTAATACAATACTTTTAAGTATTAACAACATTATTTATGGTCATCTTTAATAAATTCACTATGTTATACCTATACCAGATTTTATTCCGTTTAAAGTGTAGTTATGCATCTGTATAAAAAATATATAAAATTCAGAGTCCTGACTGACTGACAAATTGATATTTGAACAAATCCTACAGACATGGGTGTATTATTTTTGAAGTGGGTAAACATTTTTTATGTAAGTTTGCATGTGAAATCAGAACTGACGTAGACGAAGCTGCAAGCGAAAACAAGTAAATATAGGTATTTACATAAAATATATTTGCATATAAAATTCGTAGAATATATATAGTTCACAAGGTTATCTTGATACTAACCAATGAACATATTGACTCTTCTCGACGTAATATAAATGAAAAATCTATTCAAATTAATATTTTTCGCAAGTAACAGGTGCTAAAATAATCAAATACGGAGTTGATTGAATGCACAATAGATCTGTTCCGCCCACAATATTTATCATATGTTGCGTTAATATTAGCGTCTATTATAAAGAACAAATTAGCAATTTACGAAATGGTGAGACAAATAAAGAGAATACTAGATTTATGTTGTGTTGTTGTATGTTAAAGTTGAGTCTAAATAGAGTTGATCATCACTGTCAATATGTAGCAAATGTTAATTAAATAGTATGGTGAAAGGGGGAATATATATATGGGTGGAAGTGTACTCATAGTGCCCCCACAATTAGCCAGTTGTATTAAGTCCTATGTCCATAAGACGAGTTCCGCTGTAGGCTTTGTGACTAGACTAGAATCAAGGCGTTCCAGAAGGGTGATTTTTTTAAATAAGAGGTTATCGCTGGTAGCTGTTATGAACAGATTTTTAAGTTATGAAAAAGTACATGTAGCCTGAGGGCCTAGTGCGAATTTTTCACTGCCACCGTCACAAGTCACCGCGTCGACGTAAACGCAGATTTGTATAGGATCGAAACAGCGACATCTGTCGGCTAAAAGCTGACACTATTGTGACGGCTAAATTAAGATAACTCGCACTAGGCACTCTGATCCACGTAATGAAAACCTTTGGGAAGTCGTAGCGACTTAGTTGTTGATAGTGTTTTCCTATTCATTGAGTATATCCTAAAGTTGAAGTCCTACGATTTCTGGTCACGTAAATACCACATTGGTAAAGGATTTAGATCGATTGACTTCAACCGTTCAACGATATTTCGATCATTTGTTTTACGTTCACACATTCACTGCTAACATTTCAACTTCTTCGTAAATTCTCTAACAGTTGGATGCACATACGCGTCGTTAGCAGTGAACGCGTTGATCGGGGCACATGTCTTGTCACGATTATAGAACGCGCAGCGAAAAATTGTGGGGATACTGCGCATATTTTCATTCGCTATTCATATAAACAGAGACGGGCACATATAATGACCAATGCACATTCAAAGGTAATCGTTCTAAAATCGTGACGGGTGAAAAATTTAGAATTCTTGAAGTACACAGATAAAAATTTTGCTAATATGACTTATATAATTCCACAAATAAAGCCTTTATTACAACGCACAACAGTCACAAATCGGATGCTAATCTACTTCGGGCCCGCGTCACTAAATGTCAGCGGGATTGCATTGAACTGCCAATCGTCGATTCATTCAGCTAATGCGATGAAGGTAATGATAACACCAGACTCAAACCACATTATAAATAGTTATAAGCTTCACAAGTGTGGGGAGAGCGAGTGATCATGCACATCCCCTACAAAGGGAAGAACTTCCAGCCAGGCGGATATAATGCCAGGGGAATACCAGCTCAAACTGTTTTAGTTGAAAGCTTGTATATACACTACAAGACCCGCGGTGGCCATGGGATTTAAGCAGTCGCCTGCTACGCAAGCGACGCGAATTAGAATCCCAGCGGGGCCTGTACCAATGAGGTTTCTAAATGCTTATGTGCAATGATTTCATGAAACCGGCATAAATATGTCTGAGAAGTAATTCAAAGACATTATGTATGCCTGAGACGGCGATAGACTCACCATCTGTCACGGTGAAATGTGGGTGTTGTTGTTAAAACACCTCTGTCTACCCCTGCGTGAGCATATGTATTTATGTATGTATGCAATATTTTTTTCTTTTTTAAGAAAATACTAGCTGTGCTCATTGGTTTCACCTGCGTAGACTTCATTTCAGGGATGGCCCGCGGAACTCTTTTTTTAAATAATAGTAGATAAGTTACTCGTTGTAAAATTTGAAAGGTATCTGTCTGAGAAAGTCCCGTTAAAATCGGCCCAGGCGTTTCGGAGATTGGCCGGAACAAATACACGGACAGACAGAGAAAAATGATTTTTTTACTTCAGTACCTTATATACTTTAATATGCATTCAGTGTTAAGCTGTTATTTTAGTATTACAATTTTATTTATCTGTATAGGTGAATAGATACTTAAATAATCGTCCAATATACCCAATCTTATTCTTCAGCTATTTGTAATCAAAAAAGTATGAGTAAGTTTTAAGATCATTACCATCCAGATTTATTGGTATCATTTCCTTCGCCCAGTTGATAGACAAACTCCCAATGCAAATAATCAAATAGAGATGAAATCATCGATGTATGAAGTAATAGCTGGTTGCCGCGACTTCGTCTGCGCAGGATTCTTATCTTTATATTTGGACAATTCGCACAATATCTGCACAAATTATATTCTTTATATATTATTTCTACACATGCATGTTGATACTATTTTCATTAAGAATTGTGAATAATTTTATTGTAATTAATAATCATTTCCTTAGTTATCATTTGTATATGATGCTAGGCTAGGCTAGAAGGCTAATTTCCGAACCGGTGGCTAACTCTCCATAGACTAAACTGAAAAATATGCTCACGCCACCAGAAGGGTTCTCGATGAGCTCCTAGAGGTGTTGTAACTACAACACCCACATTTCACCGAATGTGATTAAGTGCCAACGTGACAGAGGGTGAGACCATTGCCGCCTCAGGCATTATACATGCGTCTTTGAATAACTTCTCAGCCATATTAGGTTTCCTCACGATGTTTTCCTTCACCGTAAAGCACGTGGTGTAAAATCACTGTTCATGTCTTGAAAAAAGTCATTGGTACCATGACTCTTGCTTGAGACAGATGCATGTGACGTGTATACATCTGTCACTGTCATACAACTGGAATAACATTGGAATAAGAGCTCATGGTTGGGCCTCTGGCCTCGCTTGGAACTCGCGTCGTTTGCAAACCCCAACCCCATCACAACTCTTTATACATTATTGTAAACTCAATCAAAATCCATTCTGTACTTTTTGCGTGAGGAAGTAAGGAAAATACATACATACATTCTAACAAACTTTCGCGTTTATAATATTAGTAAGATTATGAAACCACAGAATAAACAAGCCGGGGTTAAAAAAATCATTTGGTATTCTATTAATGCACTAAACTAGTTACACCGACATGTTTCGGTCATAACTTACACCCATCTTGACTTTTAGTGTTGTATTTTTCTACTGTAGTTGTATCGAAGGTCAGTCCCTAGTATAAGTTTACGAATACATACATAGTTTAATTTCGGCTGGAAATTTCGACAGTCTCTTGACTCACGCGAGGTATGCCGACTAGTTATTTAAAAATAACTCTTATTAAGCTATCATTATAAAGTTTATTATTCTGGAAACTCTGGAGTGACTACCGGGGTGAACGCAGTGTTCGAATATTGCGAATTAAGTTCTTGAAATCTACTATTTTTTTCACAATCAGGCGGCAATTAAAGAAAGTAACGTCAGATACATCAGTTATCTGCCAGATGAACAGACAGACAGAGGAGTTATATGACAGTACAGTATACACTTGAAATTCTTTCATTATGCATTTAGCACAAGACTTTTAAAGAATTACAAACAGACACTGCAATTCGAGTTATTCATCCATAGATGAAAATACTTCAGGTATTAATTATTAGTAGGTACATTGTTTCATTTATGATAGTTATTCTTCTGCTCATCTTTTGAGTTTTTCTGAATGTTCAACTTTTATAATGTAAATAGGTATTGTGCAGGATGACAGATTTGATATACTACAAATCGCAATTATAATATGCATCGAAATGAGAAAAACATTTGCAAGTGAATATATGTTTCGTGTGCAAGTGTTTATAAAAAAAACAACGACTCTAAGACATATCCAGAACTATTATAGTGAAAAATGCACGTTGTAAACATATCTTGGAGATAAATGAAGATTGATTCCTGGCTTGAGAGAGTACAGATTGGCATGTAGCTGAATTTAGGTAAAAAAATGTCTTAGAGAAATCTGAAATAACTACACTTTTTTGTTATGTTTGAAAAACCCATTTACTACATTCAAATATTTTTTTAGATTCTCATATGTATTTATTAAAATAAGTAATATTACCTATGAGGTTCTGTTTGTTTGTTGCCAGCAAAGCATTGGTAATTATTTTTCAATAATATGTGATTTTTAAGAAAACGAATAAATCAAGAATTATAAACAATACAATAGATTAAACATTTATGAATATTCAAAAATATTTGTATATTTTTTCAAAATGTTAATAAGAATAAAAGCGTGACGAAGAAATTTAAATATTAAGAAAACAACTCGATTAACCATAATCGATTCCGCGTCGCTACCGATAACTAGCGAGACTTAGTTCCCGGAACACAGACTACAGACACGTCTAAATTTATTCGAACTAGCTTCGCACTCGATACTCTGACAATGAACTCTTATCAAGTAAACAATCGATCACTCGCCGCGACCTGGCGCTCGGCTGTCGGCGCTCTCCGTGGCGGATCGTAAATCGATACATAGTTGAAAGCACAACTCTAGTTGTATTGAGTGAGTCGGATTTTACGACTGATTTGTGAATGAAACTTCTTCTGTTAATTTTTAATATAATCACACCACTTCCCTCGTTGACGGATTCCTTCAGCTTGAGAAGATTTTCTTCACGTACAATTTTAGAATTTATTTTTGGACTTGACTGACTAATTAATTAAAAAAATATTTTAATTAGTTAAATAAAAATACTTATTAAAATGAATTTAAATCAATCGTCACTATAGTCTGCACTTGTATGCAGATTTTATGTGCATGTAGTGGATGTTACGTATGAAATATGAAAGTAGAGGGAAAGCAGAACTTTGGCTAAAAAATATTTCACACATAGTTTATTGCCATAAAAACTAATCCAAACTTTGGGCTGCTACTTAGAAGTTACTGATGGAAAATCCCAATAACATATTGTCCGCTCTGGCAATCGAACCCAGGACCTAGTATTCCTCAATAGCACTTGCGACCACTAGACCAAAGAAGTAGTAATACCCAGTTTTTATTCTGTAAGGTTTTAATCTAAGGAAATGTATACATAATACATGGACGATAATGTTCAATTTCGTATCGTTGTAACTGACGCTCGACGTCGAGCTTGACGCTGAGAAACCTTATAGAATAACTTCTTAGTTCCAAGAGAGTAAACTTTAGCCTAAAATGTGACCTTTGTTTTCAGGGCGTCTGGCAGCGCAGTGATCCTCGACCCGCGTATGATCTGCAAGAAGAATCGCCGTACACGCGGCCGTCTGGCCCAAGTGTGTCGCAACGAAACTGGTCTGCTGAAGGAGATCACCAGAGGAGTGACCCTTGGGGCCACGGAGTGCGCTCACCAGTTCAGGAACAGACGGTGGAACTGCACCACTCAGAGGCGGAGCATGAGGAAGATACTTATGAGAGGTAAGGATCATCCTACCATCATCGGTTTAAGCAGAGCGTGTTAAGAACTTCTTAGCTGTGATGTTTAATGTTGTGATAAGTTATAAAGACGTCACTGCTACGATGCGAATAAAATACATGTGAAGCTACCCCCACTATTTTCGCTGGGCGCTCATAACTCCTGACGGCACCTGTATCCGAATTGCGGTAGGCGAAGCATTTCAGTTCAGCCCCCGCGTCAGGACGGAAATATAAAAATATAATGCAATATTTCATCCACATTTCGCCGAATATGATTAATTACCAACGTGACAAAGGGTGAGTCCATCGCCGTCTCAGGCACTATACATACGTCTTTGACTTTCTTCTCAGGCATATGCCGGTTTCCTCACGATGTTTTCCTTCACCGTAATACTTGGTGTGAAATCATTGTAAATAAGTTTTTAAAAAAACTCATTGGTACAGGCCCAGCTGGAATTCAAACTTGCGTCGCTTGCTTAGCAGGCGACTGCTCAAACCTCGAGGCCACCTCGGCTCACGGTACGGAAATGAATATATTTATATCCACACAATCAATACCAATGTTAAGCTTATCCAAATTTGTACAAAAAGTGTTTAACCTTCATAATGTCATGAGATTAAGCACAAAATATACCAAAATATTCACAAAACATGATTCATTTGTGGCAGTTAATTAAATAGGCTTAAACACCAATATATATAATAAAAGCTTTAATATAACATATGTAAAAATATCAATAATGGTTTACGTCTCCGATAACTCCTAAATAAGAAATCAAGCAAATTAAAGAAGAGCCATCAAAAATCATCGTGCCTCTCGATACCTTAATTTATTATTCGATTAACAATAACGGGATGATTTACATGACGTACAAGAGATTATATTGAATCGATAATTTCTATTTACGATCAATCGACTCGATCGTCGGACAACCGATAGATATTTTATCGTAACTACCGCGCTGAGTTCATCAGCATTTAAGATATTGTAAATGTGGGTTTGGGTTTGCTACCTGTACCTTTATTAGTCGACGGACAAAGAGTCCAAAACGTGTTAAGTCGCACAGATGGATATCGATGCCTAATCGAATTAGCCCAAAAGAGTTGATTTTTATGCGATCCGTCGTTTATCTAAATGTGCCCGGCTTAGAGACGGGCTAAGAAATGTATCGATAAATTGGAAACTAATGAAGCCATTAGACCAAGTAATGTAGGTATCGCTGGACAGCTCTAAAGTATGTTTTGTATTTTATGTAAATTTAAAATTATTATATTACTTAAATTGACCAGTCGTTTGTGCTACACTTTATGGAACTCCTTTTAGAATCTTCGTTTGAAAAAAGAAGCCTTAAGCTAAAAAATACTCGCAACAATGTTTCGTAATATCCAATCGATACTTTTGGTCGTCAATCGATTGATTCCAAAGTCAAATTTATTCATAAACATTAAGGACGCCCCCACAAAACACTCGGATCGACTGTAAACATCGATACAGACAGCACCTCTATAAACGTATTCGTCGACGGACATTCATTTCGGATTCATTAGCGTAAATTAAGTGGTATTTGTCAAAATCTCCCGAGCACACAAAATATTTATAAACCTTACCCGCCCTGGGCGCTTTTGTAACATTCTTAAATAATTTACCGGGGCCCCACACTTTTTTATGAGCTAACAAAAAACGTATTAAAATGCAACAATTGTTTATCGAACATACATAACCACAAAATATTTATATGTACACACAAAATGTCGACGCTTGTTTTTACGACATCGAGAGCCGTTTTGCTAATGTGGTATACATTAATTTGATACTTTATTGATGCGCACGATAGCTTAATTTCGTACTTGCATTTTTAATGTAGATACCTTATTTTAGCGAAACGAGATCATCTTATCGTTTTAATGAATTCTCAGGCTTCTAAATCCAGGATTAAAATCCATTTTGGAGATAAAACGAAACGTGGTCTCAATACAAAATTAATTATTAAAAAAGTTAAATAAAGGTTGAAGTCGCGTGGGCGGTGGGTCGGGGAGGGGTGAGGTATTAGGGGGGAGGAGGTACGGTCAACAAATTAGGTTAAAAGCCTATAAATTGATGCGAACGGCAATGGGTGGCGCGGGCGCAACGGCCTACAGAACTGAATTAGTCCCGGATATTTTATCACTTGGTGACAAGAAAAAACATTGTACACAGGATGATCTCTTAAGCTGTATAATATATTCTAATGACAACCGAATTTCAAATTTTCAAAAAGAAATTATATTACCCGTATGAATAAATTTTGTGGGCAAGTGCTTCACTCAGTTCGTAGCATGTGCAAACCAAATAAAAAGTACATACATACATATTATGCTCACGCCTGTATTCCCCGAAGGGGTAGGCAGAGGTGTTGTTATCACAACACCCACTTTTCACAGAATTTGATTAAGTGCCAACGTGACAGATGGTGAGTCTATCGCCGTCTCAGGCACTATACAAAGGTCTTTGAATTACTTCTCAGAAATATGCAGATTTCCTCACGATGTTTTCCTTCACCGCAAAGCACGTGGTGTGAAATCACTGTACATAAGTTTTTTTAGAAAAACTCATTGCTACATGCCCCGCTGGGATTCGAACTTGCATCGCTTGCGTAGCAGGCGACTGCTCTAACCCCGAGGCAACCACGGCTCTCATCAAATAAAAAGTACTATTTTTTTTTAATATTACTAATTAATCCGATCATGTTACACAAATAATATAATTATTAACTGTTGGAAAAATATGAATAAAAATATTGACTAGGTAAACTATAGTATATAATTTCAATTCAATTTTGTGGGCATTTATGTAGGAATAAGTATTTGTCGTAATTGATAGCATGTGCAAACCAAAATTTTTTATTAATTATCATTTAATGATAATTAATAAAAAAAATTTAAGTATTGCAAATTAATTTCATAAAACACTTACAACGAATTGTATCTCAGTACACTTCGAATACTAACAATTATTTGGGCTAAATACGTTTTTAGCAAAGTAAACTTCATCACCTACTCTGTAACATTATTAATCCACCTGTATAAAGACCATGAGAAAAAATAATCATCATTAATTGGTCCCTTTCATTAGTAAGTCAGTGCATTCCTTAATTCCTTGTTTTTTAGGTGTCAAATCTTTATCAATGAAAAAAGGAGTTCATTCTTATTTAAATTTCCTTATCAGAAGTACTGTCTGACGCTTTGAAATGTGCTTCGTTTGACTACTTAAATGAACAGTGGCTTTTGATTTATTAGTGCCAGATATGTGTGAAAATATTATTATAATCCAGTTATCATTTCTTTCATGGTTGCGCTTGAAAGATCAAATGCCATGTCAGATTGAAAAATTTTCTAATTAGTAGTAGTTAAATACAGTGTAGTAATTAAGTCCGACTTTATTGACCACCAGATAAAACATAAAAATCTTTTTTCCAAGTCGTTCTGACATCTCCTGTCAGAACAAATTTAACAATATTTATATATAAAAAACATTAAAGTAAAAGAGGTTCACTACCGCTAATAATTTATTACTTGTCCATGAAACATAGTTTGAACACAGGGTAAGCAGAGGTGTTGCAACAACAACCCCTTTTCACCCAAGATGATTAAGTACCTGTCAACGGGTGCACGTGGTGTGAAATAATTCTGCTTAAGTTTTAAGAAAAACTCATTGGTACAGGGGTATGATAGTTTTACTCTTATTATGAGACAGATGTATTTGACGTGTATACATTTGTCACTGTCATACAACTGAACTATCATTGCAATAAGGTCTCATGGTCAGGTCTCTGGGATTCAAACTTGTGTCGCTTGCTTAACAGGCGGTTGCACGAACGCCACGACCACCGGCTCTTTACGAGTAATATTAAGTGCGATTAATGAAAGGCATATCCCCATGAATACTAAGGTATGTTAAAAAATCATAGTAAAAAAAAAAAACATGCTCACGCCATCGCAGAAGGGTCCCCGAAGGGGTAAGCAGAGGTGTTGTAACAACACCCACATTTGTCAAGTGCCAACGTGACAGAGGGTGAGTCCATCGCCGTCTCAGGCACTATGCGTACGTACGTCTTTGAATTACTTCTCAGACATATGCAGGTACAGGCCTCTCTGAGATTCGAACTTGCGTCGCCTGCGTAGCAGGCGACTGCTCTTACCCCGAGGCCACCACGGCTCTTAATCATAGTAATATTTGGAGAAGACATTTTTAAGTATCCAAATGTCCAAACGTGTTTCTGAAGAACACTTCAAAAAATATTCAAATAAAACTCCCACAAACCGTCAGCCGTAGAAACAAGTTATTTCAATTTAACTCAAACTCAATCAAAACAACCGAACCACGTAAAGTTTCGGTAATGCGATATCAAATCGTAAATACCTCGACACCTTATCAGGCTAGACACGAAGCCGAGGCTTTCCATTTAAACAGAACTGCCTAATTAAGCCATAAACAAGGCCACAAACACGGGCTTCCAAAATATTGAGCTTAAAATCTGGGCCCAATACTAATCTTCGGTGACCATTAACTGTCGACAGGTCGCAAGCACCACGGGCTCGTAAAGATTACTACGAGATAACTTGACTACTGACTTCTTCAGACCCCACGCAGCTAACACAACCCCACATAAATACTCGAGAATGGCTTTATATCGACAAAAAACTCGGCGATAAATTTGGCGCCCCTAACGTTCTTAATTATGGTGTGTAATATATCCGGCCAGTTTATATCTAATCTTTCTTTGAAGTCCGAAGCCCGTACGTGGTGACGTAGATATCGTGATGCGCCTGCGTTGACGCGGGTTTAACGTTTCATACCTATGGGAAAGAGACTGCAGACAGCTTTATTATAAACGTTTCATTTAATTCGTTTTTAAGTGACACATTTGTCCTTTGGTTGGATAATTTTGTTCAAAGAGTCCTATCTTGTCATGAGTTTTGCACTGTTTTAGTCTATACTCGCTAGCGTATATACAGATATTCGAATGCTCGCGTACCTATAGATTTGATGAAATATACTAGGGCCCGCGATTAGACTCCGTCTGCGCAGTATTTGAATTATTCTTATATGTTTGTCAATTAACACAATAGCTAATTAAATTATTGCCTATAATAGCTTTATTTAAAATGTATTTGGATCGTTTTCTACCCTGAGAAGGACAGAAACTATATCCAAATACTAATTTCTTTTAAACAATTGAATAGAAACACACAACCTTCATGTAGTAAATGTCACTGAAAACAGATCGAGCCCAATAAAGGCTGATCCATAATGGATCCATTTTATATACTCGAATTTTAGCTCTTGATGTAGCCGTTGTCTCGTGTTGGTATGAACAATGGCCTCTGTGAGTTATTTCAAAGTCGAACATCAGAGTAATCGTCGTCACAATATTATTGGTAGGGCCCAATTGTACTATCATCACCAGAAAAACACCTTTCCAGCAACCTTTCTCTTTTTCACGCGTGTTAAAAGACATACGTTCATCTCGCTCGTAACTCACTGTTGGGTTATTCCACTTGCATTTTTTCCGAGGACAACCGGCCGTTTGTTGGTCTTGAGAGACAGGCGCGAGATCGCGACAATCCGTACTTGTCACCGTTTTCCCTTCCCCAAATTAAAGGAAATACGCGACTGCAGTAAATAGGAGTCGAAGAAACCAATATAACTTACTTTATATATATGTGAGTCGACATGAACGTTCTTTATAAAGAATTATAATACCATTTTGATATAACTTTGTATTAAACTGTTCTTTCGCACAATTTTAATGAGGATAAATAAAGGAAGTCGTTTGTTGGCGAGGCATTCGGATTGTCAATGGTCGTTCTCCCTCCAAGAGAAATGCGTTTACGGCCCCCAATGACAGTTAACAGGTTGACTGATTGCAAAATGTCGCCTGTCCTTATTATCCAGCGAGTTGAATCACTTGAAGAACAGCTTCACCAGGCTACGGTATAATAAGTTGGAAGCAGCCACCTTGTGACGCAACAAAGTTCGAGTGCGTTAATTAAGCGTTAACTGGTAAAACAAAAGTTAACCGCACGAAATACTTACACGGTCTAACAGAGATATAGCGGCGCATCGGGCCGACCGGGGCGCGTATTGACAGAGCTAATTATTCCCATTAAACGGGCACAATCCATTCAAATTAGCTATCGGACGTCGTTGAATAAGGTATTCGCGTTTTGTGCGAGTGAATGACGCTTGGCCCCTTCCGGTGGGTGGTTGCTGTCACAACACGCAATGCGCGTCGCGGACGCACCGCACCGCATAATGAGACGCTTACTCGCATTAGCTAAAGAAATTGACAAGTGAACAATAGCGGGCCGAGGGAAAAAAAGGAACGCGAAAACTGCAGAAAGAGCCGGACAGTGCGGTATCGTATTACCTGACGTAAAATATCTTGGGGAAAGGAATGAGAAACGATCGCTCCATTTAAATACGGGGATACGCGACGAGTTCGCGTGCGTTCAGTAGCGTGAGAATGGAGTTTATTCGGCGAGAGTCGCGCGTCCAGCGGTGGGCCGTCGATAAATCACATGTTGTGCTCGGCCATGCTCGTATATCGGCCAGAGCCACAATGGACCAGCGGTGACACGGCGACACTGACGCTATTGGACGCACGCCCCGCGACGGCTGCGGACGTCAACCATCCTCCCCCGACCCTCGCCCGTAGTCTCACAACCCGTATTTATTGCGCTAAATATTTGAATTAATCAGATGAGATAAAATGCTTGACTTCGTTTAAACATTCCGATGCGGTCGCAGTGACAACTGGATGTATTGTCTCCTCAATGAGCTGATTTGCGTTTAAGGAATCCATCTGAACTTTTAATGTCGCCATTTTTCCGGAGTTTCGCTCAGTTACCCTTCGGAGTACGTCACTAGCCCGTTTACGACAAAATCTTTATTTTATGGGGTTCTTTCACTTGGTTTTATTTATTCACGAAACAGTCTGTGGGCAGTCTGGTGTATGATTTAAATCAAGGTGGAATAAAGGGTGGTTATGATCGGTTTACGAGTAAACCACGTGAAGGTAGCAGGTATGACATACATGTTTACGACACCAGTCCGGACACACGATACTTGGCAGGCCCCAAGGAAGCGACGGTATGTGTTTCACTCAAGCCAGTAAGAAATTGGGATGATGCTACGTGCAGGAATTTCGCAGCGAATCGTAATCTAAATCGTAGTGCTTTCTTACAATACGATGTAGTCCTAGATTTTCAGATATGGTGTCTTGGGTTTAGTTATATGTACACACAAATGGAATTCTTGTATTCAATCATTTTAGTTTAGTCTTACATTGATAAACATCTCATCAGCTGATGTAACAGGTGACGGATTGGAAATTCAAAACCCGAGATCTGATCATCTGGTCATTTGATCAAGAAATGTCTAATTTTCTGAATGTAGCGACCCCAAAGGTATACTATTCTATCTTAGCACTAATATTTGAAGTCTTTCAGACAGAACTTCCTGATAGCCTTTGTCTTTTTCAATTGATTTTGACTTTGACTTTGAACTCTAAGCCAAACAGCTTCGTCGCTATTTTTTCATTCAACTCATGCAGGTTAATGAAGAGAATAAGCCTCTCATTGCAAACTTACCTTTACACGCCACCTGAGCCTTAATTTAATATATCAGGTGTTTATTAGCGGATGCGCTTGCAAGACAAGTGTCCGAATCCATCTCACATCTAAAATTCCTGAACGGGAGTGCGTGAACGGTTAAATTAAAGTGAACTCAGAGCGAATGCGACTGCGATCAGTATCGCGAAGCAAGTTTCAGTTTATCAGTTTCTAGCGGGAACGTCCGGCCGATTTGTGCACAGACGCAAGTGATGACCAATAGCGGACGACTCCTTTAGTTACCATGTTTAAATGGGAACAAGAACTTATGGGTGTTCCACATTTCGTGTATTATTTATGTAAGAAGTATTTTGTAAATAGTTTACATTCTTACTTTTCTCTTTGAGCATCTATCTGGTTGGTTGCTAGGTGACGTGTTATTAACATATGAATATGGAGTAAAAGATTTCTCTGTAAAATATATATAATTTTATTACCTATTCGCTGCTACATTCTGGTGACCCCGAAGAAGTGAACATCGCACCAACGCTGAAACTCTGGAGGAAAACTAAAGCGATCCCACGAAGATGGACCAAAAATTAGAAATTCCAGCCTCAACCCCTGCGGCCACTAACGTCGGCACGCCGTCCACCGCAGCTATCGATGTCTTTCCTGCTGATCTAGAAGCCATTTCCGTGCAGTCGAGGTTACTCCCGTTTTGGCGAGAATATCCGGACCTTTGGTTTAAACAATTCGAAGCCGTCACCTTACCATTGAAGACCAGCGATGAAAACAAAGTCTGCTATATTCTTGGTCAGCTGCAGACATCGGATCTTCAACATCTCACGGACATACTCTCCAATCCTCCTCTAACCGGCAAATATGAAGCTATCAAAGCTAGACTTCTCGAAGCATATGGTAAATCGCAAGTAACCAATTTCAGGCATCTCCTCGGTGAAGTAGAACTCGGCGATCAGAAGCCAACCCAACTACTACGGCGCATGCGTGGACTCGCCGGCAACATGCTCACTGAAGACGGGATAAAAATTGAATGGCTGAGCAAGCTCCCGCAACAAGTCCGTGTCGTTCTATCCATCAACACAGACTCGTCCCTAGACATGCTTGCCGCCATGGCCGACAAGATGCTTGAATATTCGCAGCCGAGCACTATCGCAGCAGTCTCCTTGTCACCTCATCAACATCAATTCCCTAGACCTGTCCCCAGCAGCTCAAACGAACTGATCATGAATACACAAATTCAAATGATGGCGAAGCAAATCGAAAAACTGACACTTGAAATGGCGGAATTAAAACAAGAAAGACAGAGCCAACGTTATCGCACGCCTCATCGTTACCGTTCGCGATCGAAATCAATGAATAGGCACAACTACTACAATAATAACAGCTCAAATAAGGATGATCGTCTCTGCAAATACCACTTTAGATTTGGAGATCAAGCTAGGAAATGTGAGCAGCCGTGTTCAAGACGCAATCAACAATCTCAACATCAGGAAAACTAGAACAAACACCGACCGTGGCGGACGTCGGTGTTCCCACAACAAGCAACCGCCTGTGTGTTTTCGATCGCAACTCTGCAGAAGGTTTCCTCGTTGACACCGGTGCGGATATATCTGTACTCGCCGCCACAAGAATACACAAACAGAAGTGTACGAAAAGCTCCTACAAACTTTTTGCCGCAAATGGTACAGAAATTAATACCTATGGTGAGCAGAATATTCAGTTGGACTTGGGACTCAGACGCTCATTTAGATGGACATTCATCATAGCAGATGTGAAGACCTCTATCCTCGGCGCCGATTTCCTTCGGCATTACAAACTGCTGGTAGATCTACACCGGAGGAAACTCATCGACAGCATCACTGAACTTTCAGTAAACGCCGTTACAATCATCTCAATGCAACAATCCGTCCACGTCCTGAGCAACAAGCAAACTTACTATGACATTCTGAAGCAGTATCCAGATGTCCTCAGACCGATGTCACTCAAAGCCCCAGCCAAACACAACGTGACTCACCACATTAACACGACAGGCGCACCACTCTTCGCACGCGCACGCCCTCTACCGCCCGACAAGTACAAAGCGGCTAAGCAAGAATTCGAACGAATGATGGAAATGGGCATATGCCAACCTTCGAAAAGTCCATGGGCAAGTCCACTACATGTCGTTAAAAAGAAAGATGGAAGCTTACGCGTATGCGGAGATTACCGCCGCCTCAACGCTGTCACGCTACCCGACAGATACCCGCTACCGAGACTCCAAGATTTCACGTACTTACTTCACAACAAGAAAATTTTCAGCAAGCTCGATCTCAAAAGCGCATACTATTGGATACCAATGGCAGAAGCAGACGCTCAGAAGACAGCCATCATCACTCCATTCGGTCTCTTCGAATTTAAATGCATGACATTCGGCCTACGCAACGCAAGTCAAACTTTCCAGCGATTCATGCATGAGGTACTACGAGGCATCGAAGGTTGTTTTTCATTCATCGACGATATACTTCTATGCAGCGAAGATGAGGAGAAACACAAGACCCTGCTACATGAAGTACTTGACCGTCTCAACAAATATGGCGTCGCACTCAGCGTTGAAAAATGCGAATTTGCGAAGAAAACAATAAATTTCCTTGGCTATGAAGTCTCATCAGAAGGCATCAAACCTACATCAGAACGAGTCGATTCCATATCAAATTATCCGAAACCGAAAACAGTTCTCGAGTTACGACGATTTCTCGGCATTCTTAATTTCTACCGAGACTGCCTTCCACGCCAAGCAGAATTACAGAAAGAGTTGAATAAATATCTACACAACAGGAAGAAACGAGATAACACACCCATTGACTGGACACCGGAGGCCGATCAAGCTTTTCTAAGTTGCCGACAAAGCATTTTGGAAGCTACGACGTTGAGTCATCCCATCTCCGGAGCTCCACTGAGCATCATGACAGACGCTTCAGACCACAGCATCGGCGCAGTACTACAACAGCGCGTCAACAATGTCTGGAAGCCGCTCGCATTCTTCTCACGGGCAATGAGCGACACGCAACGCCGGTACAGTGTGTACGATCGCGAACTACTAGCGATTTACACAGCTGTCAAACACTTTCGCCGTTTAATCGAGGGATGTGACGTCACCGTGCTCACGGATCATAAACCCCTGTCCTTCGCACTGACAAGACCGCCCAGTAGCAGCGACACACCTCGACGCGAAAGACAGTTGCATTTCATTAGTCAGTTTTGCTCGAAAATAATTTATATTCAAGGCGACCATAACCCCGTTGCCGACGCACTTTCACGCATTCAAGAAATAAGTTGCCCATCACATCTCGACTACAACAAGATAGCAAGTGATCAAATTCATGACGAAGAACTACAACAGCTACGATTGCGACCAAACCTCAAGTTTATCGACATCGCCGCACCCGACGGCAGCCAACTAATAGCGTGCGAGTTTTCTACGTCATCACCGCGTCCGTACCTGCCGTTAGCACATCGATACGAAGCCTACAAAGCTCAACACGACTTGTGCCATCCAGGTGTGCGAACGACCAGAAAACTTATTACATCTAAGTATTTCTGGCCATCCATGAATAAAGATGTCAGCACATGGACAAGAAGTTGCATCAACTGTCAGCGCGCAAAAGTACAGCGACACGTCGTCACACCGCTTGGAAGTTTCCCGCCGTCGCAGCGTTTCGAGCACATCCATATTGACATAATTGGACCACTCCGGATATCAAACGACTACCGCTACTGCGTCACTATCATCGACAGATTCACAAAATGGCCCGAAGCAGTTCCTGTAAAAGAAATTACAGCTGAAGCCGTCGCGAAAGCGTTATACGAAGCTTGGATATCAAGATTCGGCTGTCCTCTGCGAATATCTACCGATCGAGGCAGACAGTTTGAATCATCACTTTTCACTTCGCTAATGAAGAAATTTGGCATAACACGCATCCGCACCACTGCATTTCACCCGCAAGCCAATGGACAGATAGAACGCTGGCATCGAACTCTGAAAGCCGCGCTAATGGCCAGAGGAGCCACTATACATTGGAGCGACGAATTACCTACAGTACTGCTAGGACTGCGTACTGCTCTGCGCGAGGACAACAACCTCAGTCCCGCACTACTTACCTACGGTACACCACTACGCATTCCATCAGATTTCTTCGTGCCGTCAAAGCCGAAAATCGACGATGCAGAATTTGTACGGCGTCTCAGCGAAACAATGACGTCACTGTCTTCAGTACCAAGCAATTCACGAACTTCGAGTCGTCCATTTGTACATAAGGATCTTGCTACGTGTACACATGTGTTTGTACGCAACGACACCGTACGGGCACCTCTCACTCCGCCCTACGACGGACCCTACCCAGTTCTACAGCGGCATGCCAAGTTTTACAAGATACAGTTGCCTACTAGAGTCACAGTTGTATCGTTAGACCGACTGAAGCCTGCATACATCTGTCAGGAGGTAGATACAGAAGAAGTTCCGAGTCAGCCAGTCTCCTCTACGCGCCAGTCAGCCAGCCCTGCGGAACCACCATGCAACAGGCCACCCTCTTATACCACGAGATCCGGCCGTGTCATTAAACCGAGAGTACGGTTTACTTGAAGGGGGGTACTATGGGTGTTCCACATTTCGTGTATTATTTATGTAAGAAGTATTTTGTAAATAGTTTACATTCTTACTTTTCTCTTTGAGCATCTATCTGGTTGGTTGCTAGGTGACGTGTTATTAACATATGAATATGGAGTAAAAGATTTCTCTGTAAAATATATATAATTTTATTACCTATTCGCTGCTACAAACTGGAGGCCTACCATCATCGGCTTGAGAAGAGCGTATCAAGAAGTTCTGAGCTCCGACGTTTCATTTTTGTACCGTCATGAACAATCATAGTTGGTCCTCATAGTTTAGCTAGCGCCCTCACAGACAGATCCCTGAAGAGGTCACAAAACGTACTTTTCACCGAAGATTAGTTACCAATGTGACTAGTTCTAGCAATAGTTGGAAGGCTATAATTGCTTAAGACTTTTATTGTCTATAGATAAACAGAAGGTTAACAGACTGACCATCTGCGACATCATGCCTCATCTCCGATAGCTGCTCGACAGGTAAGGTCTGAAGAAATATTCAATTCTTTCAAATTCTTAATAGCATAAGACATGCCAACGCTTCGGAAATCGTCTCTAATACAATTCTTTGGTCTGATCCATTGGAACTTAAAACCAACATAAACATCTTTAAAGAACATCCAAATAGCTCGTTTGGGTTCACTGCATTGCAACTAAACATTGAATATTTACTTAATCTTACCATTACCAAATTTGATGATATACCTACTTGCACTCAGTGTTGTGTATCTATTTGTACCACTACAAGTAAAAATTTTTTTTGAAATGTACATTCTTTTCAGACAGCTAGGATCCGTACCGCTGGTAATTTTTTGACGTTCATAAGTACCTAAGCATTGCCCTAACTGAAGAACAAATTTTCATTATCATTGTAAAAAGCCATATCCTTACGAAAATGTTCGAAATTCATATACATAATAACGAAGCAACATATCGCTTTCAGTTCAAAGCCGGCACGTCTCGTTATAAATAAAATTAAAATTGCAAAATTCCCAGCGATTTCACATATGGGCCGGAGTGAGATGATCTTGCGGACGACGGCCGCGTTATCTCCTCAATTTGACGCTACGAGGTATTCCCACTGGTTTGTATCAACATAATTTATGTTATTATTGGCCGTGATTAATGTTGTAAATCGCAAGTAATCGAACATTAACTAATCTTGGTTCTTCTTGTACTGCTCTATACAGTTTTGTGTGAAGAATCTTATGCTGAAAATGAACTCCGGTCTTAGATGAATGCTTGATAATATGCTGTGAGTCCGTATAAGACAAATTTAGGCAGTACCTAACGTCGAGATAAATTTGATTGAACATAGAAAACAATTAAGTCTTTCTGAGTTCTGGACAGAGTTGTGCGAGTTTTCTAAAATCGCCGTTACAAGTCATAGCGTCGACGTAAACGCAGATTTGTATGGCTCACAATAGTGTCATCTTTAGGCCGACAGACAGCGCTGTTTTGATACTATACAAATCTGCGTTTGACGTGCTTGTGACGGCGGCAGTGAAAAACTCGCACTAGGCCCTCAGACATATGGATGCTGATAAGCAATAATGTGTCAACCCACAAAAAGTCCAATTCAAAGGTTTTGATATATTTTGATAATGCATCACGTATTTAACATTCTAAAAAAGTGTTTCAAGTCATCTGAAACATAAAAGTACGTAAAAAATGGATTTATGTCATAAAACAAATCTTAAATCACGTATACAATCATCTTAAGACGCCATTTTCTCAAAACCAAGTTTATGCGGGTTGACACATTATTGCTTATCTGCATCCATATGATCACCCCTGTATTTCCTTAAAGGTTGACAGAGAAGTAAGTACCTACCTACACCTCTGTCTACTTCTTTCTACGTATTTTTATTCTCTCTACGTGTTGTGTTTTAGTCCCATGTAATAGGGAGCGGGCCCATTACCATGAACCGGTGTGATGCTTCTCAGACACATCGCAAAACTAAATTTGAAAGAAACTTTGTAAATCAAGTGTCTATAATCCGGGCACTAATCCAGACTCTGGGCTACTGGGAAATTATAAATGGAGAAATCTAATAACGATTCGAACTTGCGTCGCTTGCGTAGCAGGCGACTGCTCTAACCCCGAAGCCACCACGGCTTTTTTGGAAATATTACCCTTAACACTCTTAGAGACTAGAAAATTATCTTCTAACACAATAAAATTCATAACGTACAAAGTACTTCCAAATTGGTATACCCAAGTCCTGTTCTCCTGGCAAAGTACTAAGAAAATAAATAAAGATTAAGTCAATTGGAACACGGGTGCTTGTGGAATAAGGAATTACTTATACATACAATAAGTGTGTTTCATTCAACGAGGCAGGCATAAGAGGCCATAAGTTAGTCTCCAGAAGCAGCAAGAAATAAAACAAACACACTCCTTGATGCCATTTTATTCCTGGCAGCCGTATTTCATTATTAGTTTTTGCTCAGACTACTTATTCTAGCTGTTGTCTGATAATTTCTTGAATTCGTCGAATATCTCTGGCTCTGGTACCTTTAGCTGTTTAATGTCATCACATTCGTTTTCTGTCATCGCCGAAAATACTATAGCCGCAAATGTTACGTAGTGGAATATCATTACCAAATCCATCCTTAATTTTGCTGCAGAGTTATGTTACATTATTATATGGATTTGAACATGTTAAATTGCTTAAAATATTAATGCGATGGTCGATGTTGAATAAATTACCAAGAGGCTGTATCGAACGTCATAATCACAGCGACAGCTCTGACAGAGAGAAGTGATCTATGGTCCGCCTAACAAGCAAAAAGGCCCATGCTAACTGCGAAACAAGTTCCAGCATATTAATTACACATTTCCTGCAAGTAACTGGTTGTACAAGTAGCAGACAGTCCATTCGCACAGTCAACTAATTATCCGATTCAAGAAAACTGTGCGTAGCATTTTCATGAGATGTCCGCGAGCATCGCACGTGCGCGTGATTGACTCGATGTGAATGGCGGAACGACTTCCAAGTATTTTGAACTTGCAAAAACACGCGAGATATTGAAGCCATACAACGTTCAAGTGTGAATCAATTTGATTCCATTGGTTTTATTGATCGATCGACAATTTCGCTGAATTATTCAGTGGACACGAATACCGACATTCCGCGACCGCTCGTGGCAAGGCAGGCAAAAACCAACATGAGGTACTCGAATATAATAGCTGGCGAGCCTCGTGGGAGTGGCTCGGCGCTGGACATATTTTGAGGCTGAAGACGTACGAAAAAAGGTAACGTTTGGTGATGAGAATGTCATGTCCCCCGTTCCCAACGACATATTTGCGAGTCGGGGCTGCGTTTTGCGATAATTACAGCGCATAACGCGGGTGGAGCGTACGGAATGCAGCGCTGTGAGCTCACCGCCGCGGATTTATAATGACGAGCGAGTGTCGCGACCCGACTGCGTCCCCAGCGCACCCCGCGCAGCACAAAAACGGCGTCTGCGCTGCGCTACGGCATCCACGCTGGGCGGACCTGTTCTCATGCTCCTGCTCCCACCACCTTGACGGCAGTTTTTTATCCTCCGGCTAAACGACTAGCGAAATATTTCGAAATTGACATTCCTCTCATAATTCCAGAGGACGTATCCTTGCCGTTCCCGTTGGGATTTAATCAAAAATGCCTATGAAAGTCGTGCGAAGAGGCTGTGACGCGGTGTAATTACGGCTTGAATTCAGCTTCGGATGGGTGTGCACTCTCGCTTTTTTGTCGCACGTCAATTATATAAATTGTTCGTGCAATAAATTTTGCTGTATCTTTGGAGGGGTGGCGGGAATGCGAGGTCGATACGCGTCGTCGTAGCCGGTGCATACGGGCCCAATTAGCATGGGACGGGATCGATAGGCGCGGCCGATGGCGATCTCCTGTCAACTGCACCGCATTGCGCAAACACGCGCCTATCTAATCTCAACTTAATGAATGCCAGAGTACTCAGTATCACCCAACTACTTCCACCCGACCAATTGGCCATGAACAACTTGGCCAAAACTTTTATTGCATCCTTTAAAATTTCTGTCGATTTTGTTAGCAATCATTGTTTGGTTCTATGTCACTTTTATACATAGACATACATAGACTGTATACATAGAGTATGAAAGAACACTTCAGCTAACAATACTGCGTATGATTATCACGAAATTTTAATTGAAATCATCAAGTCGATGAATTCAAGGGGTAAAATTCTTGTAAAGCAATTCTTTCCATTTGTCTCTATCCAGTGCCACCTCTTTGACCTCTCTAAATGTTATAACAGATAGATTTCCTTTGACTTATTTATGATAACTTTGGCCTCTTCCTCTCTACCTTTCCTTCAAGGATGTTTCTAAAGAAGCTGTCATGTTGACATTCGGAAATTTCCCCAAATATTCTCACATCACTACTCGTTTGTGTATAATTTTACAATCATTATCATTGTAGGTTGTTCATCCTGCTTCATAATGGCAAATAGTGCACTCCACATGAATGAGGTAGGCAATTATCATGCCCTGCCGACCATGTCGTGCAACAATTGTGTCACAATATGAATACCATTGTTGGTTATAATGACGTGATTAAGGTCACAAAGATACATGATCAATGGGCAAATCAAATTGACTCGATGCGTTAGATTACATTCTGGAATGAGTTGAGAGTATTGTAACTAATAGATGAATACTAAGTAGTTTCTGTTTGAGTCTTCATCTGATTCGATATGAGCACTTGTCATGGGATGGATAAAATTTTTGGGTAACTCAGAATGTTTAGACCAAAGATCACTTGGTGAAGCAGCCTTATAGTGTTCATTCTTAAACAGATCTTCTTCTTATAGCTTCAAGATTTGACCTCCTCTCTCACAAGATAAGCACAGGGTGATGAGATATTGGTCAAATCTATTCTTATAACTTCGTCCACAGCTTTTCTAATTAGAGTATGTTTGCTTGATCACGCTTATCTCAGGAACTTCGATCCAGGAAGGACCGGTTTCAAATGTTCTTTCAGTTTTAGAAATCCCATTTATCAAGGACGGCTATTATATAGGGTATATGTAATCACGCTAAGACCAATCGCGGATCTAAGTTAGCGTTAGTCCAAAGTAGCTATTCTATGCCGACAAAGTCGCGGGTAGAAGCTAGTTCGTTATATAAATTTGATGATAATTTTCATTTTCCCAAAAAAATTGTTTGACGTCTCACCAAAGTTTGAGAGACAGTACGTGTAGATATAATAAATAGTGGTAAAAGTGCTAGTCTTTAAGGCTGTAAGGAATTCCAACAATCTAGACAAGACCTCGACATCAAGCATCTTAGCAACAAAACATCAAGTGTAATACATTGTAGTGCATTGAAGGTTCATCAATATTGAAAGGCAGGAGTGAACGCCCTGAGCACAGAACAGTGATGTCCGGCGCATATTCAGTGGATGCTGCAATTTTCATATTATTCATGGCCTTTGCATATTCATCCACCATCGGTGACCTGCCATTAATTGTTATAGCCAGGTGCCTGTTAGTGTGGCACACAGTGTTCGGAAGAATGGTGAGCGAGTTGTCCAATCCTTTTAGATCTAAATTATTTAAAGAAATTAAAGAAAAGGTCGATTTTTATGGAAAATAATGATAAAAAATCAAAAATTTAAGAGGCAAAGAAATAAGGGTTTTTAATTCCACTTGATTAAACATCTATCAAGTGAAGTAAGGTTGATTGTAAAATAGTGCTGTTTTCGGTGTGACGCTTTGCCTTCGGTGTAGAAGTGTCGGTGTATAATCATAATGATAACTAATTAATAATATGTCCTAGCCAAACACATCGTCAGACATGCCTTTAAAAACAGAACTAAGTAACTAGTCATCAAAAAGGCTAGCGATCATAACTTAGCAAGCTGAATTGTTTGCCAAACAGCAAAGCCGTGTGTCAAATCATATGTTTTATGGATGGGACCTTCGATTTGTGAAGCTCATCGTCGTCTGGCGTTTATTACCAGAGTTGTGTGAATAGTGATTTTTGGGTCAATAGCTCGACTTCAGTTTATGGCGCGCTTGCGCGTCTGTTTTCTATGCCCAGAAATCACCGGGACAAATGAAACGTATAAAATTGTCAAGATGTGTAAACGACTTAATTTTATCGTCTCTAAGCAATAGCATTACAATGCGTTCGATAACGAAAACATTTGTGTTCACGACATGGCGAAATTATTACATGGAAATGAATAAATATATCAATAATTAACGTCAACACGCGACTGTCTCCGTGTATTTTTATGGAAGGTTCTTGGAGTAATGGGAACTTTGAGCTCCAATTGCAATGATAGTTCAGCTGTGCGACAGTGAAATATATACAACTGCCTCATAAAACGAGGCAGATATAACTATAATGGCAATAAGAGCTCATTGTGATGCTCCAAAGCTATCTATACTTATCTGCCAAATTCAACGAAAACGGTTCAGCGATTTAGTCATGAAAAGGAAGCAAACAGACAAACAATCAGACCGATATACTTTCCTATTATCTTATTTATCATCCAAATTTGGATTGACACTTTCATACTTAACCAAAAAAAGATATTTTAATATTATTATGGCATCTTGATTAGCTTACGACTTTCTTAAGATGATTTATTGAAAACTGGTTTAACCCAGATCACCGATGTTCCCCGTAATTGCGGTTTCCAAGGTTTGATGGCAGTCGCTTTGTGTGAGAATCAGGTGATCAGCCGCATCGGGTTGAATCAGTCACCGAGCCCAACAATTTATGGGATAATTCATCACGATAATGATATCTTTAGATGATTGTTTGATCACCCAGTAATTGTATTATTTTCTGTGAACAGACACTAGAGAGACGGGGTTCGTGAACGCCATCACAGCTGCTGGGGTGACGTACTCCATCACCAGGGCGTGTACAGCTGGATCTCTGCTGGAATGCTCGTGTGAAAAGGTATAGTATATAAACAAAAAAATAAAAAAAAGACCAATTAATTCTAAGGCTCACATGCCTGATTTCAGCTGAAGGCGAATGAACACGAGATTCTGGACGATCATTAGGTTATTTTGCAATTTTGTCACACCTTTTATTTTTAATCACGAGTGAACTGTACTATTTTTTTAATTTTAAAATAGCCATAATATCTCGGATGTCAGAGTGTAAAGTTCAGCCAATCAGCCGCATCTTTTTGAATCAACTGCCGACCCCAACAATATATGGGATAAGTCCAGGGGCCGCACCATGACCTCTTATTGCCATGTTAGTTTCACTCTTATTATGAGACAAATGTATATGACGTGTGTATGTATATAAGTTTGTAACTGTCACAAAGTGGAACTATGATGGTAATAAGAGCTTATTGTAAGACCCCAGTAATGATAATGATCTTATACCAAGCTCTTTGTCTCCAGGGTGTTCCCAAAGCGCGCCGTGGTCGCGACCCGGTCGCTCTACCACCCTCTCAGGTACCGACCGACAGGTGGCAGTGGGGTGGCTGCAGCGACAACGTGCGCTTCGGCTTGAAGAAGTCCAGAGAATTCATGGATAGTCGATACAGGAAACGGAGCGACATAAAGACCCTCATCAAGCTACATAACCACAACGCTGGGAGGTTGGTTAGTAATCATTTTATGATCGTCGTCATGATAGCTACGGTTAGAATTTGAGTTCTTCAGTAGACTTCGAGTGGAACCCTTCGCATGATTACCACCAACGCATTTGACGCGCATATATAGCATTGAAAAAGGCATTCCAATTTATTGAACATGTATTTGTAGACCCGAAAGCAAAAACTACGGAGTAAAATTTTATCAATAGATACCACAAGTTTCATTCAGAATTATGCGATTTTATTTCATACTTACAGCAAATATTCCTCTGTAACATTTCAAGATAATGAAAGCGAAAACAAAAAGAAAGCTGAAAGGGGTACGTTTTTACAATTACTCAGCTCACAAGATTTTCTTTGTCCAGGCTATAAAGAATAACATGAAGATAGAATGCAAATGCCACGGGCTGTCTGGCTCGTGCACGCTGAGGACCTGCTGGTGGAGGATGCCTACCTTCAGGGAAGTCGGCGACAAGCTACGGGACAGATTTGAAGGCGCTGCTAAAGTGAGGCTTGAAACTACCACTACATATTGGATCTTTTTTTTTACAGTCACTTCTACATCGTCATTTACTATTTAGTTTGGAAATTTATTATTTGCCATCAAAGCCAATTAAAGCTTTTTACTATATTGAAGAATATTTAATGATAAACAATAATTGGTATGACCTACATATATTCCAGATAAGTTGGCAGTCCTATTCGGGTACTATAAAATACTTGTGTTATGAAAACCTACGAACATGAAATAAATAATACTATGCCATTAACGGTATCATGTCATTTTGGAATAATTGTATAATTTCCTCCCATAGGTTATCGCCAGCAATGATGGCGACAGTTTCATGCCAGAGAGTCCAAGTATTAAGCGTCCCGGCAAGAAAGACATAATATACTCCGAGGAGTCGCCAGACTTCTGTAGTCCCAACATGAAGACTGGCTCATTAGGTACTGAAGGCCGGCAATGCAACATTAGCTCCGCCGGTACCGACAGCTGTGACCAATTGTGCTGCAGGAGAGGTTACATCCAAACATCAGTCAGAGACACTGAGAATTGCAACTGCCAATTCAAATGGTGTTGTGAAGTCATTTGTGAAACGTGTTACGTGAAACGAAACATACAAACGTGCCTTTAATGTGATAGACAATGTATAAAATGTTTTATAATTAAACTACTTATTTTGTATTGGGCTCGATTATTTAATATATTTCAGATACTATCTTTCTTCATACATTGCTTCTTCCTTTCTTACTGGTTTCGGATTAAATTTGTCGTTCCTTTCATCATCTGTTCCGAAATCTGACATAAACACCAGTGGATTTTTTGTTATCTTTTTTTTGTAACGATCTTTTGATCGTACTTGCTGAGTTTGCTTTTTACGAACAATTACAAATGCTTCTTGATCTGACCCTTCTTCTCCATCATCTGATTTTGAGTTTTCAACTGTATCTGCTGGAGATTTTAAATTTATTCTGTTTTTTTCTTTCTTTATCACATCTACATCTGCTTTCACTGCAGAGATTTCATTAGGTCTTTTTCTATGTGGTATTGAGTCTATCTTTGGTTTGAACTGATCAAAGTTCGAGCCCAGGCGGAATAATTTAAAGCAATCAGGCATGTCAGTGGGACGTTTTTTGGAAATGTAGTTGTAAAGAATTTTGATTTTCCGAATGTCGTAGGTGCTCAACCCTTTATTTGTGTCACTTAATCCTTCAGTGTTTGACTGCTGCAATCAGAATACATAAATTAGCTTATACATTGATATTAGGGCCATAATCAAATTGGTTTTACCTTTGCCTTTAACGTTGCTTGGCCGTTTTTAGAATACTTGTGAAAATGATAATGACCAGCACTTTTGAAGTCGTATGGCATATCTTGGAATAGCCATTCACCGTCTTTCAATTTTCTGAACAAGTATTTTTTATCTGTAACATTAAAACTCACATATGCAGTATCTAAGTATCTTCGAGCACGTGGTTATAGTTAGAATAGTAAATAATTTGATATACAATACTAATATTTTAGGTAATAGGGAATCATAAGAAGAGCTCGTGGCACAGTTGCTATTGCGCATATCATTCAATCAGGGAAGTTAAGCAACCAAAACCCAAGCCAGTAGTTGGATGGGCGACCGCCCGAGATCCCTCGGAGAGAACGTTAAACCGTCAGTCCTGGTTGCCAATTGAACATCTTTGGCAACCGTTACAGGTCAGTCCGGGGCCTAAGAGAGTCTGACAATTGGTTTAACCGAGATTACCGTTTCCCTCATAAAAAGGATTGCGAAGGTCAGGTGATCAGCCAGATGGACGGGATAACAATGTTTGGGATAAGACCGGAGATATGATGATTCATAAGACCTATTCTTCATGTACCTGCCATAATATTGTCGTCCATGACTTCAATGTACTCGTCTCGATTGGGTGCGTTGTGTTGCGGCGGGACTCCGGCGATGGACAGCACCGCCTCGCCCAGCTCCCCGTGCATGCTCATGCAGTCATATCCGAGGACCACACGCTACACGTAACATTTTTAATTCTAAATTCTTTATTAGACACATAATAAGAATACAACGTGGCCATGGGTAGCTGTGTAATGATAAGTCAACGAGTTAGCATTACATCATTCAAGGGATTAAAATTCATAATACTGAGCAGTAAAGCCTTGATTGAAGAAATCACTTTTATTTTCATAAGAGTCGCCACTTCATATTGGGAATAAATAGACACATAGCTATTGGTTTGGGACCTCCGAAGCTAATATTTGATATTTATGAACGTAAGGATTCATACTTTGGCAATAGACCATACACTTTACATAGTAGAACAGTAGGCCTAGACAAAGTAATATACCCTCACGCTTGCGCTACTAAAAACGATTAAAAATGTAGGAATATAACATGAACCAGTCAAGTGTTGTATCTACTAGCGAAGAGTGTGGATAATGTTACTTTGTCTACGGCCCTGAGTAGAGTACAGTATGGTCAGGGTATGACAGAAATTCAACATTTACTTGAGGTCCCATATTAGTAAAATTCAAAATGGAGTGATCAGCACAGTCCAGCTGCCCTCGGCGGTTGATGAACAACACCCATCTCTCATCTGACGTAGGAGCCACGTTCAGCTCCATAAAGTTAAGTCCAGTCAAACTGTTCACCTCACCCAGGATCTCTCTGATTCTATCTCGCAGGACTTTGTCTGAAACAAATTGTGCAACCAGATATCAGATAATTTTTGCATACTATAACAATTTTACCACAGTAATTGAAACAAATTTTTGTATATGACAAAAGTTATATGAATACCTCTGACTAACCCTTGCGAGACTTGTGATGATATTGTATGTATGTAATGTATGTACTAAAGACACCTATGTTCTTTCTCCTTTGCATCTTATGATTCTCCGATTACCGACGATTATTATGTCGTTTAGTACTTACTAACATAATTTACATCTTCAAGAAATTTTTAATCGCACCACATTTAGTCACAAACTGTGACGTCTCTTTGAGTCAGTCACGTGACCAAGCTCTGAATGAAGAGCATACTTGGTCTATAATTTATTAAAGCAAAGCAAACTATAGTTTAGCCGCACACACAATATTATTGTCAATGCACTTGATTGCTAATGTTATTAAGGGTGTGCGGTGAAGAATAAATACCTTGGAAGCTTTCTATATCAATATAATAAGGTACGACTCCTTGGGGCCAGATCTTGAACTTGGTCATTTCCGCCGGAGTAAGGTCGAGCCCGAGCTCCTCTTGGGGTTCAATCACATCCATAAACCTTCTGGGTAGGTCGTAGCTACTTTGCGAGTGAATTAAAATGGACTTCTTCGAGTTAGTTTCGCTTTGGGTACCTGGTAGCATTCAATATTGCATTTAAAAAGTTGATACACTAGTATGAACGTGTTGAAGAAATTCAAAAAGCCCTGCTATGCCATTCAACGTAACAATGCTGCCAGCCTTCTTTACAAAATCCGAAGAGACACTGATTTGGGCCAAGTTCTAGTCTACTTGTCATTAGTTTTGAGTGCTGTTATTGTAATTAAGTTTTTAAGCTTAGCTAAAATTTAAATAATCGAATACTTACTTTCTGAAAGGACACAGAAACCGGTGAAAAGTAATATTACAGAAATACATTTTTCGACTTTCAACATTTTATGACGAAAATATATTTACCTCTTAGTTTATGTTCAAAGTCGTAAAGCTAACATAATCCCGATTTTATTCGTGAAAATGAAATTGAAATTTTTAATAGCGAAATTATTGAAATTTATCTAAAGGCTTCACTTCGAAAGACATTGTTAAAAAATAAAACATGGGTTCCATGTGATGTCAAAGTTTCAAACAATGAAGAAATATCTATAAAGTGGTTCAATAATTTACAGGGATTCGATGTTTCGTTGAGACAATTTTTGATTTTTTTCTGGTATTAATTTATTGAACATATTTGTTATATCAAGTTGAGAGATAAATGCCTTCTTTTGCAATGTTTTCTTTTAACCTTGGTTATACAAAAAATCTGATATTTTTTTTATGAGATAACCCAGAAATAACGTTACCGAAATCGAATTAGCTTTTCTGTTACACATACATTTAGTTAAATGGCTTAGGTTACTACTTTCCGAACGAGTGCATTTTTGTATCAACTACATAGAAATAAGAAAAATTATGTACGTTTGAATCGAAACTATTCATTTAATTTTCCTTTTATTGTAATATTTAGGGTGGACATAGACTAGGGCTAAGCCGCTGATCGAAGCTAGTATTCAATAAAACTGCACAACATATTTTGTTATGTTTAATTTGCTTACGCAATCTGCATCCTCACCTTAACTTGTTTCGTAATCAGACATTAACATCAGGAGTTTTTGTTTGATTCCTTTCAACTGCATTTTGCCAATTTTGAATGCTGTAGAATTATCGGACTCATTTTTATCCGTTTCAAATTGTGTAGTCTTTTCATCTACTTTGATCTCTTCATCATCATTGCCATCTTGACCTTCGCTTTTTCCTTTACCATCACCTTCACTTTCCTCAGTAGAAAGTCACGGGGTCTTTTGTGAGGTATTGTTTCTATTTTAGGAATGAATGGATGAGGCACATCCATAGACCTTCTGGGAGAATCGTAGCTAGTTTTTGGATGGATTGAGACGGATTTTTTTAAGAAAACTTCTTTCGGGGAATTTGACGGAGTGCCTAAAAACAAATGATTAAAAGGTTTTCAGATGAGGATTCAGATGACAGTAGCTTTATATATAGGTCTTGTGATCAGCCACTTCTGGTTGTCACGTGTCGACCACATAAAGTTTGGGATAAGGCCAGGGAGATTTGTGGGCTCACCATCTGCCACGTTATCATCTTATTATTTTCGGTTAAAAACCAATTGTTATTATTTCGGCGCAGGGTATTAAGCACAGCACAGGCGACGAGATGATGTAAAGTCTTTGTACAGTAAAATATATACAGTTTATTCACAAAAACACATACGCACACACACACACACAAATCAGTTCAGACACGAGTATTATAATCAGTTTATCACACAATCCACATAAGTCAGTTATCGTTTTATTGAAACGTAATCACAAAAGGCAAAATCAGAAATATGAAAAAGCGCGGAAGCGGAGCGACTGTCGCGTTGTTCACATTAATAAATACTTACATCCTGCAAGAACACTGATAATAATGAAAAAGGCACTGAAAATATATAAACATTTATCTTCTTTGAACATTCTGAAACAGAATCCTTTCACTCAGTGTATTATTCCACGATTGATCGTAATTTTATAACACTGTTTTTATTGAAGGAGAAGGAAATCTTTATATCTATAGGTATAAGTAAAAGTAAATAAAATGCAAATATATGTTGTTCCAACGTATAACATAAATTTGTTACGTCACTCGCAATATTTGTATAAGCTATTTAAGTTCTTCACGTCACTGCTGAGAGTCGCTGCACAATTTCTCATACAAACAGAGACACTAGCGAGTATAGATAACGACAACGGTGACGAACCCGTGATAGGGGTACTTCCCTGACGGAATAGGCAGAAGTGTGCTTATAGCACACGCACATTTCGCCAGTTATATTTAAATCCCATGTTATATTGGGTGAGCCTATTGCCATTAATTAACCGAGCACTAGTCCTGAGTCCGGGCTGCTACTGGGAAATTATAGCTTGAAAAAAACTAATAACACTATTTACTAACTCGTGGAGGCCGTGGTGGCCTTGGGGTTTAAGTAGTCGCCTGCTACGCAAGCGACGCAAGTTCGAATCCCAGCGGGGCCTGTACCAATTAGTTTTTCTAATAACTTATCTGCATTTCACACCACGTGCTTTACGGTGAAGGAAAAAATCGTGAGAAAATCTGCATATGTCTGAGAAGTAGGTAATTCAAAGGCGTATGTATGGTGCTTGCAAAGGCGATAGACTGACCATCTATCACGTCAGCACTTAATGGTCCTCGGTAAAAAGTAGGTGTTGTTATTACAACACCTATGCTTACCCCCTCGGGCAATACAGGCGTTAGCATATTAAGATTTCGCTTTTCTCGCTGCCCCGATCTTTTAAAGAACAATGCATTCATTGTATTCTCCCTAACTACATCTATACAGATAAATAAAATCGAAGTGTCTGTTTGTTATCCCAAAATAACAGCTTTTCACAAAATGCATATGGAAGTGTATACGGTAGGTACTGGCATAAAAAACTATTTTTTAGTTTATTCACAGTCTGTCTGTCTGGTCCGGTTGGACCTATTTTAGCGTTAATTTATCTGTCAGTTAGCTAATGTTACAAGGAGTAAAATAAGCTACATTTATATAAAAAAAATAGGGTTCCGCGGGCCACCCATGAAATTAAGTCAACGCGGGTGAAACCGCGGGGCACAGCTAGTAATATAATATGATAAATGCGCCACCTGCAAGTCAGTTTCGTAACAGCACACAGCAAAAATCTTTTCGCGTGAAAAATTATTCACGCTATTTCAGATTCAGCCACGCAATTCGTATCCCTTACGACAGATTTCTCAGTCCATAAACATAAATTTTCCAATGAGAAAGGTATTCGTGGGAATAAGCACAAAGTGAATAAGCCCCGGGCCTTTCGACCACCAACACTGGTCGACTTTTCACTTTCGACCTCCCCTTACGCTTTAAAATACAACCTTATTCCGCGTGTGTAAAGTTCGTTTTGATTTGCTATGTTTGTGTTAGAAAATAAAGTCGTTTCAGAAAATTGCACTGTCGAAACCCACGGTTGCGTTGGTAATAAAACAATATGATATGACGCATATTGTGATGTTTGTAAGCGCAACACGAGAATATAAATCTTTAGATCCGTACATTGCGTTTTATCGAATGATCTCTGAAGTAACATCACATCTTTGGTTTGAATATGTAACAAATATTAATATCCCTCTGGATTATGGCATCGCAAAATATTATTGGTTGTGTTGGAACTGTTATTATAAGTCTAAAAGTATATTTTATAAGATTAAATGCTTATATATTTAGCTTTATAAATTTAGCTACAGACTTGTGGCTAAATTTACCTTTAATCTCGATCGAGATCTAGCTAGGTTAAATTTTTTTGAATACATCGTTTTGACCATGTTTTTGAGCACTGTAAAACTCATACAATAGCATTACAATACGACAAATTTCCACATCTGTCAAGTTATACTAGCTCAAACGTGCGGCATCCAGCTTACGGACGATAACGAAACTAGAGTACCCCGGTTCAAGACTGATAATGTTCGCCGGTAATTTTTTTTCAGTATATGAGAAAACGTCAATGAAAAACGAGCACAGCTTAGTCAACCAGGTCCTTTTGTTTAATCTATACACATCTATTCATCTCTACGTTTAGGTATTTGAAAACGTAAGTGCCTTGGTGTTACACCTCAGGCCACGACATTTCTGGAGAAGGAAACCATCGCCTAACTAAAATAGGTAGAAATTGATTTCTTTTCAATGACGTTTTCTCAGATGTGTATGCTGAAAAAAGGAAACAAAGAGACGAATTGAACCAGTGAACTTAAGTCTCGAACCACAGTACTCTAGTTTCGTTATCGCCCCGTAAAATGAAAATGAAAATGTCTAATAATAAATTCATTATAATATTTTCTGGGCAGCGATAGAATCACCATCTGTCACTTTTGGCGATAAATGGAGGTGGTAACCTCATACAAAATTATTCCTATAACAAATAATTATTAATTATTCGTTTGTTAGCCAAGAGTATGGACTTTATTGTTTCGAACTCAAATTAATTCAATTCGAATTATTCAATAATTATTTTAGATGCAGAATAAATTATTTAATTGAAAGGAACGTCTATCATTATGAACGGGGAAGAATAGGTAAGAAAACAAATAGGTTTCTTTTTTATCAATTTTGTATTTTTTGTAACAACTAATCAATATTTTAATTATAAATAGGTAGGTACCGCTAATGTACAACCGATATTACATAATAATAAATTGTGTCAACCCTAATACGGTGTCACTGGACGAAATATATTTCAAAAAGGTACACATTTATTTATTTATACAACAATAATATTTTGAGATTCAGTTAAGTTCAGCTGATTTCAATCGTTACTTTCACCTAATTTATTAACAATTTAAAAATGATACATTCACATAAATAACTTAAAAATATCGAAATTAGGACAATATTTACATGCGTAAAATACATTTTACAATATTTTAAAGAAGCTGCAAATTACTAACTAAATTTGATTTTTGTTAAAAAAAAAATAACCCGGAAATGCAGTCAGGAATAAAAGGGTTTGTTATAAAATGGCACCAATTCAATTGATTTTTCTCGAAATTATTAAAACTGGCTTTTACTACATTAAAATACTTTATATCACAATTGCTAACATGCTAAAACTCAATACAATGGCTACATAAATCCAGTCATGGAATTATCCCTACCAAATTAAAAAAATACTTCAGTCTTTTCAATCCGACGCGATATCAGTCCATTAGTACTCAGTCACCGAGCTTTCCGAACGCAACTTGCGTGTATATGTACACCTGGGGACTTACCATGACCTCTTACTGTCATGATGTATTTGACGTGTATACTTCTGTCACTGTCACACAACTGAACGCACATTGCAATAAGAGCTCATGGTTGGGCCCTGTTTTACAAACACCGATTTTTTAAACATCGGCTTTGTTACTAAAACTATCAGGTTACTTTACTTTATTTTTTAAAGTAAAATAAAATAAATTAAACAATACTTTTAATAAATACTTTCTTAAAACGTAGCACTTAACGTAGTTAGTACGATCATCCCATCTATCAAACATCAAGCTCATTAATAATTAAGCTATCTAACAACTTACGGGCTACACTATTTTTATATCACATTATGAATTTAACATTCACGTTGATATACTTTTAATATAGTTCATAAAGCTTTCCCATTAGCAAACTATTGAATTTGGAATGTCAAAATAATTCACGGAAAAATTTAATACTTTTCCCAACGGTCATGGTTAATTTGCAGTCCCAGCGTTATTGGAAGGGTTAGGTTTCCAAATGAGAAATATTGTAATTGGAAAATGTAAATTCCTCAAGTCAAGTTTGCGATGCAATCTGTTCTGTAGAAACATGTGTATATGCGGTGACTTAGTAAGCATGCATTACCCTATGGACATTATTTATACGGACGAGCACATTATAAAACGTACAAAGAGTCTCGAGTCGCGTGCAACGTTATCTTGGAATATCGAACGCAACACGCATACAATATTATAAGCATAATACTGATTATTTAATTCGTTTAATATTTAATTAAAATTCTCGAGAGCGTTTATCTCGTAATGTGGGACACTTTTACGATGGCGCTTCTTACTGACTGATAAGGGCCGAACGCAACCTCCGCGCGTGAACACCCAAGAAGACACTTTATGCAAATGCTGTTAAGTCTCATATTCCATTAGCAGGCTTAATTATAATATGAAGTTATAATTACAAGATAATTTCGATGTTGAATCTTACAACAGTTACATGCGACCGAGCCAACACGTACGTCTATAAAATAGAAAGTAGATATTAATAAAACCGAATTTATTATTGCCGCAGTTATTGTACTACGATTATAATTAAAAATAATAACATTTAACTTTGGAATGATATTAAGAAATATCATTTAAAGTTTAGCGTAGGTATTTAGCACGAAGTATTTCTTGGGTATTTCTATAAAGTGTTGTAAATAAACTTAACTGACCGCGCCGGGAAATCAATAAGACCAATTTCTTTACAAGTCAACGATGACAGCCTGACAGATACATATATCGACGGGGAACTTGGTCTCATTAATTTACTAACGACAGTGTCCACAAATCTAAAGTTACTAGATCACATGGTCGCATTTAATAGCCGAATAAATTAACGAATAATAGCTTAGTTCAATTTTACGCCGGATCAATTATCGTGTATAAAAGAAGAAATAAACAGTGTTACAGAAACTATTCACATAAGTCAACATGATATACGATTTCAACGACTCCGATAGATGAAAAAGTGAAACGATTATATACAAGGTCCGTTATCTTCCGAGTACAGAAACAGGTCCACTCTCGAGTCGAGTCACAGTCACAAGCTGCACTAAAGTGTCGTTTTGTTAGCGTCCGACCGCCTATAAGCACGTATGCACCACTTTTTCCGTGCGACAAAGTTTGCACTTGACTTCGCAACACCAGTGGAAGGTGCAGTTGCATCTCTCCACCACAAACATGGATTCTGTCCGGTAACCGCGGCCGCAGCACATTAGGTCGCAGCCGTCGACGCCGATGCTCGTGTCATTACACGCTCGCCCGTGCGTCCCAGGGATGCCTAATCGCGGGTTCTTCTCGCAGAAACCAGGCGACGACTCGAGGTAGACGAGGTCTTTAGCCCCGGGTGACTTGTGGTCTGGATTGTGCGGCCTCAGTTGGAACCTGTAGCGGTCTCTGCGTGGCACCCTGTGCGGCGCCGCGTCGTTCCGCTGAGCAGGCGCTTCCAGGTCGGCATTGGACACCATGACCCGTGAAGCACCGTCGAAGCGGTCCTTCAGTGCGTCGCCCACGGAACGGAAGCTTGGCAGCCTCATCCAGCAAGTCTTCACCGTACACGAGCCCGACATGCCGTGGCACTTGCACTCCTGCCGCATCTCCGTCTGCACGTGCTACCGACAAAACAAAACAATTAACATCCTATTGTTCAACGTTCAAACCATTGTATCTTTGGTGGAGGTCTATAATGATGTCCAAATATCTTTAAATTCCTCCGATAAGCGTCGATACAGTGTGATCGATGATCTTTTAAGCGCACTCCATCGATCGCATCTCACGATCGAGCAAATTGTTACAAATCGTGAGGAGGTGGGCCGGTCGTCACCGCGCGTGGACCGACCATAAATCATACTCTAGAGACATTCATCATTCTTAGAAGGTAGATAAATGACGAGAGGCTCGGAGACAGTAAATATTTTCCTATCCCGAGCGCAGGCGCTTCGTAGAACGTCGCCGACGAGTATTTATTCATTCACATGTAGATAGGAGAGTGCGTTACACGCACTAGTGTCCAAATATGTGTTAAACAATTGATGGAATGTGGTGAATATTCATCAGGTGGACACCCATCGCGTGCCTCGTGACAGGAATTAAGGTGGCTGGCTAATGATGCGTCTGGGTGGCTCGAGGCGCCCGGCGTCCCCTTTTAATACATTTTTGGGAAGCGTCAGACAGTGGGTATGCAAATGTGGGTGTGCTGTGGGAGGGAGATGCGCGAGCGCGACGAATGAGTGCCTGTTGCGCAGTCGTCGCGCGATGGGCCGATCTTGCTGACGCATAATTAATATCATGGGCGACAGCTCGAGTGGACAATCGATCGTCGCCGGTAATGGTAATGTAAACACGCGCCGATGACAATGGCCGTCATTGGTCGATAACTGATTGTCTTATAAGGCAGTAGCACCTTGAGCGGATTGGATAAGTGGTACTTGAGACGTCGAGTGGGGCTCGAGATTGAGGACTTACCGCTCGGCCGGCTTCGTTGTTGTGAAGGTTCATTTTTTCTCTCAGAGTTTTGCCTCGCTCGCCGGTGTCGACGAATTCCCTTGAGAAGCGAAAGCCGAAGCCGATATTGTCGCTGCAGCCGCCCCATTTCCAGACACGTACGTTGGCAGCGGCGGCGGCGCGGGTGCGGTGCGGCGCGCGCTCCACGTGCGAATAGTCGCAGGTGCACGATTCTATGGAGCCCTCCGCACAAGCACGCGACACGGCGTGCGTTACTCCGGCGCTTGTTATCGCGTAGATAAACGCAGTTTCACGACAACCTGACACAATAGAAACACACACGTTACAATTTATTCTCTACTGACTAACTTCTGACCTACATATTTAATAATTTACTGTGACTCTCAACCACTAATATATTTGACAACTATAATATTCATTTAAAGCATCTATACCTTCCCTTGAACATTTGGCCATCCACCATCCCCGGTCTGATTTAAAATTCTAAGCAATGAACATTGAAACAATAACCTAACCGCATTTTAAAATGATACGTCTTGAGTGAAGATATCTCGAAATAAATAAACAAGCGTTTATAACTAAATAAATGTTCCAATTAAGTGTTGACAGATTAAAGCATTATTTTTACCAAGTCGAATGCATTATGTTTCAATCAATACATATAGTAAACAAAACAGTTCGTACGTTTCGAAGACACGTTATTTAATAAGTCAGGTACAAATATTTTTACATTGGCATGTTTGGTATTCGTGTAATTAATTCATCCGAACAACGGAGGGGTCCATATTTTAATCAAATTTTATTATTGCTTCGGGTATGGAGATAAAAAATCTCGACGGTCTTAAATATGTTAGGTATTATAATTTAGAAAAGCTCGACATATTGTGTTCATCAGTGAATTGCGATCGGAGCCCTTCAGTTTTGATAGTATTTCTGTTAATATTTCTAATATTCTCGTGCATTATGTTATTAGCTTATCTTTGTCCCGAACCTTAAGTTGGCTGTAAAATCCTCTTTGATATATACATACGGTAGATTTATCATTTTCAATTGACTTTGGAATCAGAATGAAAATAAATATTCTCATGCTATCCCAGATGCAGTAGGCAGAGGTGTTGTAATAGCATCACCCACTTTTCACCGAGGATCATTCAATGCTATTGTGAGATGTTGATTCCGTAGCCGTATCAGGCACTCTCGTCTCTTAAGTTTTTAGAAAAGCCCGTGGCCACCGTGGCTCTTGCACACAGCACATTCGAATTAATATCAGAATGCTCAGACACATTAACTAAAGAATATTAGGTACTTGTAGATAAATATATTAATAGCTCTAGTAGTGCCTCTCACGTTGCTGTGCCCTAACAGGGTTTATGTTAGATTTACTTGGGTTACTATTATAATTAGGATTAGTATGTATCGTACATGTAACTAACATAAATGCAATAAATAAATAAATAAATAAATAAATAAATAAATAAAGAAGGAGAATAATACTGATTACTAATGGTAAGCATCGCTTAAGTGTAGTAAGTTTAAATAAGTTTAAGTAGTCGTAAATAGCAAAGAAGTCGTTAAGTTAACGTTCACGCAAGGTTTGAGCAAAGAAATCATTGCACACGTCCATTCATCTCGGAGGAACGATACATAAACCGTATCGAATACTATAAATAATTAATGGGCCGGCATTAGAATCAAATACTCATAAAATACAATTAAAACAGAGCGAGAGAGAGGGGTGTAATCTCAAAGATTGAAAATAAAAGACTGCCTCTTACCTACCAGAGCGATTATAAATTTGATCATTACAAGTGCTTAATAGCCTGTGCACTTACATCGATTAATACCAAACTGCCCTTTGTCTACGGTCCTGGTATTATAAACGAATCTACAGCAACATTATTACATGTTCATAAAGTTTCTCATGTGTCGTGTCCGTACATTATCTTGCATTAATCCAATACGTAGACATTGTAATTTTACGGCATATTGCGCATAAATAACGAAGCTATTGTTGGTGTGAGTCTCATTAACCATAGCCTTATCCTCGGGCAAGGTTGAGGTTATTAAAAATCTGATGGGATCGATAAACTCTTCGAAACACATGTAGTGCTTGTCGCGAAAGCTAATTCTCGAGGCAATGTGGGTTTCGCCTTTGGTGGCCTTCCGGGCGGCAATAAAATCAAAATCGGATAATACATGTAAATATAATTTATATGTAAGGTATGTTTGTTGTTATTTATAATAATCATATGTGGAACGAGCCAGCTTTATTAAGGACTCAATAAGCAAATGAAATCATTTTTTTATTGACTTGTCATCGTGGTCGGATATAAATTACTGCGCGCGCGCACTCGGCCTCGGCTCGGATTCGCTTTTTGTACGACCCTTTGGGATGTTATACAAAAGTATTTTATTCAGCAATTACTTGAGACGTTCGACTGGGAATTTTAATGTCAATTTGGCCATCATTCAATGCTTGGACGGAATTAATTCAGGGCACAGATACGAATACGGCTCAGTAGTACATTTATCTTCTGTAATGAGTTGAAACGCTCTCGCATTAAACGTGAGGAATAGATGCCAATTAAATATGGCACAGGTAAATAAAACTGTTGCTTTTAGTATATTATTATGGGCTTTATTATTTTCAACTTATATAATAATTATCATATCGTGTTTGTCTTTCTATAGATGTCAAGCTTGCATTATTTCGTCGTCTGTTGTAAACTAATACAATTTAAATTATACTTCGATAATTTTTTTACAATAGAATTTCTTCCTGGACTTAGGTTTATAGGCTAATTTTAAAAATAGAATACAGAAAAAAAAAGTTTTTTTTAACATGACGATACGTCGTTTACGTCGCGGTGTGACCTTCGGATCCGGAATAAACGTTTGGTGTGGGAATAACTTTTACATAGGGGAATGTTTTACTTTTATAGTCAGTTGTAAACATTGAAGGCTTCACGGATATCTGTTTAGTGGTTATGAGGAGGCCGGGCCACGGGGTGCCTCGGCCAGGTGGTCGCGCATAAGGATGCGCATGCGTTGAATTCAACGGTTTTATACTTTAATAAAAAAAATATACCAAGTTATGGGAAATAGTTTTTATATTTATGTATTTGGATTGTCGTACAATGGAAAATTTATAAAATCATTTTACTTCTTAAATTTATTACAAATATGTGCTAATAATTTGCGGATTTTTGGATATTGGTAAAATATTAATATATCTGAAAATGTATCAAATATTTTATTTAGATTTTTCGATCACAACTTGATGTGACAACCCTAGAATATACCACGCGCTGAGTGCGCATACACATCTTCATAACGCTAGGATGTCGTCACATCTGCCTACCAACAGATGTGATCGAAGCCTGCTGTGATTTTACGTCCACATTTATTCTGACTGAATAAAATTAAAGTGTCTGTTTGTAATTTCAAACTTACTTTTCAATAGATGATTGGAATTAAATAGCAATAAAAAAAATCTTAATGTTTTTCTCTATCTGTCCGTTTGTCTGTCTGTTTGTTCCGACTGATCTATGCAGCTGGACCGATTATATGGATTACTACAGGCTACTTTTATTTAACAAAATAATATCTCTGTGTTTTTATTATTAAATCTACGCGAGTAAAACCACGGCGCACAGCTACTCGTTCCACACAAATCGAACCGACCCAAGAGAATTCCTATCCTCGACTACTGATGATTCAACAAACCAGTCCCACAAGATTCAGTAGTACCTACCTCTTTGTTTGAATAAAATATTAATATTAATAAATAAATCGATTTAATATTTCACCGACCCGATCCCGCCGTACGACAAAGCTGATTGTCGCATTTTGCAAATAAATCGCGACGTAGAAAAATTATGACAGATGTAAGCTTGTTGGTCGAGGTAACGTATTAGTCACGGCATTAAATATAATACAAATACCCACCACGAGCCTAATTAAACATACAACAACGTAAATCTGACACCGGTCGTGTATAAAATCTAATACAAATAAATATTTGTTGGTCATAGCACCGATCCATAAAATATCCATAATTGAAGCACGCCATTATTTTATTGAGGCAATTTCGCCCCATCAAATCACAGTCAAATAAAAACAAACATGAGTAATGTGGTTCTATAAAAGTAAATTATTATTATAACTGATAATAAAGTGCTGTCCGTGGATTATCTGTGGAGATAATAAATGGTCCCGCAGTGGGTGAACAGCGCGCACAGAGCGATAATTCCACCCTGTACGATTGGCAGTTAAGCCAATGCATTTATGTCTTAAAGTCGTAAATCCTCGCAGTGCACTGTTAAAATATAACTTAATCACTGTTGACATTTGACGAGCACCTGGCCCACGAAACATTAAATAATTCAAAATTAATGTACTAATTAAATATGTAGATGTCTGCATTAAGTCATCGTATTAAGGTGTTTCCTTACGATTAATTTGAAGGATTGACTTATGACGGTTTCGCGCGTCTCGCCTCTTGCGCCTTATTTATGATCGCTTGCATTATTCAAATTTGATGAGACGTGATTACTCAAAACAACCATAAATCACCGGTTTTATAATACGCCGTTTGGCCGGTTTTGAAAATGGTTCGTCTCGGACGGCTTTATCTGTGCGATGAAGTCATTGACGTCGCGTTGTTTGTATCTAAACATAATCTTTTATGGCACTCTAATGACATTATATCTAGCAAGAGACAACCAGCGTTATTAACACTAATGAAATAACTCACGTCAACCTATAGACACAGATATGGAAGTAAATATAGACGATGATTTCGCTGCGAAGGTACTCCAAGAATGGAGCAATAGGAGGCAATAATTCATTTTCGTTATGCCATGTATGGATGATAATTTCACATTGAGAGCGCGACCCAAGTCTCCGGGGCGACAATTCAAAATTACGTCGGTCGTATATCACTCATTGTGAGTGGCACAAAGCACTCGCAGCTACCATCGGCTACCAGCCACCGCCACGACACCCATTCATACAATGGACAAAGACATTTGTTTCCAAACTCTACAAAAAACACCGAAAATAATTTAGTTTAAGTGAGTTGTCGATAAACAATAAAAGGGCGATCGGAGGAGCCGGCCGGGCACCGGTTAATAAATCCGAGCACCCGCGGTCACTTCGCCCATATCCAACTTAATCGACTCATTTCAGTTTCACAAAACGCGCGTTATCTCGAAAACAATTCAAACGCCACAAAACCCAAAACGCTTATCTAATTGAGCATTAAATATTTCGTCGAGGGCATTTGATATCGGCTTTATTTTCGGTGTCGATCGTTTTATACGTTTTATCCACCCACGACGTCGGAATCTCGGGGGCGCATACGTTATGCAGCAAAACAGGAAATATTTGAAAAAAGGTCGGGTTTTATTGGGCGAGTTACCTGCCATTAGGAGCTGTGTTAGGTGTAAACGTGGCTTCCGTGGAGCTGGTCCGAGTACATCGATCGCTAAACTACGCCGCAGGAGGCCTCGCCGCGGGAACTCAGCCCATATATTTTTCTATTCTCGGGTCGACAATGGAGTTTGGGATAAATGCCTCACTATTGTGCCGTTGTCATCATTTGTGTTAATACCATCCTTGAGGTTTACACCACAATGAGATGAAGTTGTCGCATCCGACGTGTCAATGGTGTGTCAACGTATAAATTAGTAATTATTCGTGTCGCATCCGGGGGGTCTTTGTGCGAGATGCTCATAATTACGTTGTGAGACAAGCGTATTTGGAAAAAAATTGGAATTTGATGAGTTTCCAAAGCGCGCTAAGAGATGATATTTGCGATGATTGTTTTGTTATAATGAGTAGCGTTTTGACGGTCCCCCGCCGCGGTGGGTTGTCGTTTTTATGCGATTCTCAAATGAACGTAATTGCAATGTATTAAAGGAGTTTATCGGCCTGCAATACACAGCTACGTGATTCGCCCTCCCAGCTCTTAATAAAGTAATATGCTCTAAATGCACACGCATATTACATAAATTGTGTAATCTTGTTCTTTTTACTGCACGTGATTGTACTGGCGGTGGTCCGCCGGACGCTATATCTGGATATTGATTTACAAAAATATATATTTCGTTTATATTAGCTATGCCCTGCGATTTCATCCGTAAATGTTATTTTTAAATAAAAGTAGCCTAAGTTATTCCTTGTAAAATTATCTATCTGGCAGTGAAAGTCGTATTAAAATCGAGAAAAATTTAGAAAATTGATTTTTTATGTCGGTGCCGTATTTATTTTCATATGCATTTAGTGAAAAACTGTTATTTTGGAATTACAAACAGACACTTCATTTTTATTTATCTGAATGTATGTATAGATAGATATATTACTTAAATTAATATAAATTATCATTAGCCTTAGGCGTTAACGTTTATGTAGCGTGTAATGTGTTCGTATATTTAAAAGTAGCAATAGAAAGTGGTTTGAAAAGGTTTATATTTTGCATTTTATAAGACACAGTTATGTTGTCTTAGTTACATAAATAAGTCGAAAATGATTGCTTTAGTTAATTATTCTTTTGATTTAGTCTATTTGGGCGATTCAGCCCCGGGCGTATGGACCCAGCCTCGCGTTATTCTTTACGACAAACATTAATATTATGTAAACATATTAACCTAATTGCGATTTGTTCTCAATTAAGATTTCCATGAATATTATATTAGTTTTATATCGTCTTATTCAAATGTATCCTAATGAAAAGTTATTGCTTGTAATACGTAAAATATGATCAAAAATACTTTATGATTTTGAAGAACAAATCATTTTATTAACAAAGAAATAATAATGGTGTTTCGTTTTTGTATCTGTGGATATACGTTCCAAATCCTCATAAACATTATGAATGTCTTGCATACCCATTGGAATAATTTATCCGAGATTAGATAAATATGAATGAATAAAGAAGTATATATATTTTGTTTGTAAGGCAACATCCTAAACATCCAATAAATTGAAAATATTATATAAGGGCACTTTACATTCTCCGAGGGCAGATAGCCTCACGAACTACCGTCAATATTCCAAATTTGATACAATATCGAAATTAGCTCACGATACACGCGTGCGTTCTCAATTCAAAATACATAATTCCACAGATAACCCCCCTAATGCACGCGCGGTGAACTTCGATCCACCGAAAGCTTTGCGTTATTAAAAGCATTTTTATCGACAAGAGTGCATCCCTGCTATTTTCATTCAATGTGTACTTTTTATTTTTAAACTCTTAATAACCTCAAAAAACTACGAATGAAATCTCAAAACAATCTTTTTTCTCTATTATAGCGAATAATTCTTGTCGAACAGATGTTCGCGAGTTTATAATAAGGCGTATCGCGTACAAAGCATCGAAATCGGACACCGGAGATAGGGCAGCTTCGATTCGAGCAACAAAATAACTGTTTGCTGTCACCAAACTTGATTGTCAAGCCATTTTAAACTTTATTACTCGTTAATAAATGCCACTACTAATATTCTGGGTGGCACAATATGTGCAAGTACCTTTTAAAACATTTTAATTTCAATGTGCACCTTTGTATGATGTTCTTGTTTTATTACCAACATTGATAATATATTTTATTATTGTATTTTAGTTTACAATATTGACTGCGAAAGCTATAAATAATGCTATGGAAAAAGCTTTCTAGTTTGAATTATTGAATATACTCACTACTATTGTGAGACTAATGGAATCTATTTGCTGATTGTTATCTATTGATAATATCTACTTCCATTCAAATCGATTAAATGGGATCGATGCTTGCGCAAGCAAATTGTTACGTCTTTTTTGTAAGCAACTCAGGCAAAATTTTGTAACAAATAAATATAAATACAAAATATTTTAAATAGATTAAAAAAGTAATGTAATAAAAACAGCTATCGACAAACGTGAACCGGGTCGTCACTCGGCCTCTTGTAATTGATCCAGGATGTTTTATCTCGATGAGTCCTTTATATGTGCCCCCGACGCGCTACCCTCCCGTTCAATACAGATAACATCTTTTAAAAGGGTTGCCAACTAAAGATATCACTTAATTTGTAGCCTCTTTTTGTAACTGGAATTAGGGGATTTATACAAAACGCACCTTTTTGTCCGCCTCGTCTTTCGCAGGGTTAAACAGCACATGAGATTTTCGATTGGACTTTTTTAAAAGATTAGATATTTTAAACGTTTCAATGGACCGTAATCTGTTTCACTGGTATTTTGAGAGAGTATTATCGACTTAAGATCCTTTGTGATACGTTTTGTCCGTTTTGTTTCCATTATATATTGAGACAATTGAGTGACGCGTGTTAAAAATAAAATACGAGTTAAATCGCTTCGGTGTACATTGTAGTTTTTGTGCAAAGATGACATTACGCGCGTGATTCGAGCATTAGCTTGTCAACCCTAATCAGTTTTCCGATAATTAATCTAATAAACAGATTTGTGTCACTCACCTCTGTCGACAATTTTGCCGAATAAATTCTTTCCCCTTAAAAAGTTTCGAGTGGAACAGTTCCACCTTCTATATTTGAACTGGTGTTGGCACTCGGCGACCGCCATGCTTGCACCCTTGGCCACAGCTGACAGGACGCCAGGGTTCTCCCTGGCTAGTCGCCGTTGCTTCCTCCTCAGCGTCGCGTGGACAGCAGGATCCATATAAAGAACTCCCGGTGAAATCGGCGACAGGTTATTTGGTTCGCCCGCTTTTGCTATGCCCCTGCAACAAAAAGATGTGTTCTACTCAGAAGGATTGATTGCAAAAACATGTCCCGGGGACCGAGAATTGCAAATAAAGTGACGGTAAAAAACGCTTCATTGTCCACACGCGATAAGTTTGACTTTTGTCACCGTCGCGGGAGACAATGCCGGCGGAGATGGAACTGAAAAAAGTTAAAACAAACACAGTCTGAACGCCACTTAAGGCAATGGGTGCAACTCGAAATGAAATGCTCATTTGAAAAGGTAAAGACAACAAACAATTGAGGATCGAACTGTCAATCCGCAGACGTTTGGATAAATATTTGCGTCGCGCATTAATCCTTGAGGGGCGCGCGGGCAAACACGGAGATCGAGATCACGACCATTCACGGCCTGTTGACTCGGCCCACTATAAAAAAACTAGCTCGGTGCACTCTCGCGCCGGTCCTAACGCTGGAAATCGTATTACTTTTCTATTTGCTTTTCTTTGTAGTTGAGTGTTACGTAAATATGAACGCGTTCGTCGGAAATTCTCATTTCGTTCAAAAACTGAAGACACCGCGCCATCAGGCTACGTACTAGCATGGTGCACTTCATTCAGCTGCATGCATTAACTGTTAAATAAAAATAACGTATTTTTTTTTAATATTTCGTCACTGGTATATTTTAATAAATTAGCACAGCTAATAAATAGCAGTGTCCAAATAAGGTTGTCATTCCGGTGGCAACGGTACACGTCGTGACACATAGTGTGCTGTTATGAGACCAAAGACATTATATAGTAGTCATGAGCCCGAATATATGCTAATATATTGTGACGTCGCAGCCACTTTTTATAACCGATTTAATCCAGTTCAGTATCTGTTTAAATATATGTGTGGTCATTTGAGTTAATGTTTGAATATCCAATCGAATGTAGAAGCAACTAAAGTGTTATATTATACTCCACTTATCGTTATTACAAGCCATATTTTAAATTTAGCTGATTAATTTGAGCTTCTCTAATGGTAATGTCATATTCGTCACTTTTATTGGCCATTTACGAAACGAATTGCGTGTTTTGGGATACGAAAGTGTTCTAATTATAATTTCAAGATAGCCTAATTGCTTTTTGAATCAAGAGCTACCATTACCTCTTATTCCCATGATAGTAAAGTTTAGCTCTTATTATGAGACAGATGTATATGACGTGTATAAGTCTGTCACTGTCACACAGTAGAACTACGATGGCAGTAAGAGCTTATGGTTGGAGTCATAAATCTCGTAAACCTGTCACATGTTGACAAAGTACTTTAAAACAAAAAGTGTGTACAATTCGTGTTTGTCCGTCCATAATATAAGGTCCTTTGCACTTGGCACGTTGGTAGGTAACCAAATACAAGAGATCCTAGGGGAAAAAATCTTTGACGGACAAACGTAATATTTGAACAGCGATAAACCCTGTGTGAATGTGTCAAAATAACAAATATTGTCATATGGACGCTCGTATTTACGGTCGAGTAATTAAAAGTCGTCTGAGAGACGCTTTAGGTGAATACTCTCCTACTTATACTGATAATCCACTATTAGAACTTTAAAAATATGCAAACATTACTCTGCTAAACTAAACTGCCTCGTTGGTCTAGTGGCTAGTACGTTTGCCTGCCGATCACGAGGTCCCGGGTTCGATTACCGGGTCGGGTCACAATAAAATGCCCGAAGTTTGGAAGTTGGCGGTGTTTACACTCCCGTGCCTCGGAAAGCACGTTAAGTCGTTGGTCCTACGCCTGATCTCTCTCCGGTCGTGTCGGATTGCCTCCCTTCGGACTATGAGAGTGAGGGAATAAAGAGTGCACCTGTTTGCGCACACACTTGTGCACTATAATATCTCCTGCGCAGTTGGCTGATCCTCGTTGAGATTAGCCGCCGTGACCGAAATTCGGTAGGAGATCATTATTATTATTATGCAAACATTATGGTATTCGGATTCTTGAAAATATTCATGAAATTTGATAGAAGTGTCTATATTAAGTAATACTAGTTTACATTCACTGCTTCCCCTGCAACTTATTCTATACTAGACGGAACTACGCAGGTGTAAACGCGTGGTAGCATTCCAATGCTGAAAGCATATTTAATATCGGTCCAGTACTTTTTGAGCCAATTCGTTACACACGTACAAACTTGCCAACATCACTCTTTTATATCAGTACGCTAGCTTTAAGCCCACGGCCTTAACGAAGGAATAAAACAATGAAAGCTTAAAGCTCTTCAGACTTCAATTTAGGCAAAGTTATTAATAAAAACATGTTTTGTCGTAAAAGGTATGAACAGATAGACGGACAGAAACAGATATTTGTATGCATATAATATTAAAGTTATTAAAGGACAAAAATATTTAAAAGTATAATTAACAATCTAACTGTCATATCAAAATTGAAATTTGAAATTAATTAAAGGCACAGTTGTCATTGATTTATATATTTTGGAATTTCATCATAATATTGTAATATTATATTGAGTGATAAATGGCATTATTTAACAATGGCTCGGTTGTAAATATAGTCATTCATCACATTGCCATAAATGTTACAACACTAGTCGTCTGCCCGTAGCTTCGTCCGTGCAGTTTGTTTCGTAATGAAATGTTCATATAGGCTAAAGCTGAAGTAATAAACACCGAACTGATTTTATTCTTTCACAATGGTTTAATGCTGTCTTCCTACGAACTAAATTGAAATTGTTCCGTGCAAAGTGAGTGTTAACGTAGGTGTCAAGATATAAAGGTACATAAAAGCACAATAGCTCATATCTTATATCACATAAAAGCTATGTGGGAAGTAACTGAAGCTTGGTTATATCTATGCATACAGATAAATAAAATTGCAGTGTCTGTTTGTAATTCCAAAATTACACATTTTCACTAAATGCATAATATGAAAGTCAACACGGTAATGACAAAGAAAAACCAATTTTAAATATTTTTTTCTACGTGTCTGTCTGTCTGTTTGTTCCGGATAATCTCCGACAGCTGGACCGATTTTAACGCGACTTACTAGTATATAGCAAATTTTACAAGGAGCAATGTAGTCTATTTTAAAAAAATTGCGTTCCACGGGTCATCCATGAAATTACGTCTACAAAGGTAAAACCGCAGGCCACAGCTAGTACTTAATACAATTGCAAGCCTCGTTGTGATCAAGATATTTGTCGTGGCAATCTTGATCTGAATTTAAAGCCATTTTTGTTGCGAAGCGCCATTCCAGTATCAAAATGCGATCAATCTTTTTAAAATCCACTTCCTTGCATACTTGCAACACTTGCAAACGCGTCCCGCATACTAAATAAGCGTATTATATTAATTTGTTCGCATTTTGTGAGGCGTCAACATATAAATCCAATTCGGGAAGAACTCTTAGGACGTTATACGACCGAGGAAGTGGGTTCTTTGTTAAATGGTTGTGTTTTATCTGAAGTATCATGACTGTGGCTCGCGATACTTAAAGTAATGTAATATGGAATACATGTGATGAATAAGAATAAGGTTTATTTTTCCTCTGTGGATATACAGTACTAATTAAAGTTATTTTTGCTAGTCCTTTTTAAGGATCTTTCAAAACGCCTGGTTGACGTCTCTGGTGACCGTCGAGCTGGTTCTTACCTCGGTCAGAGGATTAGCTTAGCGATCCAGCGAGGTAACGCAGCCAGCTTACTGGGCACCATTCCCGCAGACACTAATTTAAATTCCGTGTTTTATTTATAATTTTTATTTTTATTATATTTTTCTTTTTCATTTTTTGCCAGTACTTAGATATATGTACGTTGTATTTTCAATAATTTATACACATACTAATTTTATAAGGAGGAATGATTTATTTTGTAACAAATTGGCTCGAAAAATACTGGACCGATTTAAAAAATTCTTACACCATTAGAATGCTAAATAATCACTGATTATTATAGACTTTATTTTATCCTCGTACTCCCACGGGAATGGAAACTAAGCGGGTGAAAACGCGTAGCATCCATTAATATATATTTTTTGTGGTACAAAGTGTGATAGTTGACAGATTTAGAACATGCTATGTTGTATAATTTCATCGAGTAATTCTTTGATTGAGACTCTTCAATTACAATCTTCAACAACAAAGGATGTTTACTTACATTAAATGTGATCTTGTTGGTCAATCAGTCAAATCTTCAAATCAAAAACTTTATAAAAATAACAATATATTTAATATTAAAATTAAATAATGAAATTAAATAATAATCAAGGTTTTTACGCTAATAATAACAATGGAATTACTTATGTCTAGTACGAGAAAAAGAAAAATAAAATAAAAATAAAAATTATAAATATAACACGGAATTTAAATCAATATGATGATGTATTTATTTTGATAAAAATACTACACCGTCCTGTTAAATAACTGATGACATTTAAGACACAGGTTGTAGTAGGTTGAACAAAATATTATGTAATACTCAGCTATAAATATGTGTTTTAAGTTAAATACAGTCAAGTAATTATAATTACTCGGTACAGTTCAGTTAACCTAAAAGTTTTAAATTTAGAAAGTGAACATTCCATTCAAAGCTGCCGACCGTCGGAACGAGTAAAGCCTTTCAATACCATCCACTTCAATACAGATTATTATATTAATTTTTTAATAAACACATGTATTGGTGATAATTATCCAGATCTTTCAATAATTAAGAGTATAATTTTTTTTTGTTGCATGAATAAAATTTTATGTTGAAATCAATGGTACGTGGTGTAAATATTTATAAAAAGTTTTTTTTTAATTTCAAAATATTAATTTTCTATATGCATATTATAATAGAGTATTGAGAGAGTGTTTTTTTATAATTTATAATTATTAATGCAAACATGAAAAGTATATTTAAACAACAATCAGCACGCGACATTGTTTGCTTAAAGAGATAGTACCCAGTGTTATATCACATTGTAAATTATAGAACTGACATTGAATTTTATTAAAATAATTTATTCAATAAGTAACTAAAAACTAATTCCATGTAGAAAACTCGGCCCAAATCGGTGTCTCTCGGGATCGTGCCAAGAAGGCTGGCAGCATTGCCACGTTGAATAGCAATGCTGATTCTCTGAGCGAGAAAAGACCCAGCCCGCTTGTCACGAGAAGCTTCTACCAGACGACGTGCAACCTCTTTGAAAAGTTGATTGACATTGAATTAATATAACGAAAAATATTACTTCATTCAAGTTATCTACATCTGCATTCTACACTAATCTATAATTATACTACGTCACGCGGGTTCACCCGCATAGTTTCTGTTCATCAGTTTCTCTAAAACGCGACATTAAATAAATTCAAGATGAGCTCATCCTATCAAGTCGCCGTCGGCACTCGAGTTTACTTTATTAATGAAAATATTTCAACAAACAAAAGTGAAAGCAGATTAAAATCACGTTGTATCATGTTATTTAAATAATCGCAAATATCCACAGACTTTATTGCGGTTGTAAATATTTATGAATTAACTACCATTGAGTAGAACTGGTGGTAATACCATTGGTCTTAAGTGTCTTACCTGGGAGCAACTTGAGTAAATCATTTTTACTTTTCTTTTTGCTTCTTATGCCGTTTAATTTACTGAGAAAATATGTCCCTTCATATTCAACTTAATTATAATTATATTATAATAAATTATACAGTAATTTATTGACATATACTCACGCCCGTATTCCCCGTAGGGGTAGGCAGAGGTGTTTTAATATCAACACCCACTTTTCACCGAAGATGATTAAGTGCCAACGTGACAGATGGTGAGTCTATCGCCGTCTCAGACACTTTACATGCGTCTTTGAATTACTTCTCAGAAATATGCAGGTTTCCTCACGATGTTTTCCTTCACCGTAAAGTACATAATGTGAAAATCACTGTACATAAGTTTTTAGAAAAACTCATTGGTACAGGCCCCGCTGGGATTCGAACTTGCGTCGCTTGCGTAGCAGACGTCTGCTCTAACCCCGAGGCCACCATGGCTGTCTCTGGTTCACTGTTAAGAATAATATAGTTGGTCTGTTTATTTTCTGTATGAAATAAGGACAAAGCAATTAACTTTCGCATATATAATATTAGTAGCTGTATTGATATATTGAAGAACGATTTATTAGCATGTAAATTGATTTTTAGCTTTGTATCCGATTTCAATCTCAATTCATTATTTTACTTATATTTTTTATACTGTATTGATATCTATATTAATAATAGAAAGATTCATGAAACGATTTAAAAATAAATACCAATATTTTGAATGGATTTTAGGGGTAGACATGAGCTCACCACGCGAGTAAAGTCTGAAGCTATAAATATATTCTGTTACATTAGTTATACCTCTATTTGAAGGTATATATTTTTTTCTGTAATAATAAGTGTCGAAATTAATTATACAAACGCGATATGAATCTTGATATATGAATAAAGATGTAAATTATTATGTAACAAAATAAGATAGGTTCTGCAAATTAATTAGTCATTAGCTAAATTAGTAATATTAATAATTAGTCACATTTATATTTAGAATCCCAAACACGCCAGGTGTCTGACAAAACACAGTTCCATTTCTGGCGATAATTAAAATATTATATAACGTTTTGACTTTAACAAAGTGAGACACAATTAAAATAATAATTTATTGTTATTAAGATTTATGCTGTTATGTTATTTATTCGTTTATTCAAAAAGAATAATGGATAAACAGTAGAATTCTTATATTTATTAGAATAATATTTACTATTAAATATCACTGTTTTACTTAATGATATAATAATATATTTAGAAAGAATGATTTTATGAAACATAAAATCAGATCACAAAAAATTATTTAAGAATTTTTGCACCGAATTAAACTCCTATCAATAAAAGGAACTTGAAACACTGTATTATTTTCTTGAAAATTTACCTCAACTTTTAGATTTATATTCCGTTAAATTGCATGATAAAATTTCAGAATATTTGGCACCCGCAACAAAATTGCACAAAAATATGTATATAAAAAATAAGTAGGTTCTAATAGATACAGAAGTCTATGTCAGATTAAGCAGGTCACATACCAGGAGCGGGTGATAGCGAACACAAATATTGTGTTGATACTGTCTGTCAACTGAGATGCGGAGGCGTCGCTCTCCTACTTGACACATTACAACTAGGTACACTTTCACCTTTTAAAAATACTTTAAAATATCTGCTTTATACACTTTATTATGTTTATTTGATATTATTGAAGAGCCGTGGTGGCCTTGAGGTTTGAGCGCCTGCTACGCAAGCGACGCAAGTTCGAATCGAGTTTATCTAAAAAACATATGTACAGTGATTTCACACCACGTTCTTTACGGTGAAGGAAAACATCGTGAGGAAACCTGCATATTTCTGAGAAGTAATTCAATGACGTATGAATAGTGTCTGAGACGACGATGGACTCACCATCTGTCACGTTGGCACTTAATCATCTTCGGTGAAAAGTGGGTGTCGTGATTACAACACCTCTGCCTACCCCTTCGGTGAATACAGGCGTGAGCATATGTATGTGTGTTATTATTATTTATTGCTCCAAAAGACTTTAAGGGATACTCATAGAATAACTAAAAACCTTACAAAATATAATCTTTTATAACTAAAATATATTATTCAACGGAGTCCCAGCAGGCAAGGTTCCGAAGATACTGGCAGCATTCCCCCTTTGGATGGCAAGACTAATTCTTTGTCCGAGATAGTTAGTACTTTATTTGTTTATTTTAGATTTTTCATTTACATGGCAGTAAAATTGATAAATTTTTCGGTGTCGCTTGAAAAAGGGGTAAGCAGCGGTGTGTTTATAACAACACCCACTTCACACCGAACATTTAAAGTATCATGGCTATACAACGTCATGGTAGGGCCCCAGTTCATCACCGGTTCAGGTATGATGATGTTATGTAGGTTTCTGATATGTTTCTTCGTAAAGATCTTAGTATATTATCGCTGCATTAACACTTTTATAAAAGCTTATTTGTATATGGTAACTTGAGTCAGTTTTACTTCATTTCCCTAAAGATTCAGGGGAAAATAGCCATATATGACTAAAAAGAAGTTATTGATTACTTAATTACTAACTATATACCCCTCGGTTTTACCTTAATTTGCCATTATAGTTGGCACACCCAACCGTAAGTTTTTTTTAAATTTATTTAACCTAATTTTACTCCTTGTTAAATTATATATCTGCCAGTTGATTCAGAAATTACCCGAAAAAGACAGACAAACAGTGAAATAACTTTAAATTATATTTTCTATGTAGGTACCGTATATACTTTCATATGCATGTATTGAACAGCTGTCAATTTGGAATTACAAACAGACGCTTCAATTTTATTTATCTCTATAGATACAAATGTATAGATATAGATATAGATGTGTAGATACAAATAAATACATACACAATGAACATAATATAAAAGGCACTAAATCTGTATCCAAATGTAATGCTACTCTCGTATAGCACATACTTATGATGAAGTTAAGTTCGTATAAACTTTAAGTGCGCTATTATTCCAACTTGACTGTGCTTACACCTTTTTAATGGCCCGCTAATGATTTGTATGGATCCAACATCTGACAACAACAATGTTGAACCACAACAGTGGTACAATGTTGAACATTTGTTGCGTGATACTATGCGGAAGTAATTTGGTAACAATTAGTTTTTAGAAGCATGCTTGAGGGGACTTACAGAGTCTCTTACAGAGAGTTTATGAATTGTCTAGTACTAGGTATCTATGTTTTTATGTTATGTATGTTGGGTACTGTGATTCTAGTGTTTGGAACAGAGAAAATAACTACAAGCCTATCAGCCGTGCACCGCTTGATTGCCACCTTCATTATACAAAAATGTTACATAATATTCAATATTATATTCTAATTATATTGAGGGTGGCCTCGGAGTTTGAGCAGTCGCCTTCTACGCAAGCGACGCGAGTTCGAATCCCAACGGGGCCTGTACCAATGAGATTTACTAAAAAAACTTATGTACAGTGATTTCACACCACGTGCTTTACGGTGAAGGAAAACATCGTGAGGAAACCTGCATATTTCTGAGAAGTAATTCAAAGAAGTATGTATAGTACCTGAGACGGCGATAGACTCACCATCTGTCACGTTGGCACTTAATCAAATTCGGTGAAAAGTGGGTGTTGTGATAACAACACCTCTGCCCACCCCTTCGGGGAATACAGGCGAGAGCATATGTATGTATGTAGTATTATATTATAAACGAGCGACCAATGAGTATTTATTTCACACTACGTGTTTTACGATGAAGGAGTTCAAAGACGTATGCATAGTGCCTGAGTCGGCGATGGTTTCACCTTCCGTCACGTTGGCACTTAATCATAGACGGTGAAATTATATTCGGATATGGGTGTTGTTGTTATAACACATCTGCTTACCCCTTCGGGGACCCTTCTGGGATGGCGTGACCATATTTATTTTTATAATATAGTTAATATTTTTGTTTCCCATTTCTTAGCTATTTTAGTAATTTTTTTTATTATTTGATAAAAAAAAAACTATTTGTATGGATTCTGAACCTGTAAATATTTTTTTTATTAAAAAACCTTTTTTTTCATAGCAAATGGTAAAGGCTAACTTTCAAACTTTTTCACAAAATTAAATAGCATTTCATCCGGAAATTATATAAATTAATTGAACTGTAAACTTAAACTATAAAGTTAATAGTCCTCTGTACTTAAGGCTTTTATGCATTACAACGTTATTACTCTATTGATAAGGATTAAATTAGGTTAAGCAAGTAATACGTGCATGCATATAAAATTAACCGACAATCAATACTTGGTAATTTCACGATTTAATGAGTTGAACGTGTGTTATTGAAACCTGCGCTTTTTATGTACATATCTGTTGAAGTAATGTTTGAATAATATTGATATTTTTAATGCTATCAACATAGAATGTACGAAATGAATATATATTTTAGGTTTCCCGACTTCGTCCGTCCAAATATTTTTTGTCTCACGTTCGTTCTTAGCGTCAAATACCAAATTTCTATCCAATACCAAATTTCAGTCAAATCGATTCAACGTCTTAGCGGCGCACGATATGATAAATTACGAGACAGACGGACTAGCACATTTATTTAAAATTGTATTTAGTAATTTCTTCCACTGAACATAAAGCGTCTAAATGATAACACTGAATAACATTTATATTCCTTAGCTTTTTAAGTATCATCTCAAAAAATTATCAGTCAGACACGCGATAAGTACTTTAAGGTAAGCTTTTATTAAGCATTCACCATTACAAAATTTGCTTTATATTTCAGTAAACAATTCACAAGCAATAATTTGTGTACGTACTAATTTCACAAGTAATAATTTCATACTAAGACATGAATGAAACTTGATCATAGTTAAAACTTACTAGACTTAGAAAGGTGATACTAAGAGATGTATGTGAGATGAGATTTAAGTATTTTAAGTAAGTACCTTATGTCCACATCTATCTGAATATCAAACTACACCTATATCTGGTACTGAGAGACACTCACATCAAATATTTAATTCAAGGAATATTTTGGAATTGTAATTGATCGTCGGTTTTAAGAACATTTGCCAATTAGTTTAGTTGCATGACAGTGATTAAATCAACACAATTTAAGTCCTGACTGATACCTTGTAATTATAAGGTTGTATAATATTATTATAGTAAAATGATAATAATAAAATCAACAACAGTTTTAAATTCCTAACTTGAATTTTGAATTAAAGAAGGCAAGTACACTCACCACCACATACTCCCACGGCCCCGGCGAGGCTTGCCGCCAGCCTCACAGGTCCAACACAGAGCAGAAACCACAATCAACCACAAGCACTTCATTATTATGGGCGGGGGCACGATACATGAGCGCGAGCGATAGCCGCGAATGGCACTAACACTTTGACGGTGTTCCGACTGTCCGACTAAGGCGGGGTCGGGTGGTGGGAGGCCTCTACCTGCCGAAGCCAGCCTCTAAGTCCGATTGGTCTCGCGCCGCATTTTTTCCTATTCTTCACCTTGCTTAGTTCATTAGGTCGATTATGCAATTTTTGATCTTTTGTTGGTTAAGGCTGTTAACGCTGATTATTTGGACTTTGTTTGATGAGAAGATGCGTTGAGCGCTCGCGCCGATTTTTTTCTGTATTGTTACTAATATTTATTTTATAATATTATTTCCTAAGCAAGCCATTCTTATGGTAAGCTGTCGGCTTAATTCGTTTTGTAGCCATGCTTGCTACACCATGGGTGTCACTCCAACCTAGGTGGGAAGGGTTTTTTTAAAATGCGTCACCGATGTGGTGACTGGTTTGTGATTTTCTTAGTAATGGTCATATTTATTAATTCTCAAATTTGTATGTTAATCAGACTCGTGATCAAAATAAATGACCACGAGTAAATTTTACAACTAATTATTACCTCATTAAATTTCGAATGTAAAATGGTATTTTTTATCTGCACCAAAAATATTTATCATTTAATGAAACTCAAATTTGTCTCAATACTTACTAAAAATAAAAATCAACAACCTAAATATATTTTTATATTCTATATGATAAAACTCACGTTTGTGTAAATAATAACTAACTTAAATGAGTATTTTCTGATATTCTACAAGTTACTCAAACTCTAACTCCGTATTCAAATACTTCATAGATTTACAATTCCACGCACTGAATAATACAATCAATTATGAACTCTATTTTCACTACGATAAGATCTAACACAACCTACAAACTCATAATGATATCTTCAAGCAAACAGAACGGTCACTTAAAATAATAGGTATTTTAAGTGTTTGCTTAGCATTGCATCACTTTAACAAATATTACCAAATAAAGCTCTAAGCACCGAGCATAACTTAAGTACTTACTTAATAACAACTTAGAAATCTATTGCTTAGATTAAGTTCCTAGAACTCTAAGCGCTGTAAATGTTACAATGTATCTTGAATGTTACATAGAGGAACAGAATTCCCGGTGTTATATGGGAATGGGTTGGTATTTAGCAAATGTATATATGAAGATTTATGAATGATTTTGTTAAGAATTTAATAGGCTATTTAGAAACTTTGTTAGTCGTACGACAGTTGCTTTCAAACAATGTATTTTGTATGCTGAGACATAGAATAGTAAGTGTTCTTTAGGAATTAATTGTCTGAAAATTAAAATGATAATTATTGATTCAGTTCGGGCCCTGATAAGGCATTTATGAACATACATAGGGTATCAGACACTTCGGGTTGAATCAAGTGCCGACCCCACCAATGTATGGGATAAAGCCAGGGTGATAATATATTGCAAATTATTATCCTATGTAACATTCAACATATGTTGTAATCATTATATTCAAAGATGCACACAAAATCTTTACAAAAATATAGTCTTTGTGTTACTCTGACGTATAAGCTATATTATTGCAAGAATAAAATACATACACGTATATAAATATACACGTTTATAATATTAGTAGAATTATGATTAAAAATGATTATGAATTATTGAAAATATGAATAACTTCTTTCTATTTTTCTACGAATACAATTTTATAATCATCCAACATTTTAATAAAATTAAATCAATTATCAAATTCAAATTTATTTTATTTTATTTATTTAATAGGTTTACTAACAGTTGTTACATCTTTACATGATTATAAGATACATTTTGTTTATAATTATCTTAATGCACAACTAATTATAAGTAAACACATCATGTATACAATAACATTACAGTTTATATAAAATCTACATTGAGGAAATATTGGATTATGGCTATTTTAATTATTATTTCTAAGCACCTAAGCATCCCAAAACAATTATAGTATATACTCTAAAATACACTTCCGGAATGAAGCCAAAGACTGCAAGCCAATGTCCAGGCCGCTGCTGTCGTTCAATTATCTACTTAGTCGTGCTATTGGTGAGTTAGCACCCAGCTTTGTCCTCCGAAATGGTGGATGCAGCAGCATAATCTTAGTTTTTAGAACAGCTTTCGTCTTTATGGTAACTATAGATATACACTATACTTACAGTATTATTGCTTCTTTTAAAAGTTACATCTTTAATATTAAAAGAAGCAGATTACTTTCTTTATTAAAAGAACGGGAATAATAGGAATCAAAGTAAAGTAATAAACGAGATTGCGTACATTTCTGCACAAATGGTGAGTCATGGTGGGTGGGGCGCGTTTGACCAATCAGCGCTGAGGACGCGGCGTCGAGACCACGTGTGCGCCTACGCAGCCTATACTGCAGTAAAGCTTTTGGTATTACCGATTTTATTGTAAATTTAATATATAATACCCGCGGAATATTATTTGAGGACTTTCACATTTCAATTTGAGAAGTGGAATAAAATATTTACCCCTATATTTTTTAAAAATTTAATGATGACTAGCTGTGCCCTGCAGTTTAACCCGCCTGGATTAAATTCTATTTTGTTTTCTAAATACAAGCCTTAGTTACTCCTTGAAACATCAGCTATCTGCCAGTGGAAGTCCCGTTAAAATCCGAGCAGCCATTTCGGAGATTAGTCGAAAAAACAGACAGATAGGCAGACAGACAGAAAGATATTTTGAAAATTGTTTATTTAGATTAGTACTAGGTATTAGGTAAATATTTTGGAGTTAACAAGATCACATGAATATTGGTTTGGTTTCAACAATAAATCCTTACACATAATTTGGTAAAGAAGTAATATTTGTAATCTCGTCTGAAACTCTTCATTCAATTTTGAAACTTACATTAACACCAAGATTTGGATTGGACTTGAACAAAGGCTATAATATAATATAGGGGCTAATATACAATGTATTGATAATAATTGTTAAGAGCGAAGATAAAAATGTGAGATTTCACAAACATTTTTGTTTGAGCTACGAGACTTGCGTCCTTACAAAGACATCAACGCGAGCTGTCTACGAAGCGACGCACCGTGATCCATTCATAACTTAATTTTTACCCGACTTCAAAAAAAGAGCGGATTACCTAATGATATCTAAAGATTATCTAATAAAAAATTATGTTTAGGATATTTGCATCTATAATTTAACATGTATAGTCTATAAGATACAAATGCATATTTTAATTCGAGGTCACATGATACAACAAATCAATAAAGCTGAAGTGTTTTACGGTGAAGGAAAACATCGTGAAGAAACCTGCATATGTTTGAGAAGTAATTCAAAGACGTATGTATAGTGCCTGAGACAGCGATAGACTTATCTGTCGTTGACGTTGACGTTGGTACTTAATCATCTTCGGTGAAAAGTGGGTGTTGTTATTACATCACCTTTGCATACCCCTTCTTTGAACCTACATTGCTTTTAATCCCCAACCAAGTATGGTAAGCATTTGACCTAAATTTCAACCATGATTCAAAAATATATAAAAATTTATGACCGTTATTAAGGCCACTTTGACGACATTGACTTTGACAGCGAAAATCAATTTGAATAATTTGACATCTGCCGTCTAACCCCTCATACAAGGGTATTCACTTAAACCATGCAGCATATGACGAGCATATGCAGACAGGGCACGTGCTACGCTTAAGTTTATGTGACACTTGAAGTCGATTGTTTTAGCTTGTTGAGTTTCTTAAGTAGGGGAGGGAAAAAAAGAAAAAAGATATGCGGCTTTGCGCTATAAATAATCTTCAATACCTTAGACTAGTTGAGCTTCGCGGTTTTATCCGCGTTTAATTTAACTACAAGTAAAAGGATTTTTATTTTTAGTGCTAACAAAATAACATGGCTTTCGAAGGGTAAATACAATTTAATAATCAGTTCTCTTCATAATATTTGTAAATATAGAAAAGAGAGTGAGAGAGAAATCTCGGACTTGTTATATTATTTGTTGCAATTCTGGTCAGCATTTTAGAATAAATGATTATGCTCTCGCCATTTCAGAAGAGTCCCCGAAGGGGTCAGCAGAGGTGTTGTAACAATAACACCTACATTTCACCGTATATGATTCAGTGCCAGAGGGCGAGTCCATCGCCGTCTCAGGCACTATACATATGTCTTTGAATTACTTCTCAGATATATGCAGGTTTCCTCACGATGTTTTCCTTCACCGTAATGCACGTGGTGTGAAATCACTGCACATGCATTTTTAGAAAACTCATTGGTACAGGCCCCGCTGGGATTCGAACTTGCGTCGCTTGCGTAGCAGGATTTAGAGCAGTGAAAATATCGTGTGGCATTCTACATATGTCTGAAAAGTAATTCAAAGACGTATTTATACTCAGCCTCTGTCACGTTGGCACTTTAACATATTCCGTGAAATGTGGGTGCTGCTGTTACAACACCTCTGCTTACCCCTTCGGGGACCCTTCCCATATTCCACATAATAGTCATAATAAATTAATTTCACAGTAGTGGAGATAATAGTGCCACTTATGTTTTGTTACCTTACATTTTAATGTTTCTTTCATGCATTTAATGGAACTGTAAAATACTTTAAAATAATAAGCTTCGCCTTTTCAAAACAATTAAACCGAACCACATTGTCAAAAATCAATGGAATGCCTTCACGCTGATAGAATCGTGCCATAATTCTGACTTTTGCCAGTCGCATTTCAAACACTTATAACACCCGTTTTCCATGAACCTTATCTGTGAGTGTACAAAGTTAATTATACAATGGCACAGTTGCCATTCTTCCGAACCGTGGAATCGGATTCATTCACTGAAACAGGAGTAGCGTCGACAAAAGAGGCCGTGAAATTAAGACTAGTGAAAATGAATAAAGGCTCATTACGAGCATTTTGAGCATTGTGTTACGACTGTGGTGTTATGCGAATTTGTACTTTAGATCTATACTATTATGGTTTGTTTAGGCGAGGATAGTTTGGCAGTAAAGTTTTTCACGCCCGGCTTGAGTCCAGTCGATAATCGACAATAGCAGTGCTAACTTAAAGAATTGTTCATCGTTTTATTACCTACCAGGTGATGTTCTGTTTGCTGTTTCTAACAAAACTTGATATCGCCTTTTTAATACGAAGAAGATATTTTTAATTCGATAAATATATATTTAAGCATCATTATTGCCTCTAATACTTATTTCATTAAAGCAGATTTATTTTCATACATATCCTTCCATGGGATTTTCAAACTATTCATGCAAGCTATCTATTAGTAATTGAATAAATAATGCTTTCGTATTGTAGAAATATTTTTAAGGTTATTTATTTAATTAAGACGCATGCTTGAAACTTATAACATACAAGAACATAGGTATAAAAAAACATATTTTTGTTGTCTGATCACTCTTAAAAATACTAATAGATGATTTCTAAACTGAATCATAGGCAGATAACTGATATTATAATATGATAATTTAGAGTAAAATGGGACGCTTAAATATTAATTTATAAAGAATGATTGAGAATTCGAGCTAAATACAATACAATTTTTAAGGTTTTCATTTGTCCTCTGATCTATCTAAGTACTAGGGCATCATTATTTTCAAGAGATAGCTTCAATGATTTTCAACTATTTGTGCGCATCATATCGTAATATTTATACCAGTGGGTACCTTAAAATGTATTGATAATTGACTGTTCTCCTTCCGGGGACCAATAGACCCACATAGGGGCCCAAATCTACAACTTTCATTCTAAGGGATGAATATTGGGGGCCCAGTGGGTCCAGATCCGTTAGAATGTTTGTTGAAGGGCTGTCACTGACGTTCTTTTCGACCCTGTAACTAAATAGATGACATAACTCCTGTCTGCCGTACCTTCTCTTGCCTACCGAAGCATCGGGTGCTCATCCCCAGTACAAAACACAAACAAAAGGATGCTAAAAAATAAACATCAGAAAAACATCACCGTTTCACATCCACTTTCCCATCCCTGGCTTATCATTCTAAGACAATACAAAATACACAAATATGTTCTATACACCAAAACTTTACGCCAATCTGAAATCAACTTTGGCTATCAATATTGAGGGCTTAAAATCGTCTGCTACAGCCAAAATGGTTACCATTTTCACTGATACACTTCATTGTGAGTTTATTGCACGTAAATATTGAATTTTATTGTATTTACGGATAAGTTTTGGTATAAGACGGTCGGTGTGGTCGCCTCCCATAGAGACATGAAAAAATAGCCCTTACCATCCGCCCCTTGTACTATTAGAGTTTATGGTATTTGGCTGACGTCGGGGAATTGTTACACAGCTGCCAAAATCGTCACTTGTGACTTGATGATTTATCTATGACACGGCACAATTCTTTTATATTTTTTAACTAACTGTGCCTCGCGGTTTCACCCTATAAAATAAAACAATATTTTAGTAATAGCTATAAGTCGAGCCATGGTGGCCCAGCGGGGTGATTTCACACGACGTGCTTTACGGTGAAGTAACACATCGTGAGGAAACCTGCATATATCTCAGAAGTAATTCAAAGACGTGTGTATATTGCCTGAGACGGTGATGGATTCATCAACTTTCACGTTGGCACTGCCTACCCCTTTGGGGAATACAGGCATGAGCATATGTGTATATGTATATGTATAATTATATTTTTCTTCAACAAAATCTTAATATACTCCTTATAATATCAATTATCTGCCAGTGTAAGTCCCATTAAAGTCGATCCAGCCGATAACATTTGAGAACACGCAAAGAAACTAACAGACAGGAAAGATGTATAAATGAGCACAGTATATACTTTCACGTGAATCTCAAAATCTGTTAAAGTTCAATTACAAACAGATTCTTCAATTTTATTTATGTGTATAGATGTAGATAGAAAGAAATCTTCGATGTCATCTCCAGTTAATCCCTTCGTTATTTCATGGTTGGGAGGCTGTATTGAGATGTGCTTTGGTTAATTTTAAGTTGGTGATGATGCACTATTGGAATGGTAATGAAATGTTTACTAATTTACTTTTTGTGACCGTCTCATGAAGAGATAGAAATTGATATGCTACCAAATTATGTGCGTTATCGTCGTGACACTACTATCTGACCGAGTGTATGAAATATACAGGGATTATCTGGAACAAACAGACAGACTGACAGACACAGAGTAAATTAAATCTTTTTTTCTTTTTATCTCTTTCATATGCATTTTGTGAAAAGCCGTTAATTTGGATCTTCTTCTTAGTCGTAACCTCAAGACTGAGGGACGTGACCTTGGTGCGACGTCTGCATTAACATTGCTTTCCAAGCCTCTATATTTTGTGCCATCTGGATGGTAGCCTGAAGAGTAGTCCTCGTTGCAGCCTGGGTCGCATCCGTCCATCGTGTTGGCGAACGACCCCTGCTTCTTTTGCCCTCGACCCGTCCCGTAATCATCAGCCTTTCCAGGCTGTCTGGATCGCGTCGTAATTTGTAATTTGGATCAGACACTTCGATTTTATTTATCAGCATAGACATAAATATACCAGTCTATGTATAGATATAAAGAACCGTGGTGGCCTTGAGGTTTGAGCAGTCGCCTGCTACGCAAGCGACGCAAGTTCGAATCCCATAGGGTCTGTACCGCTAAGTTTTTCTAAAAAAACTTATGTACAGTGATTTCACACCACGTGCTTTACGGTGAAGGAAAACATCGTGTGGAAACCTGCATATTTCTGAGAAGTAATTCAATGACGTATGTAAAGTGTCTGAGGCGGCGATGGACTTACCATCTGTCACGTTGGCACTTAATCATCTTCGGTGAAAAGTGGGTATTGTGATTACAACACCTCTGCCTACCCCTTCGGAGAATACAGGCGTGAGCATATGTATGTATGTATAGATCGATTTGATTTATAAACCAGCGATTGCCCTTTGCTCCTTTTTGTCTATGAATACATAAATTACTAATGTTAGAATCATCTAGTAGCACTAAAATAAAAAACACAAAATATTCTCCCCGTGAGACCGCGAGAGCACGGAGGTCTATTCCGACATTCATCTCAAACCGTGAGACAGTCGAACTTGAGGATTTCGAATTCATTTCGCATTAGCGCAACATCTCGCCGACCTGTTAATGGTCATCCGAACATTGTTTTCGGCGTCGCAAAAACTGTTAAAAAAAATATTGAGACATCGAAATTCCTGTCTGCATTTAGACGCGATAAAATCACCGCCCTCGAATGATATATCGAGATCTTTTAGACTAATAGCATTTTAATATCACGGCTTAGTCATTCTGAATATGGCTTTTGATAAAAAGTTTGTGGCTACGAACAAAAAATCTAGAATAAAAATTGCTTCGAAACTAATTACCGATTGTGGTGCTTGAGACTTAATTTGTTAAATTGATACTGAGATAAACTATGATGGAGTTTTGTATCGAGCAATATTTTATAACTAACTTTTACCTGCGATTGACACTGCAACCGAAATTACTCACACCTTGCGGCTTTGTATTAATTTGCATAATCATTGAGTATGAGTCACAAACAAAAAATATTTTATAATTCGTTGACTGACAGAGATCCAGAATGTGATTAATTATTACTAAATTAACTATACGTATCTAGGTCTCGCCCGCAGCTTCACCTGCGTAGCAGTAGATTTCGCATACAAATGTTGCCCTATGTAACCCCTTCAGAGATGGAATTTTGGAAAAAAAATTCTTAGTGGACGCACTGATAAGCAGTCACCTGGTACGCATGTGACGCAAGTTCGAATCCGGCCTGCACCAATGAACTTAGCTAAAAACTTAAGTGCAGTAATTTCACCACACGTGCTTTACAGTGAAGAAAAACATCGAAAGGGAGCCTGCATATAATTTTTTTTTTATTTATATAGAAGATAGATTTAACACAAGGGGACGGCTAAAGGGCAATTAAAAAAAATGTAAAGCAAGTCGCGGATAACAGCTAGTGGTAATATAATAACATTTCTGACAAATAGTTGGTAACGTTTCGCCTCGAGGCGTCAAATAAAATTCGCTTTCATTACGGATCACGCGAGGCAAAAACCACAAGAACTAGTTTTCGGATAATTGGCTCGGATCATCTAGTGCACATTGCCAAGGTCGAGCTCACAACCTTGGACAAGTCCGCTCTTGATTCGGATCACAACCTCTAAAATGCTGCATGCATTCAAATATATCGCATCACACCTTTTTGACAGTACTTGTTCATTATTAATTGAATGAACAAAAAAATGTTATCATTGTGTAAATATCAAATTTGTTGTAAAATTTATATAAAGTTATTTTGCATATTTTGGCTAATATTTGTCTTTTTTATTATATGTATATTAAACAAAACTAGACGTCACGCGTCAATTAGTTAATTATTAGTGAGTGATAATGTAAAAAAATTAAATGGTGAAAGAATTTATAAAATCGGTCCAGTACTTTTTGTGCCAATTCGTTACAAACATACAGATATGGATTGAACAAAATTATGTGATTATTGTGTAATTATCAAATTTGTTATAAAATGAATATAAAGTTATTTGGCAAAGAAGTATGTGATTTTTCTTTGGCTAATCTTTGTTTTTTTTTACATACATATGCTCACGCCTGTATTCCTCGAAGGGGTAGACAGAGGTGTTGTAATCACAACACCCACTTTTCACCGAAAAAATATTAAGTGCCAACGTGACAGATGGTGAGTCCATTGTTTTTTTTATTATACTTATATTAAAAAAAAAACAAACGGAATGAGAACATTCTTTTATTTTTTGAAGTAGCTTAAAAACTGCTGAAGTTATTTAACCAGATGGGCTGTGGCTTTAGGCGCGTCACTAGTCATATTTTTATATACTTTACTATATGTGTGTATGTCACAAGCAACCCTAAGCCTAACCAGTAATTGGATGGGTGACCACCCGAGTTCCCTCCATGCCTCGGAGAGCACGTTAAGCCGTCGATCTCGGTTGCAAATTTATCATCTTTGGCAATCGTTACAGGTCAGTCGGAGGCCTAAAATAGTCTGACAACTGGTTTAACCCAGATCACAGATTTTCCTCGTTAAAGAGGTTGCGAAGGTCAGATGGCAATCGCTTCGTATAAAAATCAGGTGATCAGCCACATCGGGTTGAATCAAGTGCCGACCCCAACAATGTATGGGATAAGGCCAGGGAGATGATGATGTGTGTATGTCACTGAGCTCCTCATAAATGGCTGGACCGATTTGAATGTTTTTTTTTTGTATGCGTTGCGGTGGCGCCCTGTATGGCTTAGATTCACAAATCAGCCCGTTAGATGCTGCTGCAGACGCTGCAGTCGATATTTAGGTTATTTATTATGTCTATCAAATAGCAACATTTTAGCTCTCCTCATATTTTTGTATGGCCGGGGGCAAAGTTTGGTTGGGAAGGCTATTAAGAGATATTTAGGATTCCTACATTAGGTACAAGATCAAAATTAAGTTTGTTTAATACCTGGCCGGCAATATATCATGTTCTCTCAAAATATTTATGGTTTGATTCGATTTTTTTGGGTTATTTGGTTAGCCATCCGTCAGGTATATAATATTAATTATAATATATTTTTATCCTAAAGGAACAGGATGTAAGCTTGCAAAGGTTATTAAAAAACTTGGAAATCAAATTTTTTGGTAAGAATAGTTTAGCATAGATCAAGCAATAGATCACCTATTAAGAACTTCTGATCAAAGCTCAGAAGTTCTTAATAGGTTAGTCTGTCTGTTTTTTTCCGGGCAATCCCTAAAACGGCTGGACCGATTTTAATGGATAACTATCACTGACAGATCGCTAATGTAACAAGAAGTAACATATGCTACATTAATAAAAAAAATATAGGCGTCCACGAAATAAAGCCTTTACCATAAAATTTTGTCTACGCGGGTGAAACCACGGGACACACCTACTTTATAATACGCACACTCACACATACACATAAATACACCCCCAAAAACACCTATTTACACGAACACTCGAACACACATACCCAAACATAGTTATTATTATTATTAAATACTTGTGCATTATTTGTCATACGCCTTGTTTCTTTCTCATCTGCCTTGTGTAATTTAATCTAGTTTTACTTATTTCAAGGAGTCTGCTTTTAATTTCAATTGAAATATAAAATTAAGGTTATTAATGTATACCAACTGTACAGCGGTATGTAAACATGCGGTGTTCACCTTTAAGTAGTTGTACATTTAGCTTCATATAAATATTGTCGTTTGATTATGTGCATGTAATCCTAATAAATATATAAATAATATTAGCAATGCGAGTTGGTGACGTTTATAGAAGCTTATTTGCCTGACTTTAAGCTTGTTTGCCAACTTCGTAGTTAAAAAAAATATAGGTATATATTTTTTTAGTGTTATGTAGTGACTCCCAAAGCATTTCCATATTATCCAGCTACGAGCAGAGAGCCACATTGCGGTAATTGATCCGTCAAGCATCCGCGGACCACCGGCGTATCGGCACAACACGTTATTTTGCCAGCTTGCCCTATACACAGACGAATTAGTATTTAGAGAAGACAATTTAAATTTAACAGATATCTCTGGTGGCCATTGATTAGAAATTCAAAATTGGAAATTTTCTCACAATATCTTCGCCGCGAAGCATATTGGAAAAAGTACTCGCAGTTGGTAGGAGGAGTTACCTCCACTACTTTACAGGTCAAAACGGCTTGACCCAAGGACCTCCAGGAGAGCTCAAACTTAAGCAACACAGCTCAGGGTGCCGGTGCGGGGCTCGGACCTCGGCTTAGGGCCTTGCTGGGAGATAAGCTAGGGAGCTGGATTTGAGTGGTGAAAGCACTTGATGTTGAATCAGAATAGACCGCTCGGCCAAGAACTTGCGTCCCTTTCATCCAAAATATCTTGGTCATCACCTCCCTGCTTACACAAAAATCAAAGACTCACTGCCTATCCCGGACGCAGACAGAATAGAGAAAAATAATTTTTTTTAGGAAACTCATTGGTACAGACCTTGCTGGGATTCGAACTTGGTTTAGATGACTACATAAAAATGTTGGCCTTACTGCAAACGTCTGAGAAAAAAAATCAAAGACTCACTGCCCCGAAGCAGCCAGAATAGTGGAACTGAAGAAAGAGAATTTTCGTAATATAAAGTGTATTATTAAATTAGCACCTTCTAATAGAGTTCTTTAGTCTACAAGTCGGTGAACACGAAGTATGAGTGGTAACACAACAGTACCCCTATCACGGGTTTGTCACTATTTTCGTAATCTATACTCGCTAGCGTCACTCGCAATATTTGTCTACACTAATAATATCATAAAGAGGAAAACTTTGTTTGTTTGGTTGTAATGAATAGATTCAAAAACTACTGGACCGATTTAAAAAAATTCTTTCACTATTGGATAGCTACATCTTCAGCGAGTAACATAAGCTTTATTTTATCCCCGTACTCCCACGGAAACGGGAACTACGCGGGTGAAACCGCGTGAGGTCCGCTAGTATGAGATATTTTAGTTCTTCACGTCACCGCTGGGAGTCGCTGTACAATTTCTCATACTAATTCCGTGGAGACGCTAGCGAGTATAGATTACGAAAACGATAGCAAACCCGTGATAGGGGTACAGAACACATTTTAATATAATTAAGATGTGCTCAAGTTCGCACCGCTCGACCACAACTAATTTATTATACAAATTTTAGTGCTGGGGCTAAAATGTTGCCCGATTGCTTCTTTAATAGATCTTTAAACTCGTAAATCAATTAATATTGGCGACGCCATAGAACAATTTGCATTTTACTATGTTGCTTACGAATTTCTTTGTAGCTAGCGATTTCACCCGTGTAGGTCTCGTTCCCGTGGGATTAACGGGATAATTTTTCTTAAATCATACACACAAACCTATCCTCTTTGTGATATAAGTATAGACAACTGGTTCCGTCCCGAAATATGAGCGTTGACCTAGAAAGCGCAGTAGTAATTTTATAAGTATCTCCCTCATCATCATCTCCCTGACCTAATCCCATACCTTGTTAAGGTCGGCACTTGATTCAACCCGATGTGGCTGATCACTTGATCTTCATACGAAACGACTGCCATCTGACCTTCGCAACCCCTTTTACTAGGAAAATCTGTGATCTGCGTTAAACTAGTTGTCGGACTATTTTAGGCCTCCAACTGACCTGTAACGATTACCAAAGATGATAAATTGGAAACCGAGACCGACGGCTAGAGGTAAGGTTGCTTAACTGCGCTGATCGAATGATATGCGCAATAACAACTGTGCCACGAGCTCCTCATATAAGTTTTGCTCTGGCTGTCTGTATTCTTAAGGTCGTGAGGAAATGCTGGAAGTATGCGTTAGCCTTTACAGTCAGATCATACACACAAAAAATTCAGTTCTTCTTCTACAATGCAACATAAAAGTAACCTGGGGGCCGACCACCATCGATTTAAGCAAAGCGTCTTAAGAACTTCTGAGCTTTGACGTTTAATTTCGGCACCGTAAAATTACTAAACTGTAGGTGGTAGGCCCCTACGTGAAGAGTAAACAATACGATTTTAATCTAAACTGTGAAATATTTTAGCATTTCGTTGAGTTAGCAATCGTTTGATGTAATGTAATCATATTCATTTACAAATAGCGTTTGTTCTTTACCGTTTAACAGTTATAATAATTTCCTTAACTGTGAATGAAACTCACCATTTACCGTGTTGAGCTGAACTATTTACTTTGAATGCTTATATTAACGGTTTCAGGGCCGGATGTTAAAAAATGTAAAGCGGTTATTTATTAGGATTATGATTTTGAACGTACAGTGTTACTCAGAATTTGAAGTAGGTAAATATTATCGGCAGTCCAAAAATACTTTGTTTAGAAGGGTCTGACTGACTGACTTTTTCATTGCATATGTTTGGCACAGAGGATCTGTTGATGCTACATATCACTTTAAAAATCCAATAACCCCGTCCGTTAGGCCGTGATGGCCTCGGAGTTTGAACAGTCGCCTGCTACGCAAGCGACGCAAGTTCGATTCCTAGCGGGGCCTGTACCAATGAGCTCCTCTAAAAACTTGTGTACAGTGATATCACACCACGTGTTTTACGGTGAACCTGCGGTGAAACATCGTGAGGAAACCTGCATATGTCTGAGAAGCAATTCCAAAACTTATATATAGTGCTTGAGACGGCGATGGACTCACCCTCTGTCACGTTGGCACTTTATCATATTCGGTGAAATGTGGGTATTATTGTTACAAAACCTCTACTTACCCTTTCGGGGACCCCTCTGGGATGGCGTGAGCATATTTATGTATTTAACAGCTGTGCCCTACGGTTTCTGTTCTGCGCTGGAATGGCTAGACTGACTTTAACGGGACTTTAACTGGCAGATAGTTAATATTACAAGGAGTATCTAAGGCTACTTTTAATTAAAAAATAAATAGGGTTCCGCAGAAATGGAATTAAATCTACGCGAGTGAACCGCAGGGCACAGGTAGTGTATTTCTAAAAAGTCTAGATCTTACAACCTTAACAGCTAGTCCTAGGGACATGAAATCTAGAGGGTAAGCTTCTCGTTCATTGTGCCCTCCTCCCATTAAAAGGTTAATAGAAAGCTAAATTTTATTTCTACAATCTCAAGGACCTCATAAGTCTACCACCCAGCGACAAAGCCGAACATTTGCGGTATTTCCGATTACCCAAATTCATTATATAAAATGCCGTAAACCAATGAAGATATTAGCATAAATTACGATTCTTATCCGTAACCGCAACCGAAATTAGGTAGGCATTAATTGTGCGTGTGGTCACATGAACAAAAACATGAATATTAAAATCGATGTTACGGAATTTGATATGGGTCGGAGAGATCTATACAGGTATGTAAAATTGAAGTGTTTGTTTGTATTGCAAAAATAACAACTTTTTGCTGAATCCATATTCGAAAATTGCCATTCGTTACAGCCCAGTACGTGGCGGAGTAGGAGGAGGAGGAGTAGGAGGCATACGAGAGTCTAACAACTGGTTTAACCCAGATTATCGACTTTCCTCGTAAAAGGGATTACGAAGGTCAGATAGCAGTGGCGTCGTTTAAAAATCAGGTGACCAGACACATCGAGTTGAATCAAGAGCCGGTCCCAACAATAAGGTCTAAGGGATATTAGAAAATTTAAACAAAATAATTATGACTTTTTTTACACCTGATTCAACTGTATGAAATGCTTGGACCGATTTGAATCGGACTTTGACTAGCAGTTAGCTGAAATTTCAAACTTCGTTGTCAATTTCAACGACGATTAACGCTAAGTCTATAAACAATACATATGCTCACGCCTGTATTCCCTGAAGTCCATTGGTGGTGAGTCCATCGCCGTCTCAGACACTTCACATACGTCATGGAATTACTTCTCAGAAATATGCAGGTTTCCTTCACCGTAAAGCACGTGGTGTGAAATCACTGTACATAAGCTTTTTAGAAAAAACTAATTTGTACAGGCCCCGCTGGGATTCGAACTTGCGTCGCTTGCATAGCAGGCGACTGCCCAAACCTCAAGGCCACCACGGTTCTTCATACACTCGGCTCTATAAACAATGTCATCAATTTAGTACAGTCACATAGAGAAATATCATAGAACCCTATAACATTTGAATTGGATAGTAAAACTCTTAAGAATACACCACACAGCGTGTCAAATTCCCTTTCCAAGCCAAATCAATAATGATAAAATGACCAAATAAAAAAAATCTCTCACTGAAAGTTAAAATTAAGTATTTCTACACAGCCTTCAACAATAATAGAGTTATCAAAATCGTCCATCGAATCCCATAGGCCCTAATAGCCGACACCGTGTTTAAGTAAAAACCCCCGACGGGTCACTTTCAAGCGTGTGAATCTTTGAAATTCGATCGGGAGTCCAAAAAAGGAAAAAAAGCGAGAAATGAACGCCATTGAAGAAACATATCGTAATGTTACTGTGGGAGCGAGCGCCACTCTTGTCGTAATAATGAGTCGGTATTTCATATAATGGACTACAAGCGCGCTCGTAAGCTTTCCATGTAAATGATATTTTTCTTTAATCAAATTTTTTCGAAATAGACACAACCATCCTTTTTTTAAACAAGTTTTACAGATAAATAAAATGCAACTGTCTGTTTGTAGTTCCGAATGAACAGCCTTTTACTATTATTATTATGAGCCAGTTCCCCATTTCCATCCCTTGCGATCCAGTCTTTAACTACATAAAATAAAAAAAGATAGTTTTTATGGTTAATCTTATATAGATAAAGCAGCTAGTTAAATATATTCTCTATGAATCTTTACTATTTATATGAGAAATTTATTCTTTCACTTCAAGTGTCAAGGGACTCTGATATTTAGGATTCTATTTTCCCTTAAATATAACCCTAGGTATATCTAAAGCTCAATTTATGCCATGTACAAGGCCATGGCCAAAATCGAATTTGAATGTCATCAACATTTATTGGAATTTGAAGTGTCTAAAAAAATAATATTGGCCGATATATAATTGAAATGCAGCTTATTATTCACGTAATCACGTTTTATATTTAAAAAAATATTCAAAGACAAATGAAGATAAGTAAACAGTATGGCGATTACATGAAAGTGAGTTATTGGTAACTAGTCCACAGATGTAAAATATATATTGAACATTAAAAACGTAATTAACGGTTCTCTGCTCGACAGTACTTCCAGAAATGACACGTCTCACTTCGTTATTACTTATTTCCATTATAATTAGCTTCTTCAGCTTGTCCAAATATTTACGGACCATTTCAAGTTAGGTACAAACATATAAAAAAGTATAATACATGCCGTTTATGTAAAAATGTAATGTGACGCAAAACTTTCACTGCAAATGTTACCGTTTGGTATTTAAAGGGCTTAATTAATTCTTTCAGATTTATCTTTAAGTATTTAACCTCACCCTCTAAAGCATTTTGATATTTAAAAATTACGTAAGTCTTCTTTGCAGTAAACTGGCTTTCATACATCACTTACTATACTTATTGATCGTGTTATTGATTGGTAAACTTGTACTGTGAAACGTGGTAGCCCAGTGGTGGCGTAGTCGTATGCTACGCAAGCGACGCAAGTTCAAACCCTATGCATATGAAAGAATATACGGTACAGACATGAAAAAACCAATTTTTTCTCTGTCTATTTTTACCGCTTATCTCCGTAACGGCTGGACCGATTTTAACGGGACTCCCAAAGGCAGATAGCATTTGTACAAAGTGTCACTAAGACTACATTTATTTACAAAACAACATTAGGGTTCCGCAGATCACCCATTAAATTAAATCTACTCGAGTGAAACTTCAAGGCACAGGGTAAATCTAAATATATATCACTCAAAAGTTAGTAATATGATCTATCAACGCACAGCCCAAACCACTGGACGGATGGGGCTGAAATTTGGCATGCAAGTAGATGTTATGACGTTGGCATCCGCTAAGGTAGGATTTTGATTAATTCTACCACCAAGGGGATAAAATAGGGGATGAAAGTTTTTATGAACTTTGTCAATTTAAAACCGATATTATATAAAACTAAATCTACGCAGGTGAAACCGCGGGCCACAGCTAATAAATAAGTTAAGAAACAGAGATCCCTTATTCCATGATATAACGTCAATAACCCCACTTATCTCAGAGAAAACCCGACAAAGGTATCAACTTTTGACAAACCAAATGTACTTATTTTCTTGTATCTCAATACCTTTTTATGACACGACACTGCTACTGAAAGCGAGACGTTATCGTGTCGTAAACCCGAAGGAGTGTAAGATCGTGAGGTTATAAACATACCCTCAGCTTTAATGTTCAACATGTTTGTAAATATTTTGATGTTCAACAATAAATTATTAGAACACAGCGATTTTACGATCCCTCAAATCGTATTAACGCTCTTTTTAATGGTATTATACGATTTTTTAATCTGTTGTTTTCATTAACACGGTAATGTGTGTATAAAAAACGCTTAATTAAGTATTAAGTAGTGTATCGTTTCGTAATAATAACGATGGTTTTGTCAAAGGTATAATATATTTAATTAAGTAGTAACGTCATCATCATCTCCCTGGCCTTATCCCATATACTGTTGGGGTCGGCACTTGATTTAACCCGATGTGGCTAATCACTTGATTTTTATACGAAGTGACTGCCATCTGACCTTCGCAACCCCTTTAACGAGGAAAATCTGTGATCTTGGTTAAACCAGTTGTCAGGCTATTTTAGGCCTCCGACTGACCTGTAACGACTGCCAAAGATGATATATTGACAACCGGGACCGACGGCTTAACGTGCTCTCCGAGGCACGGAGGGAACTCGGGCGGTCACCCATCCAATTACTGGCTAGGGGTAGGGTTGCTTAACTTCGCTGATCGAATGATATGCGCCATTACTCACTAACTAATTAAGTAGTAACGTAACCTATTAAATAACGTAGACATCATTCTCTACGTTTTTTTAATAGGTGGTACGATGAAATTTAATCTTATTTAATCACTAGCTGTGCCCCGCGGCTTTAGATAACACTTTTTTCACCAAAAAAGCAGTGGTGGCCTTAGGGTCAGAGCAGTCGACTGCTACGCAAGCGACGCAAGTTCGAATCCCAGCGGGGCCAGTAACAATGAGTTGTTCTAAAAAAAAAATTATGTTCAGTTATTTAACATCACGTGCTTTACGGTGAAGGAAAACATCGTGAGGAAACCTGCATATGCCTGAGAATTAATTTAAATACTTATGTTTAGTGCCTGGGACGGCGATGGACTCACCCTTTGTCACGTTGGCACTTGATCATATTCGGTGAAATGTGGGTGTTGTTGATACAACACCTCTGCTTACCCCTTCTGGGATGGCGTGAGCATATATTTTTTTTTTTACCATACTTTACATACATTTCTTCTAGGTATATAACAATGAAATACACGTTCCAGAACGCATACCCACTAACTACCTTCACACAAAACCATTTGAAATTTCGTATTTAAATGGTTACTTGAGTTTCCAAGAAGCTTATCAGGGCATTGTTTGGGGTGAAACTGAAGATTGGTTACGTCTGTACTTTTACGACCCAATGCCGACAATGGTATATTATCTAAATCCTTTTAAAATTACACCAAACATGGCCACAGTGATCAACACTTTCGTTTTTATACAATGAAGTCGGTTAAATGCTTATGACGTCATATGTCTTGGGATTCATTGTTTTAAGAACTACGCTTATTCTTAGAATAATAAGAGTTATATTTCCACAAATAACTGCGTTATAAACACTCATAACTTCCATCAGCGACCCCAAAAGGAATATAATACATTTAACTTTACATGAACCTTATTTATTTACAAGCTGTGTCCCCCGTAGATTTCATTTCATGAAATTAATTATAAATATATCTATATAAATAATTTCGCGGAACAATTTTTTTTTAAAAAGCATAACTTACTCTTTCTAACATTAGCTATCTCTGCCAGTGATAGTCGCGTTAAAATAAGTCTAGCCGTTTCGGAGATTAGCCGGAACAATCAGACAGACTGACAGTTTTTAAATGTTCACCGTATATACTGGCATATCCATTAAGTGAAATCTAATTTCTAATTACAAACAGACACATCAATATTTTATTTATCAACATGTACAGATGCAAACAACACGAAGCGTTGTGAGAGCGGGTCGCTAATTAACTATAAGGGAACTATATAAATATTACGATATTAAATCAAATTAATATAATCTAAGGTTCTCATACAGTAACTTAAAACTTACATAACTTAAAACCTTAAAAATATAATCTTATACCTAAAAACCTTAAAAAATATAATCTTATAACTAAAATTTATTATTTAAGGGTAAGGTTCCGAGGACACTGGCAGCATTCACCCTTTGAAAATTAAATTATTATTATTATAATTAAGACCAATGTTTGTGGAAAAGGGTATTCCAAAACTCAACCCCTAAAGGGGTCAGATGGTTGGTTGAAAGTTTGCATGTAAAATTTTACTGCCACGCAAGCAAAACTGCAGGCGGAAGCTGCCTCATATAATGGTAGTTTGTGTTACATAGTGTAACTTAAAAAATAAACCTTTCGTTATCTGCTAACTGTTTATTAAGCCAACTTCAAAGGTGAGCTATAAAACTTTATTGGCAGAACAACAATTTGTGGCCCCATATTACAATTCAACCCTTAGACACGTTCGCACTTGCTCCCTTTACACAATGGCCGTAAAACCCATATGGTAAAGTTACCTCTAAAGGATTAGTAGAACATTTTATGACTTGAAGTAAATATTGTTGAGATTATTTCGATCACCGATTGTTCATATTTGGAGCAAACACAACTGTTTATTGTTGTACTGACTTCTAAGGAAGAGTTTCGAAATACAGACTAGATACTTGGTATTTGTTATCTTCAGGAATAATCTATACAGATAAATAAAATTGAAGCGTTTGTTTATAATTACACCAAAACAACAGATTTTACACTAAATGCATTTGAGAGTATATATGACTCTCAGTCTGGCTAATATCCTATCAATCAATAATAATGTTACAAGAAGTAAGAGCATTAAGTCTACGCGAGTGAAACCGCGTGGCACAGCTTGTTATTATTAAATAAGGTTTATTTATAATTAAATAAGTTTAAAGGTACGGCCTTATGCAGCTGCTCGACGCTCGTTTTCAGCGATTGGCATTTTAAATTTCCCGCGACTCAAAAACAACGTCATGCAGCCGCTCCTTTCACGTATCGCTACATATCACGTGACCACACTGTCACCGTTCCTCTGTATTCTGTATTATAAATTATGCCATATAAACATTCTTATTTACTACTAGCTGTGCCCGCGTTGAGTAAATTTTATGTGTGACCCACGGAAACATAATGGTTATAAAAAAAATGTTGTTTAAGTTGCTCCTGTAATATTCGCTATCAGTCAGTGAAAGTCCCGTTAACATCGGTCCAGCTGGAACAAACACACATACAGACAGATAGACAGAGTTTTTTTTTAATTCGTTTTTTTATTGTCAATACCGCCTATACTTTCATATTATGTATTCAATGAAAAGCTAAAGTGAGTAATTTTGTAATCACAAACAGACACTTCAATTCTATTTATCTGTATAGGTGTATATATTATCCATCATAATTTCGACATTAGAAATTAAATTCGATCAAAATACAAATCGATATTAAAAATGCGATTAATAGTTCAGTTGTCACAACCTGAGCCGCAGAACTTTGATCGAAAGAATGAAAAAAATTAGAGACAGCTAATACAACATCATTACACCTCCCGTGAGAGGACCACTCAGGTAGGTCAAAAGCACCAATATTAATAAAGACCCCAACATCGAGAAAAAAAGATAGAAAAAATAAATAACGATTCATACATCGTAATTAATCTTTGGATCACACAATGCGTGATAATAGCTTACTCATTTTGGCAATGTTGAAATATAGAGAGGACAAAAAATAAACGTGAAAGAACAATATTAACAAATTAGGCGACAAACTCGGCACATTTTTGATGTATATTACGGTGTTTAAGATTGTTTTGTGGCTTCAAATTATTGATGCACTGGGCGGGGCGTTAGGGATGGCGTCTTGCATTCCATTGCAATGGTCTATCGATATTTAAAGTATCGATGACGATATTAAGTGTGTAAGTGAAGTTTAATTTTATAAGGAATTAACAATGATTTATTATAAAACAGAGCTAATACTAGTGAAATAAAAATGAATAATAAATAAAACACGGAATATAAATTTGTGTCTGCAGGAACGGTGTTTAGCAAGCTGGCTGCATTACCTTGTTAGATATTTATATAAATTTCAGATTAATACAATTCTGGCGGCCTTTAGTTAAGATAACGAGACTTCTTTGTGATGCCTATGTGTGGTACGAAAATTAGTTACTATAGTTCAAATAAGAATTTAGATAAAGATGAAGTGCATGGTAGATGACGGATGACGGAGATGTATGCAGAATTAATTATTATTTACATAAGTAATTTATCTATCTTTTATTCGACTACTTCTAAAAACAAATCAAAACATAATAATTATTCCATAACCCACAAACATATTCCGTAAACAAAATCGTAAATCTATCGACAAACATTTTCCCCACACTATCTAAGCCACAATTTCTTAGATGAAAATCAGATGAGCGTCACGAATGGACCTGAATAAGTGGAGAGCAATCCCTCCGGGAAACTATTCCTTGCATCTGTTCCTCTCTCTCACACTGTGTTAGAAGGAGATGTGCATAAGAATTTTATTAAAGCATCAACGTCTGCAGTCTTCATTATCAACGTGTGAGTCCGACACTGCTTTCACACTAAAAACGAATGAATGAACGAATGTTACACAATATAAATATGGTTCTTTATGGACGTTTTTTCAGACTCTTTTTAATTTGGTTGAGTTATGTGGGTTTTTAATTACGGTTTGGTGATTAGTATTAAAATATGCTTTTAAGTTTTAAACGATTTAGCGAGTGGCGTATTCTTGCGGGGGAACTAGTTACATTTTCGTATACCATATATTAAAGTAGGTAGGTATTAGTAGGCAGGTACTTGGGGGGCCAATTCTGACTCTCTCGTAGGTCTTTTGGTCTCAAGCACTACAGATGAACACGATGTCAGCAAAATATATTAGGTTATTTCAGTAGCAGCCCGGAGTCTGGATAGATGCCCGGTTAATGGAAATAGTCTCGCACCCTATAACTGTATAAGTGTACTTTAAGCTCCCTCTGAGGGGAATACAAGGGTATAAGGTAAAGTCACCAGTCATGGACAGTATAAGCGAATTTTTTTCATATTTGCTCTGTAATTTCTTTATTTTTCAACATACATTCTTAAGGATTTTGGGGTAAATTAAAAGCTCTTTTCTTAATCAGAATTTAATGTTTAATTTCAGTTTAGTACTTAGTACAATGAAATAATATAAATAAACCACACTCCTAATTTGACACCATTAATAGACAGTAAAAATCCAGTGTTGTGTTTTAGGGCTAAATGATAATTTATAGTATGGGTTATATTATAAAATTTATGCATTTCTATTGATAAATCATTAAATAATATTAATTTTAAAAACGACGATACACCAGACACAAAATAAGATGATACGTGTACTTGCATTGCGATTCTAGTAAGAAATTACGATTCCCGACACCAAATGACACCGCGAAACTAACAACCGCTATGGCCGCAATCAAAATGGGTGTCAGTTCTCAAAACAGTTGTTATGACACATATAATACTGGCACAACTGATCGGTATTGACATTGGAAAAAAAATACTGCGCGTTTCCTTAATAATGGAAGAAAAAACAAAAAAATTACAATGAATGGTCCGCGTCCAAAATAGGTGCCTTAACCTTATATCTGTTTCTATAAACTGAACTGTCAAAGCTAACAGCTTGAAACAATTTTAGTTTATGACCTACTTGAGTCTTGAGTCTTATGGTTTAGTAAAATAGAGTTTAAAACGCGCAGAAAGCTCACCTGATAGAAAATGAGCACCTCCACCCATGAACATCTGCAACACCAGAGACATGCGTTGTCGACCTTTCAGGAAGGCATATGAATAGGGTTCTAAAAGTAGGTTGTCACAATACTCACAAGTTGTACTTCTGCTGTAAATGTCTCATAACTGTACGATCACTAGCATATCCTTCGTTTTTATAATAATAATAATAATAATAAATTTATTCCCCAAAAACATGGTATAAAGGTGGTGTGAGGTATAATAGAACATACATGTTTAGCTAACTTATATTATAGCATGCAAGTATATGCAAGTATTACATAGTTTGATTGAACAGCGTTCTATGCTTTCAGCAATGTAATGACTTTTATATCATCTGTGGGCTTACCTTCTGAGCTTTGACATTTCATTTTTGTATGTTAAATCAAACATCAAATTTATGTAATAGGCGCTACTTAAATGGTCATAGTTGTTCCCTGGTGCTTTAAATGACGTAAGAACGCCACTCACTAGCGTCTTGGAATTCAGGCGTTAAAGTTGTCAGAACACTATTTAGTTGACAAGTGACAAACTGCGTACGTAAAATTTTTTGGTTAGTTTGTGAGCTCATAACGTTTCTATTCTTTTACCAAATTGCCCTGATTACTAAACGCGGATTTTGCACACATAGTCGACCATTTTTATAGTTTAAACCAGTTACCTATCAAAGAAATCATATTATACATACATACATACATATGCTCACGCCTGTATCCCATGGGGGTAGGCAGAGACCACCGTTTGCCACATGCTACGATCCTTATATACTTCTTTCGCTTCATCCACATTCATGCATCTCTTCATACACTTTCTTCAGTTACGAGTGCTCCGAATTTGACCTCTCTGAAAAATACTATTAATTTGGTCATAGTAGTTCTTCCTTAGACGCCATCTACCGACACTTCCGGTCACATTCGCTCTATAAATTTCTTTCGTTAATCGCCTTTCACTCATCCTTTCGATATGTCCAAACCATCTCAACATACTTTTTTCAATTCTGGTCACCACATCATTCTTCAACTTGCAACTGTCTCTTATCACAATATTTTTCATACGATCTACAATGGTACTAATACTAATATATCAAGAATTACTAGTTCTATTTGCAAAATTATTTCAGGGTTAGATAGCTCAGTAATCGAGGACGGCTATAGAGTTATATCATCGCGCAAAGACAAATGCGAAAACAAATTCCACGATATTTCCATTAATAATATATCTATCCCTAAATCATGAATAAAAAACAAAGTCTATTCACATCACGTTACATTATTTTATTTGACGTGCAACAATAAAATTAAGTGAAGAACACCGGTACCCATCACCCATCAACATTTTTCCCAAACATATATTATAAAACGCAGTACGGACCATCGGTTCTGGTCCGTTTCTGAACGTCATAATGGCAATATCCTGCCCATTGATTGTCAAAAATTAGGAATTTCGGCAATTACGTACCACCTCCCACGTGAATTTACAAAAAAGATATCTCGCACCCGACGCATCGAAATTTTCTTAAAAGATCCGACAACGCTTTCATAATGGGTGGTCCAAGTTAAAAGATGTAGCAGTGCTTCTTCGCTCATTACACAGATGGCCAATAAAATAACTAAATTACAAAATTATATTATGTTATTATAATTGTGAGTGAATACAGATATGACGGCTGAAAGAGAGAAATGGAAGAGAAGAACACATTGCGCCGATCCCAAATAACATGGTATAAGGGCAGAAGGATGATGATGATGATGAATTATACTATATTTATTTGATTAGAATATTAACAAAGTGCTTTTAAATCGTCAGAATGATATAATTATACATGCTACCGACAGGTTCGGGAGGTTGCTTTTACTGAGAGGAAGCTGACAAGAAACTCAGTAATTTTTTTCTATTAAAAAAACATAAAAAACAAATATTTTTTTATAAATACAAAATAAATCACATGAGAAATATAAGCTTATGATCACAGTTCCAAAATACTTGCTATTAAGTCTAGAGTTAATTGTTGACCACCAGTTTCGAAATACGCTGAAAGGAACTGACATAAAAACTCCTTTATTAATATTTTTCCATTTATGGGGCAGAGTATGATCACGCGTTCCACCAAATAAGCCTCATTTGTATCATGTACAATGTTAGATGACAATTAGCACCTCTCTTTCCCCTTCTTTTTCGCAGTGAATGAATTTTCTCAAACTTCTCGAAGATGATACTGCAGGCACGCAATTTCTTTCCTTGAACTTTTTCGTGAAATTATTAGCAAATATTTATTTTTAGAAGCTGTAAATGAATTTATGAAAACAGCGATAACTTAAACGTTATTCCTAACCTTTCTAAAATTCTGAGTAACTGTTGTGAGCACTCTTTAGTTTGCCTCATACCCGAGAAGCGAATAGGAATATATTTTAATTTTGTTGACGCGATAATATTTTGTCGCCTATAGCTTGGACCTCTTGTACATCTGAGATTTTTTCTTATTTTTTCCCCTTTGTTGCCTTTGTGAGCGCTAGCGCCGGCACGAAAGATCCCAAAAGGTGTTCCGAGGCGTAGCCCCAGTAAAGGGCGTCGTTACATATTTATTTTGTGTTTCATTCTTGTCTTGACACATAAATAAATGATCATTTTTTCCATAAACATTTTTGCGATTTCGCGCCTTCACGGTGGCATATTTTCGACCTATTCATTGAACCTTCAATTAACATTTTTACTTCAAATGACATTAATTTTATGTTAAATAGCAAAATTAAATGTAATTATGCATTAAACGTAAGTACTTAAGTTTTAATGTTCAATAAAATTATCGTTTGATAATCTCAATTAAGGCGAAAATCATGCATAAGATTCTACAGTTGAAGTAAAAATCTCGAATATTGAATTTTAAATGAGCATAAAAACAGTTATATGCGCTGCGAAGAACCGTTTTCTGTATGGGAGTCGGCTTTTATAAAGCATCTAGTTTTTTTTTAAATACCACCAACATCGTGGCATAAGGACATTGCCTTGAATGGCTGTTTATTGGTACTAATTCTGGTAATAGCGGTACGCAATGCTGGCTTGTGAATGAAATATTATGAAACAATAGATTAGACAGTAGTAAACTGGCGCCGGTGTAAATTGTGTAATTTCAAAATACAATATCACGGAAACCATGTCGTAAAATTGGGCTTATTTGTTTGATTTTTTACTAATTAAACTTGTTTAACTTAAGTATAAACGAAAGTATTATTTGAGTTTTAAATTTTCACACAGTCGAGGGAATATTTCTGTCTGATTGCTTTGAGAAACAGGGTAGTGTTGTGGATCTAGACCGACGTCCACTAGTTCTATTTAATTATGCTTACTGTTGAATCAGTAGGGACGGGTCGAGGGCAAGAGGAGCAGGATTCGTTCGCCGATGGACACATCACAATGGACAGACGCGACCTGCAATTAGGACTACACCGCCATGATCTGGTCGCACAGTCATGAGGTTACGGCTAAGAAATATAAGTGGGCAAGAGCCGTGGTCCTTAAAGGCTCCTTTCGTTTTGAGGGACGTTTTGGGACTCGGACATATTTATAAGTATAATCGGAAACAGAGGTGAGTGTGTAGCTTTGTGAACTACAGCTCCACCTTACCATAAACTCTCATTGCCATCATAGTTCCACTGTGTGACAGTGACAGACTTATACAGGTCATATGCATCTGTTTCATAATAAGAGTTACACTATCATGGCCATAAGATATCATGGTCCGTAAAACCTACTAATTTTATAGTAGACAAAGGGAACTTGTGTACCGCGAACCTGATCCAAAAATCGTGAAAATGTAACACAGATGTGATTGAAAATTATAAAGTGGATATTATGGAGCAGATACCACCACCATGGCTCTCTAAAAGGTATGTAAGTTTGTAATTACCAACCATAAAACTATGTATCAACTCTCATTAAAACTACATTAAAAATTATACCTGAAAGGCAAGGCAGCTCGTTTTTTTATCTTCATCAACGGGAATTAAGTAAAAGTTATAAAGTGTAAGCTTTATCACTGAGATCGGAGTGTCAAAACATACCAACACTTGAAATTAAAGTGTATCGGCGCGGGCGCATGAAAAATGCTGGTATTTAGTGATGAAGGCTTGATAGTCGATGATTGAGCAGTGAAACGACTTGAACTGGAAGGTAAATATTTGATACGAAAGGTTACACTGAGCATGGTATTTTAGAACAAGCCAAATATATTTTGGTGTGTCGCAAAACAACACCAAAACTAGCTAGCATTTTATAATTTTGGGGATAACATTAATATATTTGTGGGAACAGTGAGTGATCATGCTCATCCCCAGCAAAGCGAAGGTCTTCCAGCCAGGCGGATGTCATGCTTGGGGAATCGCTGCTCCAACTGTTCTAGTTGAAATTACTGCAATGCGCTTGAAAACTCTTATTGCGCGATTTAGGTTCTGGCGTATTTGTACTGAAACTTTGCGATTGTTAGCGAGCAGTGCCATCTATGTAGCGAGTGAAGAAACGCTGCTACATATTCATGATACCCCCTCGACGCAGAGGTGCCTAGCTGTACACCCACATTTCGCCAGCTGTTTTAATTCCATATAATAGAGGCGAGTCTATTGCCATCAACCGGGCATTAATCCCGACTCCGGGCTGTTTAAGATCTTATGAATCAATATGATCTGATTATGTGCCTTTCCCGAAGGGGTAGGAAAAGCCACATTTTATTGAATATTTTTTAAGCCAAGGTGTGTAAAACTCGGGGTACTTTACAGTACTTCGGTGAGTCAAGAACATGCAAACCTCTCCACCACATAGACTTTAGTCATTAGGAATATGAACTTGAAATCTCGCCTTATCCACAGGATTTCTACATCACAGTCTTCAGGTGCCGGGAGATATATTTTAAAATCAACCTTAATGACAAGTATTAATGATACAATTTTAATTGACTTGAAAGTTCAATTGCCCAATCTCGCGAATATATCACTGGGCAAGTATTTAATCAAATGTTTTAAGGTTTTGAATGTTCAGATAAAATCTACGTAATCGGGGTATCGCTTTTTATTCATTATTTCATATTGACAAGGATGACGAACAAACAAACAGCGTATCTGATGATAACATAAAGTGTCAAGCAAGCAAGGTGATAGTGTGTGGTTACCGTAGCCTATGGTCGCATGCAATAAGAGACATAACGCGCGGGTTGCACACACCCTTCTTGAAGAGCCCCCCCCATGCCTATACTCGTTTGTGAAATCCATGATGGGGAGATCATTTCGTAACCTGAGCTTCCGGAGACGTAAGCTCCTTTGTAAACGCGCAGAACAGTTCCAAGGTGTGGCAATGCACTCCCCGCCGATGGCTAGAAGTGCGAAAATGCCTTTTTTTTACGATATGGTAAACGATACACGATATAGTCTCTCACAGTTGGTAGGGGGGAGTTACCTCCACTGCTTAACCGGACTAAAGTACGAGACTAATGGGCCTCCAGCCGAGCTTAAACTTAAAAACTAAGCAACACAGCTAAGGGCACCCCGGTGCGGGGCTCGGACCTCGGCTTAGGGTGTTGCTGGGGGATGAGCTAGGGAGCTGGATCCGAGTGGTATTATTTAGGGACATGTTTAAGGCTAGTGGCTCGGCGCGCGCCGGCCCTAGCAGAGGACGGGGGGGACGATGACGTAGAGTTCGCGACGAGCCGCCTCGCCGACGAGGACGGAACAATGGTCGGTTTGGTGTTGCGAAACTGCCCAGTTCTCTCCACTATCTACGCTGTGCGCTCATAACAGGTGAATTAAGTCATTTCCGAAAATAAACCATCTCGTATAGTCTATACTTCTTTCAAAATGTATTGTAATAACACAGCACGTTACATGCCTGTCCAACGAGAATAAAGTGTAAGACGGCTCCACTTTTGCTAGTAAAACGCCTTATAATCTGAAGAATGCAACACTTCTTTGAGATAACCACGTTCTACTGTAAGGTAGCTACAATACCCAGTTTCTGAATAGATCCCTTTATAAATGTTTACTTAAAGATGTTTTAGGTTATAACGAGGATATTTAATCTTATTTTTGCAATAAGCCAGGTGTTCAAGTGTAAAGAGATTGATATCTGAAGTTACGTTAAAATGTATACCTTATTTATTGCATGCCCTTAATAACGGTGCGCAAAGTTTATTAATTGAAAAGATATATCACGATACGGGCGTTAATGACCGGTCTAGTTCGTAAGGTGTTAATATTATTAATGTGAACTGAGGGTATCTTGAAGACTGTCTCATTAATGCTTTACCAACTAGAAAAATAAATGGTGACTTGACTTACTTGCAAACTAAGTTCCGTTTTGTATCTTAAGATTGTAAGCAAAGATTATATATAATTGATAATGTATATATAATATCGGAGGAGCTCGTGGCACAGTTGCTATTGCGCATATCATTCGATCAGCGAAGTTAAGCAACCCTAAGCCTAGCCAGTAATTGGATGGGTGACCGCCCGAGTCCCCTCCGTGCCTCAGAGAGCACGTTAAGCCGTCGGTCCCGGTTGACAATTTATCATATTTGGTAATCGTTACAGGTCAGTCGGAGGCCTAAAATAGTCTGACAACTGGTTTAACCCAGATCACAGATTTTCCTCATAAAAGGGATTGCAAAGGTCAGATGGCAGTCGCTTCGCATAAATATCAGGTGATCAGCCACATCGGGTTGAATCAAGTGCCGACTTCAACAATGTATGGGATAAGGCCAGGGAGATGATGATATATAATATCGGCTAAAGTGTCCACAAAGCTCTCCATATTGCAAAAGAAAGGAACAGATGGCAACAGATTGTCTAGAAGAACGTGATTTCCACAGAGTATAACATATTTTGAGAATTATTTTAACAATAGAAATCACGTTATTTGTGAGAGTCAAAGGTTATCTACACGAAATATAATATAAAGACTTTATTTCGTAGTAGTTAAATTTTACGCGGATGAAACCATGGGGCATAGCTAGTACTTCATATATACTTCAATACTAATATTATAGAGTGGAAAGATTTGTATGTATGTATGTTTGTACCGAATTGACTCAAAAAGTACTGGACCGATATTGAAAATTCTGTCAGAATTGGAACTACCCGGGTAAAACCGCGAGACATCCACTATTATTTTCATAATTTAGAAATTTAGTAAACAAATAAACTATACTTAAGTAATTGCTAAAGAAACAGGAACATGAAATAAGTTTTTTTTTTATTTAAACTTAGTATTAACATTTGGAATTACTTAAACATGGAATAAAAAGCTGTATATATAATAAAAACCCAACACAGTTCTCAGTAAACAAACAAAAAATAGAATATATTTTAACCCTCACTCAAGTTGATTGACAAACACTTGCAGTATCACAGTTCTTAACCCGTCCGTGCTGTCAATCCGATCTCGTTGTCACCGTGAAAAAATGCCCAACACCTTGTAGGCCATGTCATAATATGGTACAATTGACAAGCGATTGCGTTTAATTGAATCCCTAACCGGGTCTTACTTCTTAGCAATCTCAGGAATATAGGTCAGGAATACAGCACGATCTGAAATTATGCAGCATGAATTTGAATGCAACATTTGTATGAAAAAGTGTAAATTTATCTTGATAAGATAGGATTTTAAAAAAGAATAAGAGATCTACTTTAACTACATAGATGAACGTACAGTCATCAAAGCTATTTATGGTACATGAAATTATCAGTGAAAGAATTGATTAATGATGCTTATAATGCATTGATGCTATTTAAATAATAAAATTGAATGATCACAAAATTCGTAATAGCAACCAGTAGAACAATTATTGTCTACAGTAAGTCAAGTTCTTTAAATAAACCAAAATTTACTTAATAATACAAATATGACATTATACTGAAACCACTAACTAAACCAGTGATTCTGTCAGAAGATAAGCGTATTTTTACAAAATATAAGCAAACAACTGTATAAAAAATATATTAGTTATCATTTTGATCTCAGTATGCCGGTGCTGTATTTGAAAAATCGCTACCGCTTATGCCTTACACCAACTCCCTACAGCGCACTCGCCACGGGGAGCCAGTGGGAATGTGTCGAAACTGGACTACGTGTTAAATAATACATTAACGCTGCAATACATAATTGAAGAGATGGTGTGATAAGAGACAACGCACTTTGTCGTCTCAGGCTCGACAGAAGCATGTTTTTGTTATTTAAATTGTTTGCTAGTTACTACTACATAGTTTAGAATTGAGCGCAATTCAATACATACAGATTTTTTTTTGTCCGTTCATCGTAATTCATTCATTGTATCTACAGCATTTTTATAGGTATGTATTAGACTACAGAAGCACGTTCCACGCTTTTACTGTACTGCGGAAATGTTACCAATATTTCGGCTAAGATTCGCTACGTTTCCATTCAATAGATTAACGCGACGTCTCTTTAGGTTCATTCGTCTATAAAAATATCTTGACATATGTAGTAGGTATACTAGCTTTTTGGAAATCGCAATCAGGCCAGTAATTATTTTACTAGTTTTGAGTACAATGTGACATTTTTTATATTTTTATATGTAGTCTAGGTTTTGTTATGTAGATAAAAAAAAAAAAACAGATTTTTTTTTAACTTTGGGTAGAACATAAATTTTTAGGCCTTTCTATGGTGATATTAATTAGTTTTCGCAATGTTTGGAATTATCCCCTATACCCTATCGTTCTTAGGGTGCGACATATATATAGCCTTCCTCGATAAATGGGAATTCTAATTGTGAGTTTTCAATCAGATTTTTGGACCAATAGTTCCTGATATTAGCGCGTTCAAGCAATCAACAAATTCTTCAGCTTTACACATTACTAGCGGACGTCACGCGGTTTCACTCATGTCGTTATCGTTCCGTACCGTAGGACTACACGGATAAAATATAGCCTAATTTTTTAAATCGGTCCAGTACTTTTTGAGCCAATTCATAACAAACATACATATAAACCTTTCCTCTTTATAATAGTAATATAGAATTAGATTCAAAATTGAATAAAAACGACAAGTCCCTTCTAGTTTTGTTTATATTTAGATTTCTGGTGAAGAGATTAATACCCAAACGTCGAGCCAGTCAAACGTCACACTCGATTATCAACGCATATCAACCGCGCCTTAATTTAATAATCAGACTGTCTTTAATCACAAAAAACAAAGGCCACAGAAGGGCTGCTCGCTGCAAATAGGTCTTATCCTTACCAGCGATTTAGATCATAGGTTATTTCTAACGTAGGCCTTGGGAATAGGGATTTTAAATCTATGATTCCATTCTGAACCAGCTATGCCCCGAGTACGTTGCCCAAGTTACTCCTTGTACCATCAGCTATGTATCAGTGAAAATCCCGTTAAAATCGGTCCAGGCGATTCAGAGATTACCCGAAACGAACAAGCAGATAGACACAGAGAATTTTTTTTTTATTAGTTTTTTTGTGTATGTATATATTTTAATATGCATTAAGTGAAAAGCTGCTGATTTGGAATTCAAACAGACACTTCATTATAATGATTTATCATCTATATGTATATGTATAGATTTTAGAAAAAAATGATATCTCTTAGAACACAAAAGGTAACAGAATGTCACGTCTCAAGTCAGAAAGAACGGATAGTGAATTTTTTTTTAAAATGTGTATAACACGTAGAAAATTGTATGTTCCCATACAAAATGAGTAAAATACGCAGTCGATGTAGACAACGTCAAAACATTAGTTTAAGGACACTCTTGCCATTTTAATTTTAATATGGATAATTTATTTATAACATCATCATCATTTATTTAAGAGCTAGGCTCTTGTCGGTGAAGCAATCGCCAACCCTCTCTATTGTCCACCAAAACTTTAACTTCCTTGTACGACATGACGTTGACTTTCTCCTTCAGCTGTTGTATATAACTAATCCTTGGTCTCCCTCTTCTACGCCTTCCTTCTATCTTCCCTTCTATGATGTTTTTGATGAAAGCGTCATGTCGTAATAGGTGTCCAATCATCTTGCCCCTCCTGTTTTCTATTGTCCGGATTATCATTCTTTCTTCTTCTACTCTTTCCAATACTTCGTCGTTTGTGACCATCTCTGTCCAACTTATACCCTCCATCCTTCTCCAGCACCACATTTCAAATGCCTGCAGCCTTTCCCTATCTCTTTGCGTGAGTGTCCACGTCTCACATCCATATAGAGCGATGCTCCATAAGTATGTTTTTATAAATCTTTTTCTCACCTTTTTTGCTATCTTGGATTTAAATATGTATTTCTTATTATTAAATGCTTGTTTTGCCATAGCTATTCTTGTAATTATGTCTTGACTGCATCTGGACTCACAATTGATGATACTTCCCAAATATTTAAAATGTTTCACTTGGTCAAGCAAATCATTATTAAGTTTGATAGGCGCTTGTGTTGAATTTTTTTTGGATGTGGTAAGTGTTTTGGTTTTTTTTATATTTATTTTTAATTGAAATTGATTGAAGACGTTGTTCATTGTGTTTACTAATGTTTCTAGTTGTGATCTGTTTTCTGCTAAAGCTGCAATATCATCTGCAAATCGTATGAATTGTATTCTTTTCCCGTTAAATTTGACCCCTCCATGTTCTGTTTCTGCTATTAGCTTAATCGCTGTTTCTATAAATACATTAAAGATTAGTGGTGAGAGTGGGCACCCCTGCCTTACGCCTTGTCTAATTCTAGCCTTCCTTTTAACGTCTCCTACTTCTATAACTGTTTCCTGGCCTTTGTAAAGCTCGTATATAATCCTTCTTTCCCTGTAGTCTAAACCCGCATTTTTAAGAGCAATCATCATAATTTTCCAGTTGATTTTGTCAAACGCTTTTTCCAGGTCTATGAAAGCAATATATGTGTTAAGCCCAAGGTCCATTCGTCTGTCGATGATCATACGCAGTGCTATAACATAAATTATAACATTATATAACATAAATATTCATATAAAATTTTCCTTTTAACTTACTTTCGTTTGTTTACGTCTATTACGCCGTGGTAATAGCTGTGGTGGCCGTGGGGTTTGAGCAGTCGACTGCTACGCAAGCGACGCAAGTTCGGATCTCAGCGGGGCCTGTACCAATGCATTTTTCTAAAAAGCTTATGTGTAGTGAATTCCCACCAGGTGCTTTACTGTGAAGGAAAACATCGTGAGGAAACCTGCATATGTCTGAGAAGTATTTTAAGAGACGTATGTATAGTGCCTAAGGCGATATACCCACCATCTGTCTCGTTGATACTAAATCATCTTCGGTGAAAAATATATGTATATATATGTATGTAAGTCTATCCACCACTGGATGGGAGCAGGCCTTGTGTATGTTTTATATAGTACCTTAATGCCTCGTGCTTTAATGAAATACTAATGAGATGGTATTAATTATTTTTTTGTCACTTGTAGTGTTTTTCGGGTTAAATTAAATTCATAAATAAATCATAATAAAAAATAATTCATTAAATCAAAGTTAAATTCGTCTGACAACGTCATGATCCGTCAGATTTTTCTATAACATTGTGTGTCTAGAGACTATGTTGTAGATATCGTATTGATTTAAATAGTAGTTCAGATAATTTTGTATGATAAGGTCTCTCGCTATTAGCAGGGGGGAGTGAAGGTAACCTCCACTGCTAAACTGGACAAAAGGGTGAGATCCAAGGGCCTTCAGCCGAGCTTAAACTTATAAACAAAGCAACACAGCTAAGGGAGCCCCGGTGCGGGGCTCGGACCTCGGCTTAGGGCGTTGCTGGGGGATGAGCTACGGAGCTGGATCTGAGTGGTATTATTTAGGGAATGTTTAAGGCTAGTGGCTTGGCGGGAGCGGGCAAGGGATGGGCAGTAGTTCAGTAAAGAACGAGTACCTACCCTTGAACGTAGTCATTTTGTGAGTATGTCTCTGTCTATATGTATGGCGCGAGGCGAATAGAAACATGCACAGTATCAACACACATTTTTGCTGCGCGTTCTTTATCATAACGTGACTTGGGGTCCATCATCATTATAGCAGTGCCGTCTTACTAATGTCTTAGCCATGACGCTTAATTTTGGTAGGTATCAGAAAAATAAACATCAAATTCTTAAAAATACGAACGCCTTCTCTGCAAACCGTGCAGTTGCTCTTCCAACTGAGCTACTCGTGATCCTACCTCATGCATCGAATGTTTCCTTCACTTGTTTTCCGGTATAGGGGCCGCCTTGCGCCATCTGTTGGTCGGTGTATCCAAACTCAATTGATACGTCTAATATTACATTTAGCTACATATCTCGAATCATCAAAGCTAAGAAGTTCATAATACGCTGTGCTTAAACCAATGATGGTAGACCCCCTGTACCAATACTTAATGTGATTGTAGAAGGTATGAAATAAGTTTTGAGACATTTAAGACATTTAAAAAATACAACAAACAAAATTATGATGGAATATCTTTGCAAACAAAATCTATAAATAAAAGAAAGTCGTGATACACTATTTATCATTCAAGAACGACTGAACCGATTTAGCGTGACATAACACGTGGTATACAATAAAGTATACGCGTGTGAAACCGCGGGGCATAGTTAGTTAAAGATATTTGAAGGCCACTACGTCTATCTAAATATATATAACTCAAACGTGACGGACTGACTGACATAGTGATCTATCAACGCACAGCCCAAACCACCGGACGGATCGGGCTGAAATTTGGCATGCAGGTAGATGTTATGACGTAGGCATCCGCTAAGAAAGGATTTTGATTAATTCTACTCCCAAGGGGATAAAATAGGGGATGAAAGCTTAGGAGCTAACTTGTCTTAAATAAGCATTGTCAGTAGCACCACACATATTTTCAGTACAAAACGAATATCTATCAAAGTCTACCTCCGTTCGGTTCGAATCATACGCACCACGAGCCACGTAAAGACGGGTGTAACTGTAAATTTTGTCACAAACAAATACTTGTGCATTTATTGATACTAACACCATTGTGTTGGAGTGTATTGTATCGGGATTAGACGCGTCCATTGAGAGGCAGGTAAGTGCTGCTTGGATTTTTTAGTTAAGTCCTTTATAATTTGCAACATTAGCGTCGGTTACGGATAAGCTTAATCTTTTGTATGCAACCGACTTGACGTGGAACTTGAGTAACTTGACTGTTTGTTGCTAATTTTAAATATTGTTTGTGTGTGTGTAGTCAATTTGTATCAGTCTACATATATATGCATATATATACTCATGACTGTACTCCCCGCAGAGATAGGCACAGGACTTTGCATCGAATATTATGAAGTGCCGTGGTGGCCTTGAAGTTTGAGCAGTCGCCTGCCACGCAAGCGACGCAAGTTCAAATCCCAGCGGGGCATGTACCAATGACTTTTTCTAAAAAGTTATGTGCAGTGATTTCACACCACGTGCTTTACGGTGAAGGAAAACATCGTGAGGAAACTTGCATATTACTGAGAAGTAATTCAATGACGTATGTAAAGTGTCTGAGACGGCGATGGACTCACCATCGAATTTGCGAAGTGTACAGGCGAGTATTCAAACCCCGAAGCCACAACGGCTCTTTTATATCAATCTAAAATTGATTGTAAATGTTAGATTAAGAATTAAATTGAAATAAAGAATGTACCTCTTTCTGAGTTTAATTCTAACGCTTGTTCATTAAGGTGGATCTTGTTGGATTTTTCTTAATCCTCAATGATTTCATTACGTACTATTAAAAACATATGCGTGTACCATACAGCATATGCTTACATGCGCCCTTACAACCTTCCCGCATTACTTACATTACTACTTCAAGATAATCCTACTGCGAATTATTCGCATTACGATACAAGTACAATTAACACTACGCTAACTTCAAAAAGACAATTTTACAATTCAGACGGTAATAGATAAAAATAGATTACCTACTTTTGTTATTTTAGAGCTTTCTCAATAATTTATTTATATTCAGGGGCCTGACAATGACCTTTTATTGCCATGAAAGTTTTACTCTTATGGCATGTATCTCAGTGTGTATATGACGTGTATAAGTCTGTCACAGTGGAACATGATGGCAATAAGAGCTTATGATAAGGCCCAAGTATTTACTTTAGTATTACTTCGAATGGCATTTTTTTTTCATTTATAATTTTTTATACTTCTGACCTTTTAATTTGGTACCGTAAAGTTAAACGTAAAAGCTAAGAATTTTTTAATACGCGCTGCTTAAAAGATCATAGTTGACCCCCTGTAGCCCCTAGTCGGACCCCTCCGAAGACGGTAATAACGAGTTTAAGACCTATTTATACCCATTTCTGAAAATCCCCAAAAAGACTCAATAGACGTCACGACTACCTTTCAAAGTAGTAATTTTCCGACTGGATAACTCTCAAAATTACACAAACTTCGACTACCGGATTTGACAAGAGCCTCAATGTGTGAGGTACTTAAAGGAAGACAGTTGCATTTTGTTTCTTTGTAGTGAAATAAAGAATAGATCTTTAAATCCTTTGGGGATATTTTTGACCCTTTTTTCTGAAAACGTTTATCGTTTAAGGTTCTTGTGTAAACGCGCTCAATTATCCCGTGCATTATTTATAATTAAGTCCCTTAATACGAAACGAACGAATGGCAGTGGGTGGTAGTTTAGATACTCGCTAGCGTCACTCGCAATATTTGTATGAGATATTTTTGTTCTGCACGTCACCGCTGGTAGTCGCTGCACAATTTCTCATACGAATATTTGGCGGAGACGCTAGCGAGTATCGATTACGAAAACGGTGGCAAACCCGTGATAGGGGTACTGTTGCTTTGAAAGCATAATGGTTGGCCGTGTCGAGGGAACGAGAAGTAGAGGCAGAGCTCCAACTCGCTGGACGGATCCTCTCCTAAAGGCAATTAAGTAGCACTCAGTCCGCACTTCATCAGGCTCAGAACAGAGCAGCCTGGAGAGCTTTTACAGATAGAGCTACTCATGGTGGTCACGACCCTCAGCTGTGAGGAAAACGATGAAGAAGAAGAAGATTGATTAATGTCATTTCCATACATTTTGTATAGTTTCTATTAGCGCAAGCGCGAGAGGATATTACATTGTCAAGGTCTACTGATACTAAAAGTTCTTTTATAAATAAGTCTAAGGCAATAAGGTTTTCTAAAACCTTCTATGCATATCTCGTGTTCTACGATGAAGAAAAGTCGTTTGGAAACTTGCATATTTCTGTACTCTAAGTACATATTTTAATGTTGACGAGATACATTGCATCTTAAAACCTATACCTACTTGGGGTAGTGATTAGAAATTGAAAGACATGTGTTGTGTAAGACAACGCTGAACTCACCAGCTATCACGTTGGCACCCGAGGTTGGTGAAATTTTATACCTCTGTCTACCCCTTTGGGGAATTGGGATCGCTTTGAATACGTACGATATGTTCGTTTTTGGATGGGGAGCAGAGGCGTGCATTCCATATAAGCAGATAAGCAGTGCTTACCATTTGTGATGACTGAATACACTCGTGTCGTGTGTGTGCGTGTTTATACCAAAACGAATGTATCTACGCGCCACATTGATATGAATTTTCCTATTAAATTGAAAATTTGCCTACCTACTTGTTGTTTATGCTTGCCCCTCTGAAATTCCAATGAACACTCATTCTTAATTTTTCCAATACAGTTCCAGATATCAATAATAATAATAAAATTGCATGATGGTCGATCGCAACATTGTAATATGAAATTCCATAATGAAGGCAAGGCTAATAAATAATTAATTCACTTTACACCTTTTACAACTCACCGGACAACACTCGATACATCGCTAAGTAAAACCGATTCAAAGATCGCGTTATCGAACGCTATTCGATTAAAAATAAACAACAATCGAGTCAGAGTCCGTGTGAATTGATGCGTGTGATGAGATATGCATAATATAGTATTATTTAACATAATTAATTAAGCGAGGGCCTCTGACAGAAAACAAAAAGTAGTTACGTCTTAATACTGGCATCGACAGCTTCATCGGTTAAAGCAAACATTAATAATCGATACAGACGTTTGATATCCGCTCGGTGCTTAGATACAGGTGGTTTATTATATTGTCGGATAAGTTGGACAATATAATATATCGTCCAACTTATCCGACAATATTATTCACAAAGTGAACATAGTGTGAATACTGCAATTGTTTTTATTCGCCTCGCGACATACATAAAGGCAAAGACAGTTCCATAAAATGACTGCGACACATTCAAAGTACGCACTTATAGCTCGTGAACGAACCTGTATACTAATATCTTTACATCTATATCTATACAAACATATATACATATACATACATACTGATAAATAAAATTGAAGTGTCTGAACGTATACACGGTACTGACAATGAAAAACATTTTTTTTAATTTTTCTCTGTCTCTCCGTCTGTCTGTCTGTCTGTCTATCTGTTTGTTCCGAGTAATCTCCGAAACGGCTGGACCGATTTTGACGGGACTTTCACTGTCAGATAGGTTTTGCAAGGAGTAACTGTGGCTACTTTTATTTAAAAAAAATTTTGATTCAGTGGGCCACCCATGAAATTAAGTCTACTCAGATGAAACCGCGGGGCACAGCTAGTTGTAAATAGAGTACAACCCAACGATAAGTAGATACGAATATCCGAAGCTGACCGCCAACGTTCGATAGCCAACAGCCACTTAAAGAAGAAGGTATTATAAGGAGTAGTCTCTACATCTATTAATCTGATTTAGAAAATTATTTTACTAATATAAAGCCACGTTATAGCAAGAAAAATTAAAAGACCTGAATGCTGACCATGACCTCTTATTGCCATGATAGTTTAACTCTTATTATGAGACAGATGTATATGACGTGTATGAGTCTGTCACTGTCACACAGGTGAACTAACATTGCAAATAGTGCTCATGGTTGGCCGCCTGTAACCACAAGGCTCAGTAAGTTCTCAATAACCTAGCAAGATTATAATCATTTTATTGATGTACCTACAGTAGGCCACACTATAAAATTCATGTCTTTTAAAATCGACCGATAGTTAATTCGTATATAAAGAGCTTTGTTTAATGGTCGATAATTGGTCAGAATAACATCATTTTTATTGTCATTGTCTCGACTAGGTTGATACGTGCCCTTACTGTTGGAACTCGCAAGATTCACATACAACATTGGAAGGAAATAACGACATCTCGAATGATCGAGAAAGAGATGGATTATAATGTATATCTGGATCTCCCTACATGCTCGCTATTTAATAGAACGATAACTAGGCGCAGAAATAGGCAGCAAATTAATCATGTAGTTACGCATCATTGTCCAAATTTACAGGAGGTTTATAAGTTCAGTAATTGTTATAAAGATTCTACGGGAGGCACAGCATTCAGGCAATATTCATGCAATTTTCATGTCGTCCGTTCCGTTTCCAAGCCTTTGAAAAACGTTAGGAAATACTGGTTATTATTATGTGAAAGCCCGTTAAAATCGGCCAGCCATTTTGGAGATTAGCCGCATTGAACAAACAGACAGACAGACAAAAAAAATATTTATTTAGCTATGTATGGTATATACTTTTATATGCATTTAGTGAAAAGCTAAAACAGCTAAAGCAGATACAGATAAAAACACTTCAATTGTATTTATCTGTATACATATAAAGATTATGCCGTGGTACAGGTCAGTGATCAAATAATGAATATTCATTTTTTCGCCACTAACCAAAAAGTGAATATTCTTCGAGGATTGTTCGATTCTAACCAGTGGTACGGCCCAACCCGCTGCAGGGTCAATAAATAAATAAATCTCGACTCTTAATCTTTTTAACTTATTTTTCATTAATATCGTAATTACAAGAGTTGGCATGGAAAACAAACCACAATTTAGTCGGGCTTAATGGTTTATAGGTCAATTATAGGCGTTATAATAATGATGTAGCTGGATCTTTAGGCTAGTAATATGGCTGACCGTACATTTACTAATTTTCGTGAGTCATTTAAGTGGGTTTGGTACAAACCGGTATTTTTGAACTTTTTAAATTTTAGGTTGACCAATTTTATTGCGGGCTTTATGCTGACGTCCTCCCAGAAGGGTCTCCGAAGGGGTAAGCAGAGGTGTTGTTACAAAAACAGCCACTTTTCACCGAAGATGATTATTTTTTATTAAGTGACAGATGGTAAGGCTATCACCGTCTCAGGCATTATACGTCTTTGAAGTACTTCTCAGATATATGGAGGTTTTATTCACGATGTTTTTCTTCACCGTAAAGCGCATGGTGCGAATTCACAGAAGTTTTTAGAAAAAGTCATTGATACAGGCCTCGCTGGGATTTGAACGTGCGTCGCATGCGTGGCAGAGGACTGTTCCAACCCCAAGGCCACCACGGCTCTTTAATTAAAAAAATACATATAAGTTTATCTTAAAGTGATGAGTGACAAATTTGTATAGCTGACGTTACTTAGAACTAACAAAACTATAGGATTTATCGAAGCCACGTAATACAATAGAGTTGGCAAAATTGTTATTAATGTTTAATTGTGTAAATATTATGTTAATTGTGTTAAAATAAAATGTTAAAGTAGAGATGCACTTGCCAAAAAAAATATTATTTCATAATTAACGGTGCTTAAGCCAAATATACTAAGAACAATGCGTGATATTTTAGTTCTATGGTATGTCGATAGATGGCACTGACACTGTTGACATTAATATTTAAATCACGCTATTGAGAGTCTCAACGGGCTTTATATATCATACGTTTGTTTTGAAATAACAAATATTTTCCTTTTTGGTACATCGATATATCATTTTGATCCCAAGTACCTTCTCAAAGGCCATATGATAGTAGAGAGTACTAGAATTGTTCAAACAGAAACACTCAAGTAAAAAGAGTGTCAATTCAAGAAGTCATACATACTTGACAGACACATTTACACCCAATTCTGAAACACACTTAAACGATTAGTTAAGTGAGTATATGATATATTTCTTGAGTGTTTTCTTTATGCAATATATGTGTAGGTGTATATATGCCACCCACCCAAATACCATAAGCTTTGTTCTAATCTTACACTCAAGTAAATTTGGATTCGATCTATAATAAAGGCTAAGCTCATGACGTGATCACTACTTAATCACTTAAATGAATCAACATTGACCAACACCAGATCAAAATATTTAAGCGCTGATATTAAAGATATTATGTACTCATAACCTTTGGCGGTGAATTCGTGCGCGTCATTAATAATGTTATTCAAATTCAAATTCAAAAATATTTTTATTTGATTATATTGTTAACAAAGTACTTTCAAATCGTCATAAAGTCATGATTATACAGGTTATATATACTACCCCGGCGGTTCGTAAGGTTGTTTTTACTGAGAAGAACCCGGGAAGAAATTCAGTAATTACTCAGTAGCTACTTAATATCCATATTATTTTTCCATTTCGATATGTTTTAATTTTTTTTAAAAAACAGAATTTCAATTATGCTTTTAGAAGAAGGTAACTCAGAAAAGTAAAATTTTAATATTTTTAAGTATAAAAAAAATAAACACTCCCTATAATATAAAGCGCGACATGACATTTCAAATATTGTGAGGCGGCTGGTATAAAATTTAAATTTATTTGGTCGCTCCTGCAGTTGCGAGCGGGACGCGTCGTGTACGATCAGTCACGTGTGAACGAACACTTGTGAGCTTGAAGGTATAGCCGCGTTATTCACTAAGGTTTATCAGCGTCGCACTCGTCGTCGTGTCGGTTTTAAAGAAACGAAATTAAACCTTATCCTCTATGTATTATGTATCAATTTCTTATGAGTGAAACCAACGCTCGACGTCAAGCTCGACGCTGAGAAACCTTTTTTAATAACGCGGCTGCTCTGTTCTTAGGAATCAGTATCACGAGTTTACCACCATTTTCTGAATCTACTCGGTAGCGGCGTTGTACGAGAAATTTTACAGCGACATCTAGCGGTGACGTGAAGAACTAAAATATCACAAACAAATATTGTCGGAAACGCTAGCGAGTATAGAGTCTCAGGAATGAGACTATATTTTTGAAATATGGCTGCACTATAAGAACCTACACCTCTTCCTACTGTGTTACACAGTAGGAAGTAACTAATCCTAATCGAGCAATTTGAAATCCTACCACATATATTTTTTCAAGTACATTCATAATAAACTGTCCATTTTAATGCTGATCAACCTAAGTTATGCCGAATTAAGCCTTAATCCCTTATCATAAAGATGTCATGAATACGAAGGCAGAATCCATAGTGGGTGGCGAATATTTATGTAAATTTCCATTTGAGAATACAACACTAAAAAAAAAAGGTGACGCTGTGAAGGCTGTCTTCTTACATTTGTTGAGAAACGTCAGATGTCACACAAACTTATAACTGTTTTTTTTACTGTCGCTAAAGATCATATTTTCATTGAAACATCTACATTTATATTATAAATTTGAATATATCTCTGTCTATCTGTCTGTTACATGGTCGCTGAACTGATTTAGCTGAAATTATTTAGGCCAGGTAGCTTTGACTCCTACATATAAAATTGTAGGTAGTTACTATATAAGTTTTTTTATATTTTCAGAATACAATTTCTTCAATTTATTTATGGTATCAATACACCTACAAGTATACTAGATACTTACCGGACTAAATTATTATTTCAAGTTTGTTAAGGAATAGGAATAATGAATAAGGAAAATGTAATAAGGAATAAGGAAAATGTAATACGTTTCTTAGAGTTAGACGTTAGTGTGCATGCTTCGATGTGTGCCCAAGTCACCGTCAGTATAGAGCTGCCCTTCTGTATATGTATTTTGTCATAACACTTACGTTTTCCACGCATATAATATTTCGCGATCGACATGCATTAAGCTGATATTATCTTTGATGCATCTTAATTCAGATGCAGGAAAATATGTCGACGGACATGAGTGAACTCGAGGAATTTAAATGTAAAATCCCTTTATATTATGTGGGTATAGTATAAGGTGGCCCTTCGTACAAAATGAAGATTACGGACTTGATCCACGCTGGGGGTAAACTATTTACGTATCGTATTGGAATGTATTCTAGGTACAACTAATTCCTAACTTAAACAAAATAAGATTTAAGTTGGGCTGTGTTGAATAAATAAAATATAGTAGCGTAATGTTCATAAAAGCCTTCTTATACGATTTTGCTTTCTCTTATATCGTATTTCTCTGATTTCCAAAACGCGCGCGAGTTATTCTCAAATTCAATCAAATAAGTTCCTTGGAATACCTTTATCTGTAGCGATATACTTATTAATGTGTGACTTAGAATGTTTCAAACATAGATTATACGCAGGTAGGAGCTCAGCTAGTTAATTATAATCAAATTAGAGGTAGGTACGAGTGGTACCTACTAAGAAGGAACCTCTACGATTACGTCTGGTTCTACAAATTAGTAGGTGCTGAATACTGATATAAATAATTTGCTAAAAATCTAAAATAAATGTTTAATAGTTCGTACTAACATTCAATTTCTAAGTACATTATTACTTTTATTATAGCGTAAATAACAGCCATCGATGTAAAATTCTGCCCAACTTACTTAGTAGCGCTCTCTATCGGATTTTATAGGTACTACTACGTTAGCATGTATTGTATATGCGCTTGTTATGTTAAGACTTAAATTAATTCGGGTACTTCACAATAGATGGCGTAACGAAAAAAAGCTTCAATATGTTATCAAAAGAGGGCGTGAGTAGTATATTACACTTTTCTATGTCAAACCATTATCCATTCAAATAGGGTATGTAATAAAACACGTACTTAATAAGAATATAAATATCAATATTTTATTTTATACACATTCGATGCATCACACAAGATCTTGTGACCTATTCGTTTTTTAACTTATCTAAGTATAGTTTTTATCACAGCTTATCGGGCACTTCCTTTCAAACCTTCTAAATGAGACACGCATTCAAAGCAACCTTTTTGCTTTGAATGCGTGTATATATATATATATATACTTACCTGCCTATTAGGTACAGACAAATATAATAATGTTACATTAATGAGCCGTGGTGACGCAAGTTCGAATCCCAACAGGGCGTGTAACAATGAGTTTTTCTTAAAACGTATGTGCAATGATTTCACACCACGTGCTTTACGGTGAAGGAAAACATCGTGGGGAAACCTTCATATGTCTGAGAAGTAATTCAAAGATCTGTGTCTCCCTCTGTCACGTTGACACTTAATCATATTCGGTGAAATGTGGGTGTTACAACCCCCCTGCTTACCCCTTCGGGGACCCGTCTGGGATATCGTGAATATACTTACTTTACAGTAATGGTAGGTACCTATTTTTTTCTTAATATCTAGTACTGACTAAGCCATTAAAGTAATATATTATACATAACATGAATTAATAACATGCTCATGAGCCGTGGTGGCCTTGAGGTATGAGCAGTCGCCTGCTACGCAAGCGACGCAAGTTCGAATCCCAGCGGGGCCTGTACCAATGAGTTTTTCTAAAAGACTTATATACAGTGATTTCACACCACGAGCTTTACGGTGAAGGAAAACATCGTGACGAAACCTGCATATTTCTGAGAAGTAATTCAAAGACGTATGTATAGTGCCTGAGACGGCGATAGTCTCACCATCTGTCACGCTGGCACTTAATCATCTTCGGTGAAAAGTGGGTGTTGTGATTACAACACCTCTGCCTACCCCTTCGGGGAATATAGGCGTGAGCATATGTATGTATGTATGTAATAACATGCTCATACCATTTTGTATCCCTATGTAGGTAGTAAGGTACTGTCAGAGTTAATTGTACAGATTTTGTATTTTATCGTAATGTTTGTGTAAAATGATTATATACAATAATAACCATTCTTATTTATATACCAACCATTTTACTAAAAAAATTAAATAGATTATCAAAACAACTTTTGATTAATTCTATTTAAAGTTTCAAAAGTTTTCAGATTCAATTTCAAAAATTCAGGAGCTACCTACTTTATTTTTTCTTCATTCGTTATTAGCTCAACATTTTCGATCTAAAAGTTTAATCTTTTGATTTAACATTAAGAGACTAAACTTCATGATGTAATTTGATTTCGTTCAACACAAAATACCTAAGCTTATATAAAACCAATTTGAATCTTAAGCTTCTACCTTCACCTTCAGGGGCTCCCATTTAGATATAGCGCACATTGTTATTTACACGTATAATAATCCACTTCCTCAGTACACATGTCGCATTGAACAAAGCAACAGTTCACCATCCTGCACCTACACCTGGAGGTCACAGACCTCTTAGCCGTCACAAAACCTCTCCCACAGCACAACGTAGCGCAGTTATCACGATCTTTGCACACCCTGCCCTTAGTACTGATGCATAGATTGGGCGTTCTTTGAAGATATACCAAGTTCTTCCTATCTACTTTCATTTTCCTCCTCATTCTTGGTGCAATCGCCCGCTTTGTTGTGTAGTTCACTATCTTCTTCTTCACAGCATGATGGTAATGTTTCTTCAGCAGCCCCATAGCAGAGTTAAAAGGCCCAAGACGCTTCCAGCAAGTCTTCGTCGTACAAGACCCTGAAAAGCCATGGCATTTGCAGACCTCTCTCAACTGTTCAGCCATTGTATCTATGCCGACAACAACGTCTTGTTTTAAGATCTCCGCTATCTGATCAGTTCCTGCATGCTTGTGGTCTAAAAACAGCTTTGTCAGTCGTTTTCCATGTTTGAAATCGTCTCCGCACCCGTTTACTTTCCACGTGGAGTTTTTTCCGAAGTTTCCGACGCAAGAGCAGCCTGTAAGTTCTCCCGACGCACACGCTTTGGCGATGCCGTGGGTTAATGATGCGGCCATTAGAGCGTGCACAAAAGCGGTCTCTCTGTATATTTTATTAAAGATTCCTCTCTTCGGTTTCCCGTTAAATACAAGGGAGCAATTCCATCTATCGTAGTGGAAGGAACCCTCGCACGCTCGAATGGCTTGTTCCTTAGAAGTCGCCAACACGTTAGCGAATCCCTCGTCTCGTTTGCACATTTTCATCTGGCGTTTGGTCGATCTGAGCAATTTGCATGCCCCTTCGGGTGCCAATTGAGATCTGTCCGTGAAAAGTGTCTCCACGGTCCTTTGTAAGTCTGGTTGGGATCTAGACACATGAGAAACAAAATACATTTATTAAATTTGATATTGAATTAGATTAAAGTAATTTACTTAATTCAACATTTTAAATAAAAGATAAAAGGAACCTAATTCCATGTAATGGCATTCTATAAGAATTACGTCATCAAAATACGTGCTAATAGAAACACGATCAAGAAGATAAGTTATAGACTCACCCTTCCACAATTTTTGAGGCTAAAATTGAGACTGCACAATACAACAAACACCCAAACACTCTAAAACTAAACATATTTATTAAAACACAGTGACATGATCGAATGATGACAATCTTGAAGACTATGGCTTAGACGCGTGGACAAAGGTGCAGCGAACACCTTATCGAAAAAGGGTGTGTTTGCACCCATATATGGTAATCATACACATCCCAATCAGTGTTCATACATTGACTATTGTCATTTCAGCAAACATGGCGCAATTTTGCCACATCTTTATAATAATGCATACTAATATACAAAGAGTATGAATAATAAATTGGAATTTTTTACATCATATATTTGATGCCGCCAATTCCATATAAAATTATTTTGTCTGTTTGAACGCATTCTTCCTAAAACATACAAAATAGACATAGTGATATGCTATGTATAATAATATGTCACAGTCAGACCGACTCGCTCATAGTATATCGAGGTGTACATGATATTTTATTAGAAACTAGCCGACGTCATGCGGTTTCAACGGCGTAGTTTCCGTTCCCGTTCCCGTGAGGGTACGGGGATAAAATATAGCCTATAATAATCAGTGATAATGTAGCATTCCAATGAAGAAAGAATTTTTGAAATCTATCCAGTACTTTTTGAGCCAATTCGTTACAAACATACTTACATACAAATCGTTCCTCTTTATAATCTAATATATAAAATGTCCATGTCACAATGTTAGTTACCATACTCCTCAGAAACGGCTGGACCGATTTGTATGAAATTTTGTGTGCAGATCGGGTAGGTCTGAGTATCGGCCAACATCAATTTTTCATACCCCTAAATGATAAGGGTGATCACCCCAAAAAATATATGGCAATACAACGTTTGCCGAGACAGCTAGTATTAGTATAGATGTCAGGTTGGTGTCGATATATACTTAAGCATAAACAATGTAAGCCACTTAGCTCTTACTCTTTCAAGAAGGTTCTGCTCAGATGGTTAGATTCAGAGCCGGTGGTTAGTTCTTCGACGCCCTTAAGGGACTAATGGCATCAGAGCCTATACTGAATATTTATTTTTTTTATTTTAAAAGACCTTTTTGAATTACAAAGCGTAGAAATCTGGCACACTACCTACATTACCTAGCCTCACAGGCATTCAAAATGGCTTACCTATAGATGTTCTAGAGTTGGCTATTTCCGCCACCTCGCTCCGTGTTCTCACAGCTTGAATATTGAACTTTGCAGCAATATGCAAGTCATTTTCACGGCAATTGGTATCAAATCGAATAATTTATCGATTACGAATCGAATAATATCGAAGAATTTTATATGAATGTTAATGATGATTTCTGAACCGGTGGTCAATTCTTTGATATTCATAAGTGCCATCATCATCTAAACTGAATAAATAATTTTCATTTTCAAATAAGGTTTTTGCATTATTACTTTGCATAAGGCTTGGTTTTGTAAAGCAGATGTGTTTTAAAAAAGTAACTAAACTATGAAAAATAAAAGGCTCACTTTATTAATGCTAAATTAATGATTAATAAGTATTGTTGTTTCAAATTCTTCGTATGTATAGTGCTGAGACGGCGATAGAATCATCATTTGTCACGTTGGCACTTAATCATCTTCGGTGAAAAGTGGGTGTTGCTATTACAACGCCTCTGCCTACCCCTTCCGGAAATACAGGTGCGAGCATATGTATGTAATGTACTTTTCACAATATTTTGAATCTAAATTAATCATATTTCAATCGAATGACAAAATGACACATAAGGAATAGTGTTGCCAAATTCAGTGTACAATATAACAATTCAGTTTCTAATAGGGCCCTTTCCGCCTAGTCTGTTAACGATACAGAGCAATATTTGCTCGCAACTTCAATATTAGCACATGTCGCGGGATTGTATCTGTGTAGGTACTTGTGTCTGTACCGTGCCACCCTAGGTTGGTACTACACTAGCGGAGCTGAGAGGGAGCGAGCAGCAGATATTAAATGATACTTACATACATATGCTCACGCCTGTATTCCCCGAAGGGCTAGGCAGAGGTGTTGCTATCACAACACCCACTTTTCACCGAATTTGATTAAGTGCCAACGTGACAGATGGTGAGTCTATCGCCGTCTCAGGCACTATACATACGTCTTTGAATTACTTCTCAGAAATATGCAGGTTTCCTCACGATGTTTTCCTTCACCGTAAAGCACGTGGTTTGAAATCACTGTACATAAGTTTTTTAGAAAAACTCATTGGTACAGGCCCAGCTGGGATTCGAACTTGCGTCGCTTACGTAGCAGGAGCAGGCGACTGCTCAAACCCCGAGGCCACCACGGATATTGAATGACTAACAAAATTAGGGCAATATTCGGTGCTATCCGCCTGGACAACCAACTTGACGGAAGACGGCGCACAAAAAAGTCATTGCTTCCACTTTTCATTTTGGTTTGGCTTTAAAACTTTGGGAATTCGCCCTAAAAAATCCTCAAAGCAAGGCAGCCTAGATTTAATGGCGGTTAAATAAGAAATCCCTTAAAGTGGAAACACGACAAATCAGCCTAGTGAAGTGCTCCATGGTAGAGAGACGGAAAAGGGTGACTGTACTAGCAATAGTTGTCATCATGGTGGCAAAGCTATTTAATTTTTAATCTATGAAAAAGGCTACTTGGTGTTTCCAGCTTTTATAGGCTGCTGTAGTTACTTACCTTCTCAGTTCGTTCTTTCTCGTTCAGCTTTCAACTTCAATTCCTACTCGTTCTGTTCAGTAAAAGCAACCTTCCGAACCTGGCGGTAGCATGTATAATCCTGTATGATTATGTCGTTCTGACGATTTGAAAGTACTTTGTAAAAATGTAATCAAATAAAGATATTTTGAATTTGAAATAAGTCAAATGGACTATACGTTTATTTGTCACATCAGAGATATAGAAACAAAAAATATCTTCTACGTAAGTTTCATTTCATGTAAAGAAGCCAGAAAGGTGTCCTGCGGGCCTATCATCGTCGATTTAAGCAGAGCGAATTAAAAACATCTGAGATTTGACGTCTAATTTTTGTATCTTAAATTCAAGCGTCAATGCCAAGAAGTTCTAATTCGCGTTCACTCATAGTTGGCCACCTGAAGTCATGGTAGGGACCATGACTTTTTATTGACATGATAATTCAACTCTTCTTATGAGATATATGTATATGACGTGTATACAGGTGTCGGAGAAAAAGGAACAGTTGTCTTCTAGAAATTGTATGGTTTTATGAATATATCACTATGTTGAAGTCGTAAAATATCTAGCTTCAACGATAACGTAGTTATTGGCTATGGTTGCTAAGGGCCGAAAAGCTTTTCGTTGTGCGTTTTCCTAAATTACGTACGCGGTAGTTAAACTTGATAAATTAAAGAGAAGGTTAACGGTTTCGAAAAATGATTTCACGTGAATAACTCTACGTTACCGCTGATTTTTAATGCGAAAATAAGGTCTTGATATGGTCAACTTTGATCGTGAATTACTCAAAAACAGAAGAAGATATTTTTGTTATAATAATTTTATTTGCTTCCTAAAATTATACCCCATCACATATTTTAAAAGCTGTCCTATTCTCCCTGTCACTCTGTATATGTCTGTCATTGTCATCCAGTGGAACTATGATGACTAAAAGATCCTATGGTAAGGCCCCTGGTTCTGAATTAATATTCAACTTCAAATCCCTCTTCCTCAAATGGGACCAATATGAGGATATAATTGAGTCCTATTCAGCTTATCCGCTCCGCCGCATTTACGTCTCAACCTAACTTACGGTTCACGTGCGAGAGTGTGTTTAATGTGTAAGAAACATTAGATGCGGCAAAATATATATTTAAATTATTCTCAATAATACCATATTAGACATCTATTATTCACAAAAAATGTTTAGAAAAGAGAATTTTGTGCTCTCTCCACTGAGCACACGAGTAGCTTGTCTGACAGAACAAAAGAGCATTATTATGAATAAATTTGGGGACGTCCCCAATGTTAAGAAAACATTTTTTTTATCAATGATTATATTGCTACAAGCGGTAAAATGCGTTCATTAAATTATTTTAGTAACTATTCAAACCGACTGATATAGGCATATCAAAGGCACCTTTAGTGGCATATCAAAACAAATCAAATGGAAACCCTTGGGGTCCGGATGCTTAACAACTTTTCAAAGAGGTTGCACGTCGTCTAGTAGAAGCTGCTCGTGACAAGCGGGCTGGGGCTTTTCTCACTCAGAGAATCAGCATTGCTATTCAACGTGGCAATGTCGCCAGCCTTCTTGGCACGATCCCAAGAGACACCGATTTAGGCCAAGTTTTCTACTTGTAATTAGTTTTAAGTACTGTTCCTTGTATGTATAATATACTATAGAGTATTATAACCACTGGGTTTGGAAGGTTGCTTTTGCAAGAAACTCAGCAATTATCCATATGAACAATCATCAGACGTGAATCAAAAGCTACAAACTGCCAGAGATAACATTTATATTCACGACACCTCCATTAAGCACATAACTCTTCGTACTCCGGCGACAGTTATCGCCGGATCGATACGCAACGTTGTGCTCGCTTCGGACAATATTCAGTGTAAACCGACATTAACCTTTTCTTTTGTACGGTAACACCGGCTCAGTGATTACAAATAGAGGGTTTTTAATCAACTTCTTGCAAAGATGGAGGAGCTAGTGGCACAATTGCTATTGCGAATATCATTCGATCAGCGAAGTTAAGCCACCCTAAGCCTAGCCAGTAATTGGATGGGTGACCGCCCGAGTTCCCTCCGTGCCTCGGAGAGCACGTTAAGCCGTCGGTCCCGGTTGCCAATTTATTATCTTTGGCAATCGTTACAGGTCAGTCGGAGGCCTAAAATAGTCTGACAACTGGTTTAACCCAGATCACAGATTTTCCTCGTTAAAGGGGTTGCGAAGGTCAGATGGCAGTCGCTTCGTATAAAAATCAGGTGATCAGCCACATCGGGTTGAATCAAGTGCAATGTATGGGATAAGGCCAGGGAGATGATGATTAACTTCTTGCAAAGCAAATTAGAAATGCTGTGTTAAAAAATATCAGAGGAAATAAAATATTACGATTACTTTGCAGTCTACCTAAGTCTTTACCCTTAACCCTATTCGAAGTATGTTATATAAATAGACCAATTTTCAACTTTTGAAGCTTGATAAAATAAAAAAGAGATATATTTTGAAAAAAAAAATCAAGCGACCAGTTTTTTTCTTGAAGTATGGTGAAAATAAAAGAGAGACTAAATTACAAAGACCCGTGGTGGCCTCGAGGTTTAAGCAGTCACCTACTACGCAAGCGACGCCATTTCGAGTCCCAGCAGGCCCTGTACCGATGAGTTATGTAGTGATTTCACACGACGTGTTTGGCAGTGAAGGAAAATGTCGTGAGGAAACCTGCATATGTCTGAGAAGTAATACAAAGACGTATGTATAGTGCCTGAGACGGCGAAGGATTCTGCCTCTGTCACGTTGGCACTTAATCATATTCGGTGAAATGTGGGTGTTGAGCTTACAACACCTCTGCTTACCCCTTCGGGGACCCTTCTGAAATGGCGTGAGTATATATTGAGACCAATCAACCGCTTCCAATTTTTTAAGCATGTTATAAATATAAATCATATCTGGCTACGCATATTTTGTTTGTTTGACCAGGGGCCCAACCATGAGCGCTTATTGCAATGTTATTACAGTTGTGTGACAGTGACAGATGTATACACGCCAAATACATCTATTTCATAATAATAATAAAACTATGATGGCAATAAGAGGTTATAGTAAGGCCCCAGCTTACAACAACACGAATACAAAAGGTAATTTATAAGTGTTGGCGTCATGCCTCCTCGTCAACAATGGATATAAATAAACGCCTGTCACATTTATGGACGACTTTTTACCCATTCATTTTTGTAACTTTCTGTAAGCTTTGTAAATATTGTGTTCTCAATGTGATTTATTTTTAGAATGTCTGCCATATATATCGCACCCTCAGAACGATAGGCCCAACTCCCAAAATTTGCGAAATTTTTGAGATAGACCGCCCTCAAAATGAGCAAACAATATTTTCAGCACTCGACACTGCACAACCTAAACTATACATTGAATAAGATGTGCCCCGCGGTTTCACCCGCGTTTTTTAAAGTAAAGTAGCCTAAACTTTCATCCCCTATTTTATCCCCTTGGGTGTAGAATTAATGAAAACCCTTAAGATATGATTAAGTGTCAACGTGACAGATGGTGAGTCTATCGCCGTCTCAGGCACTATACATACGTCTTTTAATTACTTCTCAGAAATAAGCAGGTTTCCTCACGATTTTTTCCTTAACCATAAAGCACGGGGTGTGAAATCGCTGCACAAAACTCCTTGGTACAGGCCCCGATGGGAATCGAACTTACGTAGCTTGCGTAGCAGGCGAGTGCTAAAACACCGAGGCCACGGCTCCAACAATTTATGGGAAAAGGCCAGGGAGAGGATGATGTTCTATCGCCCTCATAATTAGGTTAACACATTCAGTGCTAACATTTCATCTTCTTCGTAAATTCTCCAGCAGTTGGACGCACAGACGCGTCGTTAGCATTGAACGCGTTAAAATAAAGATATTTCAGGGACTATTTTATGCAAAAGATTCATGCTAACTCTGCTGTTATTTCTCTATTAAACGTGAATGAAGCTCAGCTAACGAGGTTTAAAGCGGACTAATTACTTGAATGGGGTCTATTTACAGGTACAAGAGGCTATGATTGGGAATTGTTTACGCAATGACGGTTATTTGTGTTGCTTAATATTAACATTAATATATATATATACTAATCTATATTATATATATATTAAAGAAAGTCGTGCTTGTTATACTATTTATAATACAATACCGCGTGAACCGATTTCACTGAAATTGGCGGAGAGGTAGCTTAGAAATAGGATAAGGACACATCTCTTCCCTGTGGAACGTGACATAAAACGTTAAAGAAGCTAATAAATGAATTCTTTAAATATTTAAATACTTTCTGCAAAAATTTTGCTCAAAATACTGTACTGTAACAACTTAGCTCATCCCTTCGGCGACCCATCTGGAAACGCGAGAGCGTATCTATTTTGGATTATGAGCAAAACTTAAATAAAACTTAAATATGTGAGTATTCGAAAATACAGGAAAAACTACGAGTTGCGAGATCCTTCCTATAATAATCATCGATACATATCATAGAAATTGTGTTTTTTGTCTGTCTGCCTGTTCTACCATCACACAAATACCAAATGCTTTTGATTAAATAATGTATGATGGTTAAATACGCACGCATACTCATATGGAAATTTTACTGTAGGATAATATCCCAATCCCGCGAGAAATATAAATAACTGCACGCAGATAAAGTACAACACACATTAAATTAATAGACCAGTACTAGGTAACAGCCATTAAAAACGTCATAACATTTATCACCCAGTACATGTAGCTGGCAATATTGTTGACACAACTATATACCTGTTGTGGGCCAGCCTTGTTGGCGCTACGCCATCGGTCATCGACCCCACACAGCCCCACGTGTCTACCAACCTCCCCTGAATAATTTGAGCACAATAAGTGAGGGGTGGGTATTTATTGCGAGGGTTATTTGCATAGACTGCCTCGTTGGTCTAGTGGTCGCAAGCGTTACTGCGGAACTCGAGTTCCTGGGTTTGATTCTTGGGAATAGTGTTGTTGGATTTTTCCCTATGGAATTTCCCAGAAGCAGCTCCGAGTCTTGATTCGTGCTTGGTTAGTGGTAATAGACTCGCACTTGGCGAAATGTAGGTTTACTGCAAGTACACCCCTGCTTACCTTCAGGGAATACAGACGTATATATATATATATATATATATATATAATAAGATTGCTGATTTAACCATAATTCATCTTCATAATCATCAACGCCAAATAATGGCACGTTGCAAGTTGTTTGTTCCTGCGGTAAGTAAGGCCGCCAGTGCTCTATAGAGGACGAAGAGTATTCCTATAGTCACAGTATACATATGAGTTTACTACAAGCAGAACGAAATCTACAGGAATAACACACTCACACAGACGCATACATAGATACATCTACGACGCTATACATGTACATTGGCATCGGCGTAATTTCAGTAAGGCGCGTCACGTCGAGGCCGATCACGCTTAAAATCGCAATTAAAATTAAAATTCTAAAAAGGTTGTATTTCACTAACAAGATATTCTTATTGAATTCGATTAAGTAGAATCCGATTTAAAAGTCTACAAAATAAAACTCGTAATTGAACAAAATGAAAATACTTTAAAATGTAAGAAGAAGGTACTTATAAAGTCAGACAGAATCCATCAAAACTCTTAAAAGAATTGCTGGAAAAATTCGCTTGTCACAAATAAATGCGAACATTTTCGTAGCCTCCTCTACGCTGCGTAGCGTCTACTACGAATTTTCTCGCTCGTAGCATGCCACGAATTTGAGAACAATGAAAATTCAGGCGCTTAAAATTATTGTGTGGAAATGTATAGACATTAACATAAGTAATCATAGTAATTATGGGCAATTTTTTCTTACGTCGCTTGCTATATTATTTTATCTTATATCTATACACAAATAATGTAATTTCAAATTACCAGCTATTCACTAAATGCATATGAAAGTTCATACAGCACTAAAATAAAAAATCGAATCTTAATTTTTTTTCTCAGTCTGTTCGTCTGTCTGTCCCTGAAATGGCTGGACCAATTTAAAGTAAATTTATTCAATAAAACATGGGCTCCGCGATATAAAGTCAGTCTAAGCAGGTGAAACCACGGAGCCCCGCTAGTCCAAATAATATAATTCATATACTATGAAAGTACTTTGCAAAAAGTCTAATCGAATAAAGGTATTTTTGAAATTGAGTTTTTGCTTTTGTTGAGAAGAACCTGGCAAGAAACTCAGTAAAAAGGATTTATATAATTTGCTTTGTTAATCATGTATCGACACGTGTCTCACGCTATTCAAGAAGTATTCCTATGTTAAGTGTTTTATAACTCAAAGTCAAAGTCAAAGTCAAAAATATCTTTATTCGATTAGACATTTACAAAGTACTTTCAAATCGTCAGAATGACATAATCATACAGGATTATACATTCTACCGACGGGTTCGGAAGGTTGCTTTTACTGACAGGAACCTGGCAAGAAACTCAGTAATTACTCCTTTCAAAAATATTATACAATTTAAAGAATACAAAATAAATAATTTAAGAAACGTAAGCTCATGGACAAAGTTCCAATGCACAAATGTCGATAAAAATTAACATAACTAAAAATCTAGTACATCTGCTTATAACTAAATGCGTAGCTTGAGATGACCAGCCCCCACAAGCAGCACCTGTTCACAAGTATGACGTGAATGCCAACCATTGCCTCCTCAACCATCATAGAGGGAAGTGGACAACCCGTCATCCAGACACCGCCGCAAGCAAAGGCATTTTAGTGAGCATGACAACTCAAGCCAGTCAAACAAAGATAGAAACGAAGAAAGGCAAACAGAACTGGGAACTAAAACCAATTTGATCAAGTTGAAAAGTTTCGAATATTTCATTTGTACGACGTTGGATTTGAGTCTTGCTAAAGATAACTTTTCCTGAAGATATCACGATACAAATTCACTTACAAAACTGTCGGAGTTTGATGCTGAACGGATTAAGTATTTTATGACCAATCTTTTCTTTAATAATGTTTATTGAATAAAAACTTAATATCTATGTCTATAAACCTATACAAACTATACAGAGAAATCAAATTCAATTATCAATTTCTAAAATAAATTGACGTTTTATTTTGATGCCATGAAATGAAACGTCAAAGCTAAGAAGTTCTTAGTACGCGCTGGTTGAACGATCATAGTTGACCCTCCGTATTCAGATCAGTTACCATATTATTATGTTTTGATTCCAGTATGATCCAGTTTCAGAGATTAGCTAGAGCAAACTGACAGATAAACATAAAAAAAAATTAGACAGAAAAACATATGGACGGAAAGACAGTGTTTTTTTAAATTGATTAGCTTATTTATGTACCGTTTATACCTTTATATGCATTCTGAATAAAGCTGTTAATTTGATTTTACAAACAGACGCTTCAATTTTATTTATCTGCATAAATGTGTAGATATAGATTCAAGATAGTATACATAACTAAGACGGCGTGGGTATCACCACCGGTGACATTGGGGCATCATCCTTCTTGAAAAGTGGGATTTATAAACTTAACCTACCCCTTGGGAGACCCTTCTGGGCGTATGTTTCCACCAGTTTCATCGTGATAAGCAAACGTCCAAAGATATTTGTAAGTTAAATAACCCACACCCAACTAAAACACTAACTTTAAGTTTGTTCGACAAAGTAATCAAAATACAAAACATTGTTGCCTATTCCATAATTAACACCGCCTCGATCCTTGTACGAAATTATTGGATGAATGGATGAGATTCCAATCTCTAGTTACATTTTCATTTCTATTTAGTCTGGATTAAATTAGTAATCTCACTGTAATTAAATTTTACTTCCAATTATGGCATGGCTTATAAATCTGAAACAATCAGCATTTTCATCACATCCATACATGCTCACGCCTGTGTTCCCCGAAAGGGTAGACAGACGTGTTGTAACAACAACACCCACTTTTCACCGACCATGATGAAGATGGTTAAGTGCCAACGTGACAGAGAGTGAGTAAATCGCCGTCTCAGACACTATACGTCTTTGAATTAATTCTCAGACGTAGCATGTTTTCCGTTTTCCTCGAACGTAAAGCACGTGGCGTGAAATCACTGCACATATTTTTTTAGGAAACTCATTGGTACAGGATCTCTGGGATTGGAACTTGCGTCACTTGCGTAGCTGGCAATTGTTCATACCGCACGGCCACCACGGCACACTATCTTACTATATTTTACATGTATGATGTAATGTTATAAACAGGAGTGATTTTTATTTTTGTATGTAAACTATACTAATATTAAAAAGAGGAAAGATTTGTATGGAAGTATGTTTGTATTGAATATGCTCCGAAACTACTGGATCGATTAGTAAAAATCTTTCAGCAATGGATAGCTACATTATCAGCGAGTTACATAGGCTATATTCTATCCGCGTACTCCCACGGAACTACGCAGATGAAACCTCGTGACGTTCACTTGTAATATTAATATTAAAATTTATGGATAAGTCAGGTACCCACTGCGACAGACGCAGTCTAGACGGTGGATAAAAGTGTACTTAAAAAGGTTTGATATTCCAATCTATAGCCAAAAGTTATGGAAAGCAACACTCTTACACACCTTTTATTTCATGTGAACGATACTTCAACCGGAATATACTAATCTATATATATAAAAGAAAGTCGTGCCAGTTACACTATTTATAACTCAAGATCGGCTGAACCGATTTGGCTGAAAATTGGTGGGGAGGTAGTATAGAGTCCGGTCCCATGGAACGTGACGAAAAACGTACATACATATACTCACGCCTGTATTCCCCGAAGGGGTAAGCAGAGGTGTTGTTATCACCGCCAACGGGACAGATGGTGAGTCTATCGCCGTCTCAGGCACTATACATACGTCTTTGAATTACTTCTCAGAAATATGCAGGTTTCCTCACGATGTTTTCCTTCACTGTAAAGCACGTGGTGTCAAATCACTGTATATAGGTTTTTTTGAAAAACTCATTGGTACAGGCCCCGCTGGGATTCGAACTTGCGTTGCTTGCGTAGCAGGCAACTGCTCAAACCCCGAGGCCACCACGGCTTTATTGTGTTATACCACGTATAAAGTCTACGCGGGTGAAACAGCGGTGCACAGCTAGTGTTATATATTTGTAGGTTCCAGTACCCAAACCCAAAGAGTAAGAGGTTACCCTATCTCTAAGTCTTCACTGTCCTCTTATACTCTTTTCACGTGAACGAAACTGCAACCAGATGATTTTTTTGCCGCGATACAACAAATAGATATTTGAAGGTGGCTCCCATGTTCATAATCAAGTGTCAAGCATTGACTTATCTAGACTTAATTGATTTTCTAACTCGCACATACATTTCTCACGTTAACATTCTGGTGTTAGGTACTTACCTGTGTAACATTCAAAGTGATTTTTGATCAGTCTAGATTGTGGCTAGACAGGCAATGTCCTGATAAAAGTTGTACTGGAAAATACTGCATGAAAGAATAAAATATTCTTAGTTGAGCAAATTTACCCTATCAATTCTTTGTGAGGTAAGTAAGCATTAGAAATATGATTTATTTCCCCTTATATATATACTGTATAAATGTATGCAGTATACAGTACAGATAAATAAAATTGAAGTGTCTGTTTGATGTACAAATGAGAAAAATCTTTTTTTTTAATTTCTCTGTTTGTCTGTCTGTCTGTTCACCGATTTTAACGGGATTTTTCACTTGTAGAGAGCTAATGTTACAAAGAGTAACATACGCTACTTTTATTTATAAAAAAAAACATTAGAGTACTGCGAATGAAACTGCGCGGCACTAATAGTATTTATCTAAGTTTAATCAAACAAAAAACTGATAATTATGTGACACTTATATACGAATTATAATATTCAGAAATAGCAATTATAAAAAAAAACGATTTTGGATTTACCATATCAAAGTTTTTTCAAGAACCTATCAAAGTCTACAAATGGAACGTTTTTCTCAGTTATCTGTAAAATTCGTTCTATCGTTTCATCTAAGTATTTCTTAATAATGTTTACCAGCGACAGGTTATTGGAATTAAAAGGACTTTATCGGAAAGGAAAGGTTTATCTTTAGTACCTAAATGACAGATACCTTTTATATTTTGATATTCATAGTCATATTCATATTAAGTATATGTATTGCACAAGTTAGTTACATTTACACACATCATCATACATCATCTCCCTGGCCTTCTCCCATACATTGTTGGGGTCGGCACTTGATTCATCCCGATGTGGCTGATCACCTGATTTTTATACGAAGCGACTGCCATCTGACCTTCGCAACCCTTTAACGAGGAAAATCTGTGATCTGGGTTAAACCACTTGTCAGACTATTTTTGGCCTCCGACCGACCTGTAACGATTGCCATGGATGATAAATTGGCAACCGGAACCGACAGCTTAACGTGCTCTCCGAGGCACGTAGGGAACTCGGGCGGTCACCCATCCAATTACTAGCTAGGTTTATAGTTGCTTAACTTCGCTGATCGAATGATATGCGCAATAGCAACTGTGCCTGTAAATTTACATTAACACACATATAAACTTAATTATAATGGCTATAACTTATACCTAACAACCCTGAATGATTCTTTAGACATGATTTCTTTAGAAACCACATTGATCTCATCATAAAATTATGTTAAATTGTTTAGTATTTCAAGAGAAAACTTACCCAGGAACTCTCGCTTGCTCAGAATGTTGACCCTAAATACCTAGTCTGGTGTCTAGACAGCCGTTTATCAACCGTACAGTGGGATTTGTTCACTTAGCTGTATAAATAAATGTATTAACTTAAGGGTGTCATCTTTTTGTGTCGAGTTTTACATATTCGCTTATCTTTTAATGTACTTGTAATTACGTGTGTGACGGATTTACTACAACCCTCATAAATATAATGTATATTATAAATAATATCTTAATATATATAAATCTCGTGTCACAATGTTTGTCCTCAATGGACTCCTAAACCACTTAACCGATTATAATAAAATTCGCACACCATGTGCAGTTCAATCCAACTTGAGAGATAGGATAGTTTAAATCTCAAATTATAGTCGTAAAGACTATATTTTATCCCATTACTCCCACGGGAAAGGGAACTACGCGGGTGAAACCGCGGGACGTCCGCTAGTTTTAACATATTTTTAATGAGAATTTTAATTTTCTTTGTAAGAGCCGTTGTGGCCGTGAGGTTTGAGTTGGAAATTAATTACATTCAGTGAAATCTGGGTGTTGTTGTTACAACCCCTCTAGAACTAGACAGATATAACGGATTTTTTCAATTAAAAAAAAATATTGTGAAGTACTAAATAATTTACGAGACGTCGATGGTTGGTCATCGGAAAATCTCGATGTGACCTAAATACTTCAAATGATAAGACTACACGTAAAGCAATCCAAATACATGGACTTACATTTAAATTACGGCAAAATATCTATGAGGCATTAGGAGTTAGTTTTCACTTAAGACATTCTGCTTATAATGTGATCAAAATTACCCTTTACCCTTCACTCTGTGCGTTTGACAGTAAAATTATAAGTAGTAACAGACAAGCCAGAATCAAAATATACAAAATAATCTGCCACAGTAAACAATTCCAAATTTACGGCTTATTTTCCGAACTCCATGAACGTAAAATAAAAATGAATAGGGGTGATCCTAATGTCTTTGGAACTTCAGGTACTTAAAGATTTTTACCGAATACAAAATCAGACATGACAGAACAACTTTTTTAATTTGTCACCCTCTACGGGATTATATTTTTGCTCTCGATCCAGCTGGTAAACATTTTGCATTCGTTACAAAATCAAATAGCATTCACTCTCAATACAAAGCGTACAAACGATATCCAATCTAAGATCCGTGTAATAAAGTCGCGTTTCGCTCATTTCTATTTAGATTTATCACGCGTTCGTTTTCCATCAAGTAACACAGTGCTAAAATGGCGATATATTTTTGCTGCTAGGGTATTCTCTGCGTGATGTAGTGTGAGGGTTTGAAAACGCTGTTGGGGTAAGAGCGCCTGCGTGTTGGGTACCGACAATCACCATGAAGCCAGACGAAAGCTGCATCTTTTAGACGCAGGACGTTGTCTCTATGATATTTGAATTTATATTACAAAATAAATATTTTGTGTATAGAACCAGCCGGGTTTTTGTGTTTACACCCTTGTGAGTGTATTGAACTCTTTTTGTGTTGTGGTGATTGGTGAAAAGAACTTTGTGTGGTGCGGCATAAGTTTGTATTTTGACTGTGTTACTGAAGATGCGGTCTTGGTGATTCTGTGAGTATATTTTTATTATTTACTTAATTTTAAAACCAACTTAGACACATATATTATAATTTTAAATAAGGTAAGCTGTATTTAGATTATAGAAGCAAAAAATAAGTACAATCAGTATTGCTTCGAGCTTTGATTACATTGTGTTTCAAGACTTAATTAATTACTTCAAGTAAGTATTACTGAACACATGCTTAAGTGTATTTTCCTGGGGTTAATTGGAACAAGCACACGCTGTATCTTCTTCAAACGAGGAAATAACTAGGATTTAGGGTATGATACTCCTTTGGTATGGCATAATGCGGGACCATTTTATTTTCAATATGGGAACTCCTCGCCGATGTTGCGAGGTGAAGTAAAGGTAGTGAGGACCCTTTAGACAAGGAGGGAATATCGAATATATATTTATTTTTTGAAACAGACAGACTATGTACACTTAATATAATAAGGAGGAAATATTTGAATGTAAGTATGTTTGTAACGAAGTGGCTCAAAAAGTACTGGACCGATCTTGAAAAATTGTATCAGCAACTATCCATTGCGTACATCATGAGCGAGTAACATAGGCCATATTTTAACCCCGTACTCCCACGGGAACGGGAAATACTTGGGTGAAACCGCGGGCGTGACGCCTGCTAGTATACTATATACACCTTTAAAACTATATAGGTATAATAGTAAAAATTAAATAAATAAATAAATATGCTCACGTCATCCCAAAAGGGTCCCCGAACAGGTAAGCAGAGGTGTTGTAACAACACCCACATTTCACCGAATATGATCAAGTGCCAACGCGACAGAGGGTGAGTCCATCGCCGTCTCAGGCACTATACATACGTCTTTGAATTACTTCTCAGACATATGCAGGTTTCCTCACGATGTTTTCTTTCACCGTAAAGCACGTGATATGAAATCACTGTACATAAGTGTTTTTGGAAAACCTCATTGGTGCAGGCCCAGGGATTGCGTCGCTTGCATAGCAGGCGACTGCTCAAACCCCAAGGCCATCATGGCTGAATATAATAGTATAATTTTGACTCCAAAGAAGGACAAAGGTTGCCCACTAATAATCATTGCACGTTCACATTCGCTGGTGATTCGTAGTACAAGATTTTGTTTCTTTATAAAGTTCCCCGTGTCCAGCCGTTCACAGTTAACTCTTCACCAATTTACAGAAATAGCGGCTAAGCGGTTTTACCGTGAAACTATAACATATAACAGATTATGTTATGGAGCTTATCGTTACAAACAAACATACATTTTTCTCATATTTATAATATTAGCATAGATAAAGATATGGATATTATGTTAAACAGACTGACAGACCTGCTCTTACCCATTTATAATATTAATATAAAATAACGTTGTAACGTTCATGAAGCCATTTTATGCGCTCAGTAAATGTTCAAAATATTGTAGGTAATATTACCGCAGGTTTTCCTTGCGAAGCCGGAGCAATTCCACGCTAAGTAAAGCTATCATTGCCGAGAAGCCTTTTATGTTACGTCCTCACCTTTATCTTTAATATACCCGGATTAAGATGAACATGGGGCCAACTATGATTGGTTTCATCTTACGGTACAAAAATGTCTAAATTGGGAAGTTCTTAATACGCAGAATTAAGCACACGATGGTAGGCAATTGGAGATGATGTAAAACTATACTCTTTACACATTTATAATTAAGAGCCGTGCTGGCCTTGAGGTTTAAGCAGTCGTCTGCTACGCAAGCGACGCAAGTTCGAATCCCAGCGGGGCCTGTACCAATGAGTTTTTCTAAAAAACTTATGTACAGTGATTTCACACCACGTGCTTTACGGTGAAGGAAAACATCGTGAGGAAACCTGCATATTTCTGAGAAGAAATTCAATGACGTATGTAAAGTGTCTGAGACGGCGATGGACCCACCATCTGTTTGGCACCTAATCATCTTCGGTGAAAAGTGGGTGGTGTGATAACAACACCTCTGCCTACCCCTTCGGGGAATACAGGCGTGAGCATATGTATGTATGTATTTATAATTAAAAGTCTGGACGTGATAGATTTGTCCGATCCGTGACAGATCTATCACGTTCAGACTTTCAACTGTATACGCACAGTCTAAGCCGTTCGTTCCAGACACATGCAATTTGGAGAGCTTATTTTTGTGTTGTGTAGGAATCCAAGGAATTTGAGTGTCCGAAATTCCACCCTTAACGGTGATATAGTGGGTTGAATTTTCTGTGAAACTGTTTATTCTCTGGATCTAATGTTTTTGAAAAGAGTAATGACTGAGTTTCTTGCCAGGTTCTTCTCAGTAAAAGCAACCTTCCGAACCTAACGGTAGCATGTATAATCCTGTGTAAATATGTAATTCTGACGATTTGAAAGTACTTTGTCAACAGTATAATAAAAAGAAACAATAAAATAAATATGCTCACGCCATCCCAGAAGGGTCCCTGAAGGGGTAAGCTGAGGCGCCGTGACAAAAACACCCACATTTCAACGAATATGATTAAGTGCCAACGTGACAGAGGGTGAGTCCATTGCCGTCTCAGGCACTATACATACGTCTTTGAATTACTTCTCAGACACAGGTTTCCTCACATGTTTTTTTTTTCACTGTAAAGCACGTGGTGTGAAATCATTGAACATAAGTTTTTAGAAAAACTCATTGGTACAGGCCTTGAACTTGCGTCGCTTGCTTAGCAGGTGAATGCTCAAACCCCGAGGCCACCATGGCTTACACAAAAAAATAAAAATAAAGATATTTTTGGGCTTAAGTTTTCATATACGCGGGTGTAGTCGCGGAGAGAAGCTATTTGTACTTATAAAGAGCTGTCTGTACTTATTGACTGACAGACAAGTCAGGCTACAGCATTATATTTAAATTATATAATATTTTTTTAATAACTTACAAGTATTAAATACGTATTCATTGTGAATGTGTTAAACACATAAATATGATTTTTTTTTTTATTTCAGTCGGATAGGGTCAGTAAATAAAAATAATTTTTCGTTTCCTTCTTATTTATCGACTGAGATTCGAGATTAATATAGTTAAGATATCTCTTGCTACATCAGTGATCGGAATCATAAAATATTTCCACTTTGAGCGATAAAAGCGAGCTAAATAGAGTTTATCTAAGTGTACTTTATGTGATGTGAATCGAATTCGATTCACATCAATATAACCTCGTCACGTATGGAGCTTAATGCTCCTTCATTCCTCACATGCTTAGCCTTATGGATTTTTTACACAAAAATAATGACGATGGCGTGAGCATAGAAGGGATGACCCGCGGAACCCTAATGTTTTTTTTTAATTAAAGTAGCCTAAGATACTCATTGTTATATTAGCTATCTGCCAGTGAAAATCTTGTTAAAATCGGCCCAACCGTTTCGGAGATTAAACGCAACAAACAGACAGAAAGAAAAAAAATTAAAATTTGTTTTTTCATGGATGGCCCTTGTATCATCAACTATATATATGTCAGTGAGAGCCCGTTAAAATCAGTTCAGTCGTTTCGGAGATTAGCCCGAACACATAGACAGATAGATGGCCAGAAATTCTACCCCTAAAGGAGTTAAATGGAGCCACTGCAGGCGCAAGTTAGCTATCGATATTTTACTTTACTTTGTAGGTCTTGCGTCTAAAGGAATATTGACAAAATCCCCATCTTGACATCCCTGTCGTCTACAAACTCGTCTGATCTTAAAATATGGCAGATAACTGACATCTCTCTTTTAATATTAAACTTTGAAGCTGAAAATACATTTTTTCGTTTTCAGATCCAACGTTTCAAATAATTTTTACTGTTGAGCAGCGTAACAAGTATAGAAATATGAAATATACTTACGCCATCTTAGAATTGTTCCCGAAGGGGTAAGCAGCGTTGTAACGTTTCCAACGTTATTGCTAGGAATACTTGTGAAAAAATATAACAGATAGCTGACACGCTCTTTTGATATTAAATCTACCATTACTAACTTGTTTTGAATGTTGAACAAGGTATGTCCAAATCCGACCTTTCAACATGGAGATGTAACAAAATGTTATAAAATCTTTCAGTTTTGTGATCATACATAGAATTATTAATTTACAATAACATTTATGCTTCTGAAAATATATTTAACATTCAGTGCCTTTTACATTAACGAGATAATAATGTAACAAAAGCAAAAATATCAGCTACATGCTAAAGAAAGTCCCTTCTGAATCAGTTCAGACATTTTTAACGATTAGTCTAAACACAGAGTTATGACGTTCGATATCCAGAAATGGAAATGAAAAGAAAATATTTTTTGCTCTCGGTATAGATTTACAACATTAAGATAAAATACATAGTAAAAATGTTTACTTATTTGTTGATAAATTTTGTCAATTCCTATCCTCGTCAAAAGATACTCGTATCTTGTCCATCTTAATATATCACATTAACTACTAAGTAATTAACTTTTTATGCAAATCCCACAGCTATAAAAGTAAATAGCGGCTATGAATTTGACCGCAATCTCATCACGCTTACTGACACCGAGCGACATTTAATTAAAGTCTGCGATAGGAATACGTTTATTATTCAACAATTCGTTTCGATACATTTTGTTTAATATTCGAGAGTCTTCTTCTTAGTCGTAACCTCATGACTGAGGGACGTGACCTTGGTGCGACGTCTGCATTAACATTGCTTTCCAAGCCTCTCTATTTTGTGCCATCTTGATGGTAGCCTGAAGAGTAGTCCTCGTTGCAGCCTGGGTCGCATCCGTCCATCGTGTTGGCGAACGACCCCTGCTTCTTTTGCCCTCCACCCGTCCCGTAACCATCAGCCTTTCCAGGCTGTCTGGATCGCGTCGTGCTGTGTGCCCGAAGAACTTAATGACTCTTTGTAGACATTCGAGAGTAAGTTTGTGTTTTCAAATGAACGGAATACGATGAAAGCTGTATATTGCAATACATTGAAATTAAAAGTCATCCCATTGGAAAATCAAATCGCATCAAATTTATGCATAATTAGCTTTGCCCCGCCGTTTCACCCGCGTATTTCATAGGTGAACCGCGGACCACTAATGGTCTTTTTTAATAAACGTAGCTTAAGTTGATCCCTGTAACATTAGCTATAACAGCCGTTATGGAGATTATCCGGAACAAACAGACAAACAAAAACAAATGGTATTTTTATGTGAGTAACGTACCGCATTTCTGATATGGACCTACCCACGTGTCCTTTCTTTTAACTGGACTCAAAAAGTAACCAATGTGGAAATATAACGGAGAGTTCTGACTCTCCTGAGAGGTCAAGAACGAAGAAACATATGCAGATCATCAAGCAGAGAAAGGTTGGTTATCTCGGACACGTCGATTCATTCGAATCGGTTGTATTATTATAACCCCAACTGCCTCGATGGTCAAGTGGTAAGCAAGTTTGTCTGCCAATCATGAGGTCCCGGGTTCGATTCCCGCGTCGGGTTAAAAATAGATATTGAGTATTTCGCGCTAGAAAATCAAAATAAATGCCCGGAGTTTGGAATTTGACGGTGTTTCCACCCCCGTGCCTCGGAAAGCACGTGAAGCCATTGGTCCTACGCCTGATCTCTCTCCGGTCGTGTCCACTTGGGCACTATAATATCTCCTGCGCACATGGCTGATCCTCGTTGAGATCAACCGCCGTAATCGAAATTCGGTAGGAGAGTATTCTTATTATTATAACCCTCCGTTTTGCTTCGACGTGGACGTAATAATCTATATTGGTACGTTACAATTCAAAGCTATTCGTGGATATCGCCAAGGGCTTTCTCAAAGACTTGAATATTGTAACTGAAATTCAAATGTATTTCAAGGCTCAGTGACTTAGAAATTAATCTAAAGCTCCAAACCCAATGTTGTAAAGGTATCATAGCAACAAAGCAAATAAATAGTACGACCCATTTCCGCGACAAACATTGATGTTCATTTTAGTAGCGAAGTTATAGGCTGAATATTATTACCGTCACAAATATCATACTATAAACAGCATATTATACCCGACGTTATCGTTCTTCCAATCTGTAGATTCCTAGTAAGAGGCCGGAGTCTGGATAAGTGCCCGGTTAGCAGCAATAGACTCACCCCCTTTTACATGGGGCTTAAGGTGATATGGTAGTTGTAAAAAAAAATAGAATTCTTGCAATTTCCCCATTCCTGGATGGCCGACCGGTACACCGATTACGATGCTACGCTAAGGGTTAAGCACAAAATCCATTTCTATCGCGAAAATGTTATTCAATCGTGATTCTGTCAGGCAGGAACCTAGTTAGGGAGATGAAGTTATGTATGTAAAAATATGGAAGCTGTGGCTAGTTCGCAAGTATCAATTTTTTCTCTCAAAAAACTACCAATATGGAACCTATCACGCCTTAAACATAACTGGCGAAATGTGAGAGTTACACCAGTAGGTCCAAAAAGGCCACTTTGGGAGAATCATAATGTGATCCGAATATGATTGATGATCGAAATCTTCAAATACCTATGTAATAACTAAATTCAAGTAACTTATGTAGTAGGTATTCGAAATACTATGGTATCACAGACAGACTGTTAAACGTAGAATATCTGTCACCAAGTTAGTTTGATTATTTATCACTAGATGGCGTTATATCCTTTTAGATCGCGCTGTTGAAAGTCTCTCTCCGTATCCTATATGGCAAATGCATTTTTACTAAGTGAGGTCAATCAATATCAGTCGTTGAACCAATACACCAGAACTGCCCTAGTTACGGTATTTTATTCGACCAGCCAAGGTTTGCTCCGACTGAACCTGGCTCCCAGGCCTAATTCGTCATACACAGACACGTAAGAAAGTACTCCAAAAAAATCTACGGTACTTTTGGAAGATGAACTCATGATTGTCATCATTATCCCATTATTATATACACACATGTAATCCCGAATAGGTAGGTAGATGTAAAACTATAGTGCACCCACATTTCGCTCATGTCCCACAAGTCCCATGAAACAGGGGGCGACTCTATTAACCGGGAACTAATCGACTCCGGGTTGATACTGGGGATTGACAGAGAAAAACAGAAAAACCCAATAACGCGTTGATCGGGGATTGAACTCAGGACTACTTGTTCTAGCAGCACTTACAACGAGTTGACCAACGAGGTAGTTATGTCATCATTAGCCTACAGAATTATCCCATATTATTGAATAATTCGAACTTATCTTGTCTTTTTATTTTTATCTATTTCTAAACGACATGAATAAAAATATCGCCGAAATAAATATTCTGAACAATACCAAACATATTTCTGGGAAATCTTTTCGTAGAAAATATTCGGTATGATACCTAATAATACCGTTAAACATTTGAGTCGATTGTCATTCAATTGGAGTCACTTATCCCATTTCGATGCCCATTGTAGAGCCTTTGGGAAGCTTGTTAGGAATATTATGGTCCTTTGGCAACCGAAGAGTATTTGGATACTTCACTTCAGGTCGCTTGTTCTATCCTATATACCATTTGAGGGAACATGATTGCATGGCTATTATGGAAATTTTATGTTTTATTATTTTACAGTAAATAAACCAACCATCTTATTTATACTTTTAAACGAACAATTCTTGTATATATATATAGTCAAAGTCAAAGTCAAAAGTATCTTTGTTCGTTTAGACTTTCTACAAAGTACGTTCAAATCGTCAGAATGACATAATTATACAGGATTATACATGCTACCGCCAGGTTCGGAAGGTTGCTTTTACTGAGAAGAACCTGGCAAGAAATTCAGTAATTACTCTTTTCAAAAATAATATACCATTTAAAGAACACAAAATAAATAATTTAAGAAACGTAAGCTCATGGACAATGTTCCAATGCGCAAATGTCGATAAAAAAATACATAAAAATCTAGTACATCTACTTATAACTAAATGCATAGCTTGAGATGACCATATATATATATATATATATATATACATCTGGATCTTGGAAACGGATCCGACGATTTTCATGAAATTTTGTATGTAGGGGGTTCCGTAGGCAATAAATTGATCTAGCTAGGTTTCAGCATTAGAAAACAGCGTTGTGGCCATGTTTTTGGGCACTGAAAAACTCATACAATATAATTACAATATGAAAGTAAATTTTGCCGACATCTGTCAAGTTACGATAGCTCAGACGTGAGGATTACAGCCTACAGGGCGACTACGAAACTAGAGCACCCGGTTCGAGACCAGATGTTACAGGTGCGAATTTTCCAACATACATACACGTCTGTATCAAATTGCCACATGCTAAATGTCAAGTTCTTTATTTTGTGTGAAAAAGAAAAGAATAGCTCGGATAACCAGGTTCTTAATGTTTAATTTATTATAGCATGCAAGAAGGCCGGGACCTATTTTGCTGCTGGCCTTCTACGATTAATTAAAAAAAATAAGTTTTAAATTTGAAATAGTTCCGATTTTCTTTTATTTTTTTCTTTTTATATATTATTGTTATTGCTATTGAAGATTGATATTGATATTGAAACCTATCTTATTATTATTTAGTATTGATTTCTTTGTATTTTATTTGGTAAATATAAAATTGCATGTCAGCCATCATTTTTATTGTTTGGAATAACGGGACTGCACTATCTACAACAAGTTATTGATGAAATTATTCATGTACAAACTTTGGGTTTTACGCTTAATATTAAAGAATTAAACATTTTTGGTAAAGTCACGAGTTATGAGGGATGAATTTTACGCTTTTTATTATATCATCTTTCCTCAGAAACCATCTGAATGTATCTTACTTTATCAAAGTTTTGAATAACTAGTAGGTAACCAAAGCGTATAAAGATACATCACGTCCCCAAGACACGGGGTGAGATTGATTACTATTGGATATACTCGAATCACTCAAACGCTCTGCTGGCATTCTCGTCATACTTGTGAACAGGTGCTGCTAGTGGGGGCTGGTCATCTCAAGCTACACAATTATTCGTAGTTCTTATTTTTTTTTATATCGACTTTTGTGCTCTGGAACTGTGTCCATGGGCTTATATATTTTTTTTTATGATTTATATTGTATTAAATTGTATCAAAGCTGTTAATTTTTTAAAAGAGTAATTACTAAGTTTCTTGCCAGGTTCTTCTCAGTAAAAGCAACCTTCCAAACCTGGCGGTAGCATGTATAATCCTATGTAATCGTGTCTTTCTGACGATTTGAAAGTACTTTGTAAAAAGTCTAATCGAATAAAGATATTTTTGATTTGATTTGATTTGATTTGCTCTGAAATAGGATAAGGATAATTATAAATCCACTTCCCTCTATGATGGTTGAGGAGATCAATGGCTGGCATTCACGTCATACTTGTGAATAGGTGCTGCTTGTGGGGGCTGGTCATCTCAAGCTACGCATTTAGTTATTAGTAGAACTACTAGATTTTTAATTATGTTAATTTTATCGACATTTGTGCATTGGAACTGTGTCCATGAGCTTATGTTTCTTAATTTATTTTGTACTCTTAAAATTATATAATATTTTTTTTGAAAAGAGTTGTTACTGAGTTTCTTTTCTAAGTAAAAACAACCTTCCGAACCTGGCGGTAGAATGTATAATCTTGTAAATTATGTCAATCTGACGACGATAAAGATATTTTTGACTTTGACTCCGACTTTGAATAAAATGTCAAGAGGCACATAACATGGCTTCGGGCAGCGACTTCACCCGTCCTCGTTAAAATTAGCGTTATTTCTTCTAATCCTAAGTTTTTCCGTATAACATCAGCTATCTGCCAGTGAAAGTCCCGTTAAAATTGGTTCAGTTTCAGAGATTAGTCCGAAGAAACATACTCAGACGGACAGAGTAATTTTTTATGTAAGTCCCGTATTTACTTTCATTATGTTTTTCATATGTAGTGACAGAGAGACATTTTCATTTTATTTAACTGAATAAGACTCAAGAAGATAGACAAGCTTCCGATCGCAAGTTCACCCGCGTAGTACACATAGGTATATTATTTAGTGTCCAATGTATCCAGCAATTTACATACATATGCTCACGCCTGTATTTAGAGGGGTAGGCAGAGGTGTTGTAATCACAACATCCACTTTTCACCGAAGATGATTGAGTGTCAACGTGACAGTTGGTGAGTCCATTGCCGTCTCAGACACTTTACATACGTTATTGAATTACTTCTCAGATATATGCAGGTTTCCTCACGATGTTTTCCTTCACCGTAAAGCACGTGGTGTGAAATCAGTACAGGCACCGCTGGGATTCGTACTTGCGTCGCTTGGGTAGCAGGCGACTGCTCAAACCTCAAGGCCACCACGGCTCTTTCATTCAGCAATTTAAAGAAATATATTTGTCTGTTAGTTCCGGATAACCTCAGAATCGGCTGGACATATTTTAATGGGACTTTCACTAGCAGGTGATGTTACAAGGTGCAACAGAACTTTATTTAAAAAAAATGGGTTTCGCAAAATACACTTTGTAAATGAGGAGCTTACATACAGCTTAAATATCCTTAATGCTCAACAAAAGCAAGAGTTCTACACGGATGGAAGACTCTTGGGATTTTTTTTACTTATTCCATTGAATTGTCTCAAGTAATCTCATAGTCCCTTTTCAGATATCATTTTCCTGCTACAAATTCATTCGCCTCCATCACAGTATTTTGAATAATCCCATGTCAAAACGACTTTCTGTATTCTGTAAGCATTTCATCGTGACAGGGGTTCATCTCTTTTTATACCCTATCACAATCATAACATGAAAATAAATTTAACTCACATGAAAAGTAATTCAAAGACATCTCAAGCTACGCATTTAGTTATAAGTAGATGTACTAGATTTTTAGTTATGTTAATTTTTATCGACATTTGTGCATTGGAACATTGTCCATGAGCTCACATTTTTCTTTAAATTATTTATTTTGTATTCTTTAAATTGTATAATATTTTTGAAAAGAGTAATTACTGAGTTTCTTGCCAGGTTCTTCTCAGTAAAAGCAACCTTCCGAACCTGGCGGTAGCATGTATAATCCTGTATAATTTATATCATTCTGACGATTTGAAAGTACTTTGTAAAAAGTCTAATCGAATAAAGATACTCTTGACTTTGACTTTGACATATGTAAAGTACCTGAGGCGGCGATAGATACAACACCTGTCATGTTGGCACTTAACTATCGTAGGATAAAAGTGGATGTTGATATTACAACACCTCTGCTTACCCCTTTGGGGAATAGAGGCGTGAGCATATGTATTGTATGTATGAAATTTATTTTATTATAAACTAGCTGTAATGTGAAAATACATTTTGAAGCGTACACAAACCAACATAACATTTATATATATATATATATATATATATATATATATATATATATATATATATATATATAGATGAAAAAAAATGGATTTAAAAAAATCCTTGATGCAGATTATATATCATGCTAAAATTTCAGTTCGATAGGTGCAGAACTTTTTGAGTTTTTGAAGCGTACACAAACCAACATAACATTTTTATATATATAGATTTAGAAAATTCCCTTTGAAAAAGCCGTGGTGGCCTTGGGGTTTGAGTAGTCGCCTGCTACGCAAGCGACGCAAGTTCGAATCCCAGCGGGGCCTGTACCAATGAGTTATCCTAAAAAAAAAGCTTATGTACAGTGATTTTCACACCATGTGCCAAGGAAAACATCGTGAGGAAACCTGAATATGTCTGAGAAGTAATTCAAAGACGTATGTATAGTGTCTGAGACGGCGATAGACTCGCCATCTGTCACGTTGGCACTTAATCATCTTCGGTGAGAAGTGAGTGTTGTGATTACAACACCTCTGCCTACCCCTTCGGGGATTACAGGCGTGAGTATATGTGTGTATGTAAAATTCCCTTTTCTTTGTGTGCCGTCTATAATTTCCCAGTAGCATCCCGGAGTCTGGATTAGTGCCCGAAATAGGCTCGCCTACTATTACATGGGACGTAAGCATAGCTGGTGAAATGTCGATACTATAAGTATATCTATGCTTACCCCTTCGGTGAATACAGACGTGGTGATATGTATGTACTAGCAGTGCCCCGCGGTTTTACCTGAGTAGCCTAATTCCATGTGTGGCCCGCGGAAGCCTAATGTTTTTTAAAAATAATTGTAGCCTAAGATACTCCTTGTAGCATTAGCTATCCGCCAGTGAAAGTCCCGTTAAGTATATACAATTATAGAATGTATAGAATAGAATATATAATATAGATATAGATGTATTAAAATAGATTAGTAAGTACGTGAAAAGGCTACAGACAGAGAGACAGAGACACTTTCATGACGTGAAACAAAGAACAGGCGGATAACAGCCAAAGAAGCTATTTAGGTGTATAGTAGGTTGTAGATTCTAACTACACCGTGAGAACACCTAGTCGCCGCCTGTTCGCTGGTCGTTAGCTGGGCCTCCCCCCACGGGGTCTCACCCGGCTGGCTTGTACCGCGCTGAGGGCGGCGTGAAGAGGATCTCTCACGCGTGCCACACTCACTGGTTGCCCAGTGTCCAGGCGACGTCATCGGCCAGCACCCCTCCGGGTGCAGGCGCACCAACCCAACGCCCCGCGTGGATCACCGCGCGGCGATGGAAACCTCCGTCAGGGGGCCAAAAGCCCCGAAACGGTTTCCCCAGCTCCCCTACAGGGGCTGTGAGGCGACATAGTGAGATTCTAACTATTCACTGTAATATCCGCCAGTGAAAGCCCGTTAACGGAGTTTACAAACAAACAGACAGACAGCCAGGCGGGCAGACAAGGAAAAAAATAAACATTGCTTTTTTATCGTATATAATTTCATATGCATTTAGTGAAAAGCTATTATTTTCGAATTATAAACAGACACTTCATTGATTTTTCTCCACTCATCTCAAACGTATAGATTGGGTGTGGATAAAATAATACGTAGGTTGAGGCTTTTATAGATTGAATGCAGCGTAGCCCAGCGATCCGCAAAGTAAGTGAATGAAAGTGTACCTTATTACTTACTACTTAAGTCTTCTAATTAAATCCTAAGCTGAGTTTACACCGATGATAATACATAACCAGACTAATTTAGTAAATGAACTAGAGTGGAAACAAACCCCGCTTTTCGCTTGCATTCTAACGATGTTGCCTTAAGCTGCATTTGGAACTTAATTCTAACTCTAACTTAATGTTATGTAAGCAAATGTGGGTTTGTTTGTCACGCTTTCACGCTTATACTACCCCACAACATTGTTATTAATTTTTGTCGGTACACAGAAAAAGGCTGTGTAAAGGTTTAATATAAACGGGTTAAGCCCGGGTAGACTTAATTTTAAGGGTGGATTTTTTTATGGAACCCTAACCTTAAAAAAAGTATCCTAAGTTACTCCTTGTAACATCAACTTCCTGTCAGTTAAAGTGCCGTAGAAATCAGAACAACGCCGAGCAGAGTAGTTAGGATAGTCGCTTACAACACAAACTTACGTGGTGTCAAATCACTATTTTGACTGTGAAAGGTCAGACTCACCATCTGGCAATTGGCACTGAATTACCCTTGGGTTAAAAGTGTTAAAAAACCCCTAGCAAAATTATGAAAGTTGGACATTCATTCCCTTTCACGTGATTTCAGTTTCACGGTGTAGAAAAGGAAATCGAATTTTTCTAACGGAATTGATTCAGTAAAAATAAAATTTTACGGAATATAATATTGACATACATACATACATATGCTCACGCCTGTATTCCCCGAAGGGGTAGGCAGAGGTGTTGTAATCACAACACCCACTTTTCACCGAAGATGATTAAGTGCCAACAGACGGTGAGTCCATCACCGTCTCAGACACTTTACATACGTCATTGGATTACTTCTCAGAAGTATGCAGGTTTCCTCACGATGTTTTCTTTCACCGTAAAGTAAAGCACGTGGTGTGTAATCACTGTACATAAGTTTTTTAGAAAAACTCATTGGTACAGGCCCCGCTGGGATTCGAACTTGCGTCGCTTGCGTAGCAGGCGACTGCTCTAACCCCGAGGCCACCACGGCTCTTATAATATTGACTTTGATAATAATGAACGCGTAAAACATCAACAAGAATATTACGTTTCAGATATTAATAATTAAAAAGTGAGTGTTCGACGAAGTCGGACCCACACATATACAGATAAACAAAATTGTAGTGTCTGTTTGTAATTCCAAAATAACAGCTTTTCACAAAATGCATACAAAAGCATATAAGGAACTGGCTTAAAAATCAAATTAAAAAAAATCTGTCTTTCTGTCGGTCTGAAACGGCTAGACTGATTTTAACAGAACTCTCACTGGCAGATACTTGCTTGTGTTACAAGGAGTAACTTAAGCTACTTTTATTTAAAATAACACCTCGGGTCCCGCGGGAATTAAATTAAATCTACGCGGGCGAAACCACAGGGCACAGCTAGTTTGAAATAAATATTCGAGGAATTAATTTTTGATAAAGCTGTAACATAACTAAACTTTACCGTACATACTCTTTTAGTCGCTTTGAAACTCAAAACGACTTTCAAATTATCATCTTAATTGATTATTCCCATAAATCGAAAAAAAAACACCAATAATTTTCTTCTTAATTTATAAATAAATCACGCTCACGCTATCCCAGCAGGGTCCCCGAAGGGTTAAGCAAATATGTAGTATCAACACCCGCATTTCACCGAATATAATTAAATGCCAACGTGACAGAGGGTGAGTCCATCGCAGTCTCAGTTACTATACATACGTCATTGAATTACTTCTCAGACATTTACAGGTTTCCTCACGATCTTTTCCTTCATTGTTAAGTGCGTGGTGTGAAATCAGTGCACATAAGTTTTTAGAAAAACTCTTTGGTACAGGCCCCGGTGGGATTCGAACTTGCGTCGCTTGCGTAGCAGGTGACTGTCCAAACCCCGAGGCCACCACGGCTTATCCTTAATTTACTGTAAGAGTAAGGCAGATTTTTCATATTGTTATACCTACTTTCTCAGTCCTCGTAGAATAAGTTATTATTCGAAGTTAAGCCACTCACATAGTAAAAAACAAACAGATGTATATTCAAAATGTCCACATAGAACATGATATATGCTGAACAGCATAAGTAATATATTATTATACGTATATCAATATGTCACTGTTGATATTGAAGAATTGATTTAAGCTTTTGAAATAACATAACAATTGTTTCATTCCCAAAAATACGTTTTTTAGAACAGAGTTTGTTGACATATTTCAATTATAATACAAACGTTTTACTGCATATTTATGTAAATGTATTTCAGATATTTTATAAACGAGACTATGCTCAGGGCGAAAACATTCACCGTATCGCGAAATAAATACTATTGCAGAAAGATTTTCTGAGATACAAATCACTCGCTTTTGCATATAAAATTCTAGGAATGTCGAAAACGTGATTGTTATTCGCAATTCGTCATTTGACAGCGATGCCGCTTTGAATTTTTTATGTCTTCACAACTTTTAAAAAATGGTTTAATATTTTATTCGCATTTGATTTCTTCTTCTTTGAAATTAACTACTTCTTATTCACTCTTAGACATCAAATGGAGGTAGGTATACCTATTACTGTAAGTGATTGCACTATCAATTGCAAGCTCTCGTCAAATAAATTTAACAATGTTAAAACCTGTGATAATTAGGCGCTAAAGTAACATTATTATGGTGAGTCCACTGCTGGCTTTGGCGACGTACGTACATATCTTTGAAGATCTTCTCAGTCATAAAATCCACTAGATATTTTTATTGAAATTCCATTTATGATTATGATATCGAATTACTATATCTAATTATTCATATAGCATAAAGCTATCCCTGCGATTTCACTCCCGATTTAAATAGCTGTCGAATTAAGATGTGGAATGGCCAAAATCCCTCGCTTGAACAAGGCCACTTTACAAAAAGGTTTTACGAAATATACTGTACGCAAATACATGGCAAAAATATTCTTTATAATTAAGATGAATAAATGACCTAAGGCGCTCCTGATGGTACCATTCAGACCCAGTGATAATACAGAAGGAGGTCGCTTTTTCAAGATTTTTAGTCAATTTTTAGATTACAGAAATCTCTATTTATAATTCGATGAAAATGCTCCGGCATTAATTAAATATACGTATTCTACTTATCAAAGGATATAAATCCCAAAATCATCAGAATTACATATGCTCACGCCTGTATTCCCCGAAGGGGTAGGCAGAGGTGTTGTTATCACAACACCCACTTTTCACCGAATTTGATTAAGTGCCAACTTGACAGATGGTGAGTCTATCGCCGTCTCAGGCACTATACATACGTCTTTGAATTACTTCTCAGAAATATGCAGGTTTTCTCACGATGTTTTCCTTCACCGAAAAGCACGTGGTGTGAAATCACTGTACATAAGTTTTTTTAGAAAAACTCATTGGTACAGGCCCCGCTGGGATTCGAACTTGCGTCGCTTGCGTAGCAGGCTACTGCTCAAACCTCAAGGCCACCACGGCTTAATAATCATCAGAATTGTAGAATATTTACAGTAGAAACAAACAACAAACATAACTCACATACTTAGTATGTTATATAATTTAAGCTTACACAACACCAAGCAGCGTGGCTCTTTCCAAATTTATAGGCTGTTAATAATTTCGCCAGGCTCTGTCGGAAAATCTGCTTCTATTTTTCCGAGCAGAAACGGCTGTAGAATTTAAGCAGTGTAGTGAAACTCGTGAATAACTAAAGGGCATAAGCCCTAGAGTCTTTAAAATAAGATTTAAATAAATAATCTATATTCGATCTTACTCACTTCACAAGTCAGGATTGTAACAGATTCGTATGCGTCAAGCTAGCATACACATGGTGGCATTCAGGATCGGGAGTAGCCTCAAAAATGTGCTTAAATACATATGCTCACGCCATCCCAGAAGGGTCCCCGAAGGGGTAAGCAGAGGTGTTGTAACAACACCCACATTTCACCGAATATAATCAGTGCCAGAGGGTGAGTTCATCGCCATCTCAGGCACTGTACATACGTCTTCGAATTACTTCTCAGACATGTGCAGGTTTCCTCACAAAAATAACTTAGTCTCCCGATTTTGTTAGGGACGCGTTTACGCTCGCATACAAATCGATAAGGAATATAAGCAATCGATATCGTCAACGTTAAGACGTGTCAAAACCTTGGGGTGCACTACTCGGCTATATATATCGACCTCAGGAACGAGACAATCATCTACTATCGGTTTCGTGGTACGTTATCTCTTTCGCGCACTACAGTTCTACCACGCAGTTTTAGATTTAATCAAATTATGCCCCGGGACATCTTTGCGTATTATTCCTCATAGTTTCGGATTTGGTCATCCGCAATAACTCACTCTGTACATTTCACTCTACATTAACATAAAACAAATATAGGAAGTAGAGGTGTTGCAACAACAACACCCACATTTCACCGAATATGATTACGTGCCAACGTGATAGAGGGCGAGTCCATCGCCGTCTCAGGCACTATACATACATCTTTGAATTATTTCTCAGACATATGCTGGTTTCCTTACGATATTTTTCTTCACCGAAAAGCTCGTAATGTGAAATTACTGCACAAAAACTCTTTGATGCAATCCGCTGGGATTCGAACTTGCATCCCTTGCGTGGCAGGCGACTGCTCTAACATCACGACCACGGCTCCAGAGAGATTAAGAGAGTATGCCGTAATTAGTGCTTAAAAGCCAGCATAATATATGCAGAGATTAATTAATATGGAAGATGGGAGGATAAGCCAATACGCCTATAAGGTTAATTTACATCTATACATATAAATAAAATTAAAGTGTCTGTTGGTAATTCCAGAACATCAGCTTTTCACTAAATACATATGAAAGTATATACGGTACTCACATATAAAAACCAATTTAAAAACCTTTTTCTTCGTCCGTCTGTATATCTGTCTGTTTGTTCCGACTAATCTCCGAAACGGCATTTTAACTACGGTTACTGTTTTTGTAAATTAGGTTTCCATGAAACAATGTTCATACGGGAGCTATCATGAAATTATGTCTACGCGGGTTAAGCCGCGGGCATAGCTAATTAATTAATATGGAAGAGGCGAGGATAAGTGTATACGGCTATAAGGTTAAAGTGCTCGCCTATACATACATACATCTTGTATATCTAAATATATATAACTGACTGACTGACATAGTGAGCTATCAACGCACAGCCCAAACCACTGGACGGATCGGGCTGAAATTTGGCATGCAGGTAGATGTTATGATGCAGACATCCACTAAGAAAGGATTTTGATTAATTCTACCCCCAAGGGGATAAAATAGGGGATGAAAGTTTGTATGAATCTTTGTCGAACAATTTTAAACCGATATTTTATATAACACTAAATCTACGCGGCGCAGCTAGTCATACATATTTATATTGTATATAGATACATAAAGGCGCCGTATTATAATATTAATATTCATAAATTACAAGGTTTCATACATATACATAGACGTATAAAAATATGAACTCCGTGACTGAATTACAAATTGGTAGCTTAATTTGTATGCGAGATGTTCCAGACGTGAGCCTACAGGCAGATTAGAATATAACTTTTTAAATGTTATACATATTTCGAGTCTACAGACGAGGGAATTTCTTGTGTAACTTTTCATAATGGCTTATTTCCTTCTAACTTTAACATGCGTTATTTTTTAAGTACATACATCCATATGCTCACGCCTGTATCCCATGGCAGAGACCACCGTTTGCCACATGCTACGATCCTTACATACTTCTTTCGCTTCATCCACATTCATGCATCTCTTCATACACTTTCTTCGGTTACGAGTGCTCCGAATTTGACCTTTCTGAAAAATACTATTAATTTGGTCATAGTAGTTGTTCCTTGGACGCCCTCTACCGACACTTCCGGTCACATTCGCTCTATAAATTTCTTTCGTTAATCGCCTTTCACTCATCCTTTCGATATGTCCAAACCATCTCAACATACTTTCATCATAATATTACATTCCGTAATCATTTCCTCTCTTTCTATCATAACTTTCGTCTTAATTACATTTATTTTCATTCCTTTCCTTCCTTTGTTTTATTTATTTACTAGCTATACCCCGTGGTTTTACCCGCGGAGCCCTAATGTTTTTTTTAAATAAAGATACTCCTTTAATATTACCTATCCGCCAGTGATTCCCGTTAAAAATAATCCAGCCGTTTCCGAAATTAGCCGGAACAAACCGACAGACAGTGAAAAAATGGTTTTCCTTTGTCAGTATCGTGTATACTTTCATATTATGCATTAAGGGTAATGCTATTATTTTGGAATTGCAAACAGACACTTCTATTTTATTTATCTATATATTAAATTCAATTCAAAATATCTTTATTTGATTAGACTTCTTACAAAGTAATTTCAAATCGTCAGAAGGACACAAAATACATTATACATGATTATAAATGTTACCACCGGGTAGCTTTTGTTGAGAAGAACCTGTCAAGAAACTCAACAACTACTCTTTTAAAAAAATATATATATTACACAATGTTTTTGGTGACAGTATTTATATCTCATGGATATAAGCCCATGGACACAGTTCAAATGCTCAATTGTCAAATATAATAACTAAAATATTACAAATATTTGTGAGTATAGATATGGATCCCCTTTGCAAATGAGCCACGCATGTTTAATGATTTATATTAATGGATCATCCAATCCATGATACAGATCTATATCATTTTAATTAATACCGCTTCGGTCTTTAGAGAAATCATCGTGAACTCTGCGCGCTTGAGAAAACACGGTAATAATATTGATGTGTCAGTTAACAGCATATATATGTTATGGTATATAAGATATATCTTAAACCTTAAAACGAACAATTCTTGTGTTAACTATACATCTATATATACAGATAAATAAAATTGAAGTGTCTGTTTAGAATTCCAAATTATAGCTGTAGTAAGATAGAAAAAAGTTTTTTAAAAAAATTTCTCCGGCTGTCTGTCCGTCAGTTTGTTCCAGCTAATCTCCGTAACGACTAGACCGATTTTACTGGGACAGCAAAAAAACAATCTTTCCTATTTATGATATTAGTGCAGATTGAGCAAAACCAGACGATTAATGAAGAAATTGAGGCAAGGATTTCCTATTTAGTCCTTCCATTTAGAGCTGTTAGGTAATGTCATTAGGAGCTTTAATCTTTAAGTGGTTGGATACGGATTAAGTCTCTGGAGGCAGCTTCAATATTCAAGTTGCGCAAAGTGACGACCAATACTAGTTCGATTACCGGGCTGAACACTTTATTATTATTAAAAGGAATAACAGCATACACAATGTTAATACAGATAAATAAAATTGAAGCGTCTGTTTGAAATTCCAAATTAACAGTTTATCACAAAGTGCATTTGAAAGTATATATTATACTAGCGGACCTCACGCGGTTTCACCCGCGTAGTTCCCGTTCCCGTAGGAGTACGGGGATATAATAAAGCCTATGTTACTCGCTGATGATGTAGCTATCCAATGGTCAAAGAATTTTTGAAATCGATCCAGTAGTTTTTAGCCTATTCATTACAACCAAACAAACAAAGTTTTCCTCTTTATAATATTAGTATAGATTACATAAGGAAATCAGTGAAATTTTCAGACAGAGAAAATTTTTCAGTATAGTATTTTTATGTGAGTACCTCATATACTTTCATAATTATGCATTTAGTAAATAGCTATTATTTTGAAACTACAAACAGACACGTCAATTTTATTTATCTGTATAGATAACTTTGCGTGTCAAGAGATACTGACTTGTTCACCAACATCAAATGCGTTGGTTCTCAATCCGAAGAATGAATTTGTTTGAACTTTACGCTGAAGTACTAGCAAAGGGAAAGTCAAACATAAAATCAGCTGTCGTGAGATGAAGGCAACAACCTTCATTAAATTTATCAAACGATACAATAAAAACGCCCCCGCATTTTGCACAATGTACTGTTAGATCAGCACTCGTTAACTTACAGTTGAGAGAATTCTTGAACAATAATTTGAAGAGATTTAAAAAATGTTGTAGCTTTTCAAATTGGAATGACAAAGTTTATCCGTCGGTTGAAATGGAGTGGCTTCATTTCACTTTGAATTATTATTGCGCTCCGAGTCTTTCATTAACAATCTCTTAAGACATTGAAGGGTATAAGTACTGGTAAAGGAAATAATCATGTTTTTATAATCGAGTAGTCTGGACCAACGAATCATCATAAAATATTGTTTATCTATAGTCGAGACTATAACCCCTGTTTGCACATACAATAATGCATTTAAACATTTTAAAAGTAAATAAAAAATCCCTTATTTTTTTTTTTCATTTTAATAAGTCGTAGTACCTACTACAAAAATAAATAGTAATTATGTTTGTGCTAAAAAGGAGTTATTAGATACTTCTAAGTATTAAATAGGTTTTATGATTCAATTGTTATTTGATGATATGTGAAACATGACACAATGTTTATATTTACTCAAAAATTAAAAAAAGCCGTGGTGGCCTCGGGGTTTGAGCAGTCGCCTGCTACGTAAGCGACGCAAGTTCGAATCCCAGCGGGGCCTGTACCAATGAGTTTTTCTAAAAAAAACTTATGTACAGTGATTTCACACCACGTGCTTTACGGTGAAGGAAAACATTGTGAGGAAACCTGCATATGTCTGAGAAGTAATTCAAAGACGTATGTATGGTGCCTGAGACGGCGATGGATACACCATCTGTCACGTTGGCACTTAATCAAATTCGCTGAAAAGTGGGTGTTGTTATATCAACACCTCTGCCTACCCCTTCGGGAAATACAGGCGTGAGCATATGTATGTTAAAAAAAATTGTTTTCTTCAAAAAAAAAATCCCCGGAAAAGTCTAGACCCTGCTCGGAAATGCATAAACATCAAAACCACCATCCATTATAATTGGTTTTCCCTTTGGTTGGCCACTAATCGATCTGGAAACTGAGGCTGTGCACCAACACGTTCAGTTAAACTCAAAGCATGGGGAACATAATGCTCCACATCACGTTACTGTAACAGGACACAATGAATTTTCTTGTTTAGAAAGAATGTTTAATTTTCCACAAAAACGCGAAACGAAAAAAGTAACATTATAGATTAAATAAAAATCTATCGTCAATTGCAAATTCCAAAGCCGTTATCTAACCACAGCATACTCGGTTGAACACATCATGCGGTTGACCATGAATGTTTGTCGACATAATGCATGGACGCTACTCCACTCGAGATTAATGGTCTCTTTGTCTGCACACAGCCGGTCCATGTCACTCCGGTAAGTCATTGTCATGTTATGTCATGTTGTGTGATGTTTAACGAAGTATATCTTACACCTTTAAACGAGCAATTCCTGTAGATCCGGCTCCAATGACTTTTATGAAATTTTGTAGGTTTCATTTTATGAAAAAATCGGTTTGACTATGTTTACAGGCAATGAAAAACTCCTAAAATATAATTACAATACGAAAGTAAATTTCGCTTGAATAAATAATACATGTGACGATTTTTATCAAAATCGGTAAAACGGCTACAGACGGACAGAAGCAACACCTCATCTCCCGACCTGAAACAAGCATTAAATGGTATTGGATCAAACATTTAATTTCGAGGAAGTCGCGGATAACTAGGTATATCTGTACCCCTATCACGGGTTTGCCACCGTTTTGTTATCTATACTCGCTAGCGTCCGAATATTAGTATGAAAAATTGTGCAACGACTCCCAGCGGTAACATGAAGAACTAAAATATCTCATACACATATTGCTAGTGACGCTAGCGAGTATAGTTTACGAAAACGGTGGCAAACTCGTGATATACCTGATAGTGAAACCGAACCTGGATGACTCACCCGAGTCAAGACCGAGCTGAGACCGAGCCGAGCTTCGGCATTAGCTTAGACCATTGTGGTTTCTCGGTCGTCACTCGGTTGCCGCTCGGTATAAAGAGAGTGTGGACAAAAAAAATTGTGTAAGTAGACTGTACTAAGGCTAACGTTCGACTCAAGGTCATCCACTGTGCTCTCTATTTCCATGTGATACTACCTTACGTTACTGAGAAAAAGGTCTTGACAGACAAAAGAGAGACGGAGAGCCAATAAGTGTAATTTTTATCCTTTGGAGGAATGGAACCCTCGAAATATGTTCACTATTACGTATATCATGATTTCCAAATCTAGAGAGTGTTTATAGGCCGCCAGCATCCAGCGAGACCAAAAAAAGAAAAAAATAGAGGCAACAATTTCAAAGAAAAGAATTAATATTTTTTCAAATATACGTCTGGTTTCGAATCATCTGTTCTATTTGCTTGCTAAATAAAAAAGCCATTTCGATTCGTGTATGATGTGTGTATGTCTTCTGCAAATAAACCAAGGGTTTTCACCTACGGCGCTGTTAAACATGAACATGAGCGAACGCACATACCATAAACTTGTATGGTAAAGCAAATATGTTCACAGCTAAATATTTTTCCTTTAAAGTTGTCCAAATAAAATTGTCCAAAATACATTCCAAAATCTTGTGCAACAAGTATAGATTTGTAATTTTTATAAAGTTGTCGCTTGACCTCGCGAGGCTCAAAATGTGTTGATCCATTCAACCATGACTAGTTCATGGTTGAATGGATCAACACATTTTTACAGGAACACACACATTAAAGGAATAAAGTATTAGGTACTATATAATAGGACGGCGATGGACTCACCCTCTGTCACGTTGGCACTTAATCATCTTCGGTGAAATGTTGTTACAACAACTCTGCTTACCCCTTCGGGGGCCCTTTTGGGATAGCGTGAGCATATTCATTTTTTTTTTATAATAAACTCTAGTAGGTACACCATCGAAATTAAAGTTTATTCTATACTAGCTGTGCCTTGCGGCTTCACACGAGTGGAAATCAATTTTTAAAATTTAATAAATTCTAAATTACTCATTGTAATACCAGCGATCTACCATTGAAAGTCCCGTTCAAATCAGACAGACAAAAATAAATTTTATTTTATGATAGTAATGTAGGTATATAGGCACTTAAATTTTATTTACAGATTGGTGAAAGAATGAATAAAATCACATAAGTAGTTCAAACTCCTAAATACAAACGAACTTACATAATTCTTACCATTAGTATAGACAAAAGCTATTTTGTTCACATGTGACCTCCACAATCTGCGTATTAAGTGAGCAGCTAATAAAGTTCAATTTCCTTTGACATGTTCTCGTGCAGGTTTCAATTTAGGTGGTAATAAGGTTTTGATTAGTCCATAAAATGTAAATAGGCGTTTCCGTACGAAATTAACACGTATTAGAGGAATTACACACCCACGCTCGTGCTGATGTACGAGATCGTATTAAGGAATTACATGACGCACTACGTATTTCTGTTGAAATGGCACTGTGTACCAAGGATTTTGACTGCGACGATATCGTCCGCCGATATCGGGATGATATCGTCGTACAACGACTACAACGACACAGTGTGAAAGCAATCAGTACCCTTATCACGAGTTTTGAACTGTTTTCGCAATCTACACTCGCTAGCGTCACTCGCAATATTTGTACGAGATATTTTAGTTCTTCACGTCAACGCTTGGAGGCGCTGTACAATTTCTCATACAAATATTCGACGGAGACGCTAGCGAGTGTCGATAACGAAAACAGTGGCCAACCCGTGGTAGGGGTATAGTAGTAATTGTATCAAACTACTAGTCTGACAATATCGTGTCGTTACCGTTATCGTCCAATATGAAAGCGCCCAATCCTGAGTTAATAAAGAGTAAATCATACAACATGTATCTACACGGAAATCGTTTGCAATTCGTTTGTTCCGTTTATTTTGCACAAAGCTTTTCCAATTCAATTTCACCTTATGGCGTAAAGTGAATTCAGGATAATGAATAAATTGAACGAAAAACCAATTTGTTACCGTCAAAACAGTTTAACAAATACTCAATACGTGTCACAGAGCTTCGACCTACTTCTATTACTGAAACGGAACGCAGTAAGGACTAAAATTGTTTAATTGGCAAAGTTTCACAAGTATTGAAAATCAGTCGACCGCACTAGACCGTTTTAACGAGCTAGCGTCAGGATTTCTAACGCGTTTCATGTTAACGTTTCTCTATACATAACTATGCTTTTAAATGCGACTTAGTCCGCATAATCATTTTTAGAGTTCCGTATCCAAGGGTCAAGTAAAAAATGGGACAGTATTACTAAGACTTCGCTGTTCGTCTGCCTGCCTCTTATTAATGATAGTTGGACGGATTAAATTTTTACAGATAATGTTACTCTTGCCGCTATATAATATAACTAGAAAACAAAATAAAATAAATATTAAAGGGAGGTCCCGTTAAACAAACATTTTATTTACATGTCTTTATAGATAATTATGTGCGGAATCTGAACAAATTAGTACTATGGCTTTCGAGTTCACAACAGACGTTTCATATATAAAACCCGTTGGGACTCTTAATAGCGTGATTTAAATATTCATGTCAACAGTGTCAACTCCATCTATCGGCACCGTTATACACTACTACTCAAACCTACATACTTGGCTTGTACTGAATCCATCGTGAGTATAAAAACTAAATGGCCCACCATAGAATTTAAACTCACAGCCGCGTTATTCACTAAGGTTTCGCAGCGTCGCCCTCATCGTTGAGTGTCGGTTATAAAGAAACGATATTAAACCTTATCCTCTATGTTTTATGTATCAATTTCCTATGATTGAAACCAACGCTCGTTGTCGAGTTCGACCCTGAGAAACCTTAGTGAATAACGCACCTGTATTCCATCCAATTACAGAAAAATGGTTACTCAATTTAATCATGACATGACAGGTATACTGAACATATATTTACCCACAATATTATAATATGTACAATGATCATGTTTTCATAAATATGTAACTGTTCTCCACATCTGCCAACTGACGGGACAGTTTTCAAGATCATATATTATGTATTGATTTGGATGGATATTGATGGAATTATTAGAACGCCCTGAGGCCACGAACATAATTACTGATCGATACGAGAAACGTAGGATTAGATCGTATCTACGCCAGAGGTAAAACAGACATCTGACACTAGCCCTGACATTTTGAAATCCCGCAAATTAACCAATATAGGATCATTATTACCGAAAATTTTGGGCTTATTCCCAAACATCCGTGATTTTATTATCACGGCCTTTGTTTTGGTATACAAATGAATTCTCACAACATCTAAAAAATTGAATTGACGTGAAGGTCCCGGGAATTAACTTATGAAATTTTATTTATCAAAAGCTAGGGCTGTGGATGTCTGGGAGTAAGCCAAACTTTAATGCGCGGAACCCAACTATTTCAGCTATTTATCAATAAAATTGTCGTATCAAATTTAATCCAACCTTTTCGAAGATTGAAAGATGAAGAATGATGCTGCGTATCCAAAATAGCCTATAATTTAACCTTTTCCGTTCCTCCCTCATCACTGATTAAGTTACTGCGAAGTGACACTAGGTCGAGCCGAGCCCGAGTCGAACATCGTAGCTTAGGCCGTTATCGTTGCTCGGCCGCCACTTCGTTGCCGCTCGCTAGTGTGTCCATTCCAAACATATTTTTTTAAAAATTAAACTAACCTAAGTTACTCCTTGAAACATCAGCTATCTGCCAAGGAAGTTGCCGTCAAACAGACAAGATACACAGAGAAATAAATAAGAAATTGGTGTTTCTAGTCAGTTACCGTATATAATTTCATATGCATTCAATGAGAAGCTATTATTTTTGGAATTACAAACAGACATTTTATTTGATTTATCCCTACTAATATTATAAATGCGAAAGTCATTCTGTCTGTCTGTTACGCTTTTCCGCTTCAACCGATTTTGATGAAATTTGGCACAGACAATCTTTAGACCCTGAGAAAGGACATAGGCTACCTTTTATTGCAAAAAAAAACTAAATATAATAAAAATCTGTATATATTAGTAGACCGTACTATGGCTCGACTTTGACCGGTTGGGAGCCGGCCTCAGATCCGGCTCGGTGTAGCATGAGTCATTTTTTAGGTATCCCTAATGGACTGAATTACAAAATCTTTGATCAACATGAACCCTATACAAACAGACAATTCGTTTAAGAAATCTTGTGAAGTTTAATGGATTCCTTTTACCTTACAACTCCACAGTCCCTTACTCCAATAATGGAATGGCCTCCGATAGTATTTTCTACTGTAACCTTATATTTATTACCTTTGACACTGTATAAGGAACAAGGACTGTCCCAACCCTTATCTTGAGATTCCTTAAGATGGAATGTAGCCTATAGAAATAAATAAAATTAGATCTCTATTCTCTCGGTCTGTTTTCAATTCAAATTCAACAGCTTTTCACTAAATGCATATGAAAGTATATACAGTACATTCTTTTTCTCTGTCTGTTTGTTGCGTCTAATTTCTGAAACGGCTGGACCGATTTTAACGGGGATTTCACTGGCAGATTCCATATGATTTACATACATACATATGCTCACGCCTGTATTTCCCGAAGGGAAGGGGTAGGCAGAAGTGTTGTAATCACAACACCCACTTTTCACCGATGATGATTAGAAAAACTCATTGGTACAGGCCCCGCTGGGATTCGAACTTGCGTCGCTTGCGTAGCAGGTGACTGCTCAAACCTCAAGGCCACCATTGCCACCATATGATTTATAGAGTAAAATAGGCAAATTTTATATAAAACTAGCTGTGCCCCGCGGTTTCATCCGTGTAGAATTAATCTGATGGAGCCTTCGGAACCCTCGTGTTTTTTTAAAATAGTAGCCTAACTTACTCTTTGCAACATTAGCTATCTGCCAATGAAAATTCGGTTAAATTCGATGAAGCTATTTCGGAGATTAATTGGAATGTTTCTTAAGCGATTTATTTTGTGCTCTTAAAATTTTTATATTTTTTTGAAAAGAGTAATTTACAAATTACTAAGTTTCTTTCCAGGTTCTTCTCAGTAAAAGCAACCTTCCGAACCTAGCGGTAGCATGTATAATCTTGTAAATTATGTCATTCTGACGATTTGAAAGTGCTTTGTAAAAAGTCTAATCGAATAAAGATATTTTTGACTTTGACTTTGAACAAACAAACAGAGAAAAATGTTTTCAAATTGGTTTTTTATATGTGAGGTTCCGTTTATACTTTAATATGCATTTAGTGAAAAGTTATTGAATTGAAATTACAAACAGATATTCAATTGTATTTATCTGTTTATAGATATATGTATAAATGTATAGATTAATATGAAACCGCGGGGCACACACATGGGACTAAGACAGGCCCAGTGAAATGAGACATAGGTACTATAAGTACACTTCTGCCCTTATAGGGAATACTAACTATAGCATTCGTTTATACTTACATTTTTCCGTCCCGGCCCTGTCTCACTGGCTAGTGTTTTTTTTATCTTCACTTTATCTTAAAGGTTCAAATTGTCCCCAGATCTGGGAACATGGATACCAGACCTGATGATGACGAGGCCCCGACTGATCCGGCGGCACGGAAGCTCACCCACCATGATTATACCGAGCAAGACTTTGAAGGTAAGCTAATTATAATCGTTTGCCCCGCGGTTTTACCCGCGTAGAGTTAATTTCATGGGTGGCCCACGGAAGCCTAATTATTTATATTATTATATTACAAAAAAAGTCTATTAAAAAAATAGTCTAAGTTACTCCTAATAGTCTAAGTTACTGTAACATTATGAATTTCTGCCAGTGAAAGTCCTATTATAATCGGTCCAGCCGTTTAGGAGATAAGTCAGAACAAACAGAGAGATGTACAGACAAACAGAAAAAAAATCAAAACTTGATTTTTATACGTCAGTACCTGACTGTACTCTACTGTATACCTACCTTATATGCATTTAGTGACAAACTGTTCCAATTTTGTAATTACAAACAGACACTTCAATTTTATTTAACTGTATAGATGACAAGAAGTGATTTTTAACAATTTACAAATGGAGGAATCCAATGGGTTCCTCCACATATTTTTAACAATTTACGAGATATTTTTCTCAACAATCACTTGACATTGGCGGAATAGTTTTACTTAAGCTCATCGCCATTAAATAAATAAAGGAAAGGACAAGAAGTGAAACGCGCTTAATAAATATCTGAAGCAAATAATATTAAAGCCAAGACGAAATAAGAAGAAGTAATATTAATATGACAAGACGCAGTGTTCTTTTTAGTTGTGTGATGAATGATGTTATTTATCATCCGTGTTGTGACCAAAAGTTTGTATAGAAGGTCAAAAGTTACCAAAAACACATCAAGCGCACGAAGCGTGAACGAATCATGCTCCACCCATAAAAGTAGGTCGGTTTCTTGGAGGGTTTGGCCAAATGAAATCAAAGCCATATACAAGCTCATAGCAGAGGATGCTGGTATACTAAATCTGTAGTTACAAAAGTTTATGACCGATTGTTAAGATTAGGTGTAAAAACGAAAAAAATATATGTGGGAGGGGTTTGTATGCAAGTCACATTGAAATACTCGAGCGCAGATATTCATAGTTGTTCAATATATATTTTACATCTGTGCATTGTTTGGCTCACTAGAATGTAATCGCCTCACTGTTTCCTTATTTTGTCTATGTACATTTATTGCAACTTCCTGTTGTCTATGAGCACGCTCTCTCTCTCTTCTCTTCTTGCCGCCATTTCACGTACAACACAATTTTATGTATCATTTTATTTGGTGCCTTTTTTTATATAAATCGTTATAACAGAGTTGCATTTCAATTATATATCGCCCAATAGTATAAACGCATTAACACATTCACTGCTAACATTTCTAGTTCTTCGTAAATTCTCTAACAGTTGGACGCACATACGCGTCGTTAGCAGTGAACGCGTTAAGTACATCTTTCTGATAGCCGAGAGATGTTATTCTGACAGTTTGTTAGTGGGGGGCGACAGTAAAGAGTAGTTAAAAAATTCATAAAAAGTTCGTGTCAGATATTCAGAGGGAATGTTAAGTGAATCAAAAAAAATTTCTTTTGTTAAGGAATGTCATAAATAGTATAGTCGCCGGTTGCTAACGGTCATCTTTCCCTTTAATTGTGAGTAATGTTTAAATTGAGACGAAATTATTTCTCATAACATTAATATGATCTAAGAAAAGGTTTTCTGAAATGCCAGGGGATTTCATACTCTTAGTAAGTTTATATTCTTACTGCTAAGAAGGCGAAGCTGCGTGAGGAAGCTTATTACAGTAAAGTAATAATAAACCTAACCTACGCTCAATAAATTACCGCTGAGTAATGTAGTGGTCCCTGAAGAAACATTACCTAATGTTCCATCCTTTGTACACTTTACGGGTTAAAAAGAGAGAATAGCAGTGATCGATTCCAAATCAACGATCATGGCATTATAATACCTATGTATTATAATTTAAATTATCATTCGATCTTTAAATCACGCGAGCCTTAATTTTGTAGCCAGTACCCCTATCACGAGTTTGTCACCGTTTTCGTAAACTATACTCGCTAGCGTCACTCGTAATATTAGTATGAGATATTTTAGTTATTCACGTCACCGCTGGGAGTCGTTGCACAATTTCTCATACAAATATTCGGCAGAGACGCTAGCGAGTATAGATAGCGAAAACGGTGTCAAACTCGTGATAGTTGTCTATCTGTCTGTCCGTCTGTCTGTTTTATTCATTCCAGCTACTCTCCGAAACGACTCAACCGATTTTAACGGGACTTTCACTGGCATATAGCTAATGTCACTAGGAGTAACATGGGCTTATAAGGCTTTTATTTAAAAAAACATTATAGGTCCGCGGGCCACCCATGAAATGAACTCTATGCGGGTAAAACCGCGTAGAGTAGTAGGGCAGTTAGTATGTTATAAATTATAAAACGATTGAAATAAAAAATACAATACATTTTGTCTATAACAAGTAATTATGTCTAGTAAAAGCGTAAGTATGCAAGGATCGTAGTTTATGGTGCACAGTAGTCTCTGCCTATCCCCATGGGAAAAAGTGCCGATAAATTCTAATTAAATCATTTTAATTAATAGGAAGCCTCGTTAAACGAATGTGGAACTTAACAAGATTAGCTTGAGTGTATAATTGGGTTATCGGACGCTCGAGCTAAGGCTTGCGGCTTGATCTAGAATTTTATTGCATTAAGCAAGTCGCCATTGACGCCAAGGGCTTGGTTTTATATTTAATTGACACACTTAAATCCGTATACGAATGAAGTATTTATGAAGTAAGTACAGGCATCCTTAGGATGTTGATTTAGGTTTTTGTGCGTTTTGCAAATAGGTATTGCGATCTAATGTAAACAAAGTTTTCTAAGCTGATTTCTAAATGAAAATGTAAATAAAATATTTATTCTCTTATGAATGTCGAAAATTTACCACCGGATCGAAAACTAGCCTTCTGAGACTGGCAAGAAACTCAGCCAGGCAATGGCGATTGTTGATGAAATGTACATGACATTTCATCAATAATCGTCATGAATTTAAGAGTAGTAACTCCTGTCGATCTAATCAATGCAACTCTTTCCATTTGTCTCTGCCCAGTGCCATCTCTTTGAACTCCTTATACGTCATGACATACACCTTTCATCAATATAGTATTACAAATATTAAGTATCGGTACAATATAGGTACACCAAATTGTCAGTAGCAAGTAGGTACATCATCTAAAAATCTAATTTGATGTTAGATATAAATATTAAGATATAGAAGCCGTGGTGGCCTTAAGGTTAGAGCAGTCGCCTGCTACGCAAGCGACGCAAGTTCGAATCCCAGGACCTGTAACAATGAGTTTTTCTAAAAAAAACTTATGTGCAGTTATTTCACACTACGTGCTTTACGGTGAAGGAAACATCGTGAGGAAACCTGCATATGTCTGAGAAGTAATTCAATGACGTATGTATAGTGTCTGAGACGGCGATAGACTCACCATCTGTCACGTTGACACATAATCATCTTCGGTGAAAAGTGGGTGTTATGATTACAACACCTCTCCCTACCACTTCGGAGATTACAGCCGTGAGTATATGTATGTATGTATGTATAAAAATAGCATTGCTACAATGCATTATACTGCTGGTTTCATAAAACGGTTTTCCGACTCAATAACCGTCATCGTTACATTGGAAACCAATTTAGGAATTTCATTCCTTAACTCAAGCGTAACAATAGCCATACAACTGCACTAAAGTGTAAAATTCTCCTTATTTTTAAGAAAACAGAACTGTAAAGTAGAAAGCGTGGCATAAAAGTGTTTGCGACGATAAAAGGCTTAAGTATACTTGAAAGAACTGCAGAAACTTGCAATTTACTTCATTTTTCTCATACTATACCCAGAGATCAGGTGTTTTAAAAGTCGCCGATTGAAAAGCTAGTGTATGAGAAAAGAAGGTTGATTTTTTTCTAAACTTAGAACTCTTTTATACAAAGAAGGTATATCTATACAGGTAATTAAATTGATGTGTCTGTTTGCAATTCCAAATTAATAGCTAAGGAGGTTGATGCCAGAATGTTGTATGTCATGGTGCAAAGGGTTATCAAACGCAGACTAACCATGGTTTAGTTGACTAGACTTGTGTATTATTTTTGTTAAGAGTTTTGTTATTTTTTGTTACCTCATTGGCATGCCCTCTGTGCAAAACTCTTTTTTTCAAAAGTTCAGATTAAAAAAAAATTTACAGCTTTTCTCTAAATACATATTATGAAAGTATAAAGTAGATACCGAAAACTATTTATAAACTTTTTCTCTGTCCGTCAGTCTGCTGTCTATTTGTTTGTTCCGGGTAATCTCCAAGAAGGCTGGACCGATTTTTAGATAGCTGATGTAACAAGGAGTAACTTAGGTATTTCTTTTAATGAGTCTTCGCTTAACTGCGCCGCATAGCTAGTCCCACTCATAACATAAAGTAAGGTAATCATACATTTACACATTTTTGTGATATGGGGAATAGTAGTGGGCGCACTTCACTTTAATCCTAGTTCAACTTAAGTCTTGGTTTAATTAAAGCATCTTATATTATTGTAAAACGACTCCGTTCGGAAACGCGCACTAACACTAGTCGAACTCAAAACCACGTCCATAGACTCACAATATTTTGAGCATAGATATATAATCTGTGGATTTGAATTAGTATAAAGTTTTTTTTTCGTATTATCTATTTTACTATTACTGTGTAGTCTTTTATTATTTTTACCGTTTCGCGTCTGTGTTGAAAATATCATTTCCTTCTTTGTCTCTATATTTACAACTGTTGCATATTTCGTCCTCAGATACCTACCTTTGTTTATTTATTTATTTATTTTATTTATTTATTTTAGAGAAACAAACAGTATTATAAGACCTTACATATTAGTACATAACAATTATACATAAACCAGTGAAGTTTCTACTGATAAATTGAACATATTCAGAGGACGCTTGCAATAAAGGTACATTTCTGTGAATGCGATCACATCTGTTGACAATGTGATGTTTTTAAATATATGTAAGGTAAACTAGGTTTATATAATATCTATATCTAAAGCCAACAAAGAGTCTCTAACTCCCTTTTTAAAGTTACTTATTGAAACATTGAGGACATCAATATTTTGGAAATGTTTGTTGTACATTGAACACGAGCGGAATACAAATACATTCTTAGCATAATTAGTATGGACCTTAGGAATATTATAAAAAGATTGAAGACGGGAACCTGGCCGGGGACATCTCAGATACACATTACTTAATAAGTATGGAGAATCAATAATATTATTAATTACCTTATACAGGAACAACTGATCCTTCCTGATGATTGTTGATAACTTCCTCGTTAGACTAGTGGTCGTAAACTTTATCGAACCGATCTGACAAAGTCTACGGGTCGGGCAAGGAATTGGGTTTTTCCATCTGTAGTTGCCTATCCTTTTCGTGGAATGCAGTCATAACGTATGTAATCATAATTGGTTCTATAATATCAAGTAATAGAAAGAAGATTTAATAAATAAAGAATAATTGTTCACCGATAACATCAAGTTTTCCTGACCTTTTGTACATACAAAATATTTACTATTATAATTTATTATATTAGCTCTAAGGGGACACACATTATGTCGTAAAATTTAGGAAAATAACATCAATGTAACCAATTTTGTAGCGTATTCCGCTGTGAAATTGCAAATCCGCGCCTCAGCTGCACTTGACCTTAGATTCGCTCCCGATAAGATTTCCTCCTTCACGAGCGAAATGGGCGACCAGAGACCCAGTTTATGTACAATATATTATATATCCATATTCTTAACTTTATACAGATAAAAATATTGAATTATCCCTTTTTTAATTCAAAATTTCACTAAATTATATACATATGGATCGTACTTACATAAAAAAAAAACTATTTATGTATTTTTTCTCCGTCTTTCCGTCTGTTTGTCTCAACCGGTTTTAACCCGACTTTTACTTCCAGATAGATGATGTTAAATAGAGAAGAAAAATAGTAATTCGTGAAATAAAGCGGGTACAACCGCGGGGCATAGTTAGTAAAAAGTATAAATGGGAAAGCCTTATCTGTTTGTTGTCGTATGCCCCATCAGTGAACAGATTAAAAAACCCTACCTTATCTAATGGGTAAATAGTCTCTCTGTCTGTTAGCTTTCAATGATACAATATCTCAACCACAGACCTTTAAGATGTAATCGGTCTTGTTTATGAAGATTTATTAAAAACTAGGTGTCCCCTCCGGTTTCACCCGCGTAGACTTAATTTAATGCGTGGCCCGCGGAACTCTAATGTTTTTTTGATAACAGTTAATAGCGTAGCCTAACTTAGCTCCTTGTAACATTAGCTATTCCAGTGAAAGCCTGTTAAATTCGCCCCAGCCGTTTAGGAGATAAAGCCGCAACAAACAAACAGTCAGATACAGTTCTTCGTTCGCGTCGTTGCAATTTCCTTTTGAGGTTACGTCACTAATAATTACTCTTTGATGGTGTGGGTACCATCCTATACATTTCAACGACATAAACATACTTTCCAGCTCACAGATAAGGTTAAATTTCTACCACATTTTTTGCAAGTCTTGGCCAAGAGTCGCCTCTTAAGTAGATTTCCACTTGAACGTCAAGGAAATTAAATTTTGTTTCGTCGACGATTAAAACGTAGGGATACGCGATTATTTTGGTCCAGTAATCAGCTGTTTCTTAATATGTGAATAATGTCGCGACTGACCTTTATTCATAAGTATTTCGCGTCACGCCACATTTTAACATAAAGGTTCGAAAGAGGTGAGGTTTCTCACGTTTAAGCGCTGAATAAATTTTACTGAAATTTGGAATTGAGATAATTTTGATTCCTAAGAACCACCACGCAAAAAACTACTTTTTATATATATTTACCACCGGTTCGGTAACTAGCCGAGAAGAACCGACAAGAAACTCAACGAGGCATCATTAAATCGATACAATATAAATCATATGATATAATCTTACAATAATCTAATTCGTTGTTAGGTATAAATATTCACAATAGTGCCAAATTGTATTGGCATGCAGGTAAATATAAAACATAATCGGAAGAAAAAATATTATAAATTTGCGGTTTAAAAACAAGTTTTATAAAAACTTATGTACAGTGATTTCACACCATGTGCTTTACGGTGAAGGAAAACATCGTGAGGAAACCTGCATATTTCTGATAAGTAATTCAATGACGTATGTTAAGTGTCTGAGACGGCGATGGACTCACCATCTGTCACGTTGGCACTTAATCATGTTCGGTGAAAAGTGGGTGTTGTGATTACAACACCTCTGCCTACCCCTTCGGGGAACACAGGCGTGAGCATATGTATGTATGTATGTAGAATATAAAAAAATACAAGTCCTTAGTGACTTGTATTACAAGGCATACAAGGATCGCGATTGTAACTTTTAATCAGCAAGTAGGTTTAAGTATAACGCAAACAACTTTTTTAATTAAACCTCTCACCGAACTTCACGTAAATAAGTACTCATAACGAAAGATAAAAGCCTTTTTAGCTTCTTTTCCGGTTCCAGTGGAAATGACGGGTCGTTTGTGTTGCGGAATAGCAAAATGGGAACCGGAAAATACAACTAGTTTCCGGTGTTTGTTGTAAATGGTTGGGAGTGAGATAGGACCGCAACGCTAGTTTGTAGCACAAAGGTAAATATTATAGTTACGAATTATGTTCGTAACTATATAAATGTTTGGGTAAAGATGGCGTGGTTGCGCAATTGGTATTGTAACAAATCGTTACATTCGTAAGTTTCAACATTGAAGCATCAATTCAGCGCTATTTTGTAGACGAGGCAAAAATATTTTAACCTTCTTAAACTTAACGGGAAAAGGTGTTACAAAACCCAATATTCACCGATTTTAATTAAGTGCCATCGTGTCAAATGACGAATCCATCGCCGCCTCAGTCGCTATACATTTAGTCATTTAAATTCCCCTAATATCAGAATTATGCAGGTTACCTTACAACATTTTCTTTCACCTGAAACTTCACTTTAATTTGTGAGCTGTTTATTCGGTAAAATGTTCCATTAAGACAACCATCCATTGAATCACCCTGGCGATGAAAGAGAAGAAAGATTTTCTCGAATCTAGCCGAATGGAACCTATGTGTTCGATGCGATTGCGATTGAAAACAATCTCGATGCATCGAGATGTTTGAACAATCGTTATTAACCTCTCGCCATCGCTAATTAATATTGTCCCATTGTCCTCAGGTCACCGAGCTCACACAGTGTTCGTGGGCGTACACGTACCAGCTCGGAGACATTCCCACAGGAAACACAAGCACCATCACCGTAATGGGGATAAGGACCCAGAGAAACCAGGTACCTTAAACAATTTATATATTCAGCTTTTTAAGAAGAATCGGCGGAAATATGCAGATATTAGCCATAATTGTATATTTCTGCCGTTTGGGGTTGTTGAGACTTTGGGGCCATGGGGGCCAAATGCGAAAGTCCTTTTTAAGGATCTTTCAAAACGCTTAGTTGACGTCTCTGGTGACCGTCGAGCTGGTTCTTACCTCGGTCAGAGGAAGCTTACTGGGCACCATTCCCGCAGACACTAATTTAAATTCTGTGTTTTATTTATAATTTTTAGTTTTAAAGTGTTAGGGTTAAATAAGATATGTATAACATATATGTATCACATAAATATTCTTTAGTTTTTAAGAAGAATGTATGTAAATATTAGTTCAGAGCTTAAATATAAGCAGATTAAAATGCATAAACTAATGAATTTTGATTGACAAATGAATACCTACATACCTGACTACAAATACGCCGTCTACTGTCCCGATTCACGTAAAATAAGCGATCAAAATATCGTTAACGATTAAACTCCTTCGATTGAAATCTTCTCCCAGTATGGTGGTCCCAAATCGTGGTTCGATAAGACTTCAACTCAATACGACTGAGTCAATTCGTATTTTCTTTGATGATGAATGATCGATAATGAATACCAAAACACTGTCAACGAATAATTCGCCGAGACATCTTTACGCTTTTACTCTCAGCGGACTACTGGTCGCTTCTTGGAGGGTGCCCTTGTAATCTATTGCAGGGGCGTGCATTCCATATAAGGAGATAAGCATTGAAAAAAGTATGTTGAGATGGTTTGGACATATCGGAAGGATGAGTGAATGTGGCAAACGGTGGTCTCTGCCTACCCCCATGGGATACAGGCGTGAGCATATGTATGTATGTATGAGATAAGCATTGCTTACCATTTGTGATGACTTAATATACTCATGTCGTCTGTGCGTGTGTGTGTGTGTCCATACCAAAACGTGAACATACGCGCCACATTGATATGTAATTTAACTTACCTACCTACCCTACTTATCGTAGATTGAAAATTCAATGCACGCCCCAGGTCTACTGGGACCCCCTTTACGATACCAGGCTGAACTCGGCTTCTACCTTAACCTTGAGACATAGGAAGGTCATGGACATGTAATATATATTTTGGCACAACATTCCACGCAGACGAAATCGCAAAAGCACAGAAGCAAATGTATCATTATCAACAAAGGTCTAGCCAAATTACTCCCAGAAGGCGTTTCGTAAACAAATACTGAATGTAATTTCCACTCACGCATATAAAATTACCAAGTATAAAATGAGAGGAGTACGCACAAGGGAGCTCGTTAGTCTTTGAACGGCATAATTTCACATTCAATGTAACTTTACACGTAGGTTTATGCGTACCTATACTAGCATCCGGCATGGCTTTGCCAGCATGGTATATTTATCGCCTAACCTAAAACTCTATCATCATCTCCCTGGCCTTATCCCATACATTGTTGGAGTCGGCACTTGATTCAATGATCCGATGTGGCGATCACCTGATTTTTATACGAAGCGACTGCCATCGGACCTTTGCAACCCCTTTTACGATGAAAATCTGTGATCTGGGTTAAACCAGTTGTTAGAGTATTTTAGGCCTCCGACTGACCTGTAACGATTGCCAAAGATGATAAATTGGCAACCCGGACCGACGGCTTATCGTGCTCTCCGAGGCACGGAGGAAACTCGGGCGGTCACCCATTCAATTACTGGTTAGGGTTAGGGTTACTTAACTTCGCTGATCGAATGATATGCGCAACTGTGTCAGGAGCTCCTAAAACCTAAAACTCTATTCTAAATTTAAATAAAATATACTGACGCCATCTCAGATGAATTCCCAAAGGGGCAAGCACAGGTGTTGTAACAGCAACCCACTTTTCACGATTAAGTGCCAGCGTGACAGATGGTAAGTCCATCACCGTCTTAGGCACTGTATGTATATGTCCTGGAATTACTTCTCAGACTTATGCAGGTTTCATCATGCTGTTTTCCGTCACCTTATTACGTGGGGTTAAATTACTTCACTCCAGTTTTTAGAGAAGCTCTTTGGTGCAGGCCGCTAGGCTTCAAACTTACGTAGCAGGCGACTGCTCCTACATCACTACGAACACAGATGACTTGATTCAAAATATTGATAAAAAATAACCTCCACATTATAACTTACAAACTTAGGTACCTATCAAGTATATGCATTTATGCATTCGTAGAATATAACTATTGCTATGGCACGCGTTTGCAACATGTATGAGAAAGTACCGCAACAAACAAATATGCTTCCAAAAAGTTTCGTTTCAATTAGTGGTAGGTACAGGGACAAGAAACTGTTGAAACTATCTAGTGGAAACAGAAAATTTTGGTTGTGAGTGTCATTTCAAATTTAATGCTAGACAAGTTTACTTCTATAAGGAGACTTCTATTTCGTATGCAGTAGTCTGACGACACGTGTTACACGTAAGGAGGCCTTAACGTTTGGATGACGTTTAAGTATTACGCACTTAATACTTAACTATTCGTTTTATGCCCGCGACTTCTGCTAATTACGTTAGTTAAATATGATTTAATTGATGTTCTATTCCTATAACTCTTGAAGGTCGACAGCTAATTATATGCTAAAGAGCTGAAACACAAATTTATCAGAGGATCTAGCTATTTTTCAACATATTTAATAATATATTTCTATGTTTAGCTGTGGAATGGTAATAGTTATACACAGTTGATTTTTATTAAGTACGTTAGTCAAAAGTTAAGTAGATAGGAATAGTGGTAGTGTATATAATATACAAATGTAATTTAGCTTACCACTGAGATTAAACATGGTAAATTCGTTCCATACACAAAGTTAGCTACTGAAAATGTTTGATGCTTAAATATGAGTGGGAAGACACTGACTCCACTTCAGACAAATTAATTACACAGTTTCTAAGCACGCAGCGATAAATTTGTGAATTAATTCGACATAATTTAATTTAATTCTCTCAAGTTTAAGGCACAGTATAAATATAAGCCACAAGCAGTAAGGAATCTCGGAACGAGTCGTTCGGAATGACACACTCACACAGACGCGATTACAAGCTGCCTTGCCGTTATCTCAATAAGGTCGTGGCCGAATACGTATATACGTACGTGAAATACTTTGACATTACTTTGACAGTAAATTTTATAAACGTTAACAGGTCAGTCAGAGCCTTAGCAAAGTTTTGACAGCTGGTTTAACCCAGATTACCGATTTTCCTCGTGAAAAGAGGTTTCGGAGGTCAGATGACATTCGCTTCGTATAAAAATCAGGTGACCAGTCGCATTGAGTTGAATCAAGTGCCGATCACAACAATATATCGGATAAGGCCAGGGAGATGATGATGAGTGACAACCCTCAAGCTCGATTAAGTAAAAGTTGTTAATTAATTATTTTTTTTCAATTCCGTACTGATTATTGAGCCTACATTTTATACTGTGTTTAAGGTAAGGATGAGATATCGGGGTTCGTGGCTTGATTCCAAGGTAGAGCTAAATAATATTCATTTACATTTAGGGGTGCAGAAATAATAATGCGGCAATGCGATAAATTAATTAACTATGGAGTTAGTCAATGAGAATTGTGGTGGTCGAGCCCTTTAAGCGTGCAATAGACGGCGCTTTAATATTATACGTATGTACCGTTATATACGATATAGTAACGTACTGTAATATGCCTAAATTTATATTAATAAGTAACATTTATTTTTCTCTTTGTAATTTCAAATTAACAGCTTTTCAGCATGTGAAAGTACGGCACATAAGTTAAAATAAATCTCTGTGTCCATCCGTTTGTTCCGGCTAATCTGAAACGGTTGGCTCGATTTTTACTGGTAGATAGCAGATGTAATAAAGAGTAACTAAGGCTGCTTATACATAAAAAATATATATTTAGCAGTTCCGAAGTGAAGCCACTATGAAACTGTGCAGGTATTCGCGGGTGTAACTGAATAAACAAACTGACAGACAGAGAAAAACAATGTTTTTTGATGTATATACCGTGTATTTTGATTATGCTCACGCCTGTATTCCCCGAAGGGGTAGGCAGAGGTATAGTAATCACAACACTCACTTTTCACCGAAGATGATTGAGTGCCAACGTGACAGATGGTGAGTCCATTTTGATTATGCATTTAGTGAAAACCTGTTAATTTGGAATTACAAAGATAAACTTAATTTTTATTAACCTTTATTTATATAGATGTATACGTGATATCTTTTGCTTTTCCTTTGACTTATCTTACGAGCAAGCCTGAAGGTATATATAGATTTTTATTTAAACTCGTGATTTGCTTTTCCGAAGAATTAGTATGCAGGACTGGTGCCGTATTGCAGGCATACAGACCTTCACAGACTTTGCAATTATAATATTCGTGAGTTAAGTCTTTCGGGAGTGAGAGAATAACTTTAATCCAAGATAATATTGAACGTCGTATCGTATTAATCTCTAATCTAACTGAATTTTAAATCACTTATCTTTAAACCGATTGAGCTGAAATTTTGAATGACAATTATTTATTTACTATGCATGCTTAGCTATATGACGTCATTGTAATTCCAATATGGCGGGTCATCCAAGATGGCGAACGAGTTATTTTTTCTACTCTACCCCATTATGGGTCAAATTAGCTTGCTAAGGAGAACACAATATAATAGCTTACTACAACACAATAGCTTATTTTAATGAAGTGTATTAGGTAAAGCAAAAAATCCTTCATAAAAGATATATCTAGTTTTTGTTGACCTTATCCCTTAGGCCCGGGGCTAATGTCGAGAGTTAGAAGACTGAGCGTAACCGAGGATGGAGAAACATGTAAGATCAAATTAGATCCCCGAATTTATTTCGCATCTCATAATTGCCTACATGTTTCTATTAAATTAATGTTCATTACAATCCTACATCGTTTTGTAGCATGAATTTTACTCAAACAAATTGTCGTTTAATTTTATCATTCAGATTTATTACGCATGTCAGAATAAGGTTCACATATAAAGCTTACTGTGTCTTCAATCAGCTTCGCAGTCATATCACGTTTTGTTATTAGAAACTTTCCAACTCTTGTATCTTATTTCGTACTTCGATTGTCTATTAGGTATTTTCAATCAAACATTTCTTATACCTTCGTAATAGCGATGCGCGATGTCAAGAGGTTAATCGCAATTGTTCATCGATTGTTTAAACATATCGATGCATTTCGACGTTTCAATCGCAGTTGATGGTAGCGAATTCGATTCGCGCTCGGTCGCTACTCATCGAACACGGTGCGATTAATCGCCTCGGCCGCCGATAAGTTCTATTCGGCCAAATTCTCTTGTATGAAACAATCCAAAAACCTCTTTAAAGTATTATCGCCAGGATGAGTCGATGGTTTACTCGATGGAAAATTTGACCGACTCTGATTGTTTCCATTATTGAAACATCTCGAAATCGCGCAACGCTACGTTACGATATTACAAGATTCCAACATTATTATTTCACTGTAAGTACCTGCAAAAAATGTCGAGATTTGACCTCTTTTATGAAATTACAGTAACACCACCTGCCCAAAGAGTTCAATTCATTCTTGGAGAAGATGTGGATGACACTACCCTGGAATCTCATCCATTATTCTCTGAAATGGAAGAACTAGTTAAAGATGGAGATGAACTGGAATGGAAAGAGACAGCACGATGGATTAAATTCGAAGAGGATGTGGAAGAAGGGGGCAACCGCTGGTCAAAGCCTCACGTTGCTACCTTGTCTCTCCATTCACTCTTCGAATTACGCAGTCTTATCCTAAATGGATCAGTGATCCTTGATATGGAAGCCAATTCTCTGGAACAAGTAGCAGACCATGCACTAGACAATATGGTTGCTGATGGCTCTTTAGGATACGACTGCAGGGAAAAGGTTAAAGATGCTCTTCTGAGGAGGCACAGACATCAACACGAGAGGCGAAATCACAATAATATGTCACGTCTCCCTCTGATACGATCACTTGCTGATATTGGAAGGAATCACTCTTCGTGTAAAAGTGAGTATTTCATTTTAAGTGTCATTAGTTATGTTTAAGTTAACAGCAAAGTTTACAATGGAGTGTCGCGTGATCTTAGCAGATTTCCAGGAGGGTAACTCTCGACGCTCCAGTTCGAGGAGTTGTCGGGGGTCTACCTCGTCTCCTCAAACTGCTCTGCTCCAAGCAGCGGACGCAAGGGGCTGTTACCTCGCAGTGCCAGGTTAGCGAAGCGTGAGACGGTAACATGTGTGCCAGCCAATACCTCACTAATCTCACGCCCCTTGACTAACACTATAGCACCAGCACTGAGGCTAACTTTATTTTTGTACATATTGGTGTGTTTTTGGAAGGGTTGATATTCAAAATATTGTTTCCTTTTTAACAAACATCATTGATGACCATTTGTGTGTATTATATTACAGTGGAAGAAGGCGGTTCAACAAGTGGACATTCTCACAAAGGGGAATTCAGTCGTTTCCTAGGCCTCCCTAGCGCGGGTAACCGCTTGTCCTGATCAATGTTGTTTCTTCTCTTATTTTTGAGTTCCATGTACACTCTAGAAAATTTTATGAGTGACGTGTAATAATTTAAAGCTGATGCATAATTTTCATGTGTACTGAACCGCTTTCGCTCATGCTTTGTAAATATTTATCGTGATATAACTACTTAATAATCAATGTGCAAAACGCGAATAGGTTTTTCATATCTAATACATGTTTCGTCCACATTTGTGACAGTGTTCATGAAATCATAAAAGCCATCTTGTGATGTTTTCAAACCAAACATCATCGCATATTTATAAAAACATCTTTTTAGCTTTTGACAGAATTTCATGCACATGTTTTACGTACGATGTTGATCATGCTTATTAAAAATAGACACAGAGATGAAACGGTACTATGTTTGTTAAACTTTTGAATATTTCAGGTGCTGCCAGTGACGAAGGTATGATAAAAAGTCCAAGCAGTATATCAATGAACCGCAACCATAGCTCTGGTGAACTCCACATGAACGGTGATATAAATCACAAGTGCAATACAAACTTCATGAGGAAAATACCACCAGGAGCAGAGGCTTCCAATATATTGGTTGGTGAAGTTGATTTCCTGGAAAAAACACTATCAGCCTTCGTCAGACTCAAAACAGGTACAATAATGGGTGATTTGACTGAAGTACCAGTGCCTACAAGATTCATGTTCGTTTTGCTCGGCCCTCCAAACAGTAACTCCAGTTTCCATGAAATAGGCAGGGCAATGGCGACATTGATGTCTGATGAAATATTCCACGAAGTAGCTTACAGAGCTAAGAAAAGAGATCATCTTTTAGCTGGTATTGACGAGTTCTTAGATGCTGTGACAGTCTTGCCACCTGGTGAATGGGATCCTGCTATACGTATCGAACCTCCAGCTGCCATTCCTTCACAAGATCCACGAAAAAGGCCAAATGACAACACTCCCAAAGACGAACCAGACGAGGAAGAAGAAGAACAAAGACAAAGAGAGGAATCAGGATTAGCTAGAACCGGTAAACTTTTCGGAGGCTTAGTGAATGATCTCAAAAGGAAATTACCATGGTATTGGTCTGATTTCAAGGACGCACTAGCCCTACAATGCATAGCGTCGTGGATATTTCTTTACTTTGCATGTTTATCACCCATTATTACCTTTGGGGGCTTATTAGGGGAAGCGACAGGACGAAATATGGCCGCTATGGAGTCGTTAATATCCGGATTTGTGTGCGGTATGGGATACGGATTCTTTTCAGGTCAACCTTTAACGATATTGGGATCCACAGGGCCTGTTTTAGTGTTTGAAACTATTGTCTTTGAATTTTGTAGACAAATTGGATGGAATTACATGTCATTTAGGTTTTGTATTGGCACATGGATAACGTTGATATTAGTTATACTAGTGGCGATCGATGCCAGTGCACTAGTTTGCTACATTACAAGATTCACTGAAGAAAACTTCGCTACTCTCATAGCATTTATTTTCATTTACAAGGTAATAAATATTTTTTAGCGCCCCAGTTAATTTGAGTGGCTGTTAAAAATATGGTCTTTAAAAAAATATGACTTTACGTTGTAGGCGGTGGAAAATGTAATTTCTATCGGAAAGAAGTACCCGCTGAAGACACGCCCTGATGAAGTGCTCAATTATGAGTGCTATTGTTTGCCAAGCAATTACTCGAGGGTACCAGACACATTTAATTGGACGACGGTCGACAAGGAGTCATGTCAGGTATCTTAGATAGTAATTAAATTACATAGCTGTCTGTATTTATATTATAAATGCAATAACTTTATTTCTGCTTCTAACGGGGAAACCAATAATAAAAGAAGTTCAGGCAGATACATTAAAGAAGAATTCTATTGCAAGTTTCAGGCGGATTCTGATTACTAATAGGGTGCCAAATTTTGGATGGAATTCTCTCGCACATAGTATAGCATCTGAGGTATTAACTACTACAATATACATTTAGACTGTTTACTTGAAAGGCATACCTACTTCAACTACAAATAAAAAGAAAGTCTATGAAATGCTTTTTAATATTCTCATAATTTGGACCAATTGCCTTTAACGAGAGATTTCCACCTATAGATAAAACAGAACCCTATATAGCCTAGGCTTCAATAATTTAAGGGTTTTTATTTTTTAGCTGTACAATGGAACATTGGCTGGTGTTGGATGCGACACGAAGGTTTATGTGCCAGATGTTTTCCTGATGTCCATAATCCTTTTTTTGGGAACATTTACGATATCAATCATTCTAAAAGATTTCAAAAACTCTCTTTTCTTCCCGTCTAAGGTAAATTACTTACTTGTTAATGTTGTTTTTATTTGTACTGTAATTAAGAGGATGAAGTTCTTTAGCTGCTTAAATTTGATCACAGTACCCATTTTAATATTAGGTAGTAACAAACATTTTAAAGCTTTTTCCGTAATTGCCAAATAGATTTCCAAATTGGTTTTCCTAGTTAACCTGTAAATCTGTATTAGTGGTAAATTCTGTGAATTCTAGAGATTTTAATACACTTCATTTCGTTTCATGCTTTATTTCGTGGAACCATAATATATTTTCTAAATAAAAGTAGCGTTGCCACATCAGCTATTTGCCAGTGAAAGTCTCGTTAAAATCTGCCCAGTCATTTCAGAGATTACCCGGAAAAATCAGACAGAGAAAGAAAAATATATCAAATCGTGCTTTTATATCAGTACCATATATACGTTCATGTGAATTTAGTGACAAGCTGTTAATTTGAAATTACAAACAGACGCCTCAATTTTATTTATCTGTATCATAAATAGGTGTAGGACCTATCCCACACCTATTCCTAAATATGTGTATATATTTAAATGTAATGAATTCCTTAAGCATTCAAGTGATGTCAATACCATTCATAATTCTTTCAGGTCAGACAAATCATAAGTGATTTTTCAGTGATCATTGCAATTCTATCGATGTCATTTCTGGATTATTCAGTAGGTGTCAAAACACCCAAACTGGAGGTCCCATCCGAGTTCAAACCGACACTTCCAACCAGAAACTGGGTGATAACTCCATTCAACGGCAATCCCGTATGGTCTGCCGTAGTAGCCATACTGCCTGCATTACTTGGCACTATTCTAATATTTATGGACCAACAAATCACTGCAGTAATTGTCAACCGGAAAGAGAACAAGTTGAAGAAGGGATGTGGGTACCACTTGGATTTGTTTGTACTAGCAATATTGATACAGATTTGTTCCGTGATGGGACTGCCGTGGTTCGTGGCAGCAACAGTATTAAGTATCAATCACGTGAACTCATTAAAAGTGGAATCAGAATGCGCTGCCCCAGGAGAAAAGCCACAATTTCTAGGGGTTAGAGAACAGAGAGCTACGCATATTTTGATCTTCCTAATGATTGGCTGCTCTGTTATCCTGACTCCAGTACTAAGCCACATTCCCATGCCAGTACTGTTTGGTGTGTTTCTATATATGGGTGTTGCGTCACTGAAAGGACTGCAGTTTTTCGATAGGATACTGATTATGTTCATGCCTCAAAAGTATCAGCCAGATCACATGTTTTTGAGACAGGTATGTTTGTTAGCTTACAAATTGATATAGTATATGTAGTCTTATAATATCTCATTTAATACTTTATAATATCTAATTTTGCCCAATACCATCCCTTTCATCTCCTTATACGTCAACGACAGACACTTATTCATTAACTTGGCTTATGTATGAGATCCTGGGTCTACCTCTCTCTTTCCTCCTACTTTTTTTTCTAGAATGTTCTTAAGGAAGGCGTCATGTCGCCCAATCTTTATCCAAGGCCATTTCTTTGCCCTCCTTTTCTTCAAATTTGCTTTATATATGTTAACCTTTAATTGTCTTTCCTTCTATGTTTGGCCAATAATCTTTCCTCTAACCCTGAACGCTATGCTTCTTACAGGTGCCAATAAAGCGAGTACACGTGTTCACAGCCATCCAATTGACGTGTCTTGTATGTTTATGGGTGATTAAATCATTCTCTATGACTTCAATTCTATTCCCACTGATGTTGGTCGTGATGATCGGTATAAGGAAATCTTTGGACCTGTTCTTCACACGTCGTGAGTTGAAGATACTTGATGACGTCATGCCTGAGATGTCGAAACGGCATGAAGATGAATTCCGTGAACTTGGGGACGCTGAGGTGGGATGGCATGAAAGAATATTACGCCTTTGCCGTCGAAACTGACTTGTCAAATCATAGACAAATCATTTTAGTTTCCTACATCACCCTACCATTTACGAGTATTGTCTATTTTGGTTCGTTCATGTACGCTGTTTTACGAAATAAACTCTCTGTTATGTTACTGCGGTCGCTTTTTATTTTATTTCCATTGCATTTGATTTCCTTATCCACATTTTATTCACCATTACATATGTTAGGTAAGTACTTACTAAACGAATTGAAATTAAATTCGATTGGAGACATGGTGACTTGAGTAGTCACCGGCTATCCAGGCTGTTGGAGTTGAAATCCCAGCTGTCTATCAATGAGCTTTCTGAAACTTATGTGCAGCGCTGAAACACCACGAGCTTTATGATGAAAGAAACACACCATGAGGAAACTTGAAGTATGTATTATGTTTGATATGACGATGGATTCATCACTTTGATGCGTTATCATATTCAGTAAATAGGGTATTGTAACAATTTAAGAAACCTAAAGGAAATTTTAAACATTATATTTACATACATACATGCTCACGCCCGTATTCCCCGAAGGTGTCGGCAGAGCTGTTGTAATAACAACACCCACCTTTCACTGAAGATGATTAAGTGCCAACGTGACTGACATAGCTGTAGGCGTATGTACATACGTCTGTGAATTACTTCTCAGACATATGCAGGTTTCCTCACGATGTTTTCCTTCACCGTAAAGCACGTTGTGTGAAATCACTGCACATAAGTTTTAGAAAAACTTATTGGTCCCGCCGGGTTTCCAAACTTGCGTTAAATTATATTTTAGTAAAATATTCAATTATTTCGCTTTTTAAATGAATTTCTTAGGCTTTACATTTGTAGGAACTACCTGCGACGAAGACCAATCCTCCGGCGTATCAGGAGAATCTGCAAATACCACTGATTAATGGAAACATCATGAATATACCGCTAACGTCAATAAATATCACCGAAGAGGTAAATAAAACTGGTATTTGGAAGCAAGTTAACAATGATAATAAGTCTAAAAATAGAAATGAAGGAAAAGATTTCAAGGCAAAGTCTACGAAAAAAACGTAAGTCAACATTATTAAAACATTTGTAACTTTTCCGCCAGAAGCCAGTTTATTTACAATATACAAGATTTATTTTGAGAAATTAATGAGCGAGTTTGTCTGATGCTTTGTACCGGAGTCCTTAAGGCTTTTAATTAAATTGAAACCCTTTTAAATTGAGAGTCCTCTGTTCTGATTTTGTTCAAATAATTCTTTTATCTAATAGTACACTTTGCTTAACACTATAAGTAAGTGACTTTTTTTACTTCTCAGAAATATGCAGGTTTCCTCACGATGTTTTCCTTCACCGTAAAGCACGTGGTGTGAAATCACTATACATAGGTTTTTTAGAAAAACTCATTGGTACAAGCCCTGCTGGGATTCGAACTTGCGTCGCTTGCGTAGCAGGCGACTGCTCAAACCCCGAGGCCACCACGGCTCTTAATCATTGAATAATTAATCGTTATCATTGAATAATTATTAATGTTCTTCAATATACAGTAACAAACACAAAAAGTTATCCAAAAACGCACAATCTGAAATCGAGCGGCGACTGTCAACGATGGACGAAGTTGAAGAGGAAGATCACTCTGTGAAGGTGTGCATGAATGATACCAAGTTCTAGCACGCATGCTCACCCATTACGTTCTACGTTCTACGTTCAACTCGACCAGAAATATAAAACCTGCCAAGAATACGATACAATATATTTACAATCACTCCAGCATGAGCTGGTATATTCAAACATTGACATTAATATTCATTTATATACCAACCTAAAGTTTTTGATGAAAATTTTCTACAAATACATATAGACAGTAAGTTTTAATTGTCCCCAAATGCATTATGTAAGAAAGTTTGAATATGAAATCTCGCACAATCGACTAAAATGTTGCCACCTTGACACTACACGTCGTTGAAATAACAGTGAATATTGGCGAGGGTTCTATATTTATGTGCGGGTTTTAATTTATTTGCATACAATAACATGAAGCACGGCACGTACTAGCACATTTTGATGTTTGTTACTTTCACAAAGAAAATATCATCATGAATGTATATTTTATGTGTTACTTATCTAAATTACGTTTAATTATTGTAATAACTACTGGTAATATCGAATCTAATGACTGACAAGCGATTAAGTTTAGAGAGTTTTTGATTCAGAAAATTTGTTGACCTACCTATCTTTCTTAATAATAATCTTTCTCACATAATAATGTTATTGGAAGCATAGATAAGTAAAACATAAACAAAACCGTACCAAATTAAAAAAATACTTGTTAGTCTTTTACACAGTTTTTAACCTTTCTTCCAGTGTGTGTATTAAATGTAACTTTCTTAAGTGTGTTGTGCTACAAAGTTATATAAATAATATTATGAGACCACAGCTCGTGGCACAGTTGCTATTGCGCTACTACCATTCGATCAGCGAAGTTAAGCAACCCCAAGCCAGTAGTTAGATGAGTTCCCTGCCGGTTGCCAATTTAACATCCTTGGCAGTCGTTACAGGTCAGTCGGAGGCCTAAAAAAGTCCTGATCACTAGCATAACCTAGATTATCCGATTTTCCTCGTAAAAAGGGTTACGAAGGTCAGATGGCAGTCGCTTCGTATAAAAATCAAGTGAACAGCCACATCGGGTTAATTCAAATGCCAGCCCCAACAATGTATGGGATAAGGCCAGGGAGATGATGTAGACGCATGTAGGTAAATCAAAGCTATTATCCCGTTGATGTAATATTGTATTAAACCTGTAAGATTAAGATGTTTTTTAGTGTCTGCATGTGAAATCCTATGACGTGATAAGTATTTATCACGCTAGACCGTGTCGGGTCCGAGTCGAGTTGGCCGTCGTTCGGTATAGCGTTAATGTGTCAATACAAAATATACAGGTCGACTATTTAGGCGTAATTTTTTGGCACAAAGCTTCGGTTGGTGCTAAGTATCAATTTTGAAATATATAATAAAAAAAACATTATCTTTCTAAAAAATAATTTTCGTTAATTTTATTAATTTTTGGGATAATTTTGTTCTTAGAATTTCATTTTACAACAAAAATAAGAATTGTCTTATGTTCCACATCTCATCCAATAAACATTGAACCTTAAATGAGCCCTTACAACTACACTTAACCACAAAAATAAGTAAGGAAAATAAGTATAAGTAAAAAACTGGGGGCCAACTTTGATCAATTAAGCAGCACGTATTAAGAACTTCTCAGCTTCGAAGTTTGACTTTGCGGTACAAAAATGGAACGTTAAAGCTCTGAAGTTCATACGCTATATTTAAACCCCCTGGTATGAGATCTTTTGATATTTCAAAATAATGGACCATCTACCGATGCCTTGTGCCAAAAACTACGCAAAAATCCTGTATGTCATATTTATTTGATCGTAATACAGCCGACGCTTCGGACCCGACTCGGTCTAGCGTGAGTAATCATATATTTGCCTCCCATAGTACTTGCATGTACTGTGTTATACGTTACGTTTTAGTACTGAATGTTGGCAACATTTGTCATTATTCCCGGACGATTTTCAGAGCGATATCGTAAGGCGGAAGGAATCCTGGAGTGGCGTTAAAAAATGTGATTCTAGAAAAAATAGTCCATCTGCTGAAACTTCGGTCTAATCTTCTTCGTACAACCTATCTTCTATACACATTAAATAAAATTGAAGTGTGTGTTTGTAATTCCGTATAAACAGCTTTACTCAATGCCGTTTGTCTGCTTGTTCCGGCTAGTCTCTGGAACGGTTGGACTAATTTTAGAGGGACTTCCCTAACAGATAGCTGATGCTATAGAGACCACTTTGGGTTTTTATCGTTAGGCTATCCTACTCGGGAAGAACCGCGAAGCACAGTTAGTTCAAAATGAGAATAGGATTAATCAACCGCCATTTTATATTTCGATCTTACTCACACGTTTTACAAATGACAAAGAGGGAAATACAGAATGGCGGCATTCCTATTCTTATTTTAATCGTATTATACATTAATTTAATCAAACCTCTTCATGTTTAAATTATATAACTCGTGTGTTAACTTAATTCAATTTAATATTAACTAGTATTTTATTATAAACTCTTGATGTACTTGCGTTGAAAAATGTCAATATGTGGAAAAATATTTTAAAATTTTGTAAATTTGAATGTTTTTACTATCAATGTGTAGGTACTGAATTGGCACAAAGTGTTTAAATTAGATATAAGATTATAACTGTAAGTATTGCCATAGAAATATAAAGGGCTTGACTACAAGGTGCTTCCAAATTATGTGTAGATATGAAATTCACAAACTATTGTTTGCTCAGCGTCTTATATCAAAAAGTACTGAACGGATTTTAATAATTCTTCCACCATTCGAATGCTACATTATCACTGATTAATATAGGCTATACGTTACCCCCATACTCCCAACGGAATGGGAACTACGCGGGTGAAACCGCGTGACGTCCGCTAATATTTAAATAAATAAAAATACCGAGGACTCTTCTGGGCCGCCCAGAAGAGTCCCCGGAGGGTGTAAATGTGTTGTAATAACAACACCCACATTTCACCGAAGATGATTAAGTCCCAATGAAATAAAGGGTAAGTCCATCATAGTGTCAGGCACCATACATGTCTTTGAATTACTTTTCAGACATTTGCTGGTTTCCTCGCGATGTTTTCCTCTACCGAAAAGGGCCTGGGGTGAGATAACTGCACTTAAGCTTTTCGAAAAACTCATTGGTACAAGCCGCTGGGATTACAAATTGCTAACTAAGTTTACTTAACTACGAAAAAGTCACAAGTTACAGCATCGTTTCTCTTAAATATCAACACCTAATTTAGAAGCAGCTTCATAAATATTTGACCCTCATTTTACTCATTTTTCTTTTTTAAATAAAATACATGCTTACGCCATCACAGAAGGGTCCCCGAAAGGGTAAGCAGAGGTGATGGAACAATAACACTCACATTTCACCGAATATGATTAAGTGACAGATGGTGAGTCCATCGCCGTCTAAGGCACTATACATACGTCTTTTGTCTTTTTTCTCAGACATATATGCAGGTTTCCTCACGATATTTTGCTTGGCACAGGCCGTTGTGATTCGTACTTGCGTCGCTTGCGTAGCAGGCGACTGCTCAAACTCAGAGGCCACTAGGCTTCTTCAAAATGTGGGTCAAATAGGCCTCAAAGTTAATTGGTTCAATTATTTGCCTTAGCATATTTTAGTATTAGTAACTTTATAGTCAGAATTACTTAACCGTAAGGCGTCGACCAGACGACGGGAATTCGCGTCACGTTCAATTTGACCGCGATGATAGAACGTGTGGACTCCGATACCATAACGCACACCTGAAACGAATAAATTGACCCATTTCACAGATAAGGATTTATATTGTACGTGCCTATGTCCTATAAATGTGACCATTTATTTTTACAATGAAAAAAAGCTGGCGTAGTGCCGGTTCTACTTGCGCAACAAAGGTTTCGTACATAATTGTGTTGATAGTTTGTTTACAGATAAACTCAACTTTGCCAATATAAAACTAGTTATTGTCTCAATACATCGGTGTGATTTTTTGTGTTATTTGTAAGCTAAGCTTTGCAAGCAGCGCTTTGGCTTGTAAACAAAGTAACATTACCCGCACGCTTCGCTAGTAGAAATAATTCAAAATGACATATGTCACGTTATTTATGTCATTTCCATGCATTGTGTATCGTTTCTTTTAGCGCAAGCGTGACAGAATGTTACTTTGCCGAAGCCTACAGGATGTCTCGTCACGTTACGCATTACTCTCGATCTGTATGAAAACATTGAAAAGCAAGCGTGCCACTTTTTTGCAATAATTATTTCGCCGTTTTTACTATCAAGTTTAATATACAAAGTCCGTCGTCTGTGAAACACCTTTAGTAATATTTTAACCTTACTTAAGATATAATATTAAGAAAAATAGTAGATATTTTGTTTAGTTTTATACAACATATTCCCTAGTTCTATTAAGTCTCTATATTATCAACTTTTTTCTTGCACCAAGATCTCTTATCCGTTTAAAAAAATATAGTTCCGCAACATACATATTGTACTAACAATAGAATGTTAGTTAGATCTTTAGACTTTAGAGACAGATTAGACAGACAGACACTTCAATAGATGAACCGGTTTGAGTATTTAGATTACCCCACCTACGTATCTACCCACCCCATTTTACTAAGTATTTACCCAAATTATAAATTTTCAAATGAAAACTACAATTTTGATATTTTCAATAGATTTAGATAGATTATCCACAATGAGTAAACCAAGTGCCAATAGAATAACACCATTATATTAATTAGGTTTGTTTTCTATAGTGGTCAACATACACTTTTGAAGCCAATCTTCACAGTTTCAAATATGGTATTATAGTGTATTATCTGTATGTTTGAATGAAAGTAGAAAAAAGAGGAGTATTTTTTGAACACGTGTCACTGTAATGTTGAAATGCAGTCATTTTAACTTACTTCAACAAAGTAGGTTCTTATTTTTGTAATAGATTTAAAAATGTAGATACTAAAGTAACTTTTTAATAAACGTGTTTGATAGCCGCCATACCGTTCCAGATGTTATAATAATATAAACCGACTTCAAAGAAAGGAGGTCATCATTTCGACTGTGTTTAATTTTTCTTATTTATTGGATCATAAAGCGAACAATTTATGTATTATTTAAACGCCTATTTGATTCCCTTTGTAGCCCTGAAATTTCATAGTTATTCAAATGTATAGTTACGAAGATCACCTTCTTAACTTTATATATTTTATACATTTTTTTTTGTAAGCAGACATATCTCTTATCACTTATTAAAATTATATCTCAACTTACCCCCATTAATGTCGCCAGATGGCGCTGTTCGAATTAATTACATAAAACCTACTTTTTTTTAAAACTGTCTTTATTATCTATGGTTTTAAATGTAAGAACACCGATATGTTAGTATAATACACATGTTATTTCTCTCTCGTAATCTATGTTTAGGTTAAATCTATTCAAATTCAAAGAGATCGGTAGTATTTCTTAATGTTAGAGGCAATGTGTACTTAGTATTTAATGACGTTAATATTGTTATAGAGAATGGAATCAAAACAATTATTATTTGTACCCGGAGGGACTTTACGAGTCGTATTTATAAATAATCTTTTTAAACAAGAACATAGTGTTAATAAATGAGTTTTTATAAATGTACTTACATTCTTGTTTTATTCCGCCTATTTCATACAATGATTCTATTTTAGGCTAAGTTTTATATCATCATTATACTTATTATTTAGAGGCGCTCGTGGCACAGTTGCTATTGCGCATATCATTCGATCAGCGAAGTTAAGCAACCCTAAGCCTAGCTAGTAATTGGATGGGTGACCGTCCGAGTTCCCTCCGTGCCTCGGAGAGCACGTTAAGCCGTCGGTCCCGGTTGACAATTTATCATCTTTGGCAATCATTACAGGTCAGTCGGAGGCCTAAAATAGACTGACAACTGGTTTAACCCAGATCACAGATTTTCCTCGTTAAAGGGGCTGCGAAGATCAGATGGCAGTCGCTTCGTATAAAAATCAGGTGATCAGCCTTATCGGGTTGATTCAAGTGCCAACCCCAACAATGTATGGGGTAAGGCCAGGGAGATGATGATTAAACTTATTATTTACAAAATGAATAACCATAAATAGAAATAATACATTTAATAAATAGCACTAAATTATTACCCTTAATTAAAAAAAAAATTAAATGTACATTATAATAAATTTATCTAAATATTAATGGAGATGGAGTTATCAGTTTTTCTTTTTCTTCTGGTCTGGTAGAATGCCCATCTCTTCCTGGTACTTCCTTATTAACTGTTCCTGGACATCAGGTAGGCAGGGGGAGTATCTGCTGTATTCCATGCTGAACTCTCCTTTACCTTGGGTCATTGACCTACAAAAATAAAAGGTGATCAAGTTTTTTACAGGATTGAAATTAATATAGAAAATAAATTATAAATATGTAATATTTAATCAAGTGAACCAAAGCCATCTAGCTGTGAAATTAGAAACCTTTTGCGCAAACTCAATCTCCCAAAAGCACGCAAACATATTATTTTATTAATATCATAGGAACCACCCTGTTCTTTATAGAAGAATATTCGTAATACAAGGTATATAGGGAACAAAGTGCCTTTAAAAATGGAATAAGCATTACTAAAGTTCGAATTTTTAAATTATCAAGTCGGTAATGAGAGTGACATTATTTTTTCCAATAACTTTTCTGGTCCACTCACCTAAGCTCCCCAGCGTATCCGAACATGTTATTAAGTGGTACTTCTGCATAAATGGTGGTCCAACCCTCAGCACCTTCTGTACCGGTGATAATACCACCACGTTTGTTCAGCTGACCGATCACAGTGCCGTGGAATTCATCAGGCAGTGTTACTTCCACGTACATTATGGGCTCCAAGATCTGCCACGCTCCTTCTTCGAACACTGGGGAAAATAATATAATTCTCTTAATAAATAAATAAATATGCTCACGCAATCCCAGAAGGGTCCCCGAAGGGGTAAGCAGAGGTGTTGTAACAACAACACCCACATTTCACCGAATATGATCAAGTGCCAACGTGACAGAGGGTGAGTCCATCGCCGTCTCAGGCACTATACATACGTCTTCGAATTACTTCTCAGACATATGATTCCTCACGATGTTTTCCTTCACCGTAAAGCACGTAGTGTGAAATAACTGCACAAAAGTTTTTAGAAAAACTCATTGGTACAGGCCCGCTGGGATTCGAACTTGCGTAGCAGGCGACTGCTATAACCCCACAGCCACTACGGCTCTTTATTTCTCTTCTTTTAAAATAAAAGTGCCATGATAGTCGAGTGCGAATCGAAACGTGAGCCTTAAAAGATACTTAGGTTTAGTGATACTATGAGTTTCATGGTGAAGGAAAACTGTATATGTCCGAGAAGAAATTCATAGACGTGTGACATGGACTCCCCATCTATCACGTTGACACCTAATCATGGTCTTAAAAATGATTATATTTATCCCTAATCCCTATCTCACCAAGCTTGTTGCTACTACAATAAATACAATTTTATTCAAAAATTAAGGAGGTCCCATAAAAGTAACTTGATATTCTTGAAGATTATAAGATAAAGAGATAGTTGAATAAACTTACCAAGTGTACAGGTAATTTATATAACTTTTAACAAACCTTAGCATATTTTACAGCCGTTTTGCAATCGAAACTTGATGTCAGATATCTTGGGAGCAGAAAAGATTTCTTCTGAAGTGTCGAAGAATTTTATATAACTTACCATCTTTAACAGCCCCCTTAGCCGCTAAGAAGAATGCCAATTCGCTAGAATCCACAATGTGGTGACCACCGTCTTGCAATCGGAACTTGACGCCAGATATCTTGTGACCAGAGAGGTATCCCTTCTGGCAGGTGTCAAGGAAGCCTCGCTCCACTCCTGGCACGAACTGCTTTGGCACGTTCGTTCCTATTGTTTCGTCTACGAATTCCAGCACTGGAAAAAATACCAATAGCTTGATAAAGCCGCATTCGTTTTTGTATTGAGTTTTTTTGAGCCGTGGTGTCCTCGGGGTTTGAGCAGTCGCCTGCTACGCAAGCGACGCAAGTTCGAATCCCAGCGGGGCCTGTACCAATGAGTTTTTCTAAAAAACTTATGTACAGTGATTTCAGACCACGTGCTTTTCGGTGAAGGAAAACATCGTGAGGAAACCTGCATATTTCTGAGAAGTAATTCAAAGACGTATGTATAGTGCCTGAGACGGCGATAGACTCACCATCTGTCAAGTTGTGCACTTAATCAAATTCGGTGAAAAGTGGGTGTTGTGATAACAACACCTCTGCCTAACCCTTCGGGGATTACAGGCGTGAGCACATGTAATGTATGTAATGTTTTTTTTTCAGGAAATAAATTTATTGTAAATAATTTTGTACGGTTCTGGGTCCTGACATTAAGATATTTAATTTAATAATTCTGCCTGAAAGAAAGTTTTTTTTTTTTGCAATTTAATCTATTCCTGCCTTGTTTGCACTACCTTCTTAAATTCCAACATTACACGACAATCTTTTGGAGTAAATTGTCGCTATGACGTTGAATTAATTACAAGTGTATTCCAAATATAAAAAAGCAAAATTTTTGGAGCTATTGTCAAAACTGATAAAACACTTTTGTTGGCCGATCTACTCAGTTATATATTTTTTTATGTATTATTTGAAACTTATTATAAGTAGCCTTATGGCTAAACTTACTAGTGTTCTGATGAGCTGGCAGTGGCTCCATGACGCCGGTGATACGCGCGTACTGACCCGCGCCGCCAGACTGCTTCTTGTGTAAATAGTCGAACGAACATGGAGACATCATCGTTTCTCTGACAATAGACAATACATATCACATTTCAAGTACATGTCCACGCCTTTTCAAACATAGGTATAAAATTAAAAAGGTCTACAAAAAAAGAAAAGTTTTGGTGCCGCTAATTTTATGTTATAATTTGGTTATAAAGCTGTCAAAATCGCGAAGCTACGTTCAGGTTTGTACCGATCGATCGGCCGAAAATCACAAAGAATTAGTTCAAAAGCTCTTAATTAGCTTTAAAAATCTTGGATGTAATATGAGCATAAAAGTACACTATCTGGATAATAATTTAGACAAGTTCCCTGAAAATCTTGGAGCGTATAGCGAAGAACAAGGGGAACGTTTCCATCAAGATTTAAAGGTGATGGAAGATAGGTACCAAGGTCGCTGGGGTGAGCATATGATGGCAGATTACTATTGGAGTATTACACGGGAATATCCTGAAGACATCCATCGAATAAAATGTAGAAAGAGGAGCTTCTAACCTGTAAAATATCGAGTAATAAAATGTATTAAAATGTTTCGAATTACATGTTTACCCTTGCAAAATCTCAAAAACTACACGTAGCATTAAAAAAGTAAGTACAATTTTTTTATCAGGGTACCAAACGTACTTGAAATCAGTTTTAGCAGCACCAAAATCATTGTAGGCCTGTGTTATTTATTCAGTTTAGGCCCTGGTAAGGCACTTATGAACGTCGAAGAATTGACCACCGGTTCGGAAACTAGGCTTCTGAGACGAACCGGCAAGAAACTCACGGAACAAAGATTAAGTGCCAAGATGACAGGTGGCGATTGAGTAAACCCTTAACTAAAAACTAAAAAAAATTTAGGAAGTGGGCAATTCTTCCTGATATTTGTAGAACCAGATCAACTCTAACAAAGTCCATCGCCATTTTAGGCACTATATATACGTTAAATTTCATGTCAGACATATTATGGTATGCCCTATGATATTTTATGCACCGTTAAATCTGTATATAGTTATTATGTAGTGTTGTCATACCACACAAAGTAGTACACATCATCATCATCATGATCATATCAGCCATAGGACGTCCACTGCTGAACATAGGCCTCTCCCAATGATTTCCACCTCACCCGGTTGGAAGCGGCCTGCATCCAGCGGGTCCCCGCGGCCTTGACCAGATCGTCCGTCCATCTCACGGGGGGACGCTTGCCGGTACGTGGTCTCCACTCGAGAACTCTACTGCCCGTAGTAGTACACATACACAGTAGTAACATACCATACTAGACTTAATTTATTTGTAAAACTCACCTGAAGGCAACTTTAGGCTTTCCCAAATCGACTGGACAATTGTACTCTCTCTCCATACGCTGTGTGTATATCTCAAGGTGTAACTCCCCCATTCCTGACACTATCGTCTCCTTATTATCACTGTCGTAGCGGAAATGGAACGTTGGGTCTTCTTTTGTGAACCTGTTAATGTATTCAAAACATAAGTACAGGGAGCCGTGGTGGCCTTGAGGTTTGAGCAGTCGCCTGCTACGCAAGCGACCCAAGTTCGAATCCCAGCGGGGCCTGTACCAATGAGTTTTTCTAAAAAAACTTCTGTACAGTGATTTTACACCACGTGCTTTACGGTGAGGAAACCTGCATATCTCCGAGAAGTAATTCAATGACGTATGTAAAGTGTCTGAGACGGCGATGGACTCACCATATGTCACGTTGGCACTTAATCATTTATGATTTATATTACTAAAAGCTCAATTTTTTTTAAAGAGTAATTACTGAGTTTCTTGCCAGGTTCTTCTCAGTAAAAGCAACCTTCCGAACCTGGCGGTAACATGTATAATCCTGTATAATTATGTCATTCTGACGATTTGAATGTACTTTGTAAAAAGTCTAATCGAATAAAGATATTTTTGACTTTGACTTTGACTTTGACTATACAGGTTTCCTCACGATGTTTTCCGTCACCGTAAAGCAGTAAGTTTTAAGAAAATCTCGTTGGTGGAATTCGAACTTGCGTCGCTTGTAGACGCCACATAAATATGTATTTAAACTTACCTAGCAACAGCTTTAGAGAAATTATCCCTGTCCTTATTATTCTTCGGTTTGATAGACATGGACACCACCGGATCGGGTACGTGTATAGATTCCATTGACAGCTTTAGCTTACTGTCGTTAACAAACGTGTCACCGGACGCGCAATCCACACCGAACAACGCGAATATATCGCCTGAGATCACTTCGTTTACTTCCTCCATGTTGTTTGAATGCAAACGGACTAGACGTGATATTTTTACCTGCGAATTAAAAACACTTATTTTGTAACTGCTATTATTTTCTCAATTTTGTAGCGCTTTCGTACTATATACTAGGCAGTGTTACCGCAAAATATGCATTTAGTAAAAAGCTGTTATCTATATATATACAACTATACATACACATAACATACTACAACCATACACACATAGTTAAATAAAATTCTAAAATTACACATTTTGACTAACTGCATATGAAAGTATACAGGGTACTGACTTAGAAAACTAATTTTAATTATTTTTCTCTGAAACGGTTGGACCGATTGTAACGGGACTTTCACTGACAGATTGCTAATGTTACAAGGAGTAACTCAGGCTACTTTTATTTAAAAAAAAGCATTTAGGGTTCCACGGGAAGGAAATTAAATCTACACGAGTGAAGGGCACTGCATACCGCACGGCACAGCTAGTATTACATGAGACTTAAAACATAACTGCGGATATGTAGATTTGTTTGTGTATATAGATAAATAAATATCGGTGTACTATATTAGGATAATAGTTGGTAGAGGTTTGAAACCGAGAGCATATGTAGAGGTTTGAAACCGAGAGCATATGTAGAGGTTTGAAACCGAGAGCATATGTAGAGGTTTGAAACCGAGAGCAATCAATATGTATGTATCTATGTTAAACACTAAACATCACAATCAATATGGCTGCATTTTTTATTATTACCTTTTTTCCGGTCCTAGCATTGAATATATTTTCACCCCTCTTCAGCATTCCCTGGTAACACCTCAAATACGTCAACTGGCCAAACTTGCTCACTTCCAACTTGAAAGCTAGCCCTACAAACGGCTTCTTGTCATTCCTGGCCGAATCTAGGATAATGGTCTCTCCTTCCCCTTTATCCTCATTTATTAGGGCTGTATTCTCTACCTCCCCCGGGTGGGGTAAGTAGTCTAATACTGCGTCAAGGAGGGGTTGAACTCCCTTGTTTTTGAGGGCTGTTCCTAGAAGGACCGGGGTGAACGTTCGTTTCAATGTTGTACGGCGAACGGCTTGCTTCAGGTCAGCAATAGTTGGTGTTTTCTCTTCCAGGAAAAGCTCGCCTGTAATGTTTATTAAGTGAATATTAGGATATTTTGCCGACAAGCATCGACAAAAATAGATAGAAAGAAAAGAAAGAAAGAAAGAAAATAAATTTATACATAACAAAATACATAAAGGAGCGAAAAGGTTTGTCATAACAATAGATTATAGTTGTTATGAATTGGACCCAACTCAGCGTAATCTGGCTGTCACGGTGATGACAACCATCACTGATCTTCCGCTGGGACCAAGTCGAGACATCACATATAGGCATCAGATGTAGGCAATTATTCCAGTCATTATGTACAATTAACACATTCACTGCTAACATTTCAACATCTTCGTAAATTCTCGAACAGTTGGACGCACATACGCGTCGTTAGCAGTGAACGCGTTAAAATGTAGAGAAGAGCCGTGGTGGCCTTGAGGTTTGAGCAGTAGCCTGCTACGCAAGCGACGCAAGTTCGAATCCCAGCGGGGCCTGTACCAATGATTTTTCTAAAAAAAACTTATGTACTGTGATTTCACACCACGTGCTTTACGGTGAAGGAAAACATCGTGAGGAAACCTGAATATGTCTGAGAAGTAATTCAATGACGTATGTATAGTGTCTGAGACGGCGATGGACTCACCATCTGTCACGTTGGCAGTTAACCATCTTCGGTGAAAAGTGGGTGTTGTGATTACAACACCTCTGCCTACCCCTTCGGGGAATACAGGCGTGAATACGCACGATAAAAACACAGGTTAAAAAATATTTCATAGTATTCTATACCTATACTATAAGTAGGTTTCAACTTCAGCACTCTTGCAGTTATATATAGTTATAAGGTTATAAAGGTAATGACTACCTATGCAGTAATTAAGACTGTATAATCAAACAGATAAAATTAATATCAGCATGCTTACCCAAAGACTCATCAACATTTGACAAATGCTCAATCAGTTCATGTCTCTTGTCTTGTACTTCAGCTCTTCTATCCTGCGGCACCTCCTCGTATCTGATCTTCTCACCAAAATCGCCATCAAAGTATACAGCCCTCTCTTCAATAAGGTCTAAAATTCCTTGGCATTCCTTTTCCAATCCAATTGGCAAGTGGAGGAATGCTGCATTATGATTCATTTTTGATCTCAGCTGTTTCAGTACCCTGAAATATTGAGGAATAATATGTGATAACAAAACACCATTATCCTCGCTCTTTGCTTATATCACATGTATCATTTATGTCATTCCCATACAATTTGTATCACTCCTAGTGAAGCAAGCATGATGAGAATATCACTTTGCTGAGGCCTACTATTCTGCTATGTGGTTCTATAACCACTTTGTTGATTCTCTAGCAGCTTTCCCTTAATTGGTTTTATTGGTAAGTAGTTAATAGACACAAGTTCGAATCCCAGCGGGGCCTGTACCAATGAGTTTTTCTAAAAAAACTTATGTACAGTGATTTCACACCACATGCTTTTCGGTGAAGGAAAACATCGTGAAGAAACCTGCATATTTCTGAGAAGTAATTCAAAGACGTATGTATAGTGCCTAAGACGGCGATAGACTCACCATCTGTCACGTTGGCACTTAATCAAATTCGGTGAAAAGTGGGTGTTGTGACAACAACACCTCTGCCTACCCCTACAGGGAATACAGGCGTGAGCATATGTATGTATGTAGTTAATAGATAAATATAAAAACAATTAATCCAGTAACACAAAAAAACAAGTAATTAAGCCTTGGTAAGGCACTAATGAATGATTGAAAACATGTGGTTGAGAAATGGTTCAGAAACTAGCCTTCTGAGATGAATGTAAGAAACTCAGGTATGAAGAAATTCAATGAAGGTTTTTTCATTCTTTTAGGGTATGCAAGGAGCTACAGCAGTATACAAATGCTTGTGACACCAAGTATATCAACGCATTGGTTTATAATACTTTGTACTAACCTGTTGGGATTAGACCCTAACCTATCAAGTTTATTAATGAAAGCCAAACAAGGCACATTGTATCTCTTCATCTGTCGGTTTACGGTCAATGTCTGACTTTGCACACCGCCGACTGCACAGAGCACTAAAATGGCGCCATCAAGGACTCTCAACGCTCTTTCGACTTCAACAGTGAAGTCTACATGACCAGGTGTGTCGATAATGTTGATGTTATGGTCTTTCCATATTGTGTAGGTGGCTGCGGACTGGATAGTGATACCTCTCTGACGTTCCAACTCCATGGAGTCCATAACTGCTCCTACATTGTCTTTACCTTTCACCTGGCAATTTAAATAACACACAGTATTATGATATGATGATATGAGATCAAGCCGGTTGTCGACCAGCGAATACACACGTCACAGAGCTCCGCGAAAAATAAAAAATAAATAGTGTAAAATAGTGCCAACAAAGTGTGTCATACGATTTACAAACTGCAACAAAGAACAAGATACGTGATCAGTGATAAAATTGCAGAAAAGTGTTAGAACTGCGAGAACAAATCAACCTCACATGTAAACATTCTAACCTACAAAATATTGTCAAGCGTCATTAGTGGCAAATCGATAGACTATAGAGTGGATACTGCAGTACCAACATAACAAACAACAAAACAAGTGTTGCCACAGCAAAACAAGTATTCCCACAATAAAACTAGGGTTGCCACAACAAAACAAGTGTTGCTATAGCGAATCAAGTGTTGCCATAAAAATAAAAAATGGATAAAAGTATGGAATTACTATTGGCAAAATTAAACGAAAAGCTAGACGAACAAACAAAAGTTATAACAACTTCAGTAACACAAAATGTCATGGAAGCACTAGATGAAAAGCTTAAAGCGATCACTGAAGAAAATGCCCAACTCAAAAATAAAATAAATGAGCTAGAGTTTAAACTTAAACTCATTGATAAGGAAAAGCGCAAAAATAACCTTGTCTTTTTCGGCATCGAGGAGGGGAAAGCAACAACAGAAGCGGAGCTAGTAGACTACATAAAAGACATTATAATAGAAATGGGAGTACATTTTGAAGCCTTAGAAGTTAATAACCTCTACAGAATCGGTAAAAAAGAACACGATAAAAACCGCCCTGTTGTAGTCTCACTCACAACTACATGGAAAAAACATATGATTCTGCGAAACAGAGCTAACCTACAAGAAGGTATAAATATCAAAGAGGACTACCCTAAAGGAATATTAGAAAAACGCAAACAACTGCAGCTGCAAGTTGAAGAGGAAAAGAAAAAGGGGAATATAGCGTTCATAAAATACGATAAACTCATAATAAAGAAAACATATGAAAGCAACAGAGAAAAGAGGAAAAGAGAGTCTTCAGGATCACCGAAAATACCATCACAAAAGAAAGCCAACGCACCTAATACCCAAAGCTCATCGACCAACTTGAACAACGCCTCCTCTAAAACTGCATCAAAGGAAATAATCAGACCAAATATACTGAACTATGTAGAGCGCGGGAGATCAGCCTCACTATCAAATCTCTCAAAAAACTAATTTGCGACACCCGGATCCAAACAACCCCAACAACCACATCACCAAACACAACACTCATAAATCGCACCCCAAGCCGGCTTGTCACCGTGGGGGAAGAAGACAAACACCCTCCATCCAAATCAAAACAGTATAATTCGAAACACTCAAAAGAAAACCAATCTACAAAAAACAAGCACAAGAAGAATACAATAAAAATAAAACAAGGTAAAAAGAACTCTGAACATATATATGTCAGCACACTGAATACTAGGACACTAAGAACAGAAGAGAGCCTAAAAGAACTAGAAATAGCCATATCTAACTTAAAATGGGACATAATGGGCATCAGCGAGATGAGAAGACCAGGAGAAGGGATAGCAGAGAAGAACGGATATATCATGTTTCATAAAGGTGAACACACCGGACAAAGAGGAGTGGGTTTCCTTATTAAATCTAAATGGAAGAAGAACATTACGGGATTTGAAGGAGTTTCTGACAGAACTGCGGTAGTACATTTAAAATTCCCGGGGTACAAGAAAAACTGGGCCATCTTTCAAATTTACGCCCCAACAGAACAAGCGGAGAGACCAGACATAGAATATTTCTATGAGAGTATCTCGGAAGCAATAAAACTGCATTACAGCAGCAACATAATAATCATGGGCGACTTCAACGCACAGGTTGGAGAAAGGCAAATAGGAGAAGAACCCACAATAGGGAAGTTCGGGCATGGAAAAAGAAGCCAAAATGGACAGAAACTAGTAGAATTCATGATGGAAAATAACCTTATTTTAATGAACTCCTGTTTTTACAAAAACCCTAAAAGCAAATGGACGTGGTCCTCCCCAGGTGCAAAATACAAAACTGAAATTGACTTTATTATAACCAACAAAGCAAGCGCGTTCACAGATACTAACATAGTTAAAAATCTCAACTTTAACACAGACCACCGCATGGTAAGAAGCTGCCTAAGCTTAAATCAAGCCAAAAGATCCAGGAAAAACCTAAACAATAAGAAGCTGCATCAAATATCAGAACACAATCATCCCACTGAACCCCGCAAAATAGAATCACTCACCGAAATTATTACCTCTGACGTAGAAACTGGGACTAAATACAGGAGACTACAAAACAAATTGAAAGAGATGCTAGTCAGCAAACCTAGAAGTAAAGAGAGCTATATAAGCAAAGAAACACTAGAACTACTAGAGGAAAGAAGAACACTAATATCAAATAAAGGGGACAAAGAAAGACGGCAAAAAATTACAAACCTTAGCAAGAAAATCAAAGAAAATATGAGGAAAGACCGTAAGGAGAAAAGAAATAGAGTTTTGGAAGAAAATATAACAAGAACAGGAGGAACAAAAAAGGCTATGAAACAACTAAGCGAACATGGCAAAGAATGGATACCGAAACTAAAGCAACGCGAATCTTACCTAACGAATCGTCTCTCAATACAAAAACTAGCTACGGACTATTACCGCTTACTGTACTCTGATAAATTCGACTCAGGGCTGGCCCCAATTCAGGAAGAAACCAAAGCAATAGACAACAAAGTAGATGAGGTGCCAGAAATCCTCGCCTCAGAGGTATTCAAGGCAATAAAATCTCAAAAACTTGAGAAGGCCCCAGGGCCGGACAAGATACCTAATGAAATGCTCAAGGGAACCATAGAGGAAATCAGCCCTGTGCTAGCAAAACTTTTCAACGAAATTTTACAAACAAGGCAAATTCCAGAAGAATGGACAGAGTGCCACATAATTCTACTGCACAAAAAAGGCCCTAGAGACGAGATTGGGAACTATAGGCCAATTTCTTTAATATCAAACATATACAAAGTATTCGCTAAAGTGATCCTGGAAAGAATATCACTAGTACTAAACGAAAACCAACCCATAGAACAGGCAGGATTCAGAAAAGGCTTCAGCACAATAGATCATATTCATACAATAAAACAGTTGTTGCAGAAATATAACGAATACAATAAACAAATCTACTTGGCGTTTATCGATTACTCAAAGGCATTCGACAGTCTCAGGCACCAACACATATGGTGGAGTCTTGAACGACAGGGGGTCCAGAGCAACTACATAGAAATACTTAAAAGTATATACAAGTCCAGCAAGGCCAGTATCAAAATTGAAACAACAGGAGAATCATTCCCAATCAAAAAGGGTGTACGCCAAGGCGATCCTCTCTCTCCTACGCTATTTAACACCGTACTCGAGCACATTTTTAGACAATTGAACTGGGACCACTTAGGTCTGAACATTAATGGAGCCCGCCTAAACCATTTAAGATTTGCCGATGATTTGGTGCTTCTTGAAGAGGACCCAGCAGCAATAGAACAAATGATGCAGAGCCTAGCAAGTAAAAGTAGAGAAGTTGGTCTGGAAATCAATGCCAGTAAAACAAAATTAATAACAAATTCAAGGGAAGCAGACATTATGGTAGATGGTAACAAGATCGAGTATGTCAAAGAATATATTTACTTAGGACAGATAATATCACCTTCAAATAAAATGACTCAGGAAATAAACAGGCGAATAGCCCAAGGTTGGAGAAAATACTGGTCACTGAAAGAAATTATGAAAAGTAAGGATTTAGGCAATCACATAAAAAAGAAAACATTTGAGACCTGTATTCTACCAGCTCTTACTTACGGCTGTGAAACTTGGTCGTTAACACTTCATCACAGGGAAAGGCTAGCAAAGTGTCAACGTGCCATGGAAAGAAGCATGCTAGGGTTAAAAATCAAAGACAGAGTCAGGAACATAGACATAAGAACAAGAACGAAACTCACAGATATCCTTACCCGGATAGATGTCCAAAAATGGAGATGGACTGGACACATGCTGCGCCACCCCATCGACAAATGGAGCAAACAAGTTACCCTCTGGCAACCAAGAGTTGGCAAAAGAAGTAGAGGTCGTCAAGTCAGGAGATGGGAAGATGGCTTGAAACAGACAGCGGGACCACTCTGGTTGAGAGTGGCAAGGGATAGGACCCATTGGAAGGAACTGGAGGAGGCCTATGCCAGAAGGCAAACCGAACTTAGGGACCTCTTGTAACCCTATGTTCAGGAATAAAAAGGCTATTATTATTATTATTATTATTATTATGATATGTTGATGCGTAATATCCCTCTAGAAATTTATAATCATTATTCTTATTATGAGCCTTTGAACCACTGCTGGGCAATAGCCTCCTGTGCAATTTTCCAACCATACCTGTTCTCTTGTAACTTGCCATGCATATATTTTAATGTTTTTGCATAGAATGTGGGTGTAAACACCCCCTTGGGTGTGGTTCTGCATTAGTGCCGTTTTGACAGAGATTGATATATTCATTTTAAGAACATATGAAATAAATCACAGACCAATGTGTTTTTATCGGAACATTAATATTTATGATAATGTTTAGTAATTCCACAGCGATTTCACACCACACACTTAGTGGTGTAGGAAAAAATCATGAAGAAACCTGCATATGTCTGAGAAGTAGTTCAAAGACGTATGTACAGTGCCTGAGATGGCGATAGACTCACTAACAGGCACTGATAAAGACTATTTTATGATTTCTTTGTCTCTAACTTGGAGAAGTAAGATTATTAATTTATTAACATTAGCCAATTGGATTCCCTAATTATGTGCTTCGATAATATTTTAATTTATTCTGAGTTAATTCATATAAATATTCATATAACTTTATTATAATGCGTTTATTTTATTAACTTACAACTGATTTATGACCACCTTGAACCTGTTTATTGCTTTATGACTGTGGCATGTCAATACATATTTGAAAATTTGATATATGTAAGAAAGAATATAGATAGTTTTAAGAAAAATAGTGATATGCACAATATAAATACACGCAAGAGGGATAAACTCCGTGTCCCTGTGACTAGACTGCACAAAACTAGTAACTCTTTTGTGGGGCAAAGTATACGCCTTTTCAATAAACTACCATTAAAAATGTGTGAACTACCATTTTTAAGTTTTAAGGCAAGCATCAAACAGAAACTTTGTGAAAAAGCATATTATAGTGTAACTGAGTATATTGATGATAGCCAAACAGGGCAAGGAGTTGCTCACTCTTCCATTGAAATGTACTTAAACAACCCTATGTATATAGAAGGGACAGATGTAAAAAAAAACGGGGAGTTTGTTTCGCCGTTTCTTCTCCTGACAGGCTTACTTTTGGAAACGGTAGTAAATTAACTTAAGTTAACGTAAGAAAAATGACGTTCAATAAGTGTTCCAAGTGTCCCTTATATTGAATAAAACTTTTTGATTTGATTTGATTCTTATTTAGTTAAGTGATTAAAATAACACTTTTGGAGCTAACATTGTCTAAGACATAATTATTTTTTACTTACCTCGTGCATAGCCTCAATCCTGCCCGTATAAAACAATATTCGCTCGGTGAGAGTGGTCTTGCCCGAGTCAATGTGGGCAGAGATACCAATGTTTCTAATCCTCTCCAAGGGTTTGTGTTCTGCATACTGGACATATGATGAGTATTTCTGAAAATGTTTAATAAACGCTTATTTTAAGGCTTCTTAAACATTGCTATGAAGTTAATATGTCCAAGGACTTTTATGTCTACTTATGGAAAAAAAATATTGATTGCAAATTATACTTTAATAGGGTTTTTAAACATTTCAAGGGCAGGAAGTGAGGCGTGGAGAAACCTTAGACTTATAGGTATACATCTTAAATTATTAATAAATATTTCCAAGTTTACTAGTATCAGAATAAACTTGTGACTGAAATCAGTAAGTAGCAATGGTGTTTTCACTACTTTCTTAGAAATAGCAGGCGTCATACCAATATGCGATCCGTATCATTACGCAATATAAACATACCATATAATATTCAAAATATGTGGAATATAAAGAAGGAAAGTCGGAAAATTACGTAAAAACACCGCAGTGTGATATTCTCTAAAATTTTTGATAACGATATGTTTACTCACCTCAAATTGTGATATATTGCATCTGCTTGTGTTTTTAGCAATATTTGCTAGGCGCAATACATTAATTATGGTCATTTTTATTTAATATTTTATCAACTAATTTTAAGGTTATATCATGTCTGTCTTGTCTTTCGCTCCGACTGACGTCTGTCATGTCTTTCCATCGATCGGCTGTCATCTCTTTCATGTTTTTGGGATTCGGCGGCTAGCGGCTTTGACATCTAACACAAAATGACAATACAGATAAGCAAAAAAACTTAGAATAAGTGTTTATGTACATATTGACTGATGTGATGTGTCGTAATGAAAATGGAATTACACATTTAGAACAATGCCGTTCATGTTATTGGTAATTTTGGTAATGTTGGGTTTGTGATACTTGTTGTCAATACTATAATATTCAATAAATCAAAAAACACTATGTCGAGATGGACGTCTTTAATAATCACTAAGAAAGAAAATTTGTACGATTATATCGCTACCGTCTACTGACTTGCTAAGGGAACTTTTTTTTTTATTAATTTATACGAATTATTTACACGCTAGATGTCACATTTAACACAATTTGTCCAATTCCTTCGTGATTTGGTGAAGACATAGATACCTCAGTATACCACGTGTGTGATGTGTGCATCGAGCTTAATAGATTCTTCCTATTAAGCTCGATGCACACATCACACATCGATAATGATCACAGACAAGGAAAAAAATCTATTTGGATATGTTAGAAACCAACGACAACTAGAAATAAAGATTTGCCATGAAGCTAGTAATAAGTTAATTCCTTAAGTTGGCAACAATGAATGCCAACGAGCCTATAGACAAAAAAAACAGTTTTCTTTCAGTTTCAAAAAGAATATGGCCGTGTTAGGGCCGTGCGTGAGTGTAAATATGAATGGGCACAATAATATTCACAGTCAGTTATCCAAATCATTAGAGCGAATTTTAGAGGACGCTTATCTTAGTGGTGAATTAAAATTAAGTGGCCGAAAGTTGCGGGAGTTTCCAAAGCCAGTGAAATATGACTTGACCGATACAGTTGTTGCTGGTAAGTCGATTTTATAAATAAATGTTACTGTATTTTCTACGTTAAGTGCTTTTCGTTTATTTTTGTACGTGATGTGTCTTGTATATGTTGTGTGGAGAGTTGTATTTGTTGTTATATCTGCCGGCAATTGACGGCGGTTGGTCTATTTGTCATCAAATCGATCGTTTACCGTTTACGCCGTTTACGGTTACCGGTGGCTATAAGATTAAGTCCTAAGTGCGACAAGTATTTCTAGATATAAGTAAATGTATTTAGCGTCCTGCTTATTAAATTCAGTAACTCATATATAGATCTAACATTTTTCGTCGTATTCAGCCATGTATCAACTTATAAAAGTTTTTGCTGATGGGTATTGTTACAAACTTTAAATTAGTTTCTTATTAAGGGTAAGTATTAAAAAAAATTGAGAGGGTAGGTTCTTTTCTTATCTGATTAGAGTTAGAATGCAACAAAAAACTTAGTTGATGCTGGTTAATATTTAATTGAACTTATGGGCACTTTAAACAACTTATTATTTAATCATACAAAACATATTTGATATTTCGTCCTGCCTCAGTTATAAATATAGCTACATTAATGAGTTGGGAATAAAAAAAGAATTGATTTGTGTTGTTTATATATTAGTGAAAAAATTATAATACACAGTAAATGTTGTAACAGTAGTCCAAAGTCCCCTGGGTCTTATCACTGTATACATAAAATTCCCTAATGATACTATGGCCTATTTAAACATTAGTAAGTAATCTGTATTCTTTAGTTTGCACCTACTGGAAGTTCCAGAATGTTGTTCTGCACTTATGTATTGGTACTGGAAACTATTTTGCATTTGTGAGGCTAGTGATTCCCTTTGGAGATCACCTTCTCCTTGATAAGTTGGTGCAATCTGTTCCTGTCTCTGGCTTTGTGAACCTTTTCGTTGAGGATGGATCGGATCTAATTCCTTCTTCTTTCCCAGTTACCATGAGTTTTTCAAAGTTAACACAATTAAGCAGTGATGGGGGCCAACTATGATTGTTTAAGAAGGACATATTCAGAACTGCTTCAATGTTTTATTTTACAGTACTAAAATTTAATGTATACTAAAAAGTTATGATCCTACATTCATGCAAAGCTGTTGGTAGAAACTAGTAGGTCTATTTATAAATACAACTAGTGTTGGTAACATAGCATAATTTTTGGTAACAATAGGTAGACTGTCCTATCTTGAAGTTAACACTTCAGAGGACCTAGTGCAAGTTTTTCACTGCTGCCATCACAAGTCATTGCATTAATATAAACTGAGGTTTGTATAAGATTGAAACAGCGCTGTGTGTGTGCAAACTTATACTTTACCAGGGGATGTCATGCAGTTTTACCCTCATAGTTTGCACAGTACTTTTGAGTTTATTCATTACAAACATACTTATATTCATGAGATATAAATACTGTAACCAAAAACATTGTCTAATATATATTTTTTAAAAGAGTAATGTTGAGTTTCTTGCCAGGTTCTTCTCAACAAAAGCTACCTTCCGAACCCGGTGGTAACATTTATAATCATGTATAATGTATTTTGTGTCCTTCTGACGATTTGAAAGTGCTTTGTAAGTAGTCTAATCAAATATAGATATTTTGAATTGAATTGAATACACACAAAAATACAAATCTTTCCTCTTTATAATAGTAGTGTAGCCTTATATTTAAATACTATGGCTGTTATGATATAAAATTCAGTAACTAGGTAGGTGCCTATCTGCAGTTTACAAAGCACACTTTCTACTATCAGTTAAAATAGCTATCATAAAAATTATTTATAAACCAGGTCAGCTTAAACTTTATGTCAACCTTATCAACAATGTTGCAGTTGTTTCCAAGGCGTGAATGATAAGCACCTACTCCTATAAGCCATATAAGGAAGCTTGTTTATCTATCTGTCCAGTAATGGAATCAATAGGTATATCTTTGGAATCAATCAAATCATTACACTTATGTATGTAGTAGGGTTTAAGACTGCAATCAAATAACAAACTACCTTTGTACCATTTTTTTCTATATAATGTTATTCAAATCAGTACATATATATTTCACTGTTAACTTTATAAATGGGAAAGTTCTCAGTCTGTCTGTTCTTCTCTGTTACTCTGCTGAACAAATTTTTGTGTTATAGGGACCAATTGACCTCAAGGACAGTTCTTGGGTAAAATTATGATTAATATTCAAATTTGAATTTATGCAGAGTTCCCATACATTCCAGTTATGTATAAAGGTAAAAAAAAGCACTGTAAATGAAGGTACAATGTAATTATTGCGAAAATTTATTACATATGTCACATGCATGAACGAATTTATTCCCATATGTAATTTAAAGTATATTAGACACATTTTATCAACAATTAGGAGTCAAGCAGTAATTTTCTTCCAATTTGTTTGACCTAACTAAATTAAGAATTTTGGGATTTAAGTAGCACTAGATGAGCCCCGCGTATTATTGAACTTTGTCTATTAAAGAACTTAATATCAATCCTGAAGATCTAAAAATACTCACATAGTTCTTTGGCTATTTGTATTACAACATCAAAATGGTTATTTCGTAAGATTATTCTAAACATTTATGTAGGAGACCATAACAGGTTTATTTTATTGTCATGGCGGCGCCGACTTCGTAACGGGGTTAATTTTAAAAACTTATTTTCGCTGCGGCGCTTTCATGAGTCTATCAGAGATTTCAAATCATTTGGAATTGAAACTTTTCCGGTAATTTTTGAGGAGGTTAGGTAACCTTTATGGTAAGGTTAAACTTTATGGGCGCATAGTTCTGATCGATCATTAAGTAGGTTTTATTAAAAATTCCATCCAAGTAGGTTGGTAGGTAGTAATGATATTTTATAGGGAAACATAGTCGAGGGTTGAACGAACTGCCGAGATATACCAACCAACCTACCACGGATTTTGAGCGCTGGCCTTGAATTTGCATTACGTTCATTCGTGACGGCACCTTATCTAGTACCTACATACCTCTACCTACAAAGGTAGGCAAACTATCCCGTTTCAACTACCTACCTTAGGTAATTACTTGTAACATGTACCGTATACCAAATTTGTACATTCACAATTAGCATTTTACAATAAAATGTAGAACAGTGCCATTACTAACTCCCATGACGAACTGTTACCAACGCCCGTGACATTAGCTATTATGAAATTATTACTTAATGGCCTGCCCCGAATGCATAGATAAGTAATTCACTTTCATATCATACATTCGCTTAAGATAGTCTATGGGATTGGTGAAGCAATCGACAGGTCTAGACTCCACATTGGTAGACACGTGAATGTACTTATGCCTTACAATTGAAAAAAGTATGTTGAGATGGTTTGGACATATCGAAAGGATGAGTGAAAGGCGATTAACGAAAGAAATTAATAGAGCGAATGTGACCGGAAGTGTCGGTAGAGGGCGTCCAAGAAAGAACTACTATGAACAAATTAATAGTATTTTTCAGAAAGGTCAAATTCGGAGCACTTGTAACCGAATAAAGTGTATGAAGAGATGCATGAGTGTGGATGTAGCGAAAGAACTATGTAAGGATCGTAGTATGTGGCAAACGGTGGTCTCTGCCTACCCCCATGGGACACGGGCGTGAGCATATGTATGTACTTTTGCCTGAGTGAAGTTTGGTGAGCAAGCAATTTGGCCAGTTTACCAGTTTATCGCAGGTACATCTGCTATTGATAAACTAAATCAATGATAAGGCACCAACTGATACAGATACCATATTTTATTGCCTGTTTACAAACATACAAAGTTTCACACTACCTCTTATAGGTATAATACTAGCGACCCACCCTCGCTTTTACGATCCTTTTGAGACTATTACGAAGCGTTGACTTTTCTCTACTGTCTATAAATATAATACGGATTTGTTTTAGCTATAAACCTATGGGAGCTCAACTTCTAGGTGTTCGCAAAAACTGTGTCAACACACGAACAGTCTAAAGAATTATGTATGGAAATGGTGACATTAAATTTATACTATTTAAAGATTGGTACCCACATGTACCGATGGTGCGAGAGACGGTCATCCTATCATTGTGTATACTTACCTCAAAAATTCCAAATAGACAAAACCCAAGTATGAACCCTCACGCAGCAATTGCAGAAAATTCAAAACAAATATTAGCTCTTCCGCATAGTACATATTTGCCGGAGAACTGTTAAGTGAATATCCAAATTGGCGTTTCGGTGTTAATATGTTCGGAATTAATACGCTTTCCACACCAAAAACGGATAATGTACCTAGATGATTTGGTAAACAACATAAACAGATGGATAGAACAGATCAAGACTATCATTGTTAAAGAAGTTTGCATGTTTATAACTCCTATCTAATGATTTATGCATATTTATGTAAGTTTTGTCAAACGCCAACGCCAAGAGACCCCACCACAAGATTACCTAACACATCCTACTGCAGCACTGCTGGTTAAACGCAGATGATACCTGTACCCCTATCACGAGTTCGCAACCGTTTTCGTACTCGTATCTATACTCGCTAGCGTCTCCGCCGAATATTTGTATGAGAACCTGTGCAACGACACCTATCGGTGACGTGAAGAACTAAAATTTCTCATACGAATATTGCGAGTGACGCGAGTATAGATTTCGAAACAGTTGCAAACCCGTGTCAGCTGAGTGCTAGACTTGTTATAGGCCTACTTTTATCAGCAAATTCGTTGGCGTAGTAATTCTTATGTCCCAATGTTCGTCCTTGGGGTTAGAGATCTCTTTCAGCAAATTCTCTCGGTGCCATAAAGTCTTGAAAACGAACCGCTCATTGATTTGATCGCACACTGGTAACGTTTACTTAAGTGTGTAAACGCTATCATACATATTATGCACGAAGCCCCGAAGGTGTAGGCAAAGTTGTTCATGTAGCCTGTTGCTATTAACCGGGCACTAATCCGGATTCTGGGCTGCTCCTGTGAATTATGAATTTTCTGGTGGAAAAACCCAATAACACTTTGCCCGACGCTGGGATCGAAACCAGGACCTTAACGCTATCGTCTGAAAACTAATAGGACGTTTTCCCAAGTAGGACACATTTGAATACGGTATCTTAAACTGGTAAAGAATGAGTAAACTCATATCTAGAAAGTTAATATCAACACTTGATAAAGAACATTGTGTAGTTAATTGTATTTCTATTATATCTTATATCGTTGTTCTGTATTTCGATGATGTCATTAGAGAGACCTTGTGCGGTACCTACTAATTAACCCATTTGTATCGCCGGACAAAGGTGATGACCGCTTGGCTGAGTTTTGTAACGAATGAGTAACATTCCGATTAAAAAGCAATAAAATATTTGAAAAGAAAAGGTGTGTTATTATGACGATCGTATAGGGAGGTCGCAGAGATGGCACTAGACAGAGAAGTGGAATAAATTGCATCATGTTGATGAGACCTACCTAATTATTAAGGATGAATTACTTAATATCGGAACACGAGGTGAACTCGTCATGATCCCAGGAGCTGAAGGGTATAGTGATATTTAATTTAGAAGCCGGCTCGCCCCGTATTACAGGACTTCATAATAATTGGCGAAATATGAGTGTGCCTACCCCTTCGAGAGATACAGGGATGACCATACGTAATATATTATAGATGTTGAACAAACCAGTGTTATTAGAAGAAACTGTAACGCGCAAGAAACTGAGCGTATCTATCATATATAAATCACACATTATTAGAGAAATTTCTACGTTTGCGGTAACCAGAAGGTGATTGTAAAACAGTTATTTCTTCAGCACGTTATTGACGATGAAAGTAGCATTTATCTTTCGCAATAAAGCAGCTATCACGATGTCTATTGGATGAACTATGTCTTAGTTATGGTCTACTTTAAATGAGTATACGGATACAGGTGCCGTCATGAGTTTTAAGCTCTCAGCTAGAATAGTGGGGATCCTGGGCATGTATTTGTTTGCATAGCGCCATACATGCCTTAAAATTCGAGACAATACCTATACACATGCCAAATTTGTAATACATGGGCCAGAGTCAAGGGTATTTTTCCGCTACCTCAATATAATTTAGGAATACCATTTTCACAATACTGTCTCTAAAATTATTAGAATTACCGATTTATTACGTTGCACTAAATTATGTAAGATTAACTTTAAAGGAAACTTGTTCAAACATTTAACACCTGACTGCGTAAGTATAAATCAAGTAAACTAGGCTACTGATATAATGTTAGGTGAGCAATCAAAGGCTTTAGCTAGAACTGTCACAATTGCTCTCTGTTGGACACACAATAAAAAAATCGTAAAACTATTAAAGTTGTTCGATTATAACTCAATAGGATGGCACTATCGTTGATTTTTTTAGTCATTGCAGGGGCTGTCACGAGCTATGAGCGCTCACATTGATTGTGTATTAGTCATTTTATGAGTCTGTCTCTTTCTGTCTGTATGGCGTGACGCGAATAAAATGTATGCGCAGTTACAACCTCAATTTTGGCTGAGTGATCGCTGTCAACAAATAAGTTGCTCCGATGTCACGCTTTTCATGACTCAAAACGGGCTATATTATTTTATGTGAAATCCGAAAACGAAGGCCAGAAACGGAGTAGAGTTCCCACTCATTTGAAGCTATTCATCAAGTTTTATACAAACTAGGTACTTTGCGTATTATAATAGCGACAGGTGCAGGAGTGTGCTCACCCGACCGGCGCAACACGCCGCACCGCTCCGGATACAAGGGGACGATAACACCACCAGCCAATTCCAGTTGACTGCCTGCACACCGTGAAATAACCTAGCTCACAATTTGAACCTTAAGCCTACAGAAATAAAAATGAACATCCAAATACTCACCTGGCGCCAGAAGCGTACCTGACTCGGAGAAGTCTCATAAAGTTTACAAATTTCCATTGAAATGGTGACAGGCATAATACAGTGAGCACGTTTGTGTGGGTGTATGTGGGAGTTGTGTTACAAAAAAAAGTAAACAAACGTGGGTAACGTCAGTATCATTATCACTCAAAACCAGTTTTGTAAAGAAAGTTACGATAGCCTGTTGTGCGTATTTAAAGAGGTCCATTTTCATAAATAGAATTCTTGAGTTCTTCTATTTTGTCTATGGTTTGATTGAATTAGATTCCGCATTGGTCATGACGTAAATTTTGCTAAAATAGGGTGGTGATAAACGCAATATTAATTACTCCTAATTTGAATGCAAGTAAAACCACGGCCCATAGTTAAGGCGAAAACCTTACAATGCGTCGTTCTTATTCGTGTCCCATTGTCCGACGTTGTTGCTAAGAATACTGATGTTTACCCGACCGTTCGTGTGGAATACGAAGTGCCATTGGAATCATCGCCGTCGTACGATGTTTTTATTCGGTCGCTTAAATGTGGTGTAGAAATAATTTTGTATGCAGGTGGAACCGAGCTTCCTCTGCGTCGAGACTGGGCTGTCTGGCTTGTCCTTTAAAATTAACATCGGCTTTGGGAATGTGAATAAAGAATAAAGCGCTCCTCTGTGCGGTTGTTCATTGGCTTAGGCGCCATTTCAAATATTCACGAGCTTCGCATCACTGACGAAATTTAATTTCAGAAGCCTTAATATTTCTAGCGCTCGCTCGAAAGTTCGGATTAGCGGAAAGTGGTCAGTAAATGTACAAAATAATAATGCATGATCAGTTTTTAGAACACTCACAAACAATGTGCAATCATGCTGAACTTTCATGTCGTAAATCTTAGCGATTCAATATTATGCTGTCAAAAGACAGTGTTAAACTTTCTACAACAAAAACTGTTAGTTTGCAACGAAAAGAGATTTCAAGATTTCTTGCAGTTCGCGTGTTATCCGATATCGTGGGAAATGAGTTGATTCAATTATAATGCTAAATTAGATTATTCTGCTCATAAGATTAACGGCGCCTCTGGGCATTATCAATCAAGCAAGATGTTGTTGCGTACAAGTTTTATGCTCGATTAGTGAAACACACGAGGGTCTTTAATTCTGTATGCGTTTGCAGATAGCATTCACGCTTGTTGGCTTATTCTAAAATGCAAGTCTACCACAATATGTATGTTGGTTCCTTTAATACATTTTCTTTAAATCTACTGTAGATGGATCTGAGTGCTTGCAAAAGTGTTTCAGAATACCTCTCAAGAGTATTATTACGTATATCAACATTGCAATGATAATTCCTGGTATCTAAAACAATATATTGCTATCAAAATATAGCTTGTATTTGTACTTCTTAATTATAAGCATTGCATATTTAATTAGTGATCCATTATTTCTGCTAATTCGCCCATTTATAGTTTAATGGCTTCTGTCTAGTCTAGTCTGTCCACTTTTAGTCTAATTAAGTTCCACTCCAGCAAATTCCGTCTATATTGAAATTGAGTTAGGTTCATTACGAAACTGATAGCTCTCTTCAGCTAATGAAATGGTTCTTCAATTTATGGCTGCCATTAATTTAATGGATTAACTTTTTGATGTGGTATAATTCGCCATGATTGGTAGGCTATGCATAGATATTGGGGTTTATTACAAGGTTAGCCTTCATAGTTCACCCCTATACTTCAATCGCTTTTGTGCCTACTTATATTATAAATACGAAAGTATGTTTGTGGGTTTCTCAGTTCCCTTTTCCCGGATACACCGCTAAACCGATAATTTGTAAATGTTTAAAAGATGCATATTGGTAGATATGATATCATCCCTTCCACAGTCAGTCACCCTTTCCCAAATTTTCTCTCAGCGTCTTAATTTTATTTTCCGAATAAAGGTAGCCGAATTTTAGCTAAATCGGTTCAAAGTTTACACCGTCAAGAAGAGATACAGAGAGATTCTGTCGCATTTATTATAATTAGAAAAGGTTCATTTCATATCTGACTAATGATGACGAGTGGTTTTACCTGGAATCAACAGTATTTTGACTCGTGTGCTTTTATTTTCGTGTTATCCTCAACGCTTATTATGTTTAAACGGCCTTGTTTTACGATGGTGCAACCTTTTATATGCTGATCGATAGCCTACATTCAGGCGTATAGAGAAGCCTACCCTATTTTAATCGCCCTCTCATCTCGCCCTTTGCGTTTCACTGCATCGAATGCTCCGGCATCTGCATCGTCACTGACCCACATTGGAAGCGTTAACACAAATGTTTACCAAAGCTCTTCTCTTCATTATGGTTATTGTTAGAATACTTAATTCATTTTTAAATGCATGTGTTTCGTCAGCAACAGTTTAAAACCTTTCGTCGGATCTAGAGAACAATAACTCGGGGAGATAATACAGATTAGGCTCATGAGATAAAGCAAGCATGACTATACCGGAGCCAGTAAATCGTTCTCTAAATTATATTGCAGTTATGCTTGTGATATTATTGGAGCTTATGAAGATCCGATCAGTCGTTTTAATACCTGCTCAGAACACAATTTGGGTGCATTTCAGTTCTAATGCAATGTCGTCATGTTTGAAACGCCTCTGGACCCTGGAAAGTGTGTCTAGTTCAATATAATCTCCGTTGTTTCTAATCCCTCTTGAATCATGCAAGCTTCCGTGTCTCTACCTAGTTCGATAGGTAGCCGAGCTATCGGCCCTCGAGCCCTTGTTGTTATGTAATTGTGTTTTATGTTCGTTGCGTAATCTCCAAGCTTTACTACAGCTAATAGTGTTAACGTCTCGTTAACCGTGCTTCGGTGCACTGAACTTTATAGCATAGTCATTATGATAAACAGTTTAGTTTTAATCCCTGCGGCCGTTGACTACAGAGTTTTAGCTTAGATATCGTAAATACCTGCTATTATATCAGATATCTGATGAAACCTAGGCTCAGGAAGTAAAACAAGTTTGTTGAAGTCACAAGTATCACTATGTATACTATTATTAGGTGCGAAAGTATCTTCTACTTGACTCGTACATTTTCATGTCTTAACCATTGATATACTGGTACAGATGACATCACGAGTATTGAGCGCTGAGCTAAAATAGTAGGTACTTGTATTTAGAATATTTTATCATCGAGTGCTGTATACAATTTTACGGCTAAAGTGAGAAACGATCAAGTGTTGCGAGGTACTTTGCGCAATAGACATCTTTATGAATAGGACAGTTACTTTGAACTTTTGCCTAGTCCATGCCATGATGAGGCAATCCTTGTTGTACAGATTTATTTTTATTGGCAAATACTGTTTCAGTCGTAAAGCTAGACGTACAATTTAATGCCTTACTGACGCAATTCAGGCCGGATAATTAATTGCGTCTTTATTAAACTCTTTCTTTATTAAGTCGTCGTTTCCGTGGCTTTAAAATAATTTGTTTGGTTAGGGTCTTTGAAATTCTGGATTTCAGACTCATTGTGCGGTGAATCACGTGATTCTTGTCGTAGGTCTTAGCTGTGCTCCTTAACACATGCAATAAATAAGAGCCTGGGACTGGAATTCTTGACGCTTCCATCGGCACTTCAGCATCTTATTTTGAGAAACCTTTAGGAAAGAGAAAGGAGCCATGGTGGCCGTGGGGTTTGAGCAGTCGCCTAGTACGAAAGCGACGCAAGTTTGAATTCCAGCGAAGCCTGTACCAGGAGTTTTTCTAAAAACTTACATGCAGTGCAATGTTTTCGCACCATGTGCTTTTCGGTGTAGGAAACCTGAATATGTCTGAAAAGTAATTCGAAAGACCATCTGTCACGTTGGCACTTAATCATCTTCGGAATACAAGCCTGAGCATATGTATGTCTAGGAAAGAGTAAAGGTAATAGGGGAAAGGTCTATAAAATAACCAGGGAATCTACTATATTATGTTATTTCTTAAGGCACCTACCACACACTGATGTCGCATTGAGACAGACGGAACTGCGCTTCCTTCACTTTCCGCTCAGTTGCTTCAGCCCTTTGGATGTCAAACTGTCACACGGCCGGCAAAAGGCTATTCATTTCAAGGTGGTGCCCCATTGTTCTCTGATTGTATTGCATTTCTTGATCACGTACATTGCATATAAAAGTATCGAAGATTGCAGATAGTATAATTAAACGTTTACAGAATTCGTTTAGCTTCGTGGGCCTCAAAAGACTATTTTTATTCGCTTTGAAAGTTAGTCAATGCACTTTTTTTTCAATACAATATATGCGTGTGTTGTATGGAAGTTCTACGGCGTATAGTTTTCCGAATACTTACTAATAATTTAAAGAGGAAAGATTTGTTTATTTCGTTGTATTGAATAGGCTCTGACACTACTAGTAGTGTTCGAAGGGACCTTCAAAGTCCTCCAGTATTTTATATGTTGGTATATTTCTGCAGTCACTAAAAAACTTGTTGTTTATTCTTTGATCCGTCTAATGTGACCTTAGAATTGCTCTTTGCCAATAGGTACTATATTGCCTAATCGGTATTCATGTTTTATATCCACTGAAGAATGTAATAACGAAAGCCAACATGTAGGTGCCTAGTTAGTTACTCATGCCAATCTTGGCAGAGCGCTCGAAGTTAAATTCGGGTCATCTACGAATGTGTAAGTAGTTAATTCCTTTGAAAATGTGTTGTACATCTGCTTAGATGATTTCAGTTGTTTTAAGACCACGATCTAGATGTTTCTCTACTAGTTGATAATACTTATTCTTCAACGATTATAGACTTCATAAATCAATGAGTAAATCTAACAATTTATAATTTACTAGCTGTGCCCTGCGGTTTCACTCGCGTAGGTTTAATTTAATTCCCGCGGAACCCTAATTTTTTTTGTTAAATAAATGTAATGATAAGTTACTCCTTGTGACATTAGCTACCTGCCAGTGAAAGTCCCGTTAAAGTCGGTCCAGCCGTTTTGGAGATTATCCGGGACAAACAGACAGACAGACTGACTTTTCTGTGTCTCTCTGTACTGTATATACGTTCATATGCATTTAGTGAAAAGCTGCTATTTTGGAATTACAAACAAACACTTCAATTTTATTTATCGTATCTTAATTATATGTATAGATATAGGTGTATAGATTAACAAAGTAACCCTAACGTATTGCAACAATCAATAGTCTAAAAATAGGTGAGTTTAGTCGCGTGCCACTCTCTGACATCGTGTCCCCTGGTGGTGCGCACGAGCATGTCGTCGTGAGGGGCGCCTCACGCACGTGCGACGGGTCACAAATCCAGTACGTATAACATTCGTGGATGATATATTGTGACTGTTCGTTTATATCAGTATTGATTCCTAACATTATTTGTGACAGAACTCTTTATGGTTATATCTAATATCATATACAATTCTCGTGTAACAATGTTTGTAACAAAACTCTAGCGAAACTGCTGAGAATGGGACGTAAACAAGTAAATGCTGAGTGGTCCAGCTATAATGAATTTGGCAAAATTACGTTTGCCCGGCACAGATTAATTAACTTTTCTTTCATGAAAGTAAACTATATATTTTTTATTATTTAATCATGGTCTAAAAATCTGCAAACTCCGCCTCAAATAAACAGTGCGGTGAGATAACAATTGTATCTTCTTCGTAGCGTTCAAAATTACTGGTATCTCCTGGAGTTTTGAACTTGGGCATGAATGGAGGTGTCGTCCGACAGTTCAAAATGGATTCCCACTCGATCCCTTTGAACCACTTGTGGTTCTTGTAATCCATCACCCCGTTCTTCATAATACCGAAACGTTTACTGATATCTACCTCCAGGACGTTGCGAACAAGATCCCTCAAGTCGGAGCTAAAACTAGATGGACACCGATATTTACCCCCTACAATTTTCTCATATGTCTTCATTGGATCACTTGCATAGAAAGGTGGATAGCCAGCATTCATCTCATATAGAAGAACACCGAACGACCACCAGTCAACAGAAAATCCATAGCCCCTGCTCAGTATCAACTCAGGTGCTAGATACTCTGGAGTACCACATAATGTCCATGTTCTGCCCTGTAGAACTTTGCAAAAACCAAAATCTGTTATCTTCAAATACCCATTTTTGTCAATCAAAATATTTTCTGGCTTTAAGTCACGGTAAACTAGGTTGCAAAAATGTAGGTATTCCAAGGCCAATATAACTTGACTAGCGTAGAACTTGGCTAAGGGCTCCTCGAACTTTCCCATCCGTCGAAGGTGAGTGAACATTTCACCGCCTGACACGAAAGGCATTATGAAGTAAATGTAACTATTATCCTTGTAGCTATAGTCCATGGAAACCGTGAAGGGAAATCGTATAGCTTCTAGTATACGCTTCTCATACAGTGTGTGCTCTACCTGCTTTAATTTGATTATTTTTTCCTTCTGTAACACTTTCATTGCATACAATTTGTAACTTTTATTATGCTTTAACAATATAACTCTACCGAAAGCTCCAGTGCCCAAGGTTTTTACACGATCAAATTCAGAAAAGTCCATTTTGAGAGTCGGTTTCATGCACCATCGTTGATCAAAATCCTGTTTCAAATGCTTTAAATATTTGGTGTATTGCTGCTGTTGCTGGTCGGTGTAACCATCGTGGACCTCCGAAGTGGACGTGGAACTCGGCTTGTACGCGTTTGATGGGCCTTGGCTTTTACGTGAATACATTTTTAACTTTGCTTTAATCAATATTTACACCATATATGACCATGACCCTCGAGATATTATTTCTCATTATAGTTTTCGGAAATATATTTATGGTTTCAATAAATGAATGTCTTGAATGAACTTCTCGTTATTCTGAAATAAAAATCCTATTCTCAGCTTCGTATTTTGCCAAAATCGAAAGTATAGGGTGTAAGCAAAGGCGTGCGGAGTGAGGGGTGAACGAACTTGCTGAGGGTGGAATCAGCTGTGTTTAGGGGACGTATGCCGCCGACAGCCGGTCGCCGTCCCGACTGTATTGATCAGACGACACGTGAAACTTGTATACTTTACTTCAAAAACTTTTCCTGCACTGCGCACATGTATGAAAGTTCAACGAGTAAGGCGTGATTTGTCTATCACGTTATGGTTCTGAGCGTTCCATTAGTTAATATTATTTACGAGGTCGTTACTGTCGTACACTACATACCACTCCTTGTCCGTTCAGTTTTGTTTTTGCCAAATTACGTACAATACTATAATAGCAATCCAATTAGGTTTATTCGTGCGTGGGCATGGACCTAACCACGCTTTCGTTTTCACATTTATTTCCCTACTTTGATGTATGTAATTGTTACAGCACAAGGCGATAGTTGTTTCAAAACTTGATAGTGATATATACTTCTCTGTACTAGGAACTGTTTTACGAATAATGTACCGCTATACGACGCTCCCTTTTACCATCACCAATTTCCTAACACATGAACAATAACTGGTATATTAGATCTTATTGACTGCTATTAAGGTTCAAAGCCGCGGAGGCTCCCAATCGCAAAATAAAATTATCGCATTTGTTGTTCGTTAATGAACCGTTATCGAGACCTACTCGTAGTCTATGTACGACACTCCTTTTTTATAAGTATGACGCATGCGCTCACACTTGAAAAGTAAATTATACAATAGCAGCTGATGTGTCCGTCACACATTCTTAGAGCTTTGGTCCTTCGGGCCAGATAAGTGTGAATTTAAATCATTCAAGCGAAGTAATGTATCGTACTAATCAGGTTCCATATAGTATTTCATATTGTTTGAAATGTGTGTAATCCAACCGGCATGTTCTACAGTATCTCTGTCGGTGCGAATAGCTAAACGGGGGCATATTGTAATATGCACTAGTAGGTATACTGTCGATGGTTGTGGGCTGATCAGATTGTCATATCAGACCGCTTTACAGCCAACACGGTGTCAAGTGGCTAATGGAACTAATGGATAGCTTACTTTCAAAAGATAGCGCTTTGTTTTAGGCGAATATTGATACAAGAAAAATATTCTGGCGTTGAGCATTCGTCGACTTTATGTCCGTAACGTGATGTAACATTTACCTCACTGAATAAAATATGTTTGTGCGGTGTGCGTAATTTTCCTGGCAACATCTTGATGAACTGAGCAAGGCCAAAGAAGTGTGAATTCATTATACGAAGGTCAATTATATAAAACCTTATTTTGAAATTGAAGTCGAATCATATCGCACTGATTCGTTTATGAAGCGTGCTGTTATTTCCGGAAGCCTATTTGGCAATAAATAATTGCCGATTTTAATAACGTTCCTCGCCATAGAAATTCGTTGCATATTCTATTGAACGCCTTGGGTTCGTTGGTTGGTTGTTAAGATTTGTAAGGCGAGGTCGCTGGTCAAGGTTGTGGAGACCGCAGTCCGCAGTCTATCAGCCACTTGGCACGTCACTAGATTAGATTCTTTATGCGATAAAGTGATATCAACGATGTAGAACATATTATTATTCTCAATAGAATGATGTGTGTATCAATGACACTTGGTTAACATTCGTGAACTCGTGACACTTTTGTGAAGTTATTCCGAGAAGTATGTGCATTATTTCTGTCTTTCCGGTGACAAACAACTATTTAGTGCGGTAGGCACGGGCAGGGAAGTGGATAGACGGCGGATAACTCCAAAGTAAAAACTCTATCAGTAATTTTAGACGCCACGTGGTGATGGCGGTTATTTTTCAATTTCAAACACGCTTATCAACATAAAAACTAGATTTGGAATGTAACTCGTTTACAAACGTTGAACAGCAGCATCGCGGTTCATTTATATACTCCCAATACACAAATTTCCGCTCATGTTTTGCCGATTACACAGAAATACAAGTATGGCGTAAACAGTGAAAGTAAATAAAAGCGCGAGTTATTTTCGTACGCCCGGTCTATTTGCGCATGACCCCACGATGTCTATGAATTGTTAATCTGCGCCAAGTTGTGAAATAAGAAAATGTTTTTGTAATGTACCTATAGACGCTGTGGCCTCATGGTTATAGGTAGGTTCTAAGGGAATTGACTTAACCTTCACATTGCTTTTTATAATCGTTACGTGGCTTTTGTATGCTCCGTTTGCACTGTTTTATTCGCAATATCCTGAGATTACCTACAGCTTTAATGGATATTGCTTTTTATCTCTGTTACAATGTTATTTGTAGCTAATTTTTTAGTAAGGCCAAATTGACAACACCAGCAGGCAGTGAAATGGATCTCTTATCTAGGACAGCTGACTGGGAATCAATATTGACGTTAGATATCGCCCACTCAGATAACTTGAATAATTTATCCTATTTGTTCATTTTGATAAATATGAAAATGATTTATATAGTTTAGGCCCTGGTTAGGGACTTATGAACGTCGAAGAACTGGCCACCGGTTCGGAAACAGCCTTCTGAGATATTATGCCTGCAACGTATCTTATTGATTCACAAGAAACTCAGCATAATATCATGTCTAAACCGCCAACCTCTGCCATTTAGGTTGTCAATCATAAGTTCACGGCCATTGGCTTCGCTGTTTAATGCCCTTATAATCTATCCTTTCGTCAAGTAAAAATAACCTAACCTTTTGCGCAGTATAGAAGTTTATATTGGGAAGGTTAATGATTTAACCTAACATCGACATGACAATGTATTTGTTACACTTTGCGTTATCCGATTTGATGCAAGAATTAAGAGGACGTCTTTATTTTTATGTGTCCTTTTTTATGCTGATCTTTGAGCAGTATTTCGGCCTTTTGTACCTATTGTAATATATTATCCTGTTATAGTGTTCCATCATGAGAACATTATGCAATTTGCTTAAGAATTCGTGGTATCAGTGCGTCACAAATCTTGACTACATTAAATGTTGACGCATCCTTCATATTTGTAACTACCGGCAATATTTTGGTTATTATTGGCAATCGTATTTAGAAGCATATTCCAGTTAATAGTGTACTAAAATGAATAGGTTTAAAGCCCAATGAATTCTAGTATAAATTCGCCTTTGAATGTAGAGACAACCAAGTGTATATATTTTTGTTTCAACGTCTACTCTCGTGGATTTAGCGGCCTTTGATGTCTCGATTAAATCACATTCGCGTTCACCCTTCACATGTAAATAAACTGATTTGTCTGTCTTCTACTTGCTAAAGTTATCACTTATTCGCTCAAATAAAGGGCTTGTTTATTACGAATTGTATTTACCTCATTTTATGTACACAAGTTATAAATATATAAGTAGGAATATGCAGTCTTGAGGTTACAGAGCCTAGAATGAGTCAGTTATCTTATAACCAACGCGCTATATTTATTACGCCCACCGGAAACTCTAGGATATAATTATTCAAAGGCCAGGATGCATGTTGGCCAAGTACTGCAATGGACGTTGGCCTTAATGTACTGAATGCTAGCACATTTTTTTTGACACCATTAACGTTATACATTTATAAAATTCTAAATCCTTACTGACTGCGTGTATATCAACGCACAGTCTAAACCGCTTGTCTTGACTGACAAAAAATTTCGAGGGTGTATTCTTTGTGAGGTCTAGTATAGTAGTCGTCACGAGCTACGAGCGCTGACCTTCCACTATTATAGCTGAGCGCTTATAACTCGTGACAGCATCTGTATGTAATGTAACTACTAACATCAATTGTAGACTCCTTTTTGCTACATTGCAAAACAATACAAATATATGTATGATGCTTAATCTCCATAATTAGTGGAAAGAGGTCCGCGCTCCAGACCATAATTAGTCGTGAACGTAGGCTGCACTGTTGCAGCTTGCAATCCGTTTTCCATCTAATTAAAATCCACTGTTATTTGAAGCATGAATTCCACTAAAGTACCTACATGCCCGAGCCAAATCTCACGAGCCTTGTTGGGCTAAAATTTTCATCAAGTCTCGAGTAGTCTGCATTGTTGCAAGGCGTCTGTCTCTAGTTATTAATGCACGCGAGACCTTTTGTTGTTCCTTCACACTGTCTGAGGGAAGAAAAGAAAACCTATATCCAACGTCTTTGCAAGTACTCTGGTCATGGTGAACCTTGTCTTTTCCTTTCTTTGTAGCTGAATGAGATTCCTCTTAGTTGTACAGTGCACATGCAACTTGTGAGTAAGCCAAAATTCGACTTTGTTTCCAACAAAGTGTTTACGACTAACCATGTCATAAGTTTGTGGTGTTTATGGAGTGTTGTATTTACTGATTATCCTTATCCGCCTAAGAGTAGTATCCTTGTGATGACTTATGCGTATTAATGACTCCTGTTTGATATATCGTTTATCATTGACTGGATAACATATACATCATACCATTCATTGTAATAAACAACGTTTAAAAATGACCTTCATTCAAACGATATCTGATCCGCTAAAATGGAATCCTTTATCGTTATAGGATTGAACGACCGACGTGAAGTAGCTAACAGTTTTTATGGCTTCGTCTTTATCTTGTTGGTTATCAATCAATGTTAGAGTAAATTTGTTATAGACCTAAAATTTATTGTGACGTAAAAAAAATAATACCACTACTATCAATTTTAATCAAGAATAGACATCAAGAATACATTCTCAGATTTGTAGATTTTGGAAAACTGGCTTAATCCTGATATGAAGTAACTAACAAGAAAGAAAGTGCATAAATAAAAAAATATAGGATCCCACTGTAGAATAAACGAGTTTTTGTACAATCGTCGCCATTGAACGTTGACACACATATCGTATTGTGTGCCGTTGTCTGTACAAATAAATTGAACCCTTGTTTGTTCACGATCCTCCATTGACAACAAGCTATCCAAATAATTTGTCTTAATTGATCCATTAATAAATATAGCTAGCTAGTTAATCATACGTAATTCGATTATCTCGATTGCAACGTTAAGTGTTGGATGGAATTAATGAATCTACCTGAGTGAGTTTCCTTGAATGAACTCATTTCGATCAGTTCTGTTCACATCAAGATGTGTATCCAGTTGGACAAGTTTCCTCATTTGTGTGAACCGTTTACTTGATTGCGTGCATTCCTTGTGGCTTTAGCTTTAACTGTGCTCTTGTCATTCATCAGCAATCTTTTAAATTGTCACACGTGCTCAGGAACAATGGATTCTTGATTATATATATCGCTCACTTGTATAAAATTATGAGTAGTGACTTTACCCGCATGGTGTAGTTTTCTAAAATAAAAGGCCGCCTTTTGGTATAATGAAGCTTCCTTATTTGAAGACTTAAGAATCGGATCAGTAGTCATGACTATTATAGATATTTTTGGCTCGTTATAATGCTTTTCTACCAACCAATCCTCTTCTCATTTAAATGTAAGCCTAAGTAAGAATATTTAACATAAATCTTTCAGGCCTACTATTTACCCTAAATCTTCCAGTCCTGATGAGTATCGAATCAAGCCAAGAATGCAAATCTCCACCTGGTAATGACTGTAATCTGTAGTTAGAACAAGTCTGGAATGCCTGCGGTTGTTGTTCCGACGTTAGGTAGTGGTTGTGTCGACGAACTTGTCCACTTTGTATATTGTCACAGAATAGTAATTACATTGTCTTGAACAAAACAAGTAATTAAATTTTAATTCAATTTTTAGTGTTTTTATTGGATTGCCAGATTATTTTCGGAGATGGCTGAATAGCTATAATAATATCTACCATTTTATGTAGCAATGTATCTTCGTTTGATGTGATTGACGTGACAAGCAATCACTAAACACCAGTAACATTATGATTCTGATTAACATGCTTACCATCGAGAAAATAAGCCAGTGCTCTGATTTCATTTATGACCCCATTATTATTAATTATTTTTATTATTGGGTCTGCGTTCACGATTGTCATAACGTAAGCCGTAAAAATGCTCCCAACTCATGAGAAAGAAATATTATCTTCGCCCTTCTAATGCTTGCCTCGAGCTTACAAAGCTGTGTATTGTATTACGTTTAGGTAAGGCTGTGGTTTATGAAATATTATGTTTAATCCGCTTTGACTCGAGTCAAGATCCTTCCAACACAACCCACGTTCGAAGTGGTTACTATTTGTTATACAGTGAAGAATTTTGTATGAAATACTAATGTTAATTTCTTTGTGGTCGGTCGATTCGGCGCACTGCGGATGAGTTTGTCAGTTTAGGATTGAGTTAATATTTGGTACACTCATGACCCCTAAAGTTAACTGTTTGTCTAATGTTTGTTAACCCCGGACGCAAAAAGAGGGGAGTTAAAGTTTAATATGTATCTGTATGATTTTTATATGTGTCTGTCTGACCGATTTTAATTCAGGTTTTTACTTTTCTAATTGAAATTTGTTTTGTTTCAGATTTATCGAAAAATCGGTTCAGTGAAGTGCCAGAGGAATTGACCAATTATATATTTTTAGAAAAGTTACTGTTATCACAAAACATTATAAGGAGTGTTCCCGATGCTGTCGGCGGTCTTCAATCTCTCACCTTCTTAGATTTAAGGTAAGGAAACAACACTAAAATTAACGAAACTATTCAGTTTTAATTCGGAATGTCACCTTATTATTCTAGAAAAATAAATTGAAACTTAAATTATCTTATGTTGTTTAGCAGTATTATAATTAGCACTGTGTAGGACTTGCATTAACTCCATTTTGACGTTTAGCCGTTGTTCTTCTGGGATCGTTTTTAAATGCGGTAGGAGTGATAGGAGGAATAATCTATCTGGATCGTCGCAGTCAGACTTCAGAGGTGTATCTACGTTGGCGAACACAAACTCATCCACCTGGGATGTGTTGGTTTCAGCCTTAGCTAGCGGTGTATCGTCGTTTGAAAACTCCCTTGAATCGTCATTTTCCACTTGTAAAATATCATCTTCTGAACTTTGGTCCTCGTTCTTGATGAATTTCAAAGTCTTTTTGGATTTCCACGAGGTTCTCCTTCGCTTAGGTCCGTACTCGGACCCGCTTGATGCGCCCTCGTCTTTCTTGGGTATTGATTGGTCTTTCAGAAGGAACTGTAAATGTTTGGCGTAAATGTAAGGCTTGCTGGTCCTGTGAGGATTCAATGTGTACTTGTGAAAACTGTCTCTAATACTCTTCCATTTCTTTTGTAACTGTATTTCTGAAAGAATAATATAAATATAATTAATTATATATATTGTTAAAGAAACGAATTCACTAATGAAAGTGCCATCACGAGTTATGAGCGTTCGCCTTGAACTCGCAGTGAAAAAATGATTTTTTTTTGAGTTTTGTATGGCGCGAGCGTAAAACGGTTATAAGATTAAGAATTAATTCCCTTTAAAAGATCCCAAATTGGACTTAAAAATAAGCAAGTAATTCTTACAACTATTTATAAACTTTATTGATAAGTAGGTTATTCCCGGTAGGTAATATGCGACTTGTTTACTCTGTTCCTATTTATAGAACGAAATCAAACTTCCTTAAAGATAGGAAGGAGCCAACGGGGCTTGTTTTAAGTCGAAACCGCAAACATTGTTTACAAACTTATTATCCGCAGAGAAGACAACAACATCTTCTAGCGACATCTATCGAGGTTGTTATGAATTTATTTGGCGGCGGCGGGGCGTCGAACTCAAAAGAACTACGCCGTAACCTAGCTGATGACCGACGCGGCGCGGCTGCGTCCGGTTAAGCAGTGGAGGTAACTCCCCCCTACCAACTGCGAGAGACCATGTCGGAAAAAAAAAAAAAAAAAAAGGCGCGGCTGCGGCGTTCCGGCAGTTGAAACATGTTATTATCTAAAAACGCAAGTTGAGATAAAAGTATAGAAGCAAACCAAACTTACCTAGCTCGCGCATTTCGCTCTTCGACACATTTATATCTGGATTGGTCTGCATTAGTTCTGTGACAACTTCGTTCCACAGTGTCACTCTTACTTTCTTGGTTCGGTAGTCCATGTCATCATAGTCCCATATGCCTGGCCGCTTTTTTATCTCCAAAATAAGACGTTCAGGGTCGTATTCGAATTGCATTGTGCCTATTCGAACCAACCGTACCTTCGTACACACAACCGGGCGTGCGCCGCGCGACTGGCGCGCAGCGGGGGAACGCCGCGATTTCGCTCCAAAATGGCCGCCGCGCTGTTGGGTCGGGTGACTCGGGTGACCAAGCTATATAAACCTACAGGACATTCCTTCAATGATAATTGTGAATAATGCGTGCTGAAAGTATTCCATTGCAATACAAGTACCTACAAATGTAGTAAAATTTACGTCAAGTTAAATATTGAAGCTTTACTTTAATTTACATGAATTCAATTTAATTATGTTTACATCTCATCCTCATAACGAAACCTTCGAACAGAAGGTAGTTACAATTTACTGTATATAATTTAATGGTACTTACAAACTAGTAACCTTTGTAACTAAATAAGCACTTAACTCATAGAAAAGCAGTAAGGCTAAACAAGTACATAAAGTAGGTGCACCCTTACGGCGACGCGCACTGTGCACCTTATAGGTTTGACTTGCCATGTCTCAAAATTGGCGAATTTCATTGCATATTAGCGTTTATCGAAATGTGTTGATACTTTCCGGAGGGTGGTTGTGGTGGAATTCCAAAGTTGACAGATCAACACATTTGGAGGCATACTAATACCCAATGACATTCTTCGACGTTTACATGTCAAAACCTGTGATTGAAGTACCCCAAGTTTATGGTGAAAACGCTCTTAGCGAGTGTAGGAAGCTTTACATTACTACACAAAATGAGGAAAAAACGCATATCGATTGCGTTTTTTCAACGTTAAAGCGTGTTAATACCCATACTTGGGTTACATTACAGAAGGGGCACCCTAACGGTGACGCCAGACCGCCGCCGTATCGCTATCGAGCGGCGGCTGGCAGGCGCGGCGCGGCGCGGCGGCACGCGGCTTCTGTCCCCCGCCCGTGTGGAGGGGCAACCGCGTGGTTCCCGACACGAACGCTAGTTAACCGCAACCTTGATCCTCGGAGCACTCATTCCTCTTATAAGCGTACTTATTATACGTGACAAAACAATGTGAAATTGTGCGGAGCGAATGTCTTAGTTTGGAAGTCGTTACCTCTTTTTTTTCCAAATTCCTGTCACGCTTTTGCATAGATACTAACATGTATATTCATAATAGTAAAAATAAGCTCCCGTTATAAAGTTTACGTATGATACATTTTGTTGAATTTCCATCGAACTCATGTTGTAAACTTAATTATGTTCACGAAAGCCTTTCTTTATGAAATAATTGTATTATTGCGTTTAGGAATAACAAACGGGACATTGGGTTATGGGGACCCTTGAGTAACTTATCACTAAATCTAGCCCTTAGTAGGGCACTTACTAAATTCATCAATTAATTCCGTAAATAGGCAATCTTCGTCATCTACAAATCCCACTGTCCTCAAATCGATCCCATTATAGAAATAATGCTTAGCACTGTTGTTGTCTATAATTAAAGAGCGTGGTTTCAAAATACCCACCATATTTTGTCTACAAGATATATAATGGCGCTTGGCACTTTTATGATGACTATTTATGACTCCTCGTAGGTACTATGACGATCTTAAAATAGTATGAGCAGTTAGAGCACATGGTAGTAGTGCTTAAATGGCGTATGTCCATTCGCTCAACATCTCGCTTTGAACTTGATTTTTATCTTATTCCTTATTTGGGCATGTTTACCTACTCAATTTTTTTTATGAATAAGTTAGTTCCTGTAATCTATATCTGTTGCCTAGGAATACTTTAATCGTTTCGGTTCAAATCCTGGTAATGATATGAGAATGTATCTTTTGGTGATTTTCTTAACTGTAAAAATATCTGGAGTTAAATACTAATCTGATTTATTAATTTTGTCACCCATATAGTTTGGTTATTGTTGATTGCAATAAGAGTGAAAATAAAAGTTACGTATTAAAAGCTTTTAAATTACTAGAGTAAAATTAAGTAAAGCCGCTTTAAAAACGATATTAATTATGTTGAAGTTTCTATTCTACTTTTAAACGTGACTTGGTCCTGTATTTTATATGAAAATGAACTGCACTACAGTGATATGTCGGGAGTTAGTGGGTCGGTGTAAATATCAGTAGGTGGGGTGAACGAACGCAGATGTCACGGCCGCGAAGTCGACTCGTTCGGAGCACGTGGATAGGTGAGAAATGCCGCACAAAAGACCGTTACGTTCTTAGCAATGATAACGAGTGTTACATAATGCATGAATGGAACTATTTTCATGTGAACCGTTTGTGACGAGCTGAGAATGACAGTAATGTATGTATAATCAGTGACCTCGGAGGCTATGACAATTGGTATCCATAGTGTAGCCATGCCGAGACGCCTAGACCTAGACAAAGAATATTCTCTCGCGCTTGCGCCAATAGAAGCGATATAAAATGTATGGAAATTACATAAATCAGGCACTAGACACATGTCATTCCCATACATTTTGTGTTGTTTGTATATGCAACGCGTGAGGATAGTGTTATTTTGTCTACAGGCCAAGGACCTGATAATATGATTTTTCAAGTGGCGTAAGGTGCGGTTCATGGTTAAAGGTTACCGCATGTTATGATTGAAACAAGGGTTGCTGCCTTTGCTGAATCAACCTATCGTTGTGCTAGCTGCTTGAATACAAACAAACGGCATAAAGGATTAAAACACCTGCTTGACTTTTTGAAATTACAAATTTTAACGTACTAATAATCCTAAAATCAAACTAAGTTACTCAATTTTACGATTGTTTTTCTTTTAATATATAATCTCTATCAACACTTCTGTTTAGCTATGTTTCAGATAAGTACTAAGAACTAGATGAGTAACTGCGCCACATAATTCAATTAGCAAATTATTGCTTCATTTACCGTTGGCTAGCAATCAACTAAGGTTTAAAAACAAGCCTTACACAGAATTAAACGATTCTCGTGTTCTGTTTACTGTTCCTGATATGAATACCAAAGCAGAACTAAGCTCAACAATGATGAAAACACACAATAAAGACATACACATACATCAATGTCATACCTATTCGTTTCCAATAAAGTGTAAAGCATAGGTTTGATGAAAATATTGCCGAAATAGAGATAGATGCTTGGCACTACGCCACTCCTAAAATAAATCTTATCCGACTCGTAATGCATGAATTACCACACAAAGAAGGTTGTAGAGAGAGATGAACACACGATACGGTTTTGAAGAAACTAAAGATTGAGTCTGATAATATAATCAGATGAATCAAAGAAAACAAACACAAGAATAGTATAATCATATCATGAACTCACTAGCCGTGATTTGAGCATTGTAATCGCGGTCCGGCGCACGCGCACGCACCATAACACCTATCAACTTGCTCAAATGCGTGACACGCGAGCTTTCCATTCTGGAACGATGAACGAAGAGGGACAATGGTACTAGCCATTGACATAATACCATTGTGCAACAGTCGATGGAACCAGTCAGTTGACAATCAACACTCCTTGTCAGGCTGGTAATGATTGCATCTGACGCAATGTCACAGATGTCGGTAAACATTGTTGGGTTAAATCATCAAGCGATGTGTTTGCTGTTCTAGACTCAAACGTTAAAATATATGGGACCCCAATAAGAATAGAATGGTATATTCAAATATCCTAAACATTTTCTTTCATTTTCGATTAAAAATCTGACTGAGACGATCAAAAAGAAAAACTACATTAGTTTCTGCATTTATGGATTACGTGAACTTAACTATGTTAATGATTAATATGTGATTTGGTAAGCATGCATAGGTTTAATGCGCATCCATATTGCAACTCAAATTGCCTAGGGTTACATTCCACACAACAGTTTTAGCTTGAACATTTAAAAAATACCTTTTAGATTTTCCCAAATTATACTACTGGCTCCAGAATACAATCGATCTCCAAATTTAAGTTTGTAATGGAAATGGGAATTTACAATTAAGGAGCCCGATGGCTGTAAAAACCTTAAAGTCGTATAATAAGTAACGTTCTCTAATTATTTTTGTCCAACTCTCCGTGTCTTCAATAAATCACAAAATGTTTACATAAATCCAATTACTTTGTAGGCGTAGTTTTAACTCTTCCTAATATACATTTGCCACATTAAATGCGCTTTTATGGAACACTTTAAAGCCATCTGCATTTGTGTGGGTGTACTGTAACGCTTCAGTGATTCGCTTTCAAGTTGCGACTACACAGTATGCGTAGGTTTTCGAGATTCTATTAAAACCCACTTCAAATAATGTAAGCCTAATTGTTTTCCCAGCTTTACCCACGCTTGTTGTTCCCTATTGTTTGGATCGATATAAAAGCCGACCTTGAATTACACAAACAAGACTTGAACGTGGGGTGGGTTAGTATCAGGGAAATTTTGGGGTAACTTTTTCTTATACCTTTAAACGAACAATTCTTGTATATGCCTATATATATAGAAACTGGATCTCGAAAACGGCTCCAACGATTTTCATGAAATTTTGTATGTTTTATTTAGAAAACATAGTTTTGACCATATGTTTTCAGGCACTGAAAAACTCATAAAATATAATTACAATACTACTGTAATTTTGGCGACATCTGTCAAGATACAGCTCAAACGTGACCGTGACGGCTACCAGCTTACGGAACGATAACGAATCTAGAGTTCCCCGATCGAGTCTGACGTTTACCGGTTCAATTTTTTTTCTTTTTTTAAAGTTTAGTTTTTTATGAGAAAGAACAACAGGTCCTTTTAACTTAATGCTCCGAAAACTGCTGTCTCTATACTTATAGACTAGATATCTAATATAAGTTAGGTATTTACCCAATCGCTTCAGTTAACATGAAATGATTGAAGTGCAGTTCTGGCTTTCGCTTGAGAGCTCCGCAAATGTTAGCTTTGCGGTATCTTTATGAGGCGAATAAATCGGAATCGTACCACTCGGACGAATGGTTATTGGTTTGGTTTGAAATTCAGCGTTAAATGGGGCATGCTCATCGTATGCTACAAACTTTATATTTAAACGTGATACATTTTAATGTTCACACGTAATAAAAGAAACTAAGTGAGCTCAATATTTTATTATCAGTCTTCTTGAAAGGTTTATGAAGGGTTTGAGAGAACTTAAAATTGGTATCCCATCTATTTTGTATCTTCGTGCGTTCAAGTTCTGTAGTTGAATTGCTTAACTTCGCCAGCTAAATTATGCCACTCCATTCTCGCAGTTAGTAAAGTTTATAGAGCTCTATGAGTAGAGGCTATATCAACGGTGGATACTTCTAAACCTCTATATACATTCGGCAGTGCGCTCGTTTGTTTGGAGGCAATTGTGTAAAGACAAGAATAGAATAAGTATGCATTTCCATTAGAGATGTACGAAGATGCGTAGCGAAGGATGTGTCTACATAATCACGAGGCTAAGTATTATAAGCGATTCTATTGATTCTCTCATATCATTTTAAAGACTCCGTTGGTCTAGCGGTTAATGTTACACTAGGTTAGGTGACTGCTACACTAGGTTTCGCGGGTTCGATTTCCGTGTCAAGGTAAATATTTTATGTGATGAGCACTTGTGTTTGCTTTTTGTACATATATGTATATAAAAAAGTATTATATTCGTCGTCTGGTTCCCATAGTACAAGCTTTGTTTAGTTTGGACTCCATGTCGTTGAGTGATAATGTCCGATCATTATTTTTTATTTATTTTAAAACGCATCGTGCTTACTTGCCATCAGGCCTGTATGATTGATTGCAACCTCAGGACTAAGTAAATATAACTGTATAGCGAATTTTCGAATTAAAATATGAATAGTCGTTCCGCCGGCAAAACAATTCAGTTAGCTGCCAGGAGCCCCTCGCTTCCCTCTGACAAGGGGGCGGTCCCTCCGGCAATAAACGCACCTTGTGCCCGAATGTTATCATTGCCTCAACTAATTGGATGTTGGCATTGTATACCCTCAACATAACGACTCTATAAAACGTATCAAACTTGCTCCACGTCGGGTCAATGGTCAAGTTAAGTAATATTATGACATGACAATCATTTCGGTTACCCGCATTAAAGCACAAAATTACTGTGTGGTGGAAGGAATTCTGGAAAAATAACAAATATGCTCACGCCATCCCAGAAGGGTCCCCGAAGGGGTAAGCAGAGGTGTTGTAACAACAACACCCACATTTCACCGAATATGATTAAGTGCCAACGTGACAAAGGTGAGTCCATCGCCGTCTCAGGCACTATATATATGTCAAACCCCGAGGCCATCACGGCTATTGGACAAATCATCAATTATAGAATTGGTTAAAATAGTGCTATCATGAAATTAATTTGGCCAGTTCATTGAACTAACTCCATTAGGCATGCTTAATTTTTTCAAAGTGCAAACCCGTTATTGACTCCACACTTAACTAGTAGGTATAAGTACCTATTTGTTTAAAGTTTTGGTAAGTTAAAATAATTGCTGGACGGATTTCGACGGGACATTCATTGAGAAGTAGATGATGATATAAGAAAAATATTTTCTGTCAGAAAAAATATATATCGCGGGGTAGCTAAGCTAAGACCTGATACATTTACAATTTGAAATATGGAATTACCTCTCAGTCAGTAATGTCACCCAGATATGTTATTTTACATTGTAGTAGGTACCTAAGTCGGCAATGCCATCTGACCAGACCAGACTTCTCATAATTGGTACCTTTTATAGAGGATAACGGTCCATTATAATGTGAATACATACGGACAGATTCGTATTCATATTCTCAGGGTACTGTACTGCCTTCGTCATTGTATAAATATACAGACACAAATACAAAGTAATATTTGTTTCTCATATTTATTAATCTTCGAAGTATCGCATTTGGCACGATGTGTAAATACACAGACGCTACTTGAATCCTTTGCAGTTGGAATGAATCCTTAATATCAATAAAATCATACAATCCTTGGGAATTTGTTAGATAAACGGAATTGAGGCGTTAAAATTGTCAGAAATCTAGCCTCTTTCCTTAGTTGCTCTCAAGTTTTTATACTATTTAGTTGGTAAGTTTAGTTGGCAAGTGTCAAACTGCGCACGGATATTTCGTTTTGCAATAGATGACGCATCTAGCTAAACTTTTAATATCATTGAACTGAGGGGTAGGTAGGGCTAAGATCTCACGTTTGAAGTTTGGATCACATCCAAATATCGTGTTCATAGGCTGCAGTACTTGCATACATAGCTGTACGTTTGTTCGCCATAATTTTAGTTTACAATATGCATATACAAAGTAAGCAGCTTCTGCCAAAGCATTAATCATTTGCAGCCGTTTCTCTTAGTGGGTATAAGTGTAGCAGGGCACGATTATGAATCACGCATGACACGTGGGAAGCGTCTATTATAATATTTATAAGATATGATATAGTGAACACTTTACAAATGGCTTTGTTCTAGTATACCCCAATAGGATTTTAAAAAAAACTTAGCTCTGCTATCTTAAAGCAAATCCTTATATCTAAGAAGATACTCTTTTATCGATCTAAGGCCATATCAGCGTTCAAGCCATTACTAGTCAAAACACGCGGAGACAGTCTGTGATAGTGTACATTGACCTTAGTTCTATCTATATCGATTCCAAGCTGAGAATTGAATCCAGTTTGTAACATGTCTAGACGGGGAAAAAAGTCTACTTAGTTACTTATCTATCAATACCTTTTTTTTACCCAATGCTAACATTGAATTTCTTTGCCGGCTTGTTCAGTACATCCCTTCCCTTGAATGTTGTTTTTTCTTAACTTGATAATCTTAATGCATTCTAATATTATAAATTTAAATTTGTTTGGTTGGAAGAACGCAATATTGGCAATATCAAGAACTACTGCTTTGAATTGATTTTTTTCTTGTTTTCGATTGTGATATGTAGTTCATTTATCGAGGAAGGTTTTATAACGCTGCTAATGGAAAATGTTACAACAGAAAAGAATATTATAACTAAGTAATATATTTTTTATAGTTTATCCTACGCGCGGGTAAAGCCGCGAGGCACAGCTAATACCAAATGCGTGTAGTCATCAAATGCGTCACAAAATTCAGCACCAACAGGACTGGAATTGTTGGAATGATGCATCAACACTTCGTGTTCGTGTGTGGTCTCCGCGAAATGTTAACAGACTATTTACGAATTCAAAGTGTCAGTAGAGAGACCTATCCAATTATATCTGCTCTAGTTACCAGATGCATGCAAATAGGTACATAAAATGTGAAAGCATTTTTGATGTCGTTCCACGCCGAAATGCAGGAAATGAAGTTTACACTTTTAAGACGAATGTTTACAACTTTTCCTGGCAAGAACTCCCCAACTGCATATTAGGTTGAGCGATGATCGATTTATGTTTCAGTTGATCTAATTACCATGCAATCTTGGTGCGAAGTAGGTGCGAGGGTAAAAATAGTGGTCGGTGTTACGTTGATTGGTTCAGATTGTTTACCGTAACGTTGTTGTCGGGTTTTCTGGTATTGATTTTTAGCACTTCCATGTTGAGATCAAAGGGTATCCCAAATATGGTGGGTACTACGGTTTACTTACTTTGGATCGATTGCATAATGGCCGTGTTTTTCTTAAGATGCTCATCATTATAATATATTGACCATATTTATTATGATCTAGATTCAGTCCTCGGATCCGCTTGCGTGTTATTTGGGACGCTTTATTTAATCTGATTAACAAAATAGCTTATGTTACTAAGTATAATGTAGTATTTTATTTTGGGAGAATTTTTCATATTTGTCCAGTAATTTCGAAGTCTTAAGTATTCGTAAACTATCACAAATATTTCTTCCTTTTAAAAATAGTATAGGTTTTAACCAAATGTTTAATTTGTCCTCAGTTCAAACCAGCTCACAGAGTTGCCTCGGGAAGTATGCCAGATGCCGCTGCAGGTGCTACTGGTGCCGGACAACATGCTGACGAGCTTGCCGAAGGAGATCGGCAAGATGACGTCACTCGCCGAGCTGGATGCGTCCAACAACAGGCTCACACAAGTGCCCATGACCCTCGGAGACTGTGGTGGTCTGAGGGCGCTAGACCTTAGCAATAATCAGCTGGGTTTGCTGCCTTTACGTGAGTTAATATTTTATAACATTTGTAACTTGCGATGTCACGATCAATATCCTGCCCTTATCTCGTGTTATTTATAACCCGCGCAATGTGTTTTTCTATTCTATTTCTCTTTTATCAGCCATCATCATATCTATATTTACTTCCTTTCTAGCTATATCTTTCACGCAATCCATCAATCGTGTTTTGCTCCTCCTCCTTGTATCAATGTATTATTTTATTCAAACTTTCTTCAATGTAATATTAACAAGCAGATTTTTTTTACAACACTCCTTATTCATATCCATACTGTGACAAATATATCATCATCAGGTGTAAATGAAGCAATCAGTGCTATGTATAGCACATATGTCACCAATGTCACATGAGCTATGTTCGCATGGTTGACGTTGGATACGGCTGGAGGAATCCGTATACAGCCGTTGATTTTCTTCATGATTATGTATTACAGTATTTTAGTTATCTTTTACATACATAGGTACAGTGTTTATGTTCTCGCCTATATTTCTCGAAAGGGTAGGCAGAGGTGTACTTATAAGCACACTCGGATTTAGCCAGTAATGTTGAAATTCCATGTAATAGGGGCGAGCCTTAGTCTTTAACTGGACACAAATCCAAACCCTTCTCGGAATTACCTATTGAAAACAATAATAACAAATTGCCCACCACACAATCGACCCCAGGAGCTCATCTTCCACAGTAGCGTTTGCGACCACTAGGCCAACGAGGCATCCCTTCAACGTGTTTTTATTTAACATCCAGTATACATTACCACCTAGAACAGCTCAGAGCTTTTGCAGATGGCTACGTTGATTGTAGCTTATTGCACCAAATAGCCTTAACCTGAATATTATGCTTTATTTCATTGGTTCATAGTGAATCTGGTTTGTTTAAGTCTAGACGTTGTTCATTCATTAAAATTGTAAGAATAATCTATTTTAAGGATTATTGAGGATAAACTTGTCTTGTTACATCTCATGGCTACATTACATCTATCAATGCGGTTCATACATAAGCGTTCAATGCTTCTTAAATGTGTTCTCGTTCATTCTTATCACCTAATCTTAAATTTACTAAAGAACATTATCTAGTAATGTTCGTCGTTGTGTTTGTATCAAAGAGAAACATTACTGCCTACTTTCTGAAAGTCTTATTTTTGCTATGCTAGGTCCGCACTTATTAAATCTAGTTCAGTCTGAAAACCAGGTTATTCTCTTCCTAGTGTATTTATCAGTAAAAGAAAGGCATCTTCAGCGCCTTCTAGAAGCGTCTAGAAGAATTATGCGAGCTCTATCCTTATCATGTTGTCTATTAAGTCACCATTTATCTTCTCCGCAGAATAAGTTGCCCAGTTACTTTGTCATTTGACATTTGTAAAATATATATAAGTTACCAAATATCAATTTGTACCTACTGGAGGTCTACGGTTGGATCTATCTCGTTGGTTTAGTAGTCGCAAGCCCTACTGCGGACCATGAGGTTCTGGGTTCGAACACCGGGTCGGACAATGTGTTATTGTGTGTTTTTCTCTGCAATTTCCCAGTAGCATAGCAGTTCAGAGTCTGGATTAATGGGTGCTCGTACCCAATCACATGGAACTTAAAGAATGACTGGCGAAATGTGACTGTTCTATTGGTACTGCCTATACTATTGAGGAAAACAGGCGTGTGCATGTAGGACAGGTGCTGCTCACGGTATAGGTTAGTAATATAATCAGTACGGCATACATAGGTGCAACATAAGTAAAATAAATAACACTTATTCTTTATGCAATTACAGAGATCACCTACCTCCGATTGGAGCATTTGGACGTGAGCTGCAATTGTATCTCCTCCCTGCCCCTGGAGCTGCGCAATATGAACACACTCGTTACGCTTAACCTGGACAATAATCCGCTCGTCTCACCACCCACCACGGTACGATTTATTCTTACTTAAGGGGCCAATTATGATGGTTTCAGCAGCGCATATTAAGAACTTCTTAATATTGTCTTTGGTACCGTGAAATAAACATGATCATAGTTGGTGCCGTCAAGATAGCGAGAGCTCGAGAGCGAGCGCCTTGAAAGTGCAGTTATTATTTTATGGCTTTATATAGCGCGAGTCTATGTTCGTTGAGGGCTCAAAACGCGTTCAAAGGTACCCAAAAAAGCTCTGTAAGAGTCCATGTCTGTATGTCGAGCTTGAATTTTGTTGCAAGGCTTATTTATTTAGAAACGTAACCTAAACAACATAGTTGTAGTTTTTATCTCCTACTACGAATATTTGAAACTGCTTAGAGTCTCATAAGGTAGGAAATTTGAATTTTTACCACAATTTGAATCTTATTATTCGACCAATACGATTGTCGAGAGTACTGATAGTTTTATTATACTGGTTTTTTTTTCTTAAACGCGTAACAGAAGCCATTTTTCAATATTATGAGTCTGCGGTTACTTAATATTACGTAGATACATTCCATTCTTTCGGGATTATCCCTATTGGTGCATCAATTTGCGGTCGAGTTCCCCGATGTCTGCATTGCGAATTAATTATGTTAATTGTTGATGTCACACAATCAAGGCAATATTCATGTGAAGAATGGATACCTCGTGGTCTCCTGTCTTACTATGCCTTGATTGGTCTTATAACACAAACACGAAACGTCGATCGAACCACGAGGCCTATGCATACTACTCTGTTAATTCAGTAGTAGCCACAAGTAAATTAAACGTTTATGAAGTGAAGAATATTATTCCAGATTTGCATGCGCGGGCGCGTGCACATATTCAAATACCTAGAAAACATGGCGAACAAAGACACATTACCGAGGCGAGTGGACGAAACACGAAGATCTACGAAACACAACTCTTACATTAGCACACCGAATCAAAATACGCATCAGATCACCTCTGGGAACGCCACGATTGACTGCCTGAGGCACAAGCCGAGGCACGTCGTGGACAGTGGCTACAGCACCGACGGAGTGGACAAAAGGTGGTCTAATGATGGTAAGTCGATCATCACTTCCCTTCCCTCACTTCCCTCTATAATGGTTGAGGAGAACGATGGCTGGCATTCTCGTCATACTTGTGAACAGGTGCTGCTAGTGGGTGCTGGTCATCTCAAGCTACACAATTATTCGTAGTACTCATTTTTAGTTTTTAATTTTTTAAATCGACTTTGTGCACTGGAACTGTGTCCATGGGCTTATATATATTTTTTATGATTTATATTACTAAAAGCTCAATTTTTTTTAAAGAGTAATTACTGAGTTTCTTGCCAGGTTCTTCTCAGTAAAAGCAACCTTCCGAACCTGGCGGTATAATATAAATGGCATGTATAATCCTATGTAATCGTGTCTTTCTGACGATTTGAAAGTACTTTGAAAAAAGTCTAATCGAATAAAGATATTTTAAATTTTGAATTTGCACCTGTAATATAAAAGCAAATTAGACTAAATGTAATGTAGTGTATGCAAATTGAATTAAGAATGAAATGATTCGTAACGAATTTGAATGTGTGAGTAGCTGGAGGATTTGTTTGGGCTGCTAATGATTGTGTGTGAGGCTGTGATTGCATTGAAGTGTTAGCGGACGATTTCACTGGCGTAGTTCTCGCTCCCGTAGTAGTATGGGTATAGAACATAGCCTATGTTACTCGCTGGTAATGCAGGCATCCATTGTTGATTTTTTTTTAATTGGTCCAGTACTTTCTTACTTTATGTTTGTAGCGAATACAAAAATAACAATCTTTCTTCTTTATAATATTAGAATAAAGATATAATTTGGGTTCTTCATAAAAGGCGTGAGTGAAGAATTTGTCCCATAAAAACCCAAGCACTGTAAATGTCCAATGTTTGCGGTGACCATGTGGTACTCATAGTAATATACTTGTTATCAGATAGATCAAAGATGATCATTAAATCTATCACATCTATATAGATAAATAAAATTTAAGTGTCTGTTTGTAATTCCAAAATAAAAGCTTTTCACTACATGCATATGAAAGTATATACGGTATTGACATGAAACAAACAATATTTATTTTTTCTCTGTCTGTGTGTTTGTTTGATCAGACTAATCTCCGAAAAGGCTGGACCGATTTTAACGGGACTTTCACTGGTAGATAGCAAATTTTACTAGGAGTAATTTAAGCTTCTTTTATTTAAAAAAATTGGGTTCCGCGGGCCAACCATGAAATTAAGTCGACATGGGTGAAACCGCGGGGCATAGCTAGTTAAAAATATTTGAATTGATGCTGTGTTTCAGTTACATGTAATTTAATATTAGTTTCTGTAATTATATATTCAGTGAACCACTGCTATATGTATTAAATCATATTACATGTTCCATAATGACAATTGCGAAACGCTTTATGTTCGGACACAAGGGTTATAGTGGATTAAAGTCGGAATTACTCTCTTTTATGAGCGCAGTCATAGCCATTAACGCAATTTTTGTAATGGCCGCCTTTAGGGCACTGGCCCTTGAAATATTGTGTCATCATGTTTAAGTAGTTACGTAGGTATATATTCAAAATGTCTATGCTTACTACTAAGGGCAGTAAGAGATCCATGATACAGGCCCCGTCACGGGTTATGAACGCGAAGCATAAAATGTGGGTAAAATGTATGTTAGGTAGGGTAGGAGGTACCTAGGGTAAGTACATACCAAGGTGGCGCGTAGGTACATACGTTTTGGTATAGACACACACACACGACACAAGTGTAATCACTTGGTAAGCACTGTTTATCTGCTTATATGGAATTAATAACTTTTTAAAAACACATTTTAGAAACAGAGCAACGGCTGGTGTGGTACATACAAATATATTTAAAAAAAAATTATGTCGTTTATTTTAAAAACATATATGAATTATCATCCAATAAGCATCGAACTATCTGTAATCTCTAACAACTATACTTTAACTACATAAATTTATTTCTTTATTGAAATTGATATGTAACACCAGCCGATGCTCTATGACTAAAGCGCATTCACGGTCCGCGCTCATAACTCGTGACGGCACCTGTAACCCTGTAACCTTTTCCAATTTACCAGGTGGGGGTGAGCCCGGAGGAGGCGGTTCAGGTCGGTCTACTCCCAGTACGCCATCCACGTTGTCTCCCGGCGCGGCATTATCCAGAGCACAGTCGTTATCCAGCGAGACACCCCTAGCTCCCCTCACGCCCCTCCTTACCGGGTAAGTTGGCCTTTTGGTCAAACATTTGGGGCACTTATACTGGTAGTCGAGTAATGTTGGGACTGACATAGGTAGACAAACATTTGGCTTAAAACTGGGATTTTTATAGTATGTAGAAGAGTTGTGTGTTGATATTAATGTAGATAAATAGATACATAATAGTTTGATCTAACAATGGGATTTGGGAGATTACATATTGTTTATGGATCTGACGTCAAGGTGATTTATTGTCATTGATGAATATTTCATTATTTTAAAAGAGGATAATATCGTTGTAAAAATAATGCATGTTGCAAATGATAAATCTTAAGTACTTGCCTTTAGACACAGTAACATTATCCTCACGCTTCGCTAGTGGGAACGATACAAAATGTGCGGGAATGACGTATGTCACGTGACAATTTTTTGTCATTTCCATATTTTTTTTATCGTTTGTGTTAGCGCAAGCGCGAGTTAATGCTTTGTCTAGGCCTACTGATAATATAGATATTTCTACAAAATAAAAAATAAAATGTTGATACCTATTTACCTAGTCGATTTCTAGTTAGGTATTGATTGACCTTTAGTCAATTGGACCCACTCTAAACTGGACACACTTTGACAATTGTCTAAACCATTATTGTAGTCTATTTAGTCTCCTTTCAAGTCCAGGATGACAACTATTGCTACTTGCAATCTACGTATGAATTCTAAATTAAAATACACACCATAACGAATAATGATGCTTACTAAATTCGATAACGGGTCCAGTTGATCAAATCAAAATATGCATTTGGTTAGAACGGGTCGGCAAGGTCCAATTGACTAAAAATCCTTTATAGATAAATTATAAATAGGCGTGTAGTGTTATATAAATGTATATTATAATTAAAATTATATATGTATTTCTTTCCCATTGGCCGAAGCAGAGGTAACCAACAATTCTAGCCCGTTTCCTCACCATCATTCGGTCCTTTGTATCTGAAATTTCTTTTTTTTTCCACCTCTTTTATTAACCCCGGTGTTGTCCCTTTCAGCATTCGTATATCACCCGAAGGAAACATGTCGAATGGAGATGATAAGAGTAAATTAGCTCATCAGCAAACCTACAGGTACATTCCACCAATGATGTCCTCTAATCGATTGTTTATAACATTACTATCTCTCATCTATACATCTATGTATATACATATAAATAAAATATATTTGTCTGTTTGTAATTCCAAATTACAAGCTTCTCACTAAATGTAGAATATACTGTATGAAACATGCGGTATTTATAAAAAAAATACTAAACACATTTTTATCCGTATATCTGTGTGTTTGTACCGGCTTATCACTGAAACAAGGAGTAGTTTAGGCTTTAAATAACTTTAAAGAAAAACTACTATGCACGGCAAGTTTCATATAAACTTTGCTTAGACATTAGTCAGTTTGAATATATTTTATTTTATTTACGCACGCGACTTTTACTAAGAGCCATGGTGGCTTTGAGGTTTGAGCATCCCAGCGGGGCCTGTACCAATGAGTTTTTCTAAAAAACTTATGTACAGTGATTTCACACCACGTGCTTTACGGTGAAGAAAAACATCGTAAGGAAACCTGCATATTTCTGAGAAGTAATTCAATGACGTATGTAATGATCTGAGACGGCGATGGACTCACCATCTGTCACGTTGGCACTTAATCATCTTCGGTGAAAAGTGGGTGCTGTGATTACAACACCTCTGCCTACCCCTTCAGGGAATACAAGAATACTTTATTTGAAGAAGAATGCAACAGATATAAATAAAGACATTTTAAGTTGATTGTTCGCTAATGGAATTCTCTGAATGAGCGCACATTTTTAAGTTAGATGTTATACCTAACTTGTAAGATAATTTAAACTAATATGTATCTTAAGGGTATTAAGTAAGAATTAAGTTGTAGAATGTATCATACCAACAATCGATTTTTGGACACCAAACTCATAGCACCACTCTCACACAACATACCGCACTGTTTGTTACTAATCTGGATTAATATCACATAGATTTCATTTCACTATTGCACTTTTGCTTACACTAACATACTCTAGCTGAAAAAAAAGGAGGTTTTGTTGTTTATCTGGATGTTAGTTTCAGACTATAACTCGAAAAAATTATGAATGTTACGACTAATAAAAATAAAATAATATGTATATATCTCAGTTCTGGATTCCCCTTGTTACATAACTAGTGTTAAATAAAAAAAAACATACATTCGAATTGAGAACTTCCTCTTTTTTTGAAATCGGTTAAACTAATCGAATCCGGTCTAAATATGTTTCAATCTCTTAACTCTGTAATAACGAAATGAGACAGATATCATTCTAAACGGAAATATGTTCTTAGGACATGTTTTGTGATAAGGGGAAAATGTTCCTGAGACTTGGGAACAATTTCATCACCTGAAGCTATTGTGTAGCACCTGACTATTTTAAACGAAAAGGTGCAGTTACACCTAGTTAAATTGTACGTTTATCTTCTTGTTTTTCATTACTTTTTATTGTCCGTTGTAAGAAATGTATTGAAGCATGAAATAATGTATATTGAGAATACTTTCACATTCAGTGAGTTGTAAGTCTATCATTCTTAATATCTTTGGTCTAGAGCGAGTTTCGCTATAAATCTTACGAAGACGAAATCCCTGTTAAAAAGTAACAAAATAAGGGAATATGTTTTATTATACAACGCTTCATAAAATCATGTTTGTAACTGCCTGTGTGTATGATGAAAACTGTTATGTTGCAAAATCGATATCATTAATAAATCTATCTATGTGCTATTATAACCAGCATACTAAACCTTTGCCCAAAGTACTAAACATGAGAGAATTGATCACATTGTAATTTCGCAGACAATACAAAGAAGCTTTAAGACAGCAACGTCAACAAGACATCTACCGCCCCCGCACCGAGCAACCCTCCCCCGAACTGGACTCCAGCCAGAGCCCGACCCACTCCCCACACTCACCCCTCAACGGCTACAGTAACGTATCCCCCCTTTTCCGATCAATAAACTCCTCCCCTACACAAGCCCCAAACTCCCCCCTCCTACATTCAACCCCCAGAAGATTCCAGAACGGTAACGCAGAAAAACCAGTCCAGAAAGTCGTTCCGTCTAGAAACGTCAACAAAACCTACCCAGCTGTGAACGGGAACGAATACACGCGCGTTAACGGTCAAGCCGACATGTACACAAAGCCGACGTCTCCGACCAAATCGCCAACAAGTACCTTAGGTTACAATGGAATAAAGTCGAATATACCTCGGCAAGTGAATGGGGAGAACGCGAAGCTGTTAACGACTAGCGTCTCGTATTTGAAAGGTGCGGCGCCGAAGCAAGGCAAGCTGCCTTGGAATAAGGACGCCTCGGACAAACTCAGCTTCACCATGAAGAGGGAGTTTGATAAACAGAAGGAGGAGACGGAACTACTTCAGCAGCTTAGATTGGTGAGATTCTTTATTCTTCTCCTTCACATGATCCCACAAATATCTATATTAGATTTTTTTTTTAGAGCCATGGTGGCCTTGAGGTTTGAGCAGTCGCCTGCTATGCAAGCGACGCAAGTTCGAATCCCAGCGGGGCCTGTACCAATGAGTTTAAAAAACTTATGTGCAGTGATTTCACACCGCGTGCTTTACGGTGAAGGAAAACATCGTGAGGAAACCTGCATATTTCTGAGAAGTAATTCAACGACGTATGTAAAGTGTCTGAGACGGCGATGGACTCACCATCTGTCACGTTGGCATCTTCGGTGAAAAATGGGTGTTGTTATTACAACACTTCTGCCTACCCCTTCGGGGAATACAGGCGTGAGCATGTGTATGTATGTAGTTTATTTCATTTGTCTTCTTACAAAGTACCTATACATACAAATGGTCAGAAAGAACGAATAAAAAATTATAGTATTCTTTCGCTTGGGGAATTTCATCTAGGAAGACAGTTTCAGTGAATCACTCGTATATTTGGATGCTGATAAGCAATAATGTGTCAACCCACAAAAAGTCAAATTCAAAGGTTTTGATATATTTTGATAATGCATCACGTATTTAACATTCTAAAAAAGTGTTTCAAGTCATCTGAAACATAAAAGTACGTAAAAAATGGATTTATGTCATAAAACAAATCTTAAATCACGTATACAATCATCTTAAGACGCCATTTTCTCAAAACCAAGTTTATGCGGGTTGACACATTATTGCTTATCTGCATCCATCTACAGTAAATAGAAAACGATATTTCGTTTTGAGACAGAAAATAAATGCTTACGAGAAAATATATGATTACCTATTATTTCAGATAATAGAGACGAGGTTGAAGATGTCATTACCGGACCAGCTAGCGCCAGTTTTGGCGGACGGCGTGGTTTTATGTCACCTCGCCAACCACGTGAGGCCGCGATCTGTCGCCTCCGTACATGTACCATCGCCTGCGCAGGTAACTAATTCATCTCCCTGGCCTTATCCCATACACTGTTGGGGTCGGCACTTGATTCAACCCGATGTGGCTGATCATTTGATTTTTATACGAAGCGACTGCCATCTGACCTTCGCAACCCCTTTAACGAGGAAAATCTGTGATCTGGGTTAAACCAGTTGTCAGACTATTTTAGGCCTCCGACTGACCTGTAACGACTGCCACTGGTAAATTGGCAACCGGGACCGACGGCTTAACGTGCTCTCCGAGGCACGGAGGGAACTCGGGCGGTCACCCATCCAATTACTGGCTAGGGTTAGGGTTGCTTAACTTCGCTGATCGAATGGTATGCGCAATAGCAACCGTGCACGAGCTCCTAAAGCTCCACGAGCAGGTAACTAGACTACAAGAAATAAAAAAATTAAAAAACAAGTTGTTATTCAAGGAAATCAAACTAAGAAGCAAGAAATAAATTAATTTTCAATGAATATGTGATTAAGAAAAAAATAATACTTTATTGCTACTGCAAAAAAAAAGGCGTGGGGTACTTGATGTTTATTTTTATACATTTTATAATATATAAATATTAATCATAATTTAATTTGCATTTGTTTAAATATTAAAAGTAATAATTAGCCATTTCGAAAAAATCTTACAATTTACCATCATACTGGTGCTTTATAAGATATTTCAACCTAGAAGATTAAATTGTGTTGTACGCATTGGAAATTAAGGAGGAATTAAATTGTAAATAATTATCAAATTATGTATTCCAGCCCAAGTTAACGATGGCGAGATGCAGAAGGAATGTGGACAATTTCTTAGAGGCGTGTCGGAAGATTGGAGTTGAAGAGGTATGTTTAATTTACGTGTTACGCACAACATAGAATATTTCAAATTGTGCCTCTGTCCTTTACAGGGGTCTTTAGCCATTTGGGGAAGACATTAAACCCTAATTATGTTGTTTTACATATTTTTTTAATAGGTTTAAAGGGCGCTTTAATATATTGCCTGTGTTTTTTACGTCAATTTAATCCCTTATTGTCGTAACGTGATGTTGAACGCGCGTCAAACATTATTTGAAAACCTATTTTATGTTTATTGTCTCGCGAATATTTCCTCTCGATCAATGCCGAATCATGTTAAAAAAAATAACATGGTGTCAAGTTTTTAAATGCTGTCCAATGTCCGGGTGTTTAAGGGTCTCTTTCAATAAATATGAGAAGAGTCATGATTATAACAAAGTGCTTTAAGAATAATAAATCTAAGAGGCGGGTGGCGTGTGTTGCAGGAGGTGGTGTGCTCACCCGAGGATATACTGGGCTCCGAGGGACTCCCCGCCCTCGCCTCCACCGTGCTCGCCCTGGCACACGCCACTGCCTATATAGACCCTTACACACACGGACAGACCATCCACGAACACGACGAATACACCGAAAACGAACTAAGGAACAGAACACTCAATCACCAGAACAATATAGATTCTTACACACACGGATACACCATCCACGAGAGCGACGAATACATCGACAACATCACCGAATACGAAACAAGGAACAGAGGACCCAACCATCAGAACAATAAGGTCCAATTCGTCATGCCGTTCTGCAACAAACAAGTGCTCACCAGCGATAGCCTTGACATTTATGATACAGATGAAGTCGACTTTCCCACAGATGTGGAGGATGATTTGCAAAGATATGATAAAGGTAAAATGAACCTTGATATACAGAACAATTTGAATGCAGAATTGAATGAAAAAGTTGCTGCAAAGGAGAATGAGAACAGGGTTTTTTACACATGTCTCTGTTTGGGTTCTTTTTTCTTGTCTGCCGTTGTGCTGATTATGTACCCTTTGTAATGGGAATAGAAGCTAATTTGGAACTGAGCGTGATTGGATCTGATTATACATCTATATAGTTTTATCCTTTTTTAAAAAGCTTGTCTCTGTTTATTCGACGAAAGTACGATTAAATGTTGACTATTATATTTGTGATCTACATTGACCGATTGTTAAGACTCAAATGTTTTCCATAATTTTCATGAGACGTCGAGTTTACAGAGACCAAGCTACACCTTGCCTTCTTACACAGTCCGACTGTGATTTGCCTGTGGTCTGAAATAAAATTTGAGGCTAATTTTTACCTGTATACAATCTATTTGTATGTAAAAGTCTGAGAATTTGAAAGTATTGAAGTTATGGATTTGTTATGAAAGAAATTTATATGTAATTTGGTAGTGTAGTTGGAGTGTATTATGCATTTAATGTTGCAGCTAAACTGTGACTATAGGCTATCTACTAACTAATCGAATATTTAGTGGTTTTGTTGTGTTGTTTGTGTACTTGAATAATGTTGACTATATAAGTAGTTAAATCATTAAGTTCAAGTTCAATTTATTACGGAATCATTTTGTCTTGACTCCGGTAGCAACTTCTAGTAAGCGACCAGGAGCCCAACCATGAGCTCTTATTGCAATGATATTTCAATTGCGACGTGACAGACGTCAAATACATCTGTCTCATAATAAGAGTAAGACTATCATGGCAATAAGAGGTTATGGTATGGCTCCTATACGCTTTTTTGTATCTTGTCGCTTCTTAAAAAAAAAACGAGTTAATGGAATATGAACTTAATTACACAATAAAAAACATATTTGTTTTTAAGTTAAATTGTAACAATATAAGGTACATTTTTCAATAGCATGTTCGCAAGAGTTACTTGATGTCTATAATTGTACAATATTCAAGTGCACAATACTACATAAGTATATAATAAAGTATAATATTGGTCTGATAAATTGATTCCAATTATTGATAAATTAATTCATTCCTAGTGGCATTTAAATTTATACTTTAAGTGATTGGTTGTAAAGTTTTAATTGGTTTGGAGTGTTCTTGTGTTGCTATGATTTGAATATTTTTTGTGGTTTTAATTTACTTTCAGCGATCTCAGTTTTTTTTGTTGTTGAGTCGATTATTTTAATTTTAGAATAGTTTCTTTTCGTATACATTTTATATTTGTATATTATTGTTTCATAATACAATGCTATATTACCACTGACCTTAACTATATGAATACGTTATACTGGCTATTATTTGATTCGCGCCAGAGAAAGAGAGAGAGAGAGAGAAGGGGAGTGAGAGAGAGGGTGAGGGAGAGGAAACAATTGGTACAATCCTTTAACGAGTTTCGCACCATTATCTTAATCCATACTCACCAGCGTCCTTGAACAGTATTGTCCGAGAAATTGCACAGCGCCTCCTCGCAGATAAGTTACGAAGTAAAATATCTAGGCGCTAGGGGCGCTTTATATCGACACTATATGACGTATTTTTGTATGTAATAGCCAGTCCAGCGTGTTTGTCAGTGTATATTTACTATTTAGATGTAGTTAGGTAGTCTTTTTGCACCAAGTTACGATAGAAAGGGCACCATTTTAAAATACACACCCCATACTTATAAATAATTATCGAACTTAACTTCCAATAGCTACTAAGTTTTGTTGCAAACCTAAACAATATAAAGGGGTTTTTAAACATAGAACTTAGACATAACATGTTATCTTCCATTGGTAGTTCTAGTCTTGGAAAAAAAAATAACCTAAATAATACAGCCTTTATGCCTGGGCAAAGATATCTCCCCAATTTTTAGAAAATAATGTTCCTCAATAATACAAAAAAATCTGTTCTTCAAATAGTAGAATTTATAGTAGGTTTATTCGACGAGTTTAATATAAACTCGTCGAATAAACCGCCTCATTTTACCGAATCTTTAGTTTAACATGTCGTATCATACATAAAAATAAAAGTGAATTTAATATATGCAATTAATTATTTGACGAGAAAATAATTAATATGATAAAAGTTATTATTTCCAGTCGTTTTGGTTAAAGCAACTCTAAAGTACAATAAAAGGATATCGTAAATGATTGGTGCATAAAGTATTCATTAACGAGAGTAATTTTACTATGCAAGTTTATTATATAACTTTATAGTTTAGGTTAATTAATACTTCTTATGAAATAAGAATTGTATGCCTTAATCGAAACGTCATATCGTTATTGTATTCATAATGCAATGTTTTTCTGAGCGTGTGTAGATCATTTTATACGCTTCGGAGCAACAAATATGTGTCACCAACACAGATTTCAAGAGGTCATATATAATATCATCATCATCTCCCAGGCCTTATCCCATGGATAGTTTGGGTCGGCACTTGATTCATCCCGATGAGGCTGATCCCCTGTTTTTAATACGAAGCGATTGCCATATGACCTTCCTAACCCCAATCACGAGGAAAATCGGTAAACTGGGTTAAACCCTCCGACTGACCTGTAACGATTGTCAAAGATGTTAAATTGACAACTGGGACCGACAGCTTAACGTGCTCTCCGAGGCACAGAGGGAATTCGAGGCGGTCACCCATCCAACTACTGGCTAGGGTTAGGGCTGCTTAGCTTCGTTGATTTAATGATATGCGCAATAGAAACTGTGCAACGAGCTCCTTAAGAGGTTAAAACTTAATGGAGTAAAAATATATGGCTGACTTTAAATATTTTTTATATGAATGTGTTATATTTCGTAGTTTCTGAGATATACGGATGATGTTCGTTTACACAAATTTATTGCTCCCGAGTGTAGCTTGAAGTAAAAGACAAGATTTTTTTATTTGATTTTAAGTACAAGCGCTACTTATCATAACAGCACATTAGATTAACTTTAATCCATTTTGATTAGTATGTAGAGATATTTAGATTGCGATTCGAGGCTTTTCACATTTTATAAAAATATGTACTTATATGAAAATTATAATAGGTTCCTTCAATAAAGCCAACCGACGAGAGATGCCAATGAAATGTATATTTACAAAAAATACAAAAAAATTACAATAAAGACTAATATAAGCCTTAAAAAACATATATGTATTGTAACGTTTTTAAGCATTCCAAAGAACACAATTAATATTAGTTTCTGCTAATTACATATCTCATTTTATTAATATATTATTACTTAATAATCCAATTTTCTTCTTAATAAATACTACTTAATTTTATTTCATAGAAATCTCAACTTTAATTTGCTTCTTTTGCGGGTACATAGTTAAAAAAATACGTTAATAGTGACCTGGTAAAATTTAATATCATTATGACGGAAACAAAATATTTGTAAACACAATATTATCGGAATTTCCTGAATATATGTGGCGGTTTTTTATAACGTTATATTTAATCAAGAAGCGCAATAGGGTTATGCAAAATACACAGACTATCAATTATTATGACTTTCTTTGAGGTTACAGTTTTCACAAATTACTTTGAAAGTTAGCTTTGTCCCTTTTAGGCGGAAAAAATGAACAGTTCACGATTAATAAAACGGAAATAAATTTAATTATCTCTTTACCGAAAACACTTATAAAAATAAAGCATCGGTAGGCTGCCTATCCATTGGAGCCTTCTCAAAAAGAAAGGTCCCCGGCGAGGGTAACCTCAGGAGTTACAAAACATAAGATGATTAGGTGAATAAGACCATGTGATTTTTGAGACATCACATGGTGTTATTAATCTCATTGGTACAGCGGCGTTATTCACTAAGGTGTCTCTAAGACGAGCGTTGGTTCCAATCATAGGAAATTGATACATGACACATGGTGAATAAGGTTCAGTTTCGTTTCTTTAAAACCTACACTTGAGTGAACCCTGATAAACCTTAGTGAATAACGCGGCAGATCGGTGGTTCATGAGCGCTATTCTAGTTCAATTTACGTGACAGCACAGTATCAAAACGCTTATTTAAAATGAAACCTCTGGTCAGTTTGTTTATCTTTGTATATAATATGCAGGGGCGTGCATTTGATTTTTAGAGTGATAAAGCATAAACAATAAGTAGGTAGGTCAAATACATACCAATGTGGTGCGGCGTAGGTACATACGTTTTGGTAATGACACACATACAAGAGACGAGTGTATTCAGTCATCACACATGGATGCACGCCGCTGATTATGTGTACTTATATTATAAATACGCTTCTCTTATAGTTGTTTTGAGCTTTAAAGACACGAGTACAATGCTTAAATGTTTATAATATATAGATGATTAATATATAATTTAGAAGCTTAGCATATATAGTTTTTTTGACTTGAGGTGTTTGGGTAATTTTGCGACTATTTTTTTTTCTTATACCCACCTATAATTCTATTGCCATTCTTGTTTATTTTTTTTTTATAATTTTCTTATTTATATTTCATTCAAACGTGTGAGATAAAGTTGTTTCAAAATCTAACTCTAAAACTTGCCATTTTCTTTAATTAAAACCAGTTCTGTATTCCACTAATAAATGTGGTGATTTTGTTAACATCTGATAAATCATTCAGTTTATTTCTAAGTATATCGATTGTTAGATATAATACCATTGATTACACGCATTTTATACTTATGATGCACTTTTTGGATTGTTTTGAAGGTATGAAAAGATTTGGAAATATTTTTGAGTGTATGCAATGCATTGTCGAACGTTTACGAATTGTACTTTTTTGTATGTACTTATAATGTTTTCTCTACTTACAAATAAAATTCTTATTAATTAACACTTGTTTTATTTCACCGAAGGGGCAGCCGGAGAGGTACTTATAGTATTTTACGACCCACATTTCGCCTGTTATGTTTATGTCTCGTGTATTGGCACTAATTATTGCGGAAAAAACGGGAATTATTCTATCGGACTATTGCGAAATTATAGATTGTAAAACCCAATGAATAACACACCGACTCTGGGATTGTACCCAGTGCCTCGTGTTTCGCAGTGGCGTTTGCGGTCACCAGGTCGGTTATTTTTCTATTAATCCTATTGACGAGCTCTGACTTCGCTTCTAGTTATGATTTACACCATTCCAAAACGTTGACTTTTCTCTACAATCTTTGAAAACCCATTGGAATTCATCTCTTACATATAAGTTAGCGTGTTAAGATCTGTAACATAATTTACAAATACGATGCATTCAAACGCAATTTAGATCGGTGGAATGGCGACATCAATTTATACTATTTAAAGATAATTAATATGTAGGCTGATAGAGAGAAATGGAAGAGAATAACACATTGTGTCGACCCTTTATAACATGGGATAAGGGCACGAGATGATGAAAATGATGATGACTGTATAATACAAAATATGCATACTGTATGACAAATTAGGCCTGGGAGCCAGGATCAGTCGGAGCTGACCTTGGTTGGTTGAATGAAACACCGTAACCTGGGCAGTCCTGGTATTTAATGATTCGACAACTATATTGATTTGTTCCCTGGTCGACCACTTGAACACACTATTGACGTTTGACACCGAACTATATACACAGCTAAAAGAGAATCTTACCATCGAGATGCAAAACAATACAACGCCATCTTGTGATAAGATAGCTAACTACTACGGATAAACTATGTTAAACACACACTACTATCCAATTTCAGAAGTTAATGTGCTGCGCAGCGGACGTGTTAGAAGGCAAGGGGACGGTGCAAGTCGCGATCACAGTGTGCGAGTTGTTGAGGAGGCCGGCCGGAGTGCGGGGCTCCCCACAACCCGCGCCGGCGCCCATCACCACCACCTAGCACACGAAGCTTGCGCTCGCGCCGCAATCAACCCTATCACTATAACTATACATCAGTTCTAAAGTTAACACGTATCTATAGTGCCTGAGACGGTGATAGACTCACCATCTGTCACGTTGGCACGTAAGTCTTCGGTAAAAAGTGAGTGTTGTTACATCACTGCCTACCTCTTCGGGGAAAACAGGCGTGAGCATGTGTATGTTCTAAGGTAGGTTTAATTGTTACGCCAACCTTGTATTGACGTGACGTGAAGTATCCATAACTTACAAAACATGGTTTAAGCAAAGACCAATCTGTGTGGTGTGTATCGATAATTGGTTGAGATAGTTTTCCGCCTTACATGGTCATATTAATGTTGGATTTGAATTCCCATGACACTAGTTTACAGTGAAAACGTATATTTAGTTTAAAGCATTTTAAATAATAAGCAATAAACTAAATTGGTTGTACGACGGTTATAAATGTGACCACCGGGTTAGTAAGGTTGTTTTTGCTGAGAGGAACCCGGCAAGAAACTCAACAATTACTCTTTTAATTTTTTTAGTCGTATCATTTACTATTGACAAAAGAACTACTTAAAATACCTATCTCGTACAGTCGAATAACCGTTGTAATAAAAGCTCACGATAAATGGTGTTATAGAGAGTAAATATCAAGGTTTCAACAAATTATCCATAAGATAAAGTAAGCACTTACATTACTGTGATTATTTACGCCATAAATAAACAAAATCAATAACATTACAGGGAAGTACAGATATAATGAACAAAGTAACTACTAGCCATCTCTTTCTAATGCTAGACGCGTTTTAAGATAGAAAGAGATGCATAACGATAGCACCTTGCAACAATATAGTACATTTTTTTAAGGTAGCAACGGAATATTTGCCACAAAATGGTTACCAATGGATGTAAATAGGTAGCCCGTTTACTTATCTGTGACTGGAGCCAAAAACCAAACTACCCTCAAACTTTTAATAATTTGTTAGCATATTTTTGATATATCCTTTTGTAATTATGTTCAGTAGACCATTTCCAACTTCGACTTTTACTGTTGGCATAGCGATTCCACATGAGCGTGAATATTCCTCCAGAGACCAAGCTTCATACACTACTCACACATAGGCACTCACGGGTTCACGCACTCTCCGACAGAGTACAAACTATGGCGAGAGAGTACGCGGGGGGCTTCCGGGAGAACCTGAGTGTGCGTGTAGCGCGCAGCTTATATGAAACTTGGTACAGGGGCCCAACCATTGGCTTTTATTGCAGTGATAGCTCAGCTGTGTGACGGTAACAGATGTATATACGTCATATGAGTCAAACTATCATGGCAATAAAAGCTCATGGTAGAGCTCCAGATCCCGTCGTTAAGTAGTAATTTTATGAGTGTATCTCCGTCTATTTATGCGGCGCTAGATGAATAAAAACATGCGCGGTGTCCCTACTATTTTCCCTGCGCACTCGTTAACCGTGACGCCACCTATCTGGTGATATATTAGCTCACGCAAGACCGATACTTTTGGTATTGCATGCTATAATTACATGTAGGTATGTTTCATAGCACACTTATGTATTAATGTATTATACTTAAAAAAAATATAGACTAATCACAATTAGGTGTTTGGAATTTGTGCACAAAATACGAATTTAGTAGACAATTTTAAACGTGCGTTTTCCAAGGCACAAACTCATTGAAGTGCCTCGTTCCTTGTAAAAATTGTTTACATGCGATAATCAACCTTAGGAATCAATGCATTAGGTCGACAATTGATTGCTGTTTTGCTTGCACATAAATATCAACCGTAGGTTTGAGGGATTCAATTCGTCACAATGAATTTTCTACCTTATCCTAAAGGTGTACGGTTCATATTGCTTTGCTCGTCATTGCATTATCATGTTTCCAACGAAGGATCAACATAGTGTCTTAAAGTTCATTAATTAGTCTGAATTGTTACTTAGGTCAAGCAAGACTTGTGAATGTTAGTATATGAAAGAATATTGATGCTGGAATTGACTTTGGAATATAGATTTGATGTTTTAGGTAAATCCATAAATCATTGAAACTAGAATGTGGATGGATACATAATTATGTTTAGAAATATTATGTACTTGAAAAAATTAAACAACTGTTTGAAGTACGCCATAGGCTAGCCGCACACACAACATAATTTATGGAAAATTTGAAAGGTCAAATTCGGAGCATAACCGCACACCGAAGGAAGTGTATGACGAGATGCATTAATGTGGATGACGTGAAAGAAGTATGTAAGGATTGTAGTATGTGGCGAATGGTCTGCCAACCCCCATGGGATACATGCGTGAGCATATGTATGTAGGGGCTGCATTGGATTTTCAGAGGGGTAAGCATAAACAATAAGTGGGGTAGGTAGGTAGGTACACACGACACTAGTGTATTCAGTCATTACAAATGGTAAGCACTGCTTATCTACTTTTATGGAATGCACGCTCCTGTGTATGTATGCAATATGCACTTTATTGTGTGTGTGCGTATAGAGATATTGTGCTAAGATGCAAATAAAAATATAATAAAATTATATATTCTTCCATAATTGACCTTCAAGTTGCCCAATTAGGACTTTATTTTCGAATAAAAGTCAACTGTTACGTAGAGTATACATTTATGTAACTACGTTTTATTAAAAGTTCTTCAAATATATTCCATAAAACCGTGTTTTAAAGTGAATAACACTCCCCTATATAACGTGTTTAAGTATTGCAACTTCTAGAAGACAAGTGTTCTTTTTCCAAAAACACTCTATAAATTATATCTGATGTCTATGACTAGAAATGTGTTCTCAATTTGAAAAATTTTTTGGCACCTTAATAATTTAAGTGTATTATTATTTATCAACTAACCGCAGAGGATGTAATGTGATTATATTTTGTACAATATCTAATATTATATTTGGGCTGTGCGTGTATCTAGGAATTAGTGACAATATGCAGTAGATTACCATTCTCTATTGTAATTTAATGGCGCGAAGACTTAATTTCTGAACAATTAACTGGTGATATTTAAATCATGAGCTTGTATTTAGTTTTCTTGTAAATTAAAGGCTATCGCACACTTAACGTCTCCGTCTCTCCGTAGTTCGTGAGCTTGTACCGAGCTCCGAGTGCTTAGTGAGAGTTTTTTTTAAATCGTCACCACATGTCATCGCGAAATACTGTCATCAATGGGCCCACAGATGGCGCTGTTTTGATCCCATACAAATTTGCGTTTACGTCAACGCGGTGACTTGTGACGGCGGCAGTGTAAAACTCGCAGTAGGCCCTCTGGTGATGCTGTTACAATGCTGATAGATAAGTGTGCGTTTCACAGGTCCCGTCACGAATTAAGGACGCGCACATTTATTTTATTTTCATGAGACTGTCTGTCCGTATGGCGTCAGAAAGACATGAAAAATTTTACGTGTTTGAATCCGGTTACGGGACCTGTCATAATATTGCACGCTTCGAGTTGAGGCGATGCTGCTTCGTTGTCGAACTAGCGTTAAGGCGGCTTGCTACTTGAATTTTCCAATACATTAAAATATTATGGAATATCAGTAGAAATTCACATCGATACCACATAATTAAGTTCACGCTTGTACTCTATGTTATGCGATTGGACCAAGTTGACGTCATAGACACAGTATAAATATAAGTTTACTAAGCAGTATGGAAACTAGACCAAATTTTTGACGTCACATTAACTTGATTTTAATAACGTTTGCTTCATGGAGCATGAAGGCTGTCACACTAAAGTTTTTAACATTTACTCCTTAATCTATTGTCAAAGTAATTACGATTCAATTTTGTCGATTTGAAATTCAGAAAAAGCGTCTATGGGTGTGGGTCATTTCTTACGTATGTTTCATAGTTTCCGCACTGCTTATAGCGTGTGTATATTGTGTCACAGATGTGGTTATCCAATGCAATTATAAAAAAAAACAGCATACGATGTATTTTCATTTTGTGATTTGTATTGCAAATTGTACAGCGACGGTGAAGGGTAGAACTTTGAGCGAACTCGCATGGTGTGCCAGCCGCCTTATAATATCTTTACGTGTTCCTGTCTACGTGTAAATAATTAATTATACTTTATTGTATATAGGTCGGTCACATATCTATTTTTTCTTATACCACCGAATTTGAGTCGATGGAATATTTAATACTCATTAAGTATTATACGTGTTTATTAGGTTAAGGCACCGCCGTTTGCTCTGTTTGCGGAACAACTAATATTATTGGAATTTCAGCTTTATGTCACAACAATTATAGTACATTATTGATTGCATTAAGTCGAGTAGCGAATTAAAATTAAAGTTTAATTGAAAATGCGCTTTAGATGGCGCTCGATAAAGTTTACATTCCAATGATTCGAGTTCTTAAGCTTTCGGAGTTCAATTGGCGATGCTACAAACGTTTTGTTTCGTGTCACATTTTAAATATAGTCAATTCTTGATAGTTTAGTTCTCTGTAATGTTAATTAATTATTATTATTATTATATAATATATCTAGTATGTGACATTAACTATTTCTTTCTCGTAGGATTCCAAAATTTGTAAAAATATATAAATTTAAACTATAATTATGTCGGTAAATCCTATACAAACTATAATTTGTCCTTAATCATTTATAATTCGTAGTATTTTAAATATACTCAGTTACTAAATAGGAATAGTTTAATTTAATGTGTTTGTTTGATTACAACAAATGTGTAATATTTTTGTATAAAAGTAATGTTTATACTAAAGTTAAAAAAGTCACAATTAGATTATTAGATATTTTTGAAATTCTCAACTGTAATTAATTGGCGTTTAAATATATTTATAATTAATGCACAATTTGTCGATTCTTATTCAACTTTTTGGTAAAATAATATAAAATGTAATGAAAAATTATAATTTCAATGAGTTATTTTTATTTTTGTGAACAATTTGATTACATATTTTCTAAATAGTGTGTATCATAGGTGATTTTCGCGTTACCAAATTTGTATGATTTGTGAACCAATATTGAATGTTAATTAGTTTCATACACTAACGACTGAAATGTACCGATATAATCACAACTCTTCAACATATGAAATGTATAGATGCCGTGTCGAGTTATGAGCGTTGACCTTGAATGAGCCATACATATGCTCACGCCTGTAATCCCCAAAGAGGTAGGCAGAGGTGTTGTTATCACAACACCCACTTTTCACCGAATTTGATTAAGTGCCAACGTGATAGATGGTGAGTCCATCGCCGTCTCAGGCACACGTCTTTGAATTACTTCTCAGAAATATGCAGGTTTCCTCACGATGTTTTCCTTCACCGTAAAGCACGTGGTGTGAAATCACTGTACATAAGTTTTTTTTAGAAAAACTCATTGGTACAGGCCCCGCTGGGATTCGAACTTGCGTCGCTTGCGTAGCAGGCTGCTCAAACCCCGAGGCCACCACGGCTCTTGATGCCTGAGCCGTGGTAATTTTATGAGTACCTGTATAGCGTGTCGCGAATATATGCGCAGTTTCCCCCACTATTTTCGCTGAGCGCACATAAATCGTGACGGCACTAGTAAGGTTGTACTGGTAAGGGTCATTATGAAACAATTTACAAAATATTTTTTCGCATTTTTTTTTGTGGATTGTTTTTTTTATTAAATTATATTTATGTACGTAAGTCGTTAGTGTGTGTATAAAACAAGTGACGTGTATAAAATAATGTTATGGTGTTATAACGAACTGAAATGTGTAGAATCGAGTCTTTGACGTCTTCAAAGATACTGTGCCAAAGATATGGAAGGATTATTTTGTGTAAAACTATAAAGCGTTCGTGTAATGCACTGGTCTCCTAGATTAATATTGATGTAGCAATAAATGTATCGTGTTTATAATGTAGATAAATAAAGAAATATATACATTTTCGAAATTTGATTACTTGTTTTATATTAAATCCTACTTATTAACTATCTCACGCATAAACTACTGAATATTTTGATAAAACTTTAGAATATCCAATACAGAATAACACAACGGCTATAATTTAGAAAGCTCTGCGTAGACGAAGTCGCAGGCACTATCTAGTTTGCTATGATGAATATCATCTTACATGCGAATATTAGCATGATAGAGAAATATGTATTTCAGGAAAAATATTAGCTAAGCCACACTTAAAGCTTGAATACTAAAACGTAAGCAATATATATTCTAGCTTTATGTTTAAAATTTACAATATTCATAGGTACGTCACGCACATAAGTGCTAAATTCGCTTGGCAATATTAAATGTTGGTAATATTCTGCAAATCATTTCCATCCGACTTGGGAGTAACTGTATAACTACCTATTATATTCAACAGCCATCTAAAAAACAAATTAATTTACCTACAGTATACTTTACAATGTGGGCCGTGCCGGCAAACTAGAAATTATATTAGTAAAAAAAATGCATGTAATCGTCGGTATTATGACACCGTATTAACATGGTGTGGGGCGGGGCTTCCGTGATCGGCAGACGCTGACTAGCAAGTTACAGCAACCACGCCCCGCTGGCGCCGATGGTATATTCACTTTGCTATCCAAATATGTATTTTGGCAGTTACGATAAATCTGCTGGCGGCTGGGATCCAAAACTACGAATCTGACTTCCATATGACTGACCAAGTCATAAGTAAGTAGGTACTGTGGCGAGCGACCCCCGACTCGGGTCACTCGCTCTCCAGGATCACTATTATCTACTATAAAATAAAATTAATATCCTGTTTTTCCCCTTTTCCTCGTTCTATATCTGACAACTTCTACTATTTTATTTTTTCGAATTATTTCTGGATTATTTTAAATATTTTTCATAAAGTTTAAGCATTAAACGAAAACGGTTTTAACCAGCTTCTAAGGCCGTACCTTACAGTACCTACACAAGTTAATGACACGACGTCCTCACTCTACCTAAAAGCCTTACAATCCGTAAGCAAGGTCATTTATTCGCAATTTTATTTAACAAAGACCACAATAATTCGCCTTCAAAAAGAGAATATTAAATTATGTGAAATAAGTTACTTAGTTTTGAAGTTGGTGTTTGGCGCCGATTTTGATGCTACATTTGACACCAACTTCAAAGTAAGTAAGTACCTAAGTTATTTCACATACATCATTTTATTATTCTCTTTTGGAAGGCGGTTTATTTTTTTGGGCTGTTCAGTGAATGTTTGCAAAGAGCACCTACATCACAACCCATCTAGGTGTAAAGTTCTTATCAATACGAATCAAAATGTTCCTTTCCAACCTTAATGGGCCATCCTGTATATCGTCGGGTACCTAATTTCTAAGCAACGATACCGTAATCCGTAAACCCATGGCGTAAACAAAATACCGAAGTAAATAGGTAACTTCTTCTATAAATATTGGTATTGAAAACCAATTCAGTTAACAAGTCAACACAAAAGAAAGGAAACACTGCTTTTGTCCAAAAAAACCCGCGTCGAACCATCGGATATCGGAACTCACAAAAAGGCTATAATAATCTACCGACATTGGACTATTCTGTATTCAATTCCCACATAAAGTTTGTCTATCCCTTTCTTGTTAATGTATAAGGACAGAGGCAGCGGGTCATTAAATTTAACCAAAGTTGTATTACTAGAAGAATAGACACCACATGGTTCCCATTGTTAATTTTACGGCGGCTTACGCTTTCTTCTATTTACTTTTAGTAAAATCATGGTGCTTGTTTGTGGTAATTAATTAAAACTACACAATGGTGTATCCGAACTCCCTCGCTTACTTTTTTAATTGTCTATGTTCCAGTCACTACAATAACCTTTTGTGATAATGGGGTGGAACGTTTTCGGCGTAAATCGAGCAGAAAATTGCTATCACCCTTGTTATTGTGGCAAATGGGACTCACAATAGGGAGCCAGCGAGTACCTACATATTAGAACAAAATAAAATAACCAATAGGTCCTAATATTGTGAAGAGATTGTAGGTATGAGTGTATATTTACCAAGGAGGTAGATTTGAAATATATTTCATATTAAAAATTCTTTTGAGAATATTCAGGTTGTATGATTAAAGGTTTTTTTAAATATGCTCACGCCATCCCAGAAGGGTGCAGGAAAACATCGTGAGGAAACCTGCATATATCGGAGAAGTAATTCAAAGACGTATGTATAGTGCCTGAAACGGCGATGGACTCACCCTCTGTCACGTTGACACCTAATCATCTTCTGTGAAAGGCGTCTGCCTACCCCCTGCCTACAGGCGTTATCATATATGTATGTACGAGTGTTGCAATAAGTATATATATATATATATCCTATAAGAAAAAAGCCCTGGTGACCTTGGGGTTAGAGCAGCCGCCTGCTACGCAAGCGACGCAAATTCGAATCCCAGTGGGGCCTGTACCAATGAGTTTTCTAAAAAAACTTATGTGCAGTTATTTCACACAATGTGCTTTACGGTGAAGGAAAACATCGTGAGGAAACCTGCATATGTCTGAGAAGTAATTCAAAGACGTATGTATAGTGCCTGAGACGGCGATGGACTCACCCTCTGTCACATTGGCACTTGATCATATTCGGTGAAATATGGGTGTTGTTACAACACCACCGCTTACCCCTTCGGGGACCCTTCTGGGTTGGCGTGAGCATATTTATACTATAAGAAAAGAAGGAACTTACAATTTAAAATGTGATCTACCCTCTTGATTCGCGGCGCACGCGCCACCTCCCGCCGCGACGTCGTCACGTGGGTAGACTGAATTGAATTAATATAACACACATGATATAAACGATACAATAATGATGAACGGTGTCATTTAAACTAGAACAAGAGATCATTTGCATTGCATTGGCTGATAACTATCTAGAACTGTCAAAGGACTAGAAAGTCAAGTACAAAGATCTAAGTAATTTCTTAGCTCTAGAGGCTAGTTCTCGTAAAAGTATATTTTGATTTTACAAACAGGATGAAATATATTGGGTTGTTTTACCGTAATAAGTACAAATTTAAGCAAGATTTTTTTAATTACGCTTTCGAGCTCAGCTCTCTGTTGTTCTGCTTTTAGTTAACGACTTTGCTATATCCCAAGTATAGTTTGTAAACGTTCAAACGTCGTCGTACCATAACAGTAGTTAACCATTTAAGTAATTTAAAATTAGATTCAAACAAAAATAATGCATACTAAATTTAATATATTACCTTTATTGGAAGTATTTTTCTCCTAAAACTTTTCCAGCTGTGATTGCTTAATTATATTTAATACATATTACACACAAATATTATATAAATATTCTGTCTGTACAGTGATATCCAGTAGGTGGCACCAGTGGGCGCGAACTCACGCGGCGCAACACGGCCGTAGCTGCGCACGAGTCACTTTTTAACTTCCACTATTATCGCATTTAAATAACAACATATATTAATTCATGGCAACGTCGTAAATAATAATAACATTGTTGTTATAATTGGATCGCCTACATATTCGTTTTTAATAAGGCACTAGCGAATTATGTTTATCTGATTCATTTTCTGCGACAGGTACCTACAAAATAAATGGCGTTTAATATCACAATAATAATTTCAAAGGAAAATTCGTCCAGTATGCTAGGCTCTATGTGAATTTATGTTTGGCGCCCTTTGAAACTGCTGCCTCAGTTTTAGGGACTGCAAATCTCGCGAGATTCTCTCAAGAGAGATCTCGCGTGTTTATGAATAACATGATCTCGCCAATTTCAAGATTTCGAGATTGGCAGTTTAGTGTGTTTTATTGCATATAATCACAATATTTGAATAGTAAGAAAATGTAAGTAAGTATTTTAAGATAATCATTTATTTTCTCGAGTTCTTTCAATCGATTTTTATGTTTCAATCATTATTAGACGTATCTGTCATAAACTTCTAAATAATAAAAGAAACAACCAGCCTTCACTTCTAATATTAAACAAAAATGTTACAGTGTCAGTCTGCGCTTCAAATAAGACGTTTTATGTTCGAGTGTAATCTCGTTACACTCGCGAGATCTCGCCCATTTTTCGTCCGAGATCAATCTCGCTAAAAAAGCCGAGTTCTCGCGAGAACGAGATTGCATTCCCTACTCAGTTTGCATGGGCTGCATTACTTATTCACCTCAGGAAAAAACTTACCACCTCTCCAGCGTAGCGTTAGTAGCCTGTAAGATCTTCTGTAAGATGAAAGTACAGACCTTAATCGGACAGCCCCAAACTTCAAACGAAAGATCTCGTTATGCGATAAAATAATTAGTTTCTCATTGCCTGGTAACAAATTTAGTTAAAACTGTGTTTTATATTGTCATTAAAATAAAAATCTGTTAATCAGAAATGCAGCCAACTATATGACGATGCTATTTGCATTGGACCCGTGTTTGTTTACCGCGTGTGATGTATTGCGAACATAAATAAGGAACCGCAGCCCGAGGGCTATCCAATTTGTGTTCGGGCCTTTTCGGTTACATTCGTTAAACGTTGATAAATATTTTATTGTTTTTAGGTATACTCAATTTGGGATAAAGTTGTGTGAAGGCATTGGATTAATGATGCTATTAAGTAAAGGAAATAGAGTTTGAGAACGGCTGTTGCCTCAAGCGCTTTGTATGTAGTGTAATTAAAGGAAGTTTCTTCCGCATTTAAACCTGCCAGTTACTAAGCAATCGTCACACGAATCAGTGATAGGTCACTGATTCGTGTGACGAATTTAGGTATTTTTATTTATTTAAATCTTTTTTTAAAAACTGTGATTCGCAGTTTTTCCCACGTAGAGTTTATTTCGCGGAGACCTATTTGAAAACAAAGTAGCCTAAGCTCTTTGTAACATCAACTATCTGCCAGTGAAACACCATTTTAAATAGGTTCAACCTTTCCTGAGATTAGTCGGAACAAACTGACAGACTGCCAGGAGGACAGACCGACAGAGATTTTTTTATGTAATCCCTTACATTAATAGGTATGTTAATTTTTGTGTGTTGTTAATTTGGAATTGCAACTGACACTTCAATTTTATTTTATCTGTATAGTGGTTGAGTTTCTGACCACTTACGTAAGCAGAGATCATGCCCAAGGCCAGCTTCGGCCTTATCATATGCTGTTGTAGCTCGGTTTTAACTCGGTTGCCGCTCGGTTTGAGTGAGTCCATACAAATATATAATATTAGCAGACGTCACGCGGTTTCACCCGCGTAGCTCCCGTTCCCGTGGGAGTAGGGGGATAAAATAAAGCCTATGTTATTCGATGATGATGTAGCTTTACAATGATGAAATAATTTTTGAAATCGGCACAGTACTTTTTGAGTTTATTCATTACAAACATACACACATCTTTCCTCTTTACAATAGTAGTGTAGATGAATTGACCGTGCTAAGAACGACGCTCGGCTCGGACCCGACTCGGGCCCGGTTCGGACCTTGCTCGGTTTAGAGTCATCATTTATGCTAATCTCATTCTCCAGTCATCACCGACCTTACAGTTAAAAGCACGTACCTACTCAATGAGTAATTGCTAATAGTATCGATCTTATCGACTTGTCTTATGGACTGTGCCTGATTTTCAATAAACAAGCTCACGAATTGAAATTAAATATTAATACAGCATTATCTGTGTCATTAATTTAAAGCAGCCATAAACATGTTAGACTGTTTAACATAATAATGAGGTGTTAGTCATAAATAATGTTACCAGAATAATTAAGTGTATCACTAGTTATGGTGATTTCTATAGGATTTTTAAAACCAACAATTTAAATATAAGTCATGAAAAATAATGAAAAAATAACCTAAGTATGAGGGTTGATCGAAAAATCTATCAACTCTCCAGTAGGACAAGGTAACATTCTCTCGCGCTTGCGCTAATAGGAACGATAAAAACGTGACATCTGTCATTCCCGTACATTTTGCATCGTTTCTTCTAGCGAAGCGTGAGCATAATGTCACTTTGTCTACAGGCTCGGATCATTAGTCTGAAAGACGTTTCGATGGCGAACCTATGGTCCTATGGCCAATTATCGTGCACCTTGATTACAGGAGGAGTATATTTAAGAGCCGTGGTGGCCTTGGGGTTTGAGCAGTCGCCTGCTACGCAAGCGACGCAAGTTCGAATCCCAGCGGGGCCTGTACCAATGAGTTTTTCTAAAAAACTTATGTACAGTGATTTCACACCACGTGCTTTACGGTGAAGGAAAACATCGTGAGGAAACCTGCATATTTCTGAGAAGTAATTCAAAGACGTATGTATAGTGCCTGAGACGGCGATAGATTCACCATCTGTCACGTTGGCACTTAATCAAATTCGGTGTTGTGATAACAACACCTCTGCCTACCCCTTCGGGGAATACAGGCGTGAGCATATGCATGCATGTATATTTATGTATACTGTGGCACTAATACGTGTTAACCTACTAACAACACACCATTTTATATAAACTAAACTAAATTAAATTATAACAAATAAATTAAATTTGAAGTTGGTGTTAGATACCGAGTGTGATGCTATATTTGACACCAACTTCAAAAGTAAGGAAGCACTTAATTTATTTCACATAATTTTATTTTTATAAAAAAAATACTTTGCAAAATGCCTTCTTACATGACAGTCACAACCCATCTTAGTTCATCTCAGTAGCATTTCAGTATTAGATACTTCAATAGATAGATGCTTCAAAATATTTAATGTAATAATTAACAAACGCGCTATGACATTCGAAGGTTCCCCTTGATTTCTCATGGATTCTATTGTCAGAACAGGACGCACCAGATAACAAATAAAAAAAGTCATCCAAATCGTTTCACCCAGTCTAAATTTCTGAGATAAAAACATATATACAGTCGAATTAAGAACCTTCTCCTTTCAAAGTCGGCTTTAACAAAAATATGTGTGCTAAAACAACGTTGCTTATGGCCGATACTCGAGCCGTCTGTCACAAAGCCTTTTGACTGACACGCTGGCTAATTGATTGCCTGACTTATGAGGTTGAGTTGGAAAAAAAACTAAATTAACGTACAAAAAAGTGAAGCTTAACCCTTTAGCATTCGGCTTAGTTCAGTCTAATTGAGTTGAGGCAGAGGTTAATTTCCTCGTAGATAATAAACGATTGTTTTATGCAAATGACGCGAACCCCGTTCTTTAAATTAAATTCGTCTGAGGCCTCGGGTATAGTTGGAATAATTATGGTTGATGTGATTAGGAAGTGCTCATTATTTGTTTATTTCGTTTGATAGCTTTAGTTCGGAGTGCTTAGCTGAAGGATACAATGAGGTACTGGGTTTGTCTAATCTTAGGTCAAACCTCCCTTGCGTAATTCAAGTAAAACGAACGAAATATCATAAAACGATTAATAATCTCCTGATATTGACATTATTCATTCAACTCCGTGATTCCGTTTTTCCATTGATTTGAATACTAAAACACTATCAACGAAAGGCACAATTTCTAATTCATGAATTGGGCTACGTATCTCCGCTTACCCATACTGCCCTCAAGCATCACACAGAGATATGAATTGAACCCTTATGGAAGACTTTATCATGACGCCAAATCATTCAGATAGAGTAAAATTTATAGTTATATCGTGTATACATTTGTTTTATTTTCAAGAGTAACTCTTGGCACAGTTGCTATCGCGCATATCATTCCATCAGCGAAGTTAAGCAACCTTAACCCTAACCAGTAATTGGATGGATGACCGCCCGAGTTCCCTCCGTGCTTCGGAGAGCACGTTAAGTTCGGTCCCAATTTATCATCTTTGGCAATCGTTACAGGTAAGTCGGAGGCCTAAAATAGTCTGACAACTGGTTTAACCCAGATCACAGATTTTCCTCGTCAAAGGGTTGGGAAGGTCAGATGGCAGTCGCTTGTATAAAAACAGGTAATCAGCCGCATTGGGTGCCGAAATCAAGTGCCGACCCCAACAATCCCATACATTGGGGTAAGGACAAGGAGGTGTGTATATATCCACCAAAAAAGGTATTAACAAATACCACCCTAAAGGTGGTGTGAGGGATGTGAAAATTGTTTGTGAAATCTACTCCCGCGCAGGCGAAGGGCAGAAGCTTTGAAAGAGATAAGTTTGTGAGGGTGTATGCGGTGATCACTACACGTCCGATTACAAAAACATCTATCATCAATGACCTGAAATGGCTGGACATAATAATATGAGCCCCGTGTGCTGGTCAGAAAAAAGGCGTCAGAATTCCTTATTGAAGCCATATATACATATATGCAGCTTTGACACTTGAATCTAATCAAGGCCCGAATCCGAGCGCGCCATATTTGCATTCCTAATGAAACTCCCTAATAATTGTTACAATAAAAATTAATCGCATTTCTGTCCTAATCCTAACCAATCATCTGGCGTTATTGCTTTTAATTATCATTCTTTAGAGCCTCGTGTCGGCTTTTACCTCTTTTAATTCTAAACGGCAAAGGCGTTAACGTTTTAGTTCCATGTAGGCATCCCAAAGGGTGTAGATCGAACGTTAACGTACGCGTTTTGAGTCAAAATTTTTGTTGGTGACTTTGATGGCTTATAAATATCCAGGATAGGAGTAAGTAGGTCGTTAATATTTCGTATGATGAGATGAATGGACATGCGACCGACCGGTATTTGTTTAATACGAGGCGCCGGCCATTTTATATCATAAATAACGACTAATTTTGTTCATTATTAAATTTCGAATTGGAGAATTTTAAACGCCTCGAGGGCCGATGAAGTTTGATTTGTGGGAAACGTAAAAAGACCCAAAAAAATGTTGCCGTGAGACACAAATTTTATTTATATTTTACGTTCCAGTTACGTGAAATTTTAATAAAAATTAACAGAATTACGGATCGAGCCGCGTCAAGCGCCGCGGGCACTTTTACAAAGAAACGAGCGGATGCATTTTTTACAATCAAAGAAATATTTATACGAGCAAGCGTCGATACTCAATAAAACATGCGCGAGAAAATAACGAGCCAATCCATTTAACAATTAACTTAACAAACAAACGTAATATATTGTGGTTAAATTTCAATACAAAAATAGTGGCCGCTCCGACAATAACTTATTTGGAATCCAATCCAAACATTAAAATGTGAGTTATGGTCGGCGCTTGTTGTAAATGATTTATTCTTATGAAATAAATTCGCAGAGATCTTCTAACTCATGCTATAATTGACGTTTAGTTGAATGTAATTTCAAAAATTAAAATACTTCTTGATGTGCGAAATTTCCAATGACAGTTTCGTAAGGCTTGTCTCGCTGTTAAAATGTATCACATGTTTTACCTGATCTTTCTTGCCAGTTCTTCTCAGAAGAACGAAGATAATCTCTAGCTTCTAAGCCTGTGGTCATTTTATAAACGTTTATAGCCTTAACGGTAATTTAATTTATAATTTTTATTTCCATTTTCACTAGAAATATCTAGTACTTCTAGCCCTTATACCTACCTATAGCAGACATACTTGCAATAGCAAGGAGCCATGAAGAAATTCATTGGGCCCAAACCATCTGTAGGCCTAACCTTTTTTTTTTTTTATTGTTGACAAGGGGGAAACCTTCAAAAGGTCCCCGACCGCCGTGGGAGAGGCAGATCGGGGTATGTGGGAATCTTACCGCACTAAACCCCCCCGGTGGCCATCTTCAGTACTCAGGGGGACTCCGGGTACTCTGATAGAACGCACCGGTGTCCCCCCACACTTTGCCGGGGCACATCCCGGGGCAGCTGTGACGCCGCCCCTGGAGACCTCGTTGCGGTTTTGGAAGCGGAAACAAATATACTAACGTTCGCAATTATAACAGGATAAAATGGTGAACCAGCTTAGACATTTTTTTTTAAATACACGTGTAAGCTAAGTAACTCATTATAACATTACCAGTAAAAGTTCCATTTAAATCGATCGAACCGTTTCAGACTAGCCGGAATAAACATACAGATAGGCAGAGAAAAATGTAATAAAATTGGTATATACTTTCATAATGCAATATTTCACATATTGCATTATGAAAGTATATACTAATTTTGCTGTTACTTTAGAGTTACAAACATACACTTTAGTTTTATTTATCTATACCTATGTACATGATCTCCTGGTCGAAATTCAGAGCTTCAGGACTACGTCCACCGTAAAGATTGCAGCCAAATAATTGCATTGGAACCGTGTGCATGACCTTATGTTTCTTAAATGATATAATAAATAAATATGTTCACGCCATCCCAGAAGGGTCCCCAAAGGGGTAAGCAGAGGTGTGAGAGCCAACGTGACAGAGTGTGAGTCCATCGCCGTCTCAGGCACTATACATACGTCTTTGAATTACTTCTCAGACATATGCAGGTTTCCTCTCGATGTTTTCCTGCACCGTAAAGCACGTGGCGTGAAATCACTGTATATAAGTGTTTTAGAAAAACTCATTGGCACAGGCCCCACTGAGATTCGTATTTGCATCGCTTGCGTTGCAGGCGACTGTTCTAACCCCAAGGCCAACACGGCTTCTTAAATGATTTATATTGTATTCTTAAAATTGTATAATATTTTTTAAATGAGTAATTACTGAGTTTCTTGCCAGGTTCTTCTCAGTAAAAGCAACCTTCCGAACCTGGCGGTAACATGTATAATCCTGTATAATTATGTCATTCTGACGATTTGAAAGTATTTTGTAAAAAGTTTAATCGAATAAAGATATTTTTGACTTTGACTTTGACTATATCTTAGAGTACCTCATAATGAGTACCTGTTGGTAGTAAGGTTATTTCTCGTTAACCTTATCTTCATTTTGTAAGAAGTATAAGGAAATAATACTAGCTTCTGCCCGCGACTTTCTCCGCCAGGAATAGTGTCTTTAGGTTAACGCTTAATTCATTACCGCGATTGCTCTGAATAAATAGGCTTACAATGAAATTATTTTGCTTCTAAATTATGCCTTAATTTCTTTCCATAAAGGTTCCTTTTACCTTAACAGGTAAGAGATCCTAATAAACCGTGTTTCCGACTACTAGAACATAAACGCGTATGTCATTTTACTGTATGGAAACATGCATCCAATTAGCTTGATAATAATGTTAAACATTTACCAAATAAAGTCTTCATCTGCCAAAAATACTGTGTGACTTCTAAATGTTTACAGTTAAAGTTCACTCTTGAATGAAAATATTTTTTTCGGTTCCAATGTGTGTGGTATTATGTAATAGTAGTCCACTCATTAAAGAAAACAAATCATGATAATTAGGTAATAAAACTGGGTTTGTTACCATTGTAAGGTAATTTCCTTGATTGGACTTTATAGGTGTGTGATTGTTACAAATTTGTTTATGGGATAGATGATGGGACATTGGGACCGTGATGGGTTGGGACTTGGGACGATGTAGGAAATTCTTAGATCTATCTTTGTTAACCGACTTCAGAAAAAGAAGGAGGTTATCAATTTGACTATATGTTTTTTTTATGTTTTTCGTATATACTTCGTTGTTGTATCTACTTTCTTGAAAAACTGTTAATATGAAATCACAAACAGACACTTAAAATTTATTTATCTGTATAGATATAGATATAGATAGTCAAACTATGTAAATACACGGTACACTTCATGCTGCTTGAAATGGCCAGCCAATAATTAAATTAAGGCCTTACGTAGGTAATTATCATCAACGAAAACCAACTGATGCCTTGAAAGGTTAATAATCACGTCACTGACAAAGACAATACGGCGAAAGAAATATTTATGACACGACCCAAATACCTCTTTGCCATAAGTTTTAACACTCATTTAATATTTAATTTCGTTTTACCAACACCGGTTTTGTTCCAAAAAGAGCGGTGCCATTAAAATTTCGCAGCTCAGCAAATAGCTCAATCAATAAACTGCTATTGGCAGCAAAAAGTGGCCAACATCATCTGACGTTTGGTCTCACGTAAGGGCCAGGGTGCTATTATGTGAATCCTGCTGCCCTTTTAACGGGGTCGATTCTGAGAATGGTGAAATTAATATACCTACTTATTATACTTTTATATTTAATTGAAAGTAGGTTTTGTTATTGAACTTAGATACTTTGTGGATGCAAAAGTTTACCACATTATAAATTAAAATTCTAGATATCTGAATTACATACTTATATATATACTTACCTACACTCAAATCGCCAACCTCCAGTTCACGTCGAGCTCGGAAGCACAATATAAAATAAATAAAGGTATTAAGCTTATATTTAAGCCGCAAGAATCTTCGCAAAAAATTACTAATTTCCAAAAGTTTAAAAAAAAAATGAGTACTGTTTACCACGTAATACACTAGAATGACGTAAGTTGCGGTAGCTTCAACCACCTTTAACGGTGTAGATTATTGCAAGGTACCGAAAAGTTGGTACTAACCATGGTACTTACTCAATTCAAATTCAAAATATCTTTATTCGATTACACATTTTACAAAGTACTTTCAAATCGTCAGAAAGACACGATTACATAGGATTATATATGCTACCGCCAGGTTCGGAAGGTTGCTTTTACTGAGAAGAACCTGGCAAGAAACTCAGTAATTACTCTTTTTTTTAAAAAAAATTTACAGCTTTGAGTAATACAATATAAACCATAAAAAATATATATAAGCCCATGGACACAGTTACACTGCACAAAAGTCTTTATAAAAAAAATTAAACTAAAAATAAGTACTACGAATAATTGTGTAAATTGTCGAGATGACCAGCCCCCACTAGCAGCACCTGTTCACAAGTATGACGAGAATGCCAGCCATCGCCCTCCTCAACCATTATAGAGGGAAGTGAGCGACCCGTCATCCTGACGCCGCCGCAAGCAAAGGCATTTTTGTGAGCATGACAACTCAAGCCCGTCAAGAACAAAATTGAAAAATAAAAGTAATTAACTGTCGCAGAAGTACAGTGTCGATGGGATTACTTACAATTATCAGACATATACACATAAAGAAAGATAATGAAGAGATAGTCGACGCGATCTCTTGTCCTAATCAGAGCTTCTTTGATTTGTTGCGGGTGAAATCTAGTACGATATAAAAAGACGCTAGATGTCCTTTTTCCCTTCGTTGCTGGCAATATAATACCTGTCAACATGCTAAAGCAGTCAAGAGTTATGTGAGTTGATTATGTATTAATCCTGTACCTTTAATCGAGCAATTCTTGTTTATTTATTTATATAGAATCTGAAACTCTAATATTCATGAAATTACGTATTTAGGAGGTTTCGAAGGCAACAAATAGATCTAGCTAGATACAATTTTCAGAAAACATTACGTTAACTATTTTTCAAGCCATGAAAATCTTCTACAATATGATTACAGTACAGAAGGTAAATTTCGCTGACATCTGTCAAGTTATGATAGCTCAGACGTGAAGCTTCTAGTATATGGGGCGATGACAAAACTAGAATACCCCGGTTCGATTCCTAATGTTTTACAGGTTAGATTTTTTCCCCTTTTTTTCATAATTATGCTCACCCCCACTTAAGAGAAAATGTCGTGATTGATATTAAAAAGTCATACCGACTGAATGAACAGAATAGGACCCGTTAAACATATCAAGCACGCGCAAGTTGCGCCCGCGCACGTCCCTCGCCGAAGAATGTAATTAACAGAACACCAATAAAAATAATTGTGCACAAAAACCGATCCGTCCCGGGCCGTCATTTATTATTTTGATTGCCCTTGTTATTGTTATGGCTTGCTCGCGTATTCCTACAAGGGACTCGGGGGAGACTGTGTCGCTTTGCTGGAAAACAGTGCTCATTTTGTAAGGATAACATCAAAGAATAAAGACACATTGAAACGCAGTGCCGAAACTCGTGTTAGGTTTTGACACAGTGTACCTTCGTTGTAGAGTATTGGAAACAGGTTATATTGTTCCCGTTTACGACTCCGTTTGTTCCCGCCGCTTCGCGATACGTTCGGATATTCTATCGTAAACCTTTTGTTTTGTTTTTCCTTCGTGATTATTGATAATTTAATTTTATGTAATGTTGAACTTTATCGCGGTTTCACGCGCGTGCATTTTATTACACTTTTATGTTTTTTAAGACTTCTTATAGACACGCCATCAACAATTTGTCTTTTGAGATAAGCAAATACAGTCACAAAGTGCATATTGGAATTTTAAAGTTTCGATAACTATACATATATACACATAAATAAGTGTCCGTTTGTAATTCCAAAATTACACCTTGTAACTAAATGCATATGAAAGTATACACGGCACTGACATAGAAAACAAATTTTTAAATTATTTATTCATCTGTCTGTCTGTTTTTACTTTTTTTTTGGTGCAAAGTCCTAAAAAGCGCACCTTAATCTATGGTACTTCTAGATAAATAAAATTGAAGTATCTGTTTGTAATTACCAAATTAATAGCTTTTCATTAAATGCGCATGAAAGTACATAGGGTACTGGGATAAAAACACCGAGTTTTGGAATATTTCTCTGTCTGTCTGTCTATTCCGCCTAATCTCCTAAACAGCTGGACCAATTTTAACGGGAATGGCAGATAGCTGATGTTTCAAGGAGTAACTTAGGCAAGTGACTTTTATTTAGAAAATATATTAGGGTATCGCGAAATAAATCTTGAAACGAAATCTACGCGGGTGAAATCACGAGGCACAACTAGTTTTGTCATAAATGAGAGCTCTGACTGTTAAGACTCTATCAAAAAGCCAAAAAATCATAGTGATATGCAAAGGCCCCGGCGAGATTCGAACTCGCGATCTCCTGTTTACTAGACAGGCGCTTTAACCAACTAAGCCACGGCGCCCGTTGCACAACGCGGCGAAATGTTCGATTACATAGTTTTGTCAGTGTTGTTATCATATCATTATGCTCGTAAAAATATTGATAAGTACCTTGACTGCGTTTAAGATATTTATCTATACATACATATTAATGGCTTACCCTGACTACCTGACTGACTGATCCATCAACGCAGAGCGTAAACCGCTGTTCGTAAAGACTAACTTTTTTTTGTAATGGGCGCATACTATCATCTTCTTCACGAATATATTTAGTAGGTAGCTAATTCCACGGTTGATAAATTATATGTGATAGGATACAATATTAGGAATAAAATAATATTAAAATAACAAAAATATTTTTCATGCAAGAATTTTCGCGTAAAAGTCAACAGTTTTATGTATAGCATACACTGCAAAAATTAATATTTTATTTTTCTCATATTAATAGTTCTTGAAATCAATCAATCCCCATGAAATCAAGCATACGCAAGTTAAATATAATATTATTAAATGTGCTAATATTATTACAAAGAAACACGTAAAGTATGCCTTAAGTACCTTACTTTTAGTCCAATTTCGAAAAAAATATTCAATAATGTTTAGAATGGACTTTCCGTTACTTTTTCTGTTCAAGGAAATTGTGGTTAATCTATGACGCGGGCCGTTGGTGTTAGATACAGGTGCTGTCATAAGTTTTGAGCTTTGACCTTGAATACGTAGTAGTATTTTTGTCGCGAAACAATACATGTGCTTGTGCAGTGATTCTCCAATTGCTACATAGATGGCGCTACTCGCTACCAAATGTTAAGCTTGAGTACAAATACACGAGAACATAAATCGCGCAATAAGCGAGCGCATTGTAGTATACATATTGTACGAGTTTCCAACTAGAACAGTTTGAGCCACAGATCCCCAGGCATGACACCCGCCTGTCTGGTATATCTTCCCTTGCTGGGGATGAGCATGATTGCTCGCTCGCCTCAAATGATCATAGCTCGTGACGGCGTGAAATATAGGAGCCTTACCATAAGTTCTTATTGGAGTGATAGTTTGACTGTGTGACAGTGACAGACGTATACATGTAATATATAGGTATCTGTTTCATAAGTATTGTTTATCCATGATGGTTATAGTTTTTTCGTAATTTTCGATTTGAGCAATATTGTTCGCTAAGCGTAATATGGTCAGTTCTATTACAGCTTTAATCAGAGCTAATAATTTATACTTACATGAACTTTGCTAATTAAATAGAACATTACCTACATTGTAAGCTGTAATATATTAAAATATTACAGCAAATTAATATTGCCGTTTATTGCGTTATAAAGCTCTGCCATTAAAGGTATGCGCGGTTAGGTTTTATTGCTACATTATAATTGTTCGTTTCTATGCGATTTGTTACTTTGTAATTTAAATTTTAACATAGAATAAACTTTTTCCATATATCTGCTACTATAAAACAGAAAACATTCATTTTTTTAAAGTTGCGTCTGAAACTCACTAGATGGCGCTTCTCTATCACAATATTTAATCAATTACAGGTCCCGTCACGAAATAAGAGCAAGCCTTTGAATGCGAAGCAGTCATTCTATGGGTCCGTCTCTGCCTATATTTATGGCGCGAAGCGAATAAAAACATGTGCAGTAACCCAAAATTATTTTCTTTACTCGTCACGGTACCTGTGTCTTCTCAAAGAATGCCATTTGAATTCAGTAGGTATTTAATTTACGTCAATGCCAAAATAGTTTTATCTACTAATATGACCCTCCCAGAACAGCTCTCCCATTGGAACAATGGTGAATCGCCTAGGTACGTGTATAGTAAGATCACACACATAGTGGTTCTTAAGTAACTAATGCCGGACAAATTTAAGATATATAAAATTATTAAGAAGTAATATTTCCCTCGGATTAACTTACATAATCACTAACGCATACGGTGTTGAGGACGGCACTTGATTCAATTCGATGAGGCAGATCACCTAAGTTATATAAAGCGACTGCTATCTAACCTTCGCACCCCCTATACCGTGGAAAATCGGTGATATAGGCTAGACCAGTCTCGTTGGTCTTTGACTGACCTGTCACTATTGACAAATATGTTAAATTGGAAACCGGGTCCGACGGCTTAACGTGCTCTCCGAGGCACATCCATCCCACTACTGACTTGGGTTAGGGGTTGATAACTTCGCTGATCGAATCATCTATGCCACGAGTTCAGCAGGATGTGCTGAATGCTACCATGATAGTAGATATAAGTAGTAAGGAACATGTCCACAAAATACTAGAGATCGCCATATAAGTCAATGTCAAAGTCAAAAAAAACTTTATTTGATTAGATTTTTTACAAAGCACTCGTCACACGTCAGAAAGACATAATTTACAAGATTATACATGCTATCGCCAGGTTCGGAAGGTTGCTCTTACTGAGAAGAACCTGGCAAGAAAATCTAGTACATCTACTTATAACTAAATGCGTAGCTTGTGATGACCAGCCCCCACAAGCAGCACCTGTTCACAAGTATGACGTGAATGCCAGCCATTGACCTCCTCAACCATCATAGAGGGAAGTGGAGCATAAGCCTGTAAACCGTAATGGAGGCTATTATTATGCCAAAGCTGACGTAGTTATCCATTGTTTTCAAAACCACCTGTATATCTCCTGGCAATAGCCAGCTAGTAATAAAGAAAATAAATACCAAACCTATCAGCAACAATACCCAATAAGTTGCAACATGAGAAAACATCTCCACCGAAGCCCATAAAACTGGCAACATTAGCTAAACAACTGTACTCGGGCGATAAGTGTTAAGTAATTGCACGCCTGCGCAGCCTGAGCCATTTACGATACTACTTCGCAATTAAAACAGACTTACTTAGTGAGCAGTTGGATTTATCGTAATTATTGGTTTCCTACAAGTAATTGCGGGTGAAACATGTTGTTTTACTTAAAGGTACTGAAGTTAGTGTCATAATATCGCACCCTTTGAACGATGGGGCTCAACTCAAAAATTGCGAAAATAATTATGTTAGATAGACACACATACATATGCTCACGCCTGTATCCCATGGGGGTAGGCAGAGACCACCGTTTGCCACATGCTACGATCCTTACATACTTCTTTCGCTTCATCCACATTCATCACATTCATGCATCTCTTCATACACTTTCTTCGGTTACGAGTGCTCCGAAAGACAGACCTCAAAATGTATTACAACTTAGAGTTTTAAAAAAAAGTATTGATTCTTATCGGCAATACACAACATTAACTAGACTTTGAAAGTAAGTCAAGTTAATCTTAATAAACTTATGCTATTATTAATATATATATATGTACACGCCATCCCAGAAGGGTCCCTGAGGGGCTTGGCTGAGGTGTGTGACAGCAACACTCACATTTCACCGATATGATTAATAAATTATAGCGCATTGGTGCAGACCGCTGGGATTGGAACTTGCGTCGTTTCCATAGCAGGCATCGGGGTATGTGGGATTTTTACCGCACTAAAACCCCCCCGGTGGCCATCCTCAGTGCTCAGGGGGGACTCCGGGTACTCTGATAGAACACACCGGTGTCCCCCCGCACTTTGCCGGAGCACATCCCCGGGGCAGCTGTATGGCCGCCCCTGGAGACCTCGCTCAAAGCTCCCACCCCGACCACCGCCAGCAGGCCCTCCGGCCCATATAATAGCCATATTCTAGACCCTGGCTATTGGGTGGATAGCAGGCATCTGCTCCAACCCCACGGCAACCATGGCTCTATCATGTTAGTTTTAAACATCATACATACATATTCTCACGCCTGTGTTCCCCGAAGGGGTAAGCAGGGGTGTTGTAATAACAATACCCAATTTTCACCGAAGATGATTATGTGCCCACGTGACAGATGGTAAGTGCCTATTATATTTATTATCTTGACTACAACAAGTATAATTTCGTAAAACATATGCTCACGCCTGTATTCCCCGAAGGGGTAGGCAGAGGTGTTGTTATCACAACACCCACTTTTCACCGAATTTTATTAAGTGTCAACGTGACAGATGGTGAGTCTATCGCCGTCTCAGGCACTATACATACGTCTTTGAATTACTTCTCAGAAATATGCAGGTTTCCTCACGATGTTCTCCTTCACCGTAAAGCACGTGGTGTGAAATCACTGTACATAAGATTTTAGAAAAACTCATTGGTTCAGGCCCCGCTGGGATTCGAACTTGCGTCGCTTGCATAGCAGGTGACTGCTCAAACCCCACAGCTCTTTCGTAAAAAGTACTGTAATTTGAGAACAGTTAATTACTTCTTTGTACTTCATCTAGGTAATTGTCTGTTATTTAAAATGGATCGTTACATTCAGCGCTTGTTTCTTTCCAAATAAAATTAGCAAATAATGAGCACAAAATTTGTGTTTATAGCTTTGTGGTACAAATCGAGAACATAATTATAAGCAACAGACCCGACAGGCGTTGTCATGCCATAAGGCAGGTACATAAGTATCTTCTATACATCTATACATTTAAATCTATCTATTCTATAAATTCTATACAGTCTATACATATGCATACAGTATATACAGATAAATAAAATTTAAGTGTCTGTTTATAATTCCAAAATTATACACGGTATTGATATAGAAAAACTAATCTTTGAAAATTTTGTCTGTTTTTTCCGGCTAATCTTCGAATATGCTGGACCGATTTTAACGGGACTTACTGGTTTATGGAGTAACGTAGGCTACGACTTATTCATTTAAAAAATATATGGTTCCGCGGGTATTAAGTTTACGCGGGTGAAACCGCAGGGCTCAGCTAGTATAATAAAATTGTCATCCCGGAGTAATTGCTTGAAAAAATGCTTATAGGTAAATCGCTAACAGCTCTAACTTGAAGTCTATCTAAATCTTGAGCTGTATCAACAACGAAACATGCGAACCGGCGATAAACGGGGCTGAAATAAGTTGGTCGGCCTAATCAGTTGAACAAATTAAATTTGCCTTGCCGTGGTTTGCTGGAATTAGCAAAGTTTAATTGGAAAATGTGTTCTGCTAATTGTTCTAACATTTGTATAAGGTATTAAAGTATAGAGTAAAACGATTTTATTGCAATCAGATAGATAATAACTAACTATAAGTTTAGTTTTTCAGATAAAAAAAATTAGTAGGCCTCCTGTAACGATGGCCAAAAAGGTCTGCACCCCTATCATGGGCTAGCCTCCGTTTTCGTAATCTATACTCAAAATTCAAAATGAAAAATATCTTTATTCGATTAGACTTTTCACAAAGAAAGACACGATTACATAAAGTCAAAGTCAAAAGTATCTTTATTCGATTAGACTTTTACAAAGCACTTTCAAATCGTCAGAATGACACAATTATACAGGATTATACATGCTACCGCCAGGTTCGGAAGGTTGCTTTTACTGAGAAGAACCTGGGAAGAATCTCAGTAATTACTCTTTTCAAAAATATTATACAATTTAAAGAATACAAAATAAATAATTTAATAAACGTAAGCAGCAAGCATACCCACATGATGCAGATTACTGTAACCAATAACATTGTATAATTTTTTTTTTTAAAAGAGTAATTGTTGAGTTTCTTGCCGGGTTCTTTTCAACAAAAGCAACCTTCCGAACCCGGTGGTAGCATTTATAATCATGTATAATGTATTTTATGTCCTTCTGACGATTTGACTAGTACTTTGCAAGTCTAATCAAATAAAGATATTTTGAATTTTACGTTACAGGTAATAGATCGGCCTGCTGGGACTGGGACTCCGGGCTTACAGATACAGGGCCAGATTGCCCCACCTAGGTACTGCAATTCTCTGGACCCCTGTCCTTTACACTGTTTTACTATTTAAAGTATATTTCCGATTAGGGACTCACAGGGCCCCTGGGCAGTTGCCTTATCCGCCTTATACATAAACCAGCCCTATACAGAACTCAGCACCTCGCGTTCCCTAGGAGCTAGAACTAGACCACTGCCAGTGTGACCGTGCTGTGACGTCTCGACTTGGTCCTAGCGGAAGATCAGTGATGGTTGTCATCACCGTGACAGCCAGATTATGCTGAGTTGGGTCCAATTCGTAACAACTATAATCTATTGTTACGACAAACCTTTTCGCTCCTTTATGTATGTTGTTATGAATAAATTTATTTTCTTTCTTTCTTTCTTTCAACGAGTCAGACAGGAAGTAACGATATCCTTCCAATAATTGTAATTCCATTGGCATTATCAGTTCGCAGCCAGTAAATAAGACATCAATACCAACACAATCTTCATAAGGGGAGCTCGTAATGGTGTAAGACACGCGACCACTAAATGTAGCCTGGTTTTCGTTGCATAATACTGTTTGTTACGTTATTATTAATTGGAGTTTTTATTTCTTTTGGTATATTAAGTGTTCGTTTTATATTTTAATTTAAGATGGCGCCTTGTTGTAAGATAGAACAATGAATATTAATTTTCAAAATTATTTTAGTTTTTTTAATTTTATTAGATTATGTAAATGATTTATTATGATTTACCTACATTAATTTAAACTGTAAATATATTTTTGATATCTAAATAAAAAAATCAAACGTAAGTATTAATTAATGGAGTACAGCATTATTGCATACTGTAATTTTTTCTTTTATTTTTAATTGTTGGGAAATTGTGTCTAAATACTGTAATTATGTGAAAAACTTTTTGTAGAGCTTACGACTGACACATCACCCGCTTAAAATTTGAGCATTTTTGTATGAGAAATTGTTCTTATCTTAGTTGAGGCTATATTAGTGTAAATAAATAAAATTATGGTCTCGTAGCCCGGAAGCAACCCTTGCGAACTGTTAGGCCGTTCTGCCCTTATGTTCTCCTCAAATACAGGGAGTTTTGATTTGAGTCCAAGATGGCAGCCTTTGCCCATGGGAAAGAGCTTGTAGTTCCTGGTTTCGGATATGCCTTACCCAGTAGGTCCATTCGCCATTTGGCCAGTGTATGTTAAGTGACTCATGGTCTCTGCTTCTTTTTCATTTTATGAAGTTCATCTTATGAAGATGTTCTTTTGTCCCGTATTGACCTGTTATAGGATATATTAAATTGTTCTTAGTTTACTTAACGTAAAGAGCTAGTTTCTGAACCGGTGGTATTATTTCCTTTTAATTTTCTGAATGATAATTCTAAACCGTTAAAACATAAATGTCCAAACTTAATGTACTGAACTGACCACGAGTACAAAGCAACTGTAAATTAGCTACTACATAATTGTCAGTAAAATGCGACTATAATTTGCGCGACGCGAACATAATTCTGGATTGATACCTAATTAATTCGTCACAACACTACTTATTATCACCGATTGATTGACTTGCCTCTGCTTACGTAAGCGAGTGTGGCGTAGAGGAGTGTTATTACCTACAAGTTTGGCTTGACAGGTGGCATTTCACGAGAGCCCTTCACAATCGTGGCTTTTTGCAATTTTCTAAAAGGTCGTATTCATTTGACCAAGACAGGGTTGCTACCAACCCAATAATTCGTGTAAAACACGCTGTTTTGAAACATCAACTCTATCGTACAGACTTTAAGCGCGCAATTGGTCTACTGTGTTCTTTCACGATTGAAAATCTTTCTTTGTTTATGTTAAACATAAAGATCTCATAATTGCACTAACTTAATTAACACTTAGATACATTTCGCCACCATACCATGGTTAGATAATTGTTTAATGTTGAAAAACTGGAGATTATAAAAACATTATTTCCTGATACAGCTCGATGTTGTAACGATTGTTGAACCCCATTACGATGTATCGATTATCGGCAATTTAATGTTATCTCGAATTAACCAATGCAGATATTTCATGTTTTTTATCATTATTGGGTTTTAATGATCTTTAGATATTTGCAGTCAAATAGTAAAGGTGAATGCATATGTATGCTTCATATCTATAGACTGACAGAGCGAATCCTTAATATACTACTCCGCATGCAAGGTCAGCGATTATTTCTCGTGACGGCATCTGGGGCCTTACCATGACCTCTTATTGTTAGATAGTTTAACTCTTATTATGAGACAGATGTATATGACGTGTATAAGTCTGTCACTGTCACACAACTGAACTAACATTGCAATAAGAGCTCATGGTCTTTACGTAAGTAGTTTTTACCGTATGCTTACAAGTGGTACTTAAAGCTACTGAATCAATTACACTTAGATTTTCTCAAATTCTAAGGCCATCATAATTTGACTGACAGACAAGTTTCTTAAATAAAAACGCCATTAAACTCCCACCTAATGTTCCCACCTCGAATGATATTTGTTAAAAAATAAAATAAATAAAACAATCAATTTGTCATGAGCAGCCCGTGGTCAAGTGACCGTAGTTCCTGTGGATTCCTCTATTTGTTGTGCGTCTGTGCAGTTCACACCTCGTCACGTCGCCGTGCCGTCGCCGTCGCCCGCTCCATTGTGCACGCAACGCGCGTGACTCTCAGGGCTGTGCCATGTACTTTTTTTGCTCCATTTTTCTAACATCTCTTTTAAATACGTAAAATGTACTATAACATATTTTTTGAAAATACAAATCTTTAAAAGCTACCGTTTTCTTCCTTTATAAAGCTTAAAATATTCTAATGTTCTTAACGTCATAGCGGTGGGCATCATACTCGATCTGTGTCATCCTTCCCTTAAATATAACGGAGCAATACTATTAGCTGTTATAGCCACTATAGCTTGACTGCGTGAGACATGTGTGTGACTCTGTCAATAGTCAAAGTCAAAGACAAAAATATCTTTATCCGATTAGACTTTTTACAAAGTACTTTCAAATCGTCAGAATGACATAATTATACAGGATTATACATGCTACCGCCAGGTTCGGAAGGTTGCTTATACTGAGAAGAACCTGGCAAGAAACTCAGTAATTACTCTTTTCAAAAATATTATACAGTTTAAAGAATACAAAATATATATAAATTATTAAGAAACGTAAGCTCATGGATAAAGTTCCAATGCACAAATGTCGATAAAAATTAACATAACTAAAAATCTAGTACATCTACTTATAACTGAATGCGTTAAAATTTTGCAAAAAATATTCGCCTGCGACATCCCTAATAAAAATTAAAGGTTATGTTGTTTTACCGAATAATCGGAATCACAATGCTGACTGTTGGTGGACCGTGTTATTTTATAACTGGATGTATTGTGTCTATTGTTTGAGCTTAGTTCCTATTCTACTTGATGTAGGGTTGAAAATTACGTATCCAAAATATCATGGACTTAATGGTAACAGTGTATTGCAGTAGTTGTTAAGTTCTAAGGTCATCATGAAGGACATTCGATTTTTTATGATGTCTGTAGATTTTTTAAAGAAACTATTATGTTTTTTTAAGTAAGTGCCACAGTTCATATATAAACAAACAGTTAGGAATCTAGGAACAAATCTTTTGAAATGACACACCCACACAGACAAGCGTATCTACGAGAGTAAAGCGGAATAGGCGTAGAGAGTAAGAGGTCAGGCCGTGGCCGATTGCGTCATTCACGTATTTACCAGATTCAAATTTTTCAAATTCTTAAAATATGCATAATTTTGACAGTTAATAAAAGAGTAAGCTTGATCCCTACCCTCAACGGAGGAAACGTTCTTATTTAAAAAAAAAGGCCTAGTTTCCCTTCTGCTTATAAATCTTATAAACACACGCATCGTGTCACAGCTAAGAATATTCCAAGTTTCAACAATCGAATGAAAAGTACTGTATCGCGAGAAATACGTACAAACAGACCTATTTTTTTATATATTATTCGGTCAGTTTAGCTTAAATGTTATTAAATAAATAAAACCAGCCATTATTTAAGTAATTCATAACTACGAAACGAGTTTCAGAGCAAGATTATCAAATTCTAAATAAGTAGGAGGTTTTGTACGAATTAAAGGACATCAAGAAATTGGATCCATTTACGAAGGTACCATCGAAATGAAAGATAAAATTAGTCAGTTTTTGTAGGAGCGGATGTCACGTACTCCGTGGTCGTTTCAATGTATTAACTCGAGTTTTATGGCGGTTTAAATGATCGCTTATGGACGACTTAGGACGATTGATATAAGTCCATTCAATATGTCGTTATGTTGATGTTTTTCATGACCACATTCCCTTTATAAATCGGCAAATTTCAATTATAAATACACAATTGCTTTCATTAAAAATCTGTTGTAGGGTTTTATTTATATGAAAATAACTCGGTATATTCACATATAAATAATTCTGTGAACACAGTAATCCTTGGTTTTTTATTATTTTTAGCTCATTCAATGTATGTGTGTGAATAAAGTTACTACCTATGTTGAGAATTTCTGCAGTAGGTACCTGAATTTCAGACAGGCGTGAAAACATACCAAACGTACTTTGACTCGTACTCGTTAACAGCTCGTATTACGTAAGAAGTCAGGCATTTTTGTTTCGTTAGAACGAAATATACGTGGCACAGTTGCTATTGCACATATCATTCGATGAGCGAAGTTAAGCAACACTAATCAGTAATTGGATGGGTGACCGCCCGAGTTCCCTCCGTGCCTCGGAGAGCACGTTAAGCCGTCGGTCCCGGTTGCCAATTTATCATCTTTGGCAGTCGTTACAGGTCAGTCGGAGGCCTAAAATAGTCTGACAACTGGTTTAACCCAGATCACACATTTTCCTCGTTAAAGGGGTTGCGAAGGTCAGAGAGCAGTCTCTTCGTATAAAAATTAGGTGATCAGCCACATCGGGTTGAATCAAGTGCCGACCCCAACAATGTATGGGATAAGGCCCGGGAGATGATGATGAGAACGAATTTTATTTTATTTATATTATAGTTTTCCTTACATAATTATCCTTATCAAGTTTTGTAATATTTCTTTTAAGTGTTTCACTTAAACGCGTCGTCGCATCCGTCCCTAACAGCGCTGTGAAATATTATGCTAGTTACACCTTACAGTGTTGAAGTGGTAAAATTACTGTTCGCACCAAATGCACATACCAAAAATCGTGCAATGCTGCAATTTCAAATTGAAATCGAAAATTGCGAATACGCCTATAATGTGAGACGAGAGCACCGTCTACGTGACGCTATTTAGCGCTCAAACGACGCAAGCGCGAATTGGAAATCAAAACAACCATCGATCCACAATCAAAACGAATCGAAACTTTAACGTCGTGATCGATAACATGCTATCCGATTATCGAAATCACGATTATTTGTGTACAACGCGATTGCTACGAGCATTGGGAACCTTATGCGCATCACTGAGAGTTTTAACTTTGGAATGAGAACGATCGAATTTTCAATTTGAATCGTATTCCATGGACATAAATGTACAAATGGAACATAGTTTTTTTAGAATAAGGCTTGGAACTTCGTAGCCAGGTCTTTTGGCGTCGAGAATAGGTTGGCAGTTTGAATTGGAAAACGATACGCATGCACCTATTTCTTTGGATTATATTAAATTATAGCTAGCCGTGAAAATCGTCTCGTAATGTGTTGGCGAGATTACCCTCCGTGGGACTGAGGTAACGTATCATTTGGCCGGATCCGAGTGGGCCCTAAGTGCGGGTAATGGGCCCGTAATCTTTGAATTAGCTGTTACATTTTATTGATTCTTATTTTGTTTCTGTAAATGAATTATGTTAGTGTTTGTTGTGTGCTTCTATGAAATAATAAACAGTAAAATATACTTTTTATTTCGGTGTATCGCCACCTAGAGACTATTTGATGGGATATGCTCAAATGACCAGTAACATAATATTTCTGTTCAGTAGCAGATGTTATGTGAATCTATTCAGATAAATGCAATATATGTGTCCGTTTGCATTTCCAAATTAACAGCTTTGCACTAAAAACATACGAAAGTACGATACTCATATTAAAAAAATATTTTAAATATTTTACTCTGTCTGTCTGTCTGTTTGTTCGGGCTGATCTTCAAAACGGCCAGACCGATTTTAAATGGATTTTCACTAACAAATAGCTAATGTTACTAGGATTAATTAAGACTAAAAATATTAGGGTTCCGCGGGCCATAGCTAGTCTATTTATAAATTTTCTGTATTTACATAATTGGCATAAATAAGTAAGTATTTTGCTATTCATATATGTATATGTTCCACTCTAAGTACTAGTGAAGCAATCGGCTGAGTTGTTTAAAAAATTACCTCTTACATACAAACATCTTTATAATATTAGTATAGATAATATAATAGCACAGATACAAGTAAATAAAACGCTGTTACAAACATAGTTAAAGGTACAAAGAACGGCACGACATTAGCGTCAGTTAAAACAACATTACCGTCCGTGATACGGTCGGTATACGGTCACTTGGCCGCGAACGCTAAATTATGGACTTGATGTCATTTGTGCGCATTGTCTTTTGACAAATGTTCCGTTGGGTTCCGCAGGTTTTAAATATAATATTATACTAGCTCTGCCCGGCAAACGTTGTATTACCATATTTTTTTTGGGGTGGTCACCCTTATCACTAAGGTGTATGGAAAATAGATAGTAGCCGTTTCCTAGACCTACTGAATACGCATATAAAATTTGGTAAAAATCGGTAAAGCCGTTTCGGAGGAGTACGTTAACTAACATTGTGACTTGGACATTTTATATATTAAATCATACCTAAATAGTATAAATAGAAGACTAGAGGACGTCACGCGGTTTCACCCGCGTAGCTCTCGTTCCCGTGGGAGTACGGGGATAAAATATAGCCTATGTTACTCGCTGATAATGTAGCTATCTATTGCTGAAAGAATTTTTATAATCGGGCCAGTGGTTTCCGAGCCTATTATATACAGACATACTTACATACAAATATTTCCTCTTTATAATATTAGTATTGACTAGCTTCCAAATTTCAGGCCAGCGGCTTAGACTGTGCGTTGATACATCAGTCAAACACTTTTTAATAATTGATTTTACTTTATTCAATTGGTGATTCAAAGGCATTGGCATTTAATCATCTTTGATGAAAAGTGGGTGTCGTTGTTGCAATACTTCTGCTTACCCCTTCGGGGACACTTCTGGGATGGCGTGCACACATATTTTGAATATATCAATTGAAGATACTGATAAGTAGACTTAATAATTTTGGTTTGGATTAATATCTTTCAAATTAACCTAATCGTCATTTTAACAGATTAACATGAGAAATTCTTTGAAATTCGTAATTCACTCGTAAATACATTGAGATGATCTAAAGTAATCCGATTTTATTCTAAAACACTGTTTAAAAGTGATTACTTTTCTTCCCACGGTATGTATTCGTAGAGACTGGATATCACCAATTCTAGTTAACATATTGGCGATACATAACAGGTGATACGTAACCAACATTTGAGATATTCGAACGGGACAGTGCGAGAGTGTTTTTTTTTGGTTGCTTTAAACTTATTTTCCGTGCCTCAAGCGCCGGAAATATGCTTGCATTTGTCAAGGATACATATTTTCTGCGTTTGCGTCTATATGCTCATCGACTTTTCAAAGAGCACGTCGTCTGGTGTAAGCCTCTCGTGACAAGCGGGCTGGGGCTGTTCTCGCTCATAGAATCAGCATTGCTATTCAACGTGGCAATGCTGCCAGCCTTCTTGGCACGATCCCGAGAGACACCGATTTGGGCCAAGTTTTCTACTTGTAAATTCTTCTAAGTACTGTTCCTTGTATATATAATTAAGTTCAATTTCGTATCTTCAAAACCGAGAATCGACGTCGAGTGCGACGCTGAGAAACCTTATCGAATAACACGGCGGGTCGCTATGCTAGTTCCAAATAATCTATCGATATAGTCCTCATAGATTCATTGGTCGCCTCTCGTTTTCCGGTCCTGTCATATCATAGGTACCGATAAAGAAAGAAATATGTAAGTGCGGTACCCTGAATCTGGGACCAAAATGTTAGTTGGCACAACTAACGCAGGTGTAATGAGGCTCTCCTACGACTAATTAAAAGTCGATTTAGTCCGCACCCGCTTTCTAATGACTCACTAGCACTAATCCTTTACACACATCACTATTGTTTATAGGGTTGTCAACTTTTGAGATTTTAAGAAAATAAGGGTTATTGAAAAAGCATTAGTACTTATTATGCTCGCACCTACATTCCTCGAAGCCTACCCACATTGTACTTATAGTACACTCACATTTCGCCAGTTTTGTTCAAGGTACATGTCATAGAACATCCTCATCCAGATACCGAGCTGCTACTGGGTAATAATAAATCGAAATTCAAAATAACACTGTCCGACCCGGGGCTCGTGCCCTCGTGATTCGCAGTAGCGTTTGCAATCACTAGACCAACGAGTCAGCTTACGAGCTTAAATAAAGGGCTTTTTCCCAGACATCCATGAATTGATTACCACCACCTCCACAGCTTTTGTTTTGGTATACAAATGAATTTCACAACATTAAAGAAATTGAATTGTCGTGGAGGTCAAGGGAAGTAATGTATGAAAGATTATTTTTCAAAATCTAAAGGCTGTCGATGTCCGGGAATAAGCCGAATAAAGACCATATAATAAATACCTCCAACTTAAAAAGGTGCAGCCCTATTGTGAAACTAGTGTTGGCCGAGTGACGCAACAGGGTGAATCTTTTATGATTAATGTATGCGACAGTTGCAAGTAATTAAGTCTAGGGACGGGGCAAAATGGCCGCTTTTTGTGAACACCAGTTAACTGATCATTAATTATCAGGTAATTATTACGTTTTTTGTCACATAAAATGATTGTAACCGTGTTGAGGAATAATGTGTATTGTTTAAATTGAGCAGGTAATGACGTGCTAGGGATGTTAGTGGATGAAATATGACGCGGTTGACTGTTAACTCTAAATAAATGAATGCAGTTATGAATTCGTAATGTATTTACGAATACTAACTACAGTAGGAATTTGTAGTAAAGTAGGTTACGCAGCATTTTAATTCAATTTCTTCATTATGGATTGTCAGATTAGTATCGATATCGAGGTTTGAGTTGGACCAGACCCAAAGAGTTTTTCTAAAAAAAACTTATAAGCAGTGATTTCACATCACGTGCTTTACGGTGAAGGAAAACATCGTTATGAATATGTCTGAGAAGTAATTTAAAAACGTTTGTATAGTGCCTGAGACGGCGATGGACTCACCCTCTGTCACGTTGACATTTAATAATAATCTGTGAAATGTGGGTATTGTATACACCGCTGCTTACCCCATCGGGGACCCTTCTAGGATGGCGTGAGCATATTTATTTTTATTATGAATCTTTGTACCAAATTCTTGGAGGTATTATAAGTCACATCTGATACTTTATATTGTATAAAATATGAGCGAAATCGCGGGTTAAAGCTAGTACTTACTTACCTCTTATCCTTCAAATTTCCCATACATTTCCATACAGTTCAGTCATTGATAGCAAATGAAGCTGTACCAGTAAAGTTTACGCCTTTCATTACGACGCCGCCGTGAGTACGCTTTACGATACTATAATAAACCGAGTCATAAAATATAACTTCATTTAGCACTCATAACTTACAATGTATTTAAGTACTCGACAGTTGTGTTCACTAAAAATAACATTGTTGTATTTTTTATACGCTAAGCGCATGGTAACAGCGCGATTCGCCATTTATTAATCTCTACGGCGTAAACCTTTTTGGTAGTTCATTTGACATCTGTCAAAATAAATGACAGGAAAGTCAAACGAGACAAATACCAGGGGTTTTTGATGAGAAAATTTACTACACAAGAAGGCCAGGTCCTACTTACCTACTACAGGCCTTCTACAAAAAAGAAACAATAAAAAAAATGTTACTGGCAACATTCCCACTTTGATTGGCTGGACTAATTCTTTGTCCGAGGTAGCTGCCAGCTCTTCGGTCTCCAGTGATGTCGTATAACTTTTTTGTTATTTCTTTAAAAAGCGGCATAGCCGTATGCTGCCAGTATCTTCGTAACCTTGCCTATTTGCCAATATATAGAAATATTAAAAAAATACGAATATTTTTGAAGCTGGCAACCGGTTGATGGAAAACGGTTACCATATCACGTTTCCTTTCAAATGAATGATCTCTCTTCTTGAACTACAAACTTTTTTTTCGCTATCAATTCAGCTGTTAGATTACAATCTATACATACATACATATATGTACAGATAAATAAAATTGAAGTGTCTGTTTGTAATTCCAAAATAACAGTTTTTCACTAAATGCAAATGGAAGTACTAAATATTAAAAAAACTAATTTAAAAAAAAACTGTCTGTTTGTTCTGGCTAATCTCCAAAAGAGCTGGACGTATTTAAACAGGAATTTCACTGGTAGATAGCAAATTTTACAAGGTCTAAGTCTACGTGGGTGAAACCGCAGGGCACAGCTATATTTAAGTAAAGTACTTGACCAACAAAGTGTGTGGGCCAAACTTAATTTACATCGTGGAACAACGTGCCTACTTGTTCCCAGCCGTGTACAGCCAAATGTCGTTTAAAAAAATGAATGTTCTCATTTTTACAAGAGGCTCGCCCGAGACCAATCGATTCAGACCTCGCCGAGCAGTTGGTTTAGTGCACGCCGAATCTCACCAAAAAGAGCAGTCGTGAATTGATTCCTTCTACCAATCATTACTCATCACTGTGCAATATATTTTAACAGTTTACACTGCGGCGCATTCATTGCGTGCGATCCTCGAAGTGTTAAGCAATCGAGTAATGGATAGGAGGGAATGCGATAAAGGTGTTTTTGTAAGGTTTTTAAGCCCTGAAAAGCAGCATCATCACGAGCGGATCCCGTCCGAAATGGCCGTGGTAATGGTATTTGTTTGTCGATTTTCTCTGTTTTTGACAGTAACTCGATTTGGTTTTTGCCCGTTTGGTACAAAGCTAAGTAAATTTAGTGTCCTCGTCGTGAGGCTCGATACAGGATGGGTTACCGTGGCGTGTACAATCGATTATTAACAACATTAAAACAAATATTGAGTTACGATTTCGTCTCGGTTCGGTATCATCACAGCGCGTTTTTTGTTGGCGGATGCCGATGTATATTGGAAAGTTGAATGTATTGATGTAATACCGGTAGAGTTGATTAGATCAAAGAGTAAATAATAAATAAATGGACTCACGCCATCCCAGAAGGGTCCCCGATGGGGTATGATGAGGTGTTGTCAACAAGACCCGCTTTTCACTGAAAATGATTAAGGGCCAACGTGACAGATGGTGGGTCTATCGCCGTCACAGGTATAAAACATACGTCTTTGAATTACTTCTCAAACATATATGCAGGTTCCTCACGATGTTTTCCTTCACCGTAAAGCACGTGGTGTGAAATCACTGCAAATAAGTTTATAGACAAACTCATTGGTGCATGTCCCGACGCGATTCAAACGTGGCAGGCGACTGCTCGAACCCCGAGGTCACTATGGCTCTTTATTTCTATTTTTAAGTTGAAGAGATGTGGGTGTTGTTGTTAAAGCACCTCTGCTTACCCCTTCGGGGATCCTTCGGGGATCCTTCTGGGATGGCGTGAGCATATTTTATTTTGAAATGTATAAGTAAGTAAATGAATAAGAGACAGAAACACCAATGCGTCTGAAACTGGTGCGCATAACTAGAATATCTGAAGATAAGGTCTTTGAAGAATGATATTTCCACTGATATTAAGTAAGTGTGCCGTATAAGTACTTATCCACGAAAAACTGATCAAATAGAACAAAATGGTGTTCCAATATATCCAGAACAATAACTATTTAGTGCCACTTTTTGCAGCCCAAACCATGTTTCCTCAAGCCATTAAATAGTTACTTCATTAAAACCCGAATCGAATCGCATTTCCTTCGCGATTCGGAACGGAGTCACTGACTCTTAACAAATTAACCTGATATTTTGTTAGAGACAAAGCAATCGAATAAATGGTTAATTGTCATTACCGTCATTGATCAACAGTCGACGTTGATCGTGACAATGATATAGTTTTGATTCGTAGGGGTGGCACACAGACTCATCGGTATCCGAATGCGGATATTTTTTTATTCGTAATTTTTTTTCTGTCACTCTAGCATGCTCAAGTTAGAAGCATAGAAAAAAAATATAATGTAAATTGGAATTTTATGCATAGCACACATGTTTACATTCTAAATAAAAAAAATGATTAGGAAAAATACGAACACGAGGCGGGACTCCAACCCACAACTTCTGCAAACCGCTGCTCGTGATCACACCTCACGTTACGAATTTTTCCTTCTCTTGTCTTTGCGGTTTAATGGGTATCGTATTATTTTTAAGATTCTCAAAAATAATATCAGGAGGCGCAACTCCAACCCATGACCAACTTAGCTACTTATTATCCCACCTCATGTGTTTCTAGTTCGTATGCTTCCTAACCATTTTCAGAATTAAGCATCTACACGCGTGTCGTACATAAAATATCTAAGATTTAAAAAAGAAATGAGGCACTCACTACTTATCGTTTTGTTGACTGTCTGTAACAAAATTATTTTTGTTTGGCTATATCCAATAAATAAATTCAAAGAAAGCGTGAGAATTTGTAGTTTGCTCAATTTTAGGCAGTAGATTTAACTTGCCTAACTTGGGAGATTAGTGTCGATTTTATGCACTCTGATAGGTTAAATCATGTTTTAAACAAATCTGATAATCAAAAATTTCATATTCCAGTAAGACATTACAGATCCTGTTATTACAAAACATGATTTAAACAAAGACTACACCAAACTCAGACTCAAACTGAGTCCATGTTTCATTCATATTGCAAAAGTAGAGGGAATGACTAAACCAAGAATTATCGTAGTCTAGTATATATTTTGCATATTAGTAAATTTAAGTCTGAACAGCATACGTAGCGGATATTATCCGCAGCACACTAACACAAAGGTTGATCAACTAAAAAAGGAAATTTGTCACATCCGCCGACCTGAAGGCAATAACAATGACAGGAGCTATAGAAAAAAAGTGACAAATGTTATATTGATTGATTAGTCAACCGCAGGCTTCCTTGTAGTCTTCTTTGGGATCTATTAATGTCCAAGCGACACCTAGTGGAGAAAACTAAATTAGATATAGCAAGGAAGGACATTATTCAGGATTGAAATGGATTATTCGAGAAGAATCCAATGGGTTCCTCCACATATTTTTAACAATTTGCAAGATTTTTTCTCAACAATTACTTGCCATAGGCGGAATAGTTATACTCATATACACCTAGTGGGCTTCAAACAAAGATTGACGTCAACTCAAAAATGTAATGTAATCGCGTTTAAATAGTGTATTTTCTGATAATGATAGTTTAAATCGTAATATATTAACATAGGTACCTATATAGCCTTTAATACAGACACATTAAACTTTTTGTTGCATTTCAAAAGTTAATTACAGTTATTGCATCGGCTGGTCGGCGGATGTGCGTATTTTTTCTAACGCGTCCGTTTCCGGCGATGACAAAAAGGAATGGAATATTAAATTGTGATTTTTTTTGTGTATGATAAATAAATTCGTCCCCTAACTGAATTTACACGATCGGGGGCACTAACGACAGTAAAATAACAATTACAGTGGCGTAGATGTTATCTGCGTAATTTCTGTTGGTCGTGCGGTAATGACTGAGGCAGTTTTACTGTGTTATTTACACAAATAAAAACGTTTATTTTTACATTTTCCCAAAATTAAATATGGGCCAATTGCTTCGGGATTACGTGATTAGTAGTAATTTGTGTGATTCCGACTATTGTCGGAGTTCTGATTAAATTTGACAAGGTTTGTTCACTAGCGCTGTATCTCGACTTCGCCTTGAACAAACACATTTTTTTCAACGTTAATTCATTCTGCTTCTGTATTCTGTGTCTTCAAATAACACTACATAATAAGGCGTATTTACCACAAACTTATTAGGTACTAAAATTACAGTCTCTTCATTGGCACTACGGTTCACACTTCTTGACCATAAGAAAAAAATTGTACAAAAATAACGTTCAATATTTCATTATAGGACCTATAGATGATCACATCACTTCCCTCTATAATGGTTGAGGAGGGCGATGGCTGGCTTTCTCGTCATACTTGTGAACAGTTGCTGCTAGTGGGGGCTGGTCATCTCAAGCTACACAATTATTCGTAGTACTTATTTTTAGTTTTTAATTTTTTTTTATATCGACTTTTGTGCACTGGAACTGTGTCCTTGGGCTTATATATATTTTTTATGATCAATATTGTATTACTCAAAGCTGTAAATTTTTTTTTTAAAGAGTAATTACTGAGTTTCTTGCCAGGTTCTTCTCAGTAAAAGCAACCTTCCGAACCTGGCGGTAGCATGTATAATCCTGTATAATTATGTCATTCTGACGATTTGAAAGTACTTTGTAAAAAGTCTAATCGAATAAAGATATTTTGAATTGAATTGATGTGACATTTATTAACCTAAACACAAGTGTGTTCTTTGTATGGTATTCACTAACTAAGGGTTCTGCTAAATTTCACTCCCAAGAGGATGAAGGAAATGATTTTTTTTTACTGACCATTTATTCTGGGTCGCATACCCCGCGGATGAGGCGACTGATGAAAGCTAATTCGTTTTAATGTGCTTATATATTTAACATTTTGGGATCTGTTGAATCAAGTATAACATTAAATAAGGTATTAGGGTTACGTAATCCCGCTTGAAAACACATGATCGTGACAAACAGAAATACGAATCAACAATTCATATTATTTGTATAGAATTATGACATAAGTATGTAATTGTGGTGGTTTGTGTAATTACAGCGGAGGACATCCAAGCTGCTGTAACGAGCGATACTTATACCATGAAACAGAAAGGTCACTGGAGGTCGGCTTTCTATGGCCTGGAATCGACGCACGTATTCAGTATTCATAGTGGCAAGCAGGCGTCCCCTATACCTGATGGCAAGCGGCTACTATGCTGCATCTCACAGACATTGATAGGTACTGCAGCTTATGTACATGCCCAAGAGTGTTGGTCACTCGCACATCGCCTATCATATAAATAAATGAATACATATAAGAGAAGAAAAAGTCCCTAACTAACTTTTTATGATGCTATTTGTCACAAAAGCAATTCATATTTTGTGGACCATTTTGGAAATCTTCATAGGAAAGTGTAAAACAGGTGAATTACGAAATATTAAACATTCGTGAATTATAATATGCATTGCACCTAAGTGACCATTTTGTGAATGAATCATGGCGATTGGCCTTTTCCATTTAATAACTAGTACAATAAACTACGAGAAAATGAAAAAAATAATAAAAATTAAAATTACAAATAGAACACGGAATTTAAATTAGTGTCTGCGGTAATGGCGCCCAGTAAGCTGGCTGCGTTACCTCGCTGGATCGCTAGAGAAGAAAAATAATAGATATTAAATCTTTACATAAAATATAGTTACTGGTAATGGGTGATTTGCACCAGCACACCGGGTGTTGCTCGACATTGTTGTCGAAGAGGCAAACTCAACTATACACCTATCACCTAACTAACGGAGCTGGTTTTCAGGGTGACCTGTTGATATAGAGTCAATATTATAGACCATTATGTAGTATGTACCTCACCGTCAGTATTTGTTATCATATATGTATGTTACCGTCTATGTTCGGGAGCTGAACTTCTATTACTTTTTTTTCTGACATAGCGTAATGCCCATTCAGTTTCCACATTATGTCTGCCTAACGCTATTACAGTGATTGTGTTTCATTATAAAACATTTATTTGAATACATTGTACACAACAATTGCGTACACAAAGTAATTCTCACGAAATATTATGTTTTAATGGATGTCAAAAGATTTGAGGAGACAATGTTATTTCTAAATTGTAAATAGGCTAGTTTGGGGAAACTGGTTAGCAAGATACTTGAGCGTTTTTGGAGATCTTAGGGATACTTAGAAAATATCTCATTGAATTATGTTTTATTGGAAATGATAACTGCCGTGGTGGCCTCGGGGTTAAAGCAGTCGCCTGCTACGCACGCGACGCAAGTTCGAATCCCAGCGGGGCCTGTACCAATGAGTTTTTCTAAAAAACTTATGTACAGTGATTTCACACCACGTTCTTTACGGTGAAGGAAAACATCGTGAGGAAACCTGCATATTTCTGAGAAGTAATTCAAAAACGTATGTGTAGTGCCTAAGACGGCGATAGACTCACCATCTGTCACGTTGGCACTTAATCAAATTCGGTGAAAAGTGGGTGTTGTGATAACAACACCTCTGCCTACCCCTTCGGGGAATACAGGCGTGAGCATATGTATGTATGTATGGAAATAATAAATATTAAACATTTTGTTCCAATTGAAATCGAACTCAACAATTTGTTTAGCATCAAAATGACAATACATTTGGACTTCATAATGGATTGTGTGAAAGACGACATTAAAGTTCAAAAGTAACTTTGTAAAATCTCTAAGAACTTTCATAACGATCAATATTTCACGATTTTTTTGTTACAACTGAAGTGAACAAAGGTCAGATAGAAAAGTTTCCATCATCTACCTAATGCACGTTGTCATTTATGATTATAGCGAGGAAAATTGTACATTGACAAAAAAATCTGCTTCTAGCTAATTCTCACAGGAAGGATGGTAGAGAATATTATTTTCAGGCTGTAATAGTAGCACGTTTGGCACGTTTTCTAACAGTCTAACTAATGAAAGTCATGCCTTCATAGGTTAACTCCTTGCCTTATTGTATTTACTGAATTGAATGTAAGCGTAAGTCTGCATCAAAAGTTAAATTTAAAACACATTACTATACAATTCACCGTTGCTAACTTTCCAACAATTCACCTTAATGTACATATGAAAATTATGTTAAAACGCACATTATTATTGAAATAACAATCCGTAACGCGATTGCGTATCATTAAACGCGGAAACACACGTAGTCATAAGAATAGAGTCTGTGCCAAATGTCATTTTAATAGTTTTTAATTACGACCCCAGTGGCTAATTGTCTACACAAATTGCTCACAGTTATTACTGTTCACATGAATTGTATGTAGTTGGATGCCATTATTGCGCAATAAGTTGTTTTTCATAACGAATTATGTTTTTATTGTGTTCCAAAAATATTGTGAAATTTTGGTAAAGTCGATTAACAAAATTTTCCGCCGAGTGAAGTTTTGTAAAAAATCACAGGTACTTTATAATGCTTAACTATTGTTATTTAGGTTTAAATAAACAAATAAACATCAGTCTAGCGTATTCCTAAGTCCTAACTATGTTGCAGTTTCCCGATCGTTTTATAGCCTTAGGTGCAATTAGAGCAAAGATGCCGACGATCACAAATAAAATGACTAGTGTTTGTCGGCGCTGTATCAAGACTTCATAAAGTATAATTGGTTTCCTCGTCGGTATTAATGTTTGCGAGCTAATACAAGAACTTTATTGGCTATCTTAATTATTAAAGGCATCCATACGTTACCACAGACTTATTTATAATTAAGTAGGTATCATCAATATGCAACATTTTCTATTCAATTCCCTGTCCAACAACAGAAATACTAATAATGTAAAAGTTTGGATTCACTATCCTAAAATATCAAAGACGCATTTTATTAAACACAAATCGTAGTCAACTTCGCCCGTAACACGAGCCGTCGAAATAATCTTCAGCTAGTTCAAATCACCCATTAGCTCGCATCATACTTTACATCACCAATGGGCCCCAGTTAGGCTTTTGACACGGCAGACAGACGCATATATCGTGACTCCGGCCACTAAAGTCGGTTTGTTGATAAAGTCAATTAGCTGTATCGAAGTAGGGACCCGTATCAACTGATTCAGACCCACCCCCGCAACGGTCGCCATATCACGAAGCGGCTATTGGTCGCTGTGCCGCAGGGGAGTGGCCTAAGCCCGCTACTTTTTTTGTTATACGTTTTAGACGTGCGTAGGCAACCGCGATTCAACTTTATTCTCAGCCAGTCTATTGAAAGCGTTGGTGTGTTATAGTTTATTGCTCTGTTGTCTTGGGGTATCATGTAAATTGTGGCCCTTATTGACGACAATTTATTCGTGCGCGTACAAGATACTCGTGTATCATCTAATAAGGACTTTAATCGGAGCGGTGTCAAAGTGAACAAGTAAGTGCTTTTCAATTACAATTTTGTTTGGTCTGCGTAATTATTTATGTACAATAAATTATAAGTGAATGTCAATATAAATTGCTTTTAGCGAAAAGTTTATAATAGGAAAAGTAATTAATAGCTAATGATAAACTCAAAGGTAACGTATATGTTATTTTTTATTTTTTCAAATATCAACATGTGTGATTAATTTATAAATATGAAGTTATTAATATATTGATATAATCTTTTTTTAGATGCATAAAAGAATATTTTTTAATCATTCAAAAATGTTTTAAATATTTCTAGGACACCTAAAAAATATTTCCTGGACAAATTTACAGACTAGGGTTGTCACTTGTCAGTAGAGGTTACATATAATTACAAGTTAATTATTCAGGGCCAAACTAAATAGCTTATTATAATTCCAATAAATTAGCCTCAAAGTAAGCTTCCTGTGGTTACTTAATTACAAGTAACAATTAACTATTAAAATAATGACATTATTTTGATAAGGCGGGCGCCAAGTTCCATTAATCATACCCTGCAACGACCTTACAACCTTATTTGACGGGGCCCATTATAATTTTAGAAGTCAAAAAAGGCATAATGCCTGATATTTTAAAGACATTTGCATAATTAGGTGAATTTTATAGCTTTATTGAATTAGGACCGATGTCAGGCTCAAAATTGAAAGCAACAGGGGGTCCTGTGTTGTTAATTTTGTTTATAGCATGTATTATGGTCCGTTTTGAATGTTATTCCCATATTTCAAACTCTATAAATGTTGTAAGATATTGTTAGAATGGACAACAATAGTGTATTTTATGCTATTGATCGTGATTTTATTAGCATTTAAACAGGAATGTTACATCTTCAATGGATTTTTACGAACTTGAACAGTTTTTATGTCAATTTTATTGAACCTCGATTTATTAGCAAATATACGTATTTAACGTGCTAGTTAACTGTTTTATTTGCGTGTAGCTGTAGGTTAATTACAAAGCTATAAAACAATTTAATGGTTGTAGAATTATGATTACGATATACTTACTATAGTGCTTGTCGTTAAAATATCCAGCGGTTCTCTATTACAAGTGTCAAGACGACTCTCGTTTTATTGTAGATTAATTCAAAACATTTATCTTATTAATGAACCGAATTAAGTCATAAAATGTTCATTTTTATGCTGCCTTGTTATAAGCTTTTATTAAGTTTTCTGTGTCAATTTACAGTTCTGTAACAGCATTAAAATTGAGATGTAACAATCTTCTTTATGAAAGCACTTGTATTTAACACGAGATTGATTTGTAACTAACCACCCGTGCACGAAATATCTTCATTACACTTTCAGACGGTCTCACGTCTACGGCTACAATACACGCTAAATTGAGTTCTCACATTACAATAGCCTTTGGAAACAGTAAATTTAACCTATTTTTTTACTAAAGGGTTGGCCGATCACAATTCGATTAACATCACCAGTTTAAAATGAGCCACCGCATGTTCCGCTGCCGTATCTAGAAGATCTACATGAGGGAAGGTCACGGGTCTGTCTAATGTAGCCGAGATAAAACCTTTGCGATGACTTGCGGATGCCTCTGGAACGCGAGCAGCATTGTTGATTGTATTAGAGTTAATTAGATCTTAATTAACATTCTGATTTCTTATTACACGCTACTCGCCGCTACCAGCGACCGTAATAGGAAAGTCCATTTACATCCACACGTCTTGTATCTTGATTATTTTTTTAATGTTCAGTTATTAAAATTGAACATTTTTGTTTTTGTTCATTATAGGTGATGAAATCGAGTCGGATGTTGAATAGATTAATGTAATGATAATGATATGTGTAAGTTATAATACAATTTTCAAGATAAATAAGTTTTTTAATAACAAAAGCTTGTGTGTGAAACACGCTGATTGTTTCTGGGCTATAATATGCATAATGAAGAAAGAAATACTTGATGAGTATCATTAATGGAATCATAATCAGGTAAACATTGATAACAATCATTATAAGAAATGAAAGCAGTGGTGGTAGCTCAAATAAAAAAAGTTGCGTATGAAACAGTGGAGTCACAAAACAAAGCTCTACCAAGCACATTAATCACAGAACATGATCTTTGAGGTAATGTAGCTTGCATCCGAGGTGATTTTTGTCAGTTACAAATACCCGGGGATTGTTAATGTAATGTGTATGAATTAACCAAATGACAGTTTTATCAGGTAGCAGACATACATCAGTCAGGGGAGGCATGAGTCAGACACTTATGGCTCTTATCAGCTCAGCGATATAATCCGAGACGCCATTAACACTTAACTCAAGACGTAATGGACAAAAACTGTTAATCCCTGGATTTTAGAGCTTTCGATAAACTGCAGGATGAGGATCCCCAGGGTTCTTCAAATTTGGGGTTTTGGACGGATATTTGTCGTTTAGGATTTGGTTTAAGTTAAATTTTGTTAGGACTTCTCGGATTATCTTATAATTCCAAATAATTCTGATAGTAGCACCTCTCTAGGTAGGGTATATGTGGTCGATATTCTAATACGGTAAATAAGTGTTACCTTGCTTCTAAATTTCCTTGACCTTCGAACCCTAATTGCATAACTATGTTCCGCATCTGAAGTTTTTCAACAAGCATTTTAATTACAACGACAATTCACGTCCATAATACATCAATGTTCAATGAAACAAAGCCAATCAAATCGTTCTCGACCCGACACCAAACAGAATGGATTATCTCTCTTGTCTAATGTACCATGGTAAACATAATCCACCAGGCGCCGTCGAATCGCTCCCAAATCCTATTACAATAATGCCTTCACTATTCTCGCATCAATCCCTACTAGGAACGTGCTATCTTATCTCAATATATTATAAGAAGCTTTATAATATTAGCTTATCACAACGTCAGTACTTACTATGGATTTTTTTGTTTTGTCTAGTACTTTTTCCGTACCTATTACGGAATTACCTTCGACTTTAACTTTGTTAGGCTGTATCACGTCTGGATTTATTAGGTCACGTTAGTGATGAGAGCACAAAACATAGACTAGGTTTAAGAACGAGTTCAGTCTATATTTCGTATGAACCATGTTTAGTTATGAGGGAGTTAAAGTATACTTACTAATAATTGTAGATTTAGATATGAATCTAATTATCATTGGAACAAGGTTGGAGTTCATATGTGCTGAAATTTATGTTTTAATTTCTATCATGACATATGGAGTAAAGTTATGACCATCGGCTATAATACAACAATTATCTCGTATTGAATATTGTAAAATAGAACAACCTGTACCATGAGTTGTTTATTAGCAGATATAGGCACTTTTTATACTTGTTGCCACGACCCGTGTTATCCATTAGCTATAAAATTATGAGCATCTTTGCCAATATTTATTACTTAGGAATTAATTAAAACACTACATCGTATACATCCCCTGCCCTAGTAATTGAATTATTAAGTAATGCTAAATATAATGCCTCTTTTTACTGCTTTGTATTTTTATGGCGGTGTAAAATGCACTATGGTTTATTTGACGGAATAGTCAAGGCACAGTATAAATATTAGCTTAGTAAGGAACCTATAAAGAGGAAAGATTTGTATGTAAGTATGTTTGCAACCAACTGGCCCAAAATGTACTAGACTGATCTCGAATATTCTTTCAGCAATGGATAGCTACATCATTAGAGAGTAATATAGGCAAAATTTTATCCCCGTACTCTCACGGGAACGGGAACTACGCGGGTGAAACCGCGTGACATCCGCTAGTTATGAAATAAGAACGTTCTCCATTGAAGTGAGGGTTGTCAATCTTAAAGATTTTAAAATTTACTCTTTTATTTACTGACAAAATAATGTTTTTGACGTTTTGAAAAATATCGGTATAACATAGGAATGACGCATGAGCTATCGGCCACGACGTGAAACTTCTTATTATCATAACGCCTACTCCGCATATTGTTTCGTAGAGGCGCGCGTCTGTGTGAGTGTCACGTCAAACGATTAGTTCCTAGATTCCTAACTGCTTGTAAAGCTTATATTTAAACTGTGGTCAAGGTTTGTGGAGGCAAACGAACTCGGCACCGCTATTCGATTTATAAAAACTTGCACCAACAATGTATCGATTATTCGCTCGGCAGAACTGATCAATGGTTCATATTCCCCAATATTTACAGCGGCAGTCGACCGTTAAACCGTACTTCTTGATTGCTTTATTTAATTTACACAGTTTTTACAATTTGCAAAGAGGGAACGCCGGACCGAAACGTGGACTAATTTAGTTTTTCACCTCAAAGTTGTCAAATTTCACTAAATTTTATGTTTATTTTCCAACACTGATTTTTAGAAATGGCAATCGAATTAAAAAACTTGATTAAATAACTTAACTGTTGATTTATATTTCAGTAACTTATTTAACGCGTGAATTCATTTGAATGGGTATTTTCATAACCGTTTCTTTGCCCACAATTGGTAGGCTGATTTACATTAACGGTAACTTAGTATCAAGTTCGATTTGTCAATTACTATGCTTTAATAGGCATCGGGGCGAACTATTTTTTTTCTAGACGTTTCATAATATCTAGAACGGTTGATATTCAACTGTGACCTACGAGAAAACGTAATTAAATAACAACTATCTAGTCTATTGTAAAAGTTCCATTTATTAGTTCCACTAAGTCAACAATATGTGTAATTTATTTTTTTATTAAATAAATCAGTATCTCATCGTCTCTGGCCTTATCCCATACATTGTTGGGATCGGCACTTGATTCAACCCGATGTGGCTGATCACCTGATTTTTATACGAAGCGACTGCTATTTGACCTTCGCAATCCTTTAACGAGGAAAATCTGTGATCTGGGTTAAGTTGTCAGACTATTTTAGGCCTCCGACTGACATGTAACGATTACCAAAGATTATAAATTAGCAACCGGGACCGACGGCTTAACGTGCTCTCCGAGGCATGGAGGAAACTCGGTCATCCATCCAATTAATGTCTAGGGTTAGGGTTGCTTAACTTTGATGATCGAATGATATGCGCAATAGCAACTGTGCCACGAGCTCCTTAGTGTTTTTTTCATTTTAAAGAAATCAAGCATGTTTTTCCTTCATCGTGAAGTTAAGCACTTTCGGCATCTCGTTCTTTCGGTTTTCGTTTTTCAGTGGATGCCACGGTTCATTATGGATTCAGACCAGAAGCTCCAATTAATTACGATCCCTACTTACATCAAAAACAAATTGTAAGCTCTAATACTTTTTACTCAGTAAAGAACTATAACAGATCCAACACGAGAATCAAACTGCCGTAGTCTGCCGTCATAAGGAAAAAGGAGCTACCAAGAGCCGTGGTGGCCTCAGGGTTTGAGCAGTCGCCTGTTACGCAAGCGTCGCAAGTTCGAAACCTAGCGGGGCCTGTACCAATGAGTTTTTCTAAAAAACTTATGTGCAGTTATTTTACACCTCGTGCTTTACCGTGAAGGAAAACATCGTGTGGCGGGCATGTTTATTATTATTTTCTAAAGGAGCTACCATTATGTTCGGAATCAGTAAAAAAAATCAACTAATATTTTTTGCATAGGATTAAACTACTAGTGACCAAAATGGCAAATTATGCAAACCAACTGTTGAAGTGTTATAATCAAAGAGTATTGACCTGAAGGAAAGTGCGTCAGTCGCGATTGTCGGCGCGTGCGGCAGATGCGCGAGCGCAGGTGTCGACACGGTTCATAGGAGCCTCCACCGGGCTGGATCCGAATCTAAACCGGCCATTACCATTGTTCATAGTTAAAGCAATTATCGCCTGAACATTATTCGTTTTTACGGGTTCTACTTGTTAATTAAAAGGGGCAACCGCGTTATTCTGTAGGTTTCTCAGCGTCGCTCTCGATGTCGAGCGTCGGTATCAATCATATGAAATTGATACATCGTACATACACGATAAAGTTCTATTTCGTATCTTTGAAACGTTACAGGAGGTGACGAATGAATGTTTTTGAATGCAAAGGCATTGCACGACTTATTTAGATAGGTATTTAAGCAGTAGGATTTCCAAAGAGGTACTTGAAGGGTTAGACAATATTACGTCACACGGTTTTCATCGAAATTTATTCTGAAAATTTGAGGTCGATTAATCATTCGAGAAGTCAGGGAAAAATCACGGACGCAACTACTTGTAAAATATTGAATGGATAGACAAAATTAATTCAAAGATTATTAGTTAATACATTCATAATTATTATAATCCATTACTCTTAATGAATTTTAGATCGTAATCTAATTAACATAAGGCTTAGTGTGTTTTAAGATAAAAGGATTACTCGGTAGCTAAGTAGATATCCGTATTGTAATTAACGTTACTCAGTTTTATTTATTCTTAAATTAGAGATCGGGCCAGTGGTCAATTGCTCTTCACTTATCTCTTCAGCCCGCGACTTTGCCTGCGTGGAATTTGTAGTGTAATAATAAAAATGTTTAATGTTTTATTCAAAAAAAAATGGAATATTGATCCCGTATATTAATTAAATCTACTATTTTTTTTAATGACATCTAATACATTTACGTACATAACATGACGTTAAAAATTTTACTAAGTAAAATTTGTATGCGAAGCCTCCGTTACAGTTTTATCTATACATATAAATAAAATCGAAGTGTCTGTTCATAATTTCAAATTATCAGCTTTTCACCAAATATATATGAAAGTGTATACGGTGATCAATAAAAAAAACTGACTGCATAAATCTCAGCCAGGCGCCATGCATACCTATTTCATTGATACAATATAAATTATATGAAATAATATAAAAATCAAATTCGATATGAGGTATAAATATTCACAATAGTGACGACGTATAAAATGTATAGCGATTAATTAGCACTAAAATATAATTAAGCCCGGTTAATTGGAACTCTAGATAATTAAACGTATTAATTGTTTCTCTAGTGTGGCGAATTGCATTCGGTCAGTGTCCATTTTTCTTTGTAATTTTTAAACTTAAACAGTATTGACTGGATAATAAAGATTAAATTACTTTGAGATTAATTAATTAATTTGTTGATAAACTCGCTCACAAGGGTCCATGAAGGGTATGTTACAATACCTACTCATCACAAGTTCTGCTATAAAGTTCCTATTGGTCTTGAGAAAACGAATTCAAGTTGTTTAATTAAGCATCTTCTGCGGCGATAGATCAAAACTGACATATTACTAATAACTAGCTTTCGCCATCCCAGAAGGGTTCCCGTAGGGGTAAGCAGAGGTGTAACAACAACACCCACATTTCACCGAATATCATTAAGTGTGACAGAGGTGTTAAACGTGAGAAAAGAGAGAGTGTTAAACGTGACAGAGGGTGAGTCCATCGCCGTCTCAGACACTATATATATACATGCATTACTTCTCAGACATATACAGGTTTCCTTCACTGTAAAATACGTGGTGTGAAATCACTGTACGTAAGATTTTAGAAAACCAGGCCCCGCTGGGATTCGAGCTGGCGTCGCTTATCAGGTGACTGCTCAAACTCCAAAGCCACCACGGCTCTCCTCACAAACATTTAATGAATATATTTTTAAACCACTCTACCAAAAACAAAATACACATTAAAAATCAAGCGAGCATGACTCGCTACTTCTCCTGCAAAATGTGAATACTTTTTTAAACTAAGTAATACTTAAGTTGAAAGCAAGTACATTGGTTGTTTAACAATGGTGGAATGTTACAAAAAGCACGTAACAAGTCGTAAAATTGTATTTATATTAAGTATGTATATCAGTATAGTCATGTCTGTATTGTAGAATTCTAACAGGATATAAGTATGTTTTGTGTAGATATGTTTTTGTAGACTATATTTTATTGTAAATTTACTCTTTTACTAATAATCGGTAGGTTAATAAAAAATAAATTGCATTTCGTGCCAAGTACGGATGCATTTTTTTGATCTAAAGCCTATTGATTCAACTGTGTTTTGATTGAATTTTTGGATTTATCGAAAGTATGAGTGCGAAATAAATGTATAGAGCGAATGTGAGCGGAAGTGTCGGTAGAGGGCGTCCAATGAAGGGCTACTATGTCGAAATTAATAGTATTTTTCAGAAAGGTCAAATTCGAAGCACTCGTAACTGAAGGAAGTGTACGAAAAGATGCATGAATGTGGATGAATCGAAAGAAGTATGTAAGGATCGTAGCATGTGGCAAACGGTGGTCTCTGTCTACCACCATGGGATACAGGCGTATGTATGTATGTGTTTTGATTGAATCACAAATAATACGAACACATCCCCAGAAAAATTAAAAACAGTAGGTACTACTTACTTATACATATGCTCACGCCTGTATTCCCCGAAGGGGTAGGCAGAGGTGTTGTAATCACAACACGCACTTTTCACCGAAGATGATTAAGTGGCAACGTGACAGATGGTGAGTCCATCGCCGTCTTAGACACTTTACATACGACATTGAATTACTTCTCAGAAATATGCAGGTTTCCTCACGATGTTTTCCTTCACCGTAAAGCACGTGGTGTGAAATCACTGTACATAATTTTTTTAGAAAAACTCATTGGTGCAGGCCCCCCTGGGATTCGAACATGCGTCGCTTGCGTAGCGGGCGACTGCTCAAACCTCAAGGCCACCACTTACTTATTGAAAATGGAAGGTGCCTGAGTTAACTCACCATGTGACTCCAGTTAGCTACACCAGTAGGCCTACATAAAGTAACATTCTCTCGCGCTTGTACTGATAGAAGCGATGAAAAAGTATGGAAATGGCATAAATCTGTCACGTGACATGTGCCATTCTCATACAATTTGTATCGAAGAGTGAGAATAATGTTACTTTGTTTACAGGCTCAGAACCTGTTGCAATGATCTCTAATTTGATTGATTCGTGTTTTCCCAGTACATCAGAATATCTATTAAAATTAGGGTATAATTCTCAAAAAATTTGCTTTTAGTAAACATTTTTTTTAATTAATTAAACCGCGATGACAGATCTTGTTGATACATACATATACATATAATGTATTTCCAATGCCCAGTATAACACAGTACATACACCTGTAATTTTATCTGACAGGGTACCAGAGTATCTGTATTACTTTTATCAGCATGTAAAAAAATATTTATACAATTTGGAATTAATTAATTTAAGAAATTTTGTTAGACCTTTTTAGAAACCTAAATAAAAATTATGAATTATCTATGAGATTTTTTTATACTCATCGGAAGTTCAAAACTTTGATAACATTGAGAATATCAAACACAAAAACATGGTTTTCAGTGACGTGTCAATCAAGATTGCATTTTTTATTAAAAAGTCATTCGAAATTAAACCCTATTTCTCGAACTATAGGGTGTCAGTTCTTTCTATATGTTATTGTAATTAATTATCGCACAATAACCACAGCTGACCTAATGTAATGTAAAGCTACGCACAATTAAACGTACTATCGTGTTTCCCGATCTAAATTGCAACTTGCAAACAACCGCTTTCTTCAATAATATGTGCACAGTATAAATATAATAAGCTTTATTGGCAGTAAAGAATCTAGGAATATTCCTTCACAACGACACACACAGACGCGCACGTCTATGAGATTGTGTGCAGAATAGCAGTAGCGTCAATAAGGCGCTTTTTTAAATAAAAGAATGAGCTTTAAATTGTTTGAAATTGATAATTGATCTCACGCTCAATAGGGAAAACGTTTTTTTTTTCAAAGATAGGCCAAGTTCCTTACTCCTTGTAACGCTTATATTTATACTATGGTATGTGCATATTGTAGTATTGTTATTATAAGAAAAACGATTATTTAGATACCATCGTGTGCAGTCCTATGTTCTGTGCCGATTTTCAACGGTTAGGTGTTAGTTTTTTTACAACTGACAACATGAACAAGCTGCCTTATCGGCGGTAAGCGGCCACTGCAGCCATGCGCTGACATTGAATACGCAGTAGTCATTACATGCGTCTCTGTCTATCTGTATGGCGTGACGCGAATAAAATGCATGTCGAGATATTGTCGCTGAACATAAATGACGGCATCTGTAACACCATGTATCGTGGCCTACCTTATTAGGGGTATGCAAAATTCGCTCAGATCAAATCACTAGCTCATCCCCCAGCCACGCCCTAAGCCGAGGTCCGAGCCCCGCACCGGGGCGCCCTTAGCTGTGGTGCTTAACTTATAAGTATAAGCTCGGCTGGGGCCCTTGGGTGTCACCTCCCTACCAACTGCTAAAGACCATATGGTGTTTAGCATGTTACCACAGTGATCTTTTTATAGATCACTGTGGTAACATGATGAGAAATATTGCTAGCACAGTGACTCCGCTGCTACTCGCTTCTCTCCACTCAACGAAACAATGGCGGCCTTACTCACCGCAGGATCACTACACTACCAACATACATAAATTACCCTAACTACATCTGTGCTACCAACGCATTATTTGGCTACTTCTGTAAGGTGACATTTTGGGAAGGCATCATCATTGTTAATTCTATCCTTTGTTACAGAAATCACTACATCACTCCAAAGCTGTCTTGACCGCAATGGGTGTATCAGAACCAGGATCCTCGACTACCCCAGACCTGCCCCCCCTTGAGCACGAGAGGCCAGGCTCCGGGAGCGGGATGGATGATGAGGACATGCCTAGGAGGAAGCAGAGGAGGTATAGGACTACCTTCACCAGCTACCAGCTCGATGAGCTTGAAAAGGCGTTCGGGAGAACTCACTACCCTGATGTTTTTACGAGGTGAGTCGGTTTTGCTGCTTACTTGTTCTATTAAGGTCATGTCTATACAGATTCTATACATATTAATAAAATTTAAGTGTCTGTTTGTAATTTGATATTAACAGCTTTTCACCAAATGCATATAATTTTAAACAATAAACAAAAAAAAAATCTCAATCTGTCTGTCTGTTAATTCCGGCTATCCTGTTTTATCGGGACTTTCAGGAGCAAATAGCAGTTGATCTCAAGGAGGAACATAAGCTGCTATTTAAAAAAAAAATGGTTTCACACATTATCATTAAAAAAAACGTACGCTGAGGTTTTGGGGGCGATAATTAGATTTAAGGTTCTATTTTTAGAAAATTAAAAAAAAATTAATGATGTTCGGTCATCCAGGTACTAGAGAAAATTAGCTGGGGTATCACTCTTGCCTTCGTAACATTCACATACATTTTGATAAAACCCATGTTATTCTACATACATACATACATATGCTCACGCCTGTATTCCCCGAAGGGGTAGGCAGAGGTGTTGTAATCACAGCACCCACTTTTCACGATGTTTAAGTGCCAAAGTGACAGATGGTGAGTCCATCGCCGTCTCAGACACTTTACATACGTTATTGATTTACTTCTCAGAAATATGCAGGTTTCCTGACGATGTTTTCCTTCACCGTAAAGCACGTGGTGTGAAATCACTGTACATAAGTTTTTTAGAAAAACTAATTGGTACAAGCCCCGCTGGGATTCGAACTTGCGTCGCTTGCGTAGCAGACTGCTCAAATCTCAAGGCCACCACGGCTCTTTATTGTGCATGTTATACTCTCTCGGAATAACCATTCCCTCAGATAGTTGATAATTTTATTACTTACCTACTTTTGCGAATAGAATACCCAAATATACCAAGTAAGGAATGCGAGCTTTCTGGTAATAAATAAAGCTAGAACTAGAATGGGCTATCATAACATTTATGACCACACATATTTTACGATCAAAATTTTATGACTTGCAATATGCAAACAGCTTCTCAAACACTTTTGAGGTCCATGACCTTTATCTTGTGTTAAAAAAAATTTTTTGTTGCAGGGAAGAATTGGCTTTGAAAATTGGATTGACTGAAGCCAGAATACAGGTTAGTAATTTTAAATATACGACGTCACGGGGTTTCACCCGCGTAGTTCCCGTTCCCTTGGAAGTACGGGGATCAAATAAAGCATATATTAATCAGTGATAATGTAGCATTCAAATGGTGACAGAATTTTTAAAATCAGCTCAGTACTTTTTGACCCAATTCGTTCTAAACATACTTACATACAAGTCTTTTCTCTATAAATATTAGGTAGAATTCGCCCTATGAAAGTGTTTAGTTAAATACATTCCAACATAATCTTTCGTTGACAACTTGACGCAGAAAATACCAAATAAAATTGTATCAAGATTTTTTTTCAATTAGATTATTTTATGAAATAACGTCAAGTTTTATGGGTAAACATTTAGATTTTTGTGGCAAAAAGAAACCTAGGGTAGGTCTACTAGGTACTGTACCCCTATCACGAGTTTGCCACCGTTTTCGTTATCGCTAGCGTCTCCGTCGAATACGAGACATTGTGCAGCGACTCCCAGCGGTGACGTGAAGAACTAAAATATCTCATACAAATATTGCGAGTGACGCTAGCGAGTATAGATTAAGAAAACAGTGGCAAACTCGTGATAGGGGTACTGGTCTAATGATGACTGCTAAATCAGTGAAGGTGGATGTTTGTAAGACATGACCTTAATGTTAAGTCAGTAAACATTAAAATAAAATATGTAGTTTGCAATTTAATCATTAAATCAACATCAATGCAATTTAATGCAGAAACTGAAATCCAAGTAAAGTTCTAATGGTCTTCAATTCTAAAGCGGACGACAAACTTGTTTTTATTCTAAACTCAACAGATTGACGTATTGTTTTTGTCAAAGACCAATGTCTTTATAACCATGGCCATATATGGGGCTCATTTGAATTTCGATCCATATTCAGTCAATCAGAGGTTGATAAACAAGGCATTAAGGTGCTCGACGCTGGCGATCGAAGCGACAAAAAGTCGCACGTTGGCCTCCCGCAGTCGCGCGACTGGGGGCCTTCGCATGCGCAGGAGTAAAGCCGTTTACACACATAACATTTTAAGGCATTTTAAGGCCTATTAATAAGGCGAACAAAGCTATTACTATGTCGTATTAAATTAATTGAGATGCTTTTGAATTGTTTAATATTATACTTATTTAGAGTGTGGCGCGATTTTAGTATCTACAGGCTGTCCGCAACACATTAACAATAAGGCGACAAAGTTATTTCTAGTTAAAGTAATTGAAGTGGTCTTTAATGATCTTTACATCTATTCTCTATCTCTATGCAGGTTTCCTCACGATGTTTTCCTTCACCGTAAAGCACGTGGTGTGAAATCACAGTACATAAGTTTTTTAGGAAATTTCATTGGTACAGGCCCCACTGGGATTCCAACTTGCGTCGCTTGCGTAGCAGGCGACTGCTCAAAATTCAAGGCCACCACGGCTCTTATTATTATTATTGTTACTATACCGAGTAATATCGAAATTGATGCCCTTACGTAATCACATCAAAGGAGGCAAAGGAAATGTCTTATTAATGATTTACTTAACGAAGTAAATCTGGCAGCTTATTATTTTTCAAAAGGTCACACAATTTAAGTTCAATAAAAAGATTTGTTGGTTTCATCATCGCACGATCAGAGCCGATTAAAACGATTAATTCTGTTAACTGTATGGTCACAGTTGAGGGCAACATGCCTTACATGGCTAGCGGAGAAACGCGGCTTGGGCCGGTGTAAGAACACCTTTAATGAACTCTTAATTACTGCGTACACTGGGTATGCGAACACGGACGTTTTCATTAGTCTATGTTGCAGGTATGATGAAATTAAGGGATAACTCTTTAGTAATTAAGTGGCTACTTCGTAAAAATGCTATATTATTAAATATCCAAGGTTTCTAATGCAATTATGTATAAGCGTCCGTGTTTAAATTCGATATGGGAAAAAGAGATTAGCACCACTGCTACGTCTGGGATAATCCAAGGATTTTCTAAAGTCTTCATTAGAATTAGATTTAAAACAGTCGTCAGAGTGCCCAGTGCGAGTTTTCTTAAAATCGCCGTCTCATGCCATCGCGTTGACGTCAACGCAGATTTAAATGGGATCAGAATAGTTCCTTCCAAGGGCCGACAGATGGCGCTGTTTCGATCCTATACAAATCCGCGTTTACTGCGACGCGGTGACTTGTGACGGCGGCAGAGAAAAACTTGCACGAGGCACATTGAGCTCACCTCTACGTACCACGTATCTTATTAATCACCAGTTATCTAATACGTATTGTATTAAAACTAAAATATCAACACTAGTTTTGTACCAGAAACCACAGGCAGGTAAATATGTTTTTGCCTCAGTTCCCATTCTAAGCACAAGGTATACGGAGAGAGCCGTGGTGGCCTCGGGGTTAGAGCAGTCGCCTGCTACGCAAGCGACGCAAGTTCGAATCCCAGCGGGGCCTGTACCAATGAGTTTTTCTAAAAAACTTACGTACAGTGATTTCACACCACGTGCTTTACGGTGAAGGAAAAAATCGTGAGGAAACCTGCATATGTCTGAGAAGTAATTCAAAGACGTATGTATAGTGCTTGAGACGGCGATAGACTCACCATCTGTCACGTTGGCACTTAATAAAATTCGGTGAAAAGTGGGTGTTGTGATTATAACACCTCTGCCTACCCCTTCGGGGAATACAGGCGTGAGCATATATATGTATGAATGTGTAAGGTATACGGACTAGAGTATAAGTACACTACAAGATTCTAGGAGAGATTTAAGTAATATAGGTATTGGCAATATTTTATAGAAACGACATTCAACAAGATTCTGTATTACATACTAATTGTTGTTTATAACGAAACAAGCAAACATCACGTGGCTTCACCCGCGTAGTGCTCGTTCCTTTGGGATTACGAGGATAAAATATAGCCTATGTTATTAGCTGATAATGTAGCTATCCAGTAGTTTCAGAGCCTGTTCAATACAGTATATAAATACTGTTGTATAGATTAACTAAAATACCTAAAGAACTATTTTTCAACTTTCTTCTAACATGCTCTTATTAAAAATCATAACACGTAAATTATATTTCAAATATCTAACTATCTAAGACTAGATAATTGACCATATTTTTTACACCTCAATACAACTTTAACTTAATGATTGGGAAATTCCTTTTATGTCCAAATTAGGTCTTTGCAGGTGGCACGTGCAATGATTACTAATTACTTATGATTTATAAGTGCACGTTTTAATAAGTTAAAGACAAGCTGAGTGGAATCTAAGCAAATACAGTAACTTGTTATTGGTAGCAATTATTATCAGCGTTCAACGTTTAATTAGTTTGTATGATTGAATTTGAATGTTTTTGCCATCTACGAAATCTGGGTCGTAAAACGAAATCAATGTGAACATTATATCATCCTCACGATGTTACTAAAGCTAGTTATATACTTTCATGTCGAACTTTACATACCAGAAAGTCTAGAAACATCACAAATGTACGAAGTCTAGAAAAAATTGGAAGTTCTCCTATGTCCATGAATTATAATTGACACCGTAAGTCGTCGTAACTGCGTCGTTGGTCTCGTGGTTAGCAAGTTTGCCTGCCGATCATAAGGTCCAGGGCTCGATTCCCGGGTCGGGTCAAAAATGGGTTTTTCTGTCAAGAAATTCACAATAAATGCTCGAAAGTTGGAGATTGGCGGTGTTTCCACCCCCGTGCCTCTGTCCTACACCTGATCTCTCGCCGGTTGTGTCGGATTGCCTCCCATCGGAGTATGAGAGTGAGGGAATAAAGAGTGCACCTGTGTTTGCGCACACACTTGTGCACTATAATATCTCTTGCGCAGTTGGCTGATCCTCGTTGAGATTAGCCGCCGTAACCGAAAATCGGCAGGAGACAATTATAACAGACGTCTGTAGGAATTAAAATATTATTTAACAATCTCGTGATATGCGAACTGGCTAGGTATAGAGGCTACTGAATAAATCACTTTCGTAGTGAGAGTATTCAATTAATATACATTTGAATATATATATGAAGTATATAATGTATAATAAATATATATTTATTATGTATTAGTTTAACTCATAGAGCATGGAAATATCAATGACTTCTATTACAGGTGTGGTTCCAAAACCGGCGGGCAAAATGGCGTAAGCAGGAAAAGGTGGGGCCCCACGCTCACCCGTATAGCGGGTACTTGAGCGGCGGGCAGCCGCTGCCGACGTCAGCCACGCTACCCGCTCCGCCTCACCCATTGTCGCAACTCGGCTTCGGATTGAGAAAACCCTTTGACAACGCTCTGGCTTCCTTTAGGTAAATATAATTATTAATTTTCTTAATTACTAATGGGCACACAAATATATACAACGACTGTCATTTCATTGTTTTTTTTACTAAATTAATGGTTTGTTATAATAAAGGTAGTACGACTGATTATGTTTGAAAATCAGTTTTACGGAAGTACTAATATCCAATAATTAATTAGCTCCTTTCTTTTAACAGGTACGCAAGCACACCATTATTCGGAGCTCAATATCTACCACCACTATCTCGTCCGCCTTTATTCGGTGCTCCACTCTACGCTTCTCCCGCTCACTTTCACTCTCTCTTCGCTAACTTAACAGCACCTGAGCCGCCCCGGCTATCCTCAGAGCATCCTCGTCTAACTCCCGAACATTCCCGACAGTCGCCCGAAGCGGCACGATCTCCAGCTCTGTCCATTTCACCTCCAATATCACCGGGGAGTGAAACACTACCTTTCCACCCAGCGATGGATGATGTCAGGACTTCGAGCATTGCGGCCCTTAGATTAGCGGCTAGGGAACATGAGTTGAGATTAGAATTGCTAAGACAAAGAGCGGATTTGATGTGTTGACATAAATGGTTCCCGTATACATGATGATTTTAACAAGTATTAAAACATGGCTTGAATAAGGCTTTTAATGGTTCTACTTTGTACTTATAATTATTAAAGAAACATTAGTTACTAAGCTGAAGCATTGGTTATATAATTTGTGTATCGAGGACTCATTCCTAATAGTTGTAAGATGTTATTAACTGTATCCGTCCAATATTATTTATAAATACTATGTAAATAAATATAATTTCCTAATAAATGTGTTGTCTCTCTAAAACCAAAACCAATATAATCTAATTATAAATGAAACCCTGATTCAATATCTCACGTTCTAACCCTTGATTAAATTTAATATAAATAAAAATTATATAGTAAATAACGAAACTTCAGGCTAAGGGTTTAAAAATATATACCCGCAAGGGATGATGAGTGATGAATAATAACGCGGCCAAAGCTGCGAATGGAGGCATGTATTAAAAAAATCATCATCATCATCGATTAAAGTAACACAAATTTAAAAATCAAAGATTCAATGGGAAATCCTAAGCAACGCCAATTACAATATAAAATCCATCAGAAGGTATTGCATTAGTAAATTATGGTCACGTATATATTTAATTTGAAGGATATTTTGATTACTCTGTCGTTAAGTAAGGTTGTGGCCTCACTAATAGCGATCTTAATAATGTAAATGAAAGTCAAATTTGCTCTTACGTCGGGTAATTAATTTGTTCGAATATACATTATGCAGTCATTGTTATATAGTATTTAATTTCATAGCGGTGATATTTGAATTGAGAATCAATGCCTAGTCAATAATTTAGATCTGTTCAAATAAGCATAGTTGAGTTTTACTGATCTGCAAAGAAAATCTACACTTTCAAAAAATTTAATCACTTATTTCTCTTTCAATTATAACGTAATGTTCGCTATAAAAATATATTCTCAACATATAAATAAATACATTTTAACGGTAACATATTTCTGTTAATCAGGAAACAGTAGTTCTTTACTTTGTTTATATTTTCAAAACTAAGAAAAATGGGAATATATTAATATTATTATAATAATAAGCTTCACCATTAGAAAGAGCATGCAATATTACCTTAATACCTGTGCCGTTCCAACATAACCTATAAACAATAAGTCACGGTGAGCAATAATGTTTGTTTTACATTTAGATAGATAGTTAGTAAAGTTCACTTTTTACATTTAGATCCGTTTTCTGATCCGAGCTCAAGCTAGGCTTTCCAAACCGGTGGTCAATTCTTCGACATTCATAAGTGCCTTACTAGGGCCTAAACTGAATAAATAATTTTCATTTTCAATCCATAACTTTGCCGTCCGCGGAAGGAAGTTCGCGCCCGCCGATAGTAACACCACACCCGTATCCAAATTGCGTCCGACGATGACTCACCGTCATCACAAGAATGACGGGTTAGTCACAAGGCTGGGTGAAGGGATGATCATCGCAATTATGCGTCCGCGACCTCAGGAGTGCGGTAGGTAATGACGCCTTATTATCACTAGATTTGTTTGGATGGTTCAATTGAATATTACGCGGTTAGAGGGATTTTTAATAACAACTCGTGGAGTACTGATGACAGACGACTGTCATTGAATTTCTGTTCAAAAATAATATGCATTTTTCCTTCACTCGTATGACACCTCATTGGTACAAACCGCCTAAGACCCATAAATTACTTCTCAAACATTGGAGGTTTTCTCACGATGTTTTCCTTCACTGTAAAGGACTTGGTGTGAAATCACTGCACATAATATTTTAGAAAAAGCCATTGGTACAGGCACAGCAGGGATTCATACTTGCGTCACTTGCTTAAAAGACTGAAACCACTCGGTCATTGCCTTTTCAGATACATCTGTCATTTACAGTTAATAATTGAACTAATATCAGAATGATCGTTGACAGTAAATTCTCTGAGAGCAAATAAACATAAGCCCATAAGAATATAAATGTTGTGGATATTAGAGTAGGTCTAAGGCAAAACAAGTCATTCATGGCATGTCACGGGACTAGAGTTGAGAGGTGAGGAAGTCATACACCAGCTATGATCTATCGAGCCTGAACACTATCATTGGTAGTTCAATAATACAAAGTAGTATAATTAATGTGAGCCGTGATGCAATTTCGAATCCCAATTGGGCCTGTGACAATGAGTTTTTTCTAAAAACTTGTTTTGTGCGGTGAAGGAAAACATCGTGAGAAAACCTGCATATGTCTGAGAGTAATTTAAAGATGTGTGTATAATCAGGTAATGTACATCATCATCTCCCTGGTCTTATCCCGTACACTGGTGGGGTCGGCACTTGATTCAACCCGATTAGCTACATCGGGTTGAATCAAGTGCCGACCCCATCACTTGATTTTTATACGAAGCGACTGGCATCTGACCTTCGCAGCCCCTTTAACGAGGAAAACCTGTGATCTGGGTTAAACCAGTTGTCAGACTATTTTAGACTGCCAAAGGTGATAAATTGGCAACCGGGACCGACGGCTTAACGTGCTCTCCGAGGCACTGAGGGAACTCGGGCGGTCACCCATCCAATTACTGGCTAGAGGTAAGGTTGCTTAACTTCGCTGATCGAATGATATGCGAAACAGCAACTGTGCCACGAGCTCCTCAGGTAATATGCATACGTCTATGAATTACTTCTCAAACAATGCAGGTTTCGTCACGATATTTTCCTCAACCGTAAAGCTCGTGGAGTGTAATCACTACACGTTAATTTTTTTTGAGAAGAGGTCCGCTATGGTTTGAACTTGCGTCTCTACTCAAACCACTCGACCACCACGGCTCCATTATGGCAAAAAATATTTATTCATATTCAACATTCAACGTTCACTTATCACGGCAATAACTACAATTATTGTAATTCACGCAGAAAACGCAGCTTATTTTCTACTTTACGACGATCAATAACGCATAAAAGGGGACTTTTTAAATTATATTTAATAAACATCAAAATTTTATTAGTATTTATTTGACAAACAATTACGGGTATCCTTTGTGATGATAATGGTGCTTATCATAACATTTTACGACCAACGTCCACCTTAAGATATAGGGACGGGCAGCGTTTATCGATACACCTAAGAAAAAGTCCCCGGCATCGATGGATATGCAATAAATTATTTGCTCGCAAAACGACCTCGCAAAAAGGTTATCTCTTAGAATAAAATAAATGTACCTACTATCTTTCTATTTTATTGACCCGAAGTTTACTAACGAAGATAGTTACGGAAATAAACCTTGAAATTGGATTAGTTCCATTTTGTTTTATTTCGTGAATGAATTTATTATTGATTCACTTAATTATAATTGCATAATGGACCAAATACTCCGTTTTGCAAATCAATCAACTGGTCAAACAATTAGTTCCTGTACTTTTATTCATTTCATCATAACGACCATGGATAACGTCTTTATCGTATATTAAATATTTAATTGGCGCAACCAATCAAAGCTTCGGCCGTTTATATCGGTGTAATGGGCCATCACTACTATTCGATTACAGCGCAGTCCTGTCAGGGGCAGGCGCTTGGCTAACTTTTATTCACCGATCTTTAGGTACAACACTTTATGACTAGCCGTAAATTATTTAAACGAATAAAGACGTTTTGTTAAGTTGGCGCGAGTCCAGACGTTTCCATTTAAATTATTTTAAATACATGCAGTGAAATAGAGTCCATAATAAACCCGGTTGTATTAATTTTGCATGTTTAAATCATTTCGCGTCGATGTTTGTCACGTTATAATTTTTATATATTTAGCAAAAAGTAAACATGACAATAATGTTCTGGAAATTATCTCAAATGTGAAAGCTTGACCACTAACAGGTAATTAAAATTAGAAAAACATTTTTAAACAAATTAAAATACTTTATAGTGTGTTTTAAATACTAAACAGACGCTATCTCATTTGTTCACACAATAAATACGGTCTCAAATAACATCTCTTAACAATACAATTGTATCGACGTATTTCAGACAAAATAAGAACAACACTTTTTTTATTTTAAAGAGTAGTCAAATAAATCATGCCAATAAAATAAAATATTTAAATAAAATTACGTTAATGGGAACGCTTGGAGAATATTTTTAAATACTTAATAATTTTTTTTAAATTTAAACAAAATATGTAAAAATGCAATGAGAATAAGTCAAAATTAAGCAATTATATAATTACACGAGCATTAATAATAACCAATTTAGTTAAAAAATAGCAAATCGCTAAACTATATAATATAATAACATATAATATAGCTGGTCCCAATTAATCGAGAAGTTATTTACAACGCACACTAACATAAACTTTTATAGCTATACATTGATTAGTATAACGATCCGTCCGACTGTTTGATGACCGAATTAACATTTTATAGAAATTAATCGATTCTTGTATTAGACCGATTATTCTATTCGTTGAATCAAGCAATAAATGTCTCGTTATCACTAATGGTAACATATGGCCATTGTGTGGGAAATAGGAACGATTTTTTTTATTTCCTGTTTATTTTTAATCAGTTTTTGTTTAATGAAATAATATTGCCCCACTCGTTAGGCGGACGTTAGTAAGGCTGTAAATATAAACCTTTTTTTGATCTGGCAATTGAACATCGTGGGTGAAATGATATTGACAATATCGTTGATTGAAAATTAATTAGTTGGATCACAGTTCACAGATTGGAATGTTACCTAGCATTAAGCTAGAGCTCGAAGGACCAAATGTACTTAACCTATTAAGTAGTGCGGAGAAGGAGGAAGAAAGGAGTCAAGTAGGTGGAGTCATCGCCCTGGGGCCCAACCATGAGCTCTTATTTCAATGTTATTATAGTTGTGTAACAGTGACAGATGTATGCACGTCAAATAAATCTGTCTCATTATAAGAGTAAAACTATCATGGCAACAAGAACTCATGATAAGACCCCTGGCCTTATAAGTGCCGGTGCCAAGAATGTATGGGGACATTCTTGGCGTCGCCACTTGATCCAACACAATGTGGTCACCTGATTTTTATACAAACGACTGCCAATTGACTTTAAGAAAAGCGCTAATCTGGATTAAACCAGCTGTCAGACTCTTTTCAGTCCTCTCACTGACCAGTAGCGATTGTTAAAGATTGGCTTAACGTGCTATCCGAGGATGGAGGGAACTCGGGAAGACACCTATGCAATTACCAACTGGCATATGCGCAGTTGCAACTGTGCCACGAGCTCCTCGGTAAACAAAACTGTGAATCCCTTTGTTATAAATGAAGTGGTTTATATATCATAATAAAAATTTCACACCAAAGCGTTGTTTGCATATAATGATCACTACAATCTTACTTTTCCTTGAGCAAGTATCGTATTTTTTGCACAATCTTAACAGTAATTTCAACGATTAGATGTAGTAAAAATTTCACACCATTAGCTTTACGGTGAAGGTAAATCGGTGAGGAAGCCTAGAGACAGGTGCAGACACGAGCTATCTGCGAAAATAGTGAGGTTACTGCGCATAGTTTTTTTCACGTCGAGTCCACACACGAAGACAGACTCATAAAATGAATATTGCGCATTCAAGCAATTGCGGTCAGCGGTCATAACTTGTGTGGGCAATTATTTAGTTGGTCGCGTTTGGATCAAGGTCAGCTTTCCGCTGAACCTCGAACTCGCGGACTTGGCTGTTCACCATCCTGCGCGTGCGCCTATGGAAGGCTCTATGTTGCATCTCTTCATGTGTCGCTTTTGAACATCCTTGTATCGAAGGATGGGACCGCCATGATTCCGCTTACATTCCTCCAGTACCATAACCTATTAGTACATCGTACATGTACTACACAAAGAGGAGCTCGTGGCACAGTTGCTATTGCGCATATCATTCGATCAGCGAAGTTAAGCAAACCTAACCCTAGACAGTAATTGGATGGGTGACCGCCCAAGTTCCCTCCGTGCCTCGGAGAGCACGTTAAGCCGTCGGTCTCGGTTGCCAATTTATCATCTTTGGCAATCGTTACAGGTAAGTAAGAGGCCTAAAATAGTCTGACAACTGGTTTAAATCAGCTGATCAGCCACATCGGGTTGAATCAAGTACCGACCCCAACAATGTATGGGATAAGGCCAGGGAGATGATAACATGTACTACACAAGACTAATTGTATGCGAATATAAAACACAAAACAAACGATCCTATTAAAATATGAAGTCTTAGAATCCCACAAAACGCAATTTAACCTCTAAACTCAAAGTTTAAATATAAACACGGGTAAAAAATTGATTAGTCATAATCAAGATGGAATCACGAAAACGAATTGATCGCTGTACGGTCCACGAATCCGTGGTCAGACCGTCAACGGACGAATTAAAATTAATTTATGTTGATTGAATTCATAATAGTAAGCTATCAACGCGACATTCGATCGTCTCAAACTGCCTTCGCCGAGAATTATGGGCTTAATACACAAGTGTGCGACTAGAATATCAAGTGGGAATGTAGCTTTTGTGGGAAACGCTCTTAGATTGTAGGGCATAGAGCTTAGGGGAGTGAGGGAGAGTACAGATAAAATAAAGTATTATTAAACTACCTGTGCCCTACGGTTTTTTTTATGATATGGTATCTCGCAGTTGGTAGGGGGGAGTTACCTCCACTGCTTAATCAGACTAAAGGGCGAGACCCAAGGGCCTCCAGTCGAGCTTAAACATAAAAACTAAGCAACACAGCTAAGGGTTAACGGTTTCACCGGCGTAGCCTTTGTCACTCCTTGTAACATTAACTATCCGCCAGTGGAAGTCCCGTTAAAATCAGTGTAGCCCTTTCGGAGATTAGCCGGAACAAACAGAGAGACAGATAGACAGACGGATGGACAAAAAGACAAAGAATTTTTTTTTTAATGTCAAATCCGTATATGTATATGAATGCATTTAATGAAAAGCTGCTATTTTGGAATTACAAACAGACACTTCAATTTTATTTATCTGTATAGATATAACCAAAGAATAAAGAATATACTTTTATTGTGTAAGATACCTATTTCTAAAAAGTTCTAATGTTATCAATCGATTAAGATAAGGAACTTATCATTGACAAGGAATTACAGAACGGGCTGTGTTTCTTAATATGTCTTGTGTCCAATTTGCAATCGAGTTTAATCGAAAATCGAGACCTCATGCTGTTTTCCAAAATTTCTTTAGGTGCCGAAATCCATTATGAAACTAATTAAAATTTTGATCCGCCGAAAAAATCAAGTGATGACAAATATTCGATTGTGATTAATCGAGAAGCACTTTAAACTCGCTCACAGCATGCAAATAATGTTTTAATTCGAAACACTCTGGAAATTCGATAAAAGGTTTAAAAGAAACATCGAAACTCGAAGCAAATAATACTGCTGATAACGTTAGCACGAAGCTTGCGGTTGGAATATCCAATTTGTAATTTATGCAAGCCAAAAACATCTTTGAGCTTTCAAGGATAAGATATACAATAGAAAAACGGGGACAGGTCGTGACAGATCTTTTTTTTTTTGAGAAAATAATCATTCGGTAAGGCTTTCCATTAGTGGGCACGCGCCGAGGTCGACAAACAAATGACATTTAAAAAGAACTCGATTTGAAATTTGTTTGAAATTGGAACGTCTCGAACGATACAAATGGCGTCTAGACTTCGGTTCGATAACCCGAAGACTGGAGTCAAGTAAAATATGGCAGTTACCTACCCTTTATGTTCTTGGAATTCAAAATTGGCAATAATCGTACCACGTACGAGATGTTAGTTGAAATATAGAAATAGCCGCTTTTAATTTTACCCGCGTAGACGTCATTTCATGGGTGGCTCACGGAACGGACAGACATACGGATAGGCAGAGATAAATTTAAAAAAAAAGCAGTACTTTATATATTTTCAGATACATTTAGTGTAAAGCTGTATTTTGGAATTACAAACAGACACGTAAATATTTTAAAACTTTTTTCGAAACTTTTATTTCTATGGGTATCATAAAAAGTACATAATATTACAATAAGGATAAATAAAATTGAAGTATCTGTTTGTTCAATCCAAATCCAAAACAACAGCTTGTTACTAAATGCATACGAAAGTACATAAAAACCTTCTTATTTGTTTTTCTCTGTCTGTCTGTCCGTCTGTTTGTTCCGGCTAATCCGAAACGGCTGGACCGATTTTAACATGGCTTTCATTGGCAGATATCTAATGCTACTAGGAGTAACATAGGTTACATTAATTTAAAAAAAACCGCGGGCCAACTACGAAATTAAGTCTGCTCGGGTGAAACTCCGAAGGTTTCAAATATGTGTGGTTAATCTGTGTGAAACTCATAAAATACATATTTCACTGTGTCTACAATGTCTTCAAAAACTTATATTCTATTTGATTCTATTCTATTCTATGTAAAAGCTGATTAAATTCGTGTGAATCACCAAAAACACCGGTTCACAATGATATTATATCTTACTAGTAAAGAGGCAGATATATATAGCGTGCGTAAAGTGAATATACAGGGATATCACTTCTATCTCCTCTACTCGTTATTGAAAGTCGTATATTATGACGTAACATATCTAATGCTACAAAATCACTACCAGATCCATAGTTTGTAAAGCGGCATCGAAGTTTCAAAGACTAATATAAAACGGACGAGTGTATTCACCCCCCAGAGATGTCTCCCTAGCGTAGTCACGCTACGGTATAAAAAGAGTCAATCCATTCAGCATCCTTCCAAATCCCACAAAAACCCTAGCTCCCATTTCTATTCAACCACAAACAATTATCAAATAAGAATAAAACAAATATGTCGATCGAACGGTCGATTTCGTTTGGAAATGGCTGCGGTGGTCGCGCGGAAGTCGCGTGCGATCGTGATTGCGGTCACTTCAAATTGTAACAAGGTGCTTCTAACACTGACGATAGACAGACAAAGGATCTTTGAAACAGAGACCAAGATACATATTCTCATGCCTGTATTCCTCAAGTAGCCGTGGTGGCCTCGGGGTTAGAGTAGTCGCCTGCTACGCAAGCGAAGCAAGTTCGAATCCCAGCGGGGCCTGTACCAATGAGTTATTCTAAAAAACTTATGTACAGTGATTTCACACCACGTGATTTACGGTGAAGGAAAACATCATGAGGAAAACTGCATATTTCTGAGAAGTAGTTCAAAGACGTATGCATAGTGCCTGAGACGTCGATAGACTCACCATCTGTCACGTTGGCACTTAATCAAATTCGGTGAAAAGTGGGTGTTGTGATAACGACACCTCTGCCTACCCCTTCGGGGAATACAGGCGTGAGCATATGTATGTACGACCCACTTTTTACGGGAGATGAAATGCTAACGTGACAGACACATGGTGAGTCTATCGCCGTTTCAGGCACTACGTTTAGGCTTTTTAATTACTTCTCAGACATATGCAGGATTCGTCGCGATGTTTTCCTTAACTGTGAAATCACTGCACATAAGTGTTAAGACAAACTCATTAGTAAAGGGTACGCTTGCCACCACGGCTGTAGATACTAGTTGTTCTATTCGTAGTAGTGATATGTATAGTAGTTCTATACGTAACGTAGATTAGAAGTGACAAACAGACGAAATAAATGTGTACGGATTATTAATATAAACTTTAATTATATTCTAAACTATCTGTGCCCAGCGGGGTTCACTTGCGTAGATTTAATTTCATTCCCGCAGAACCCTATTAATAATAAAAGTTATATACTCCTTATAACATCACCTATCTGTCAGTGAAAGTCCCGATAAAATCGATCCAGCGCTTTACGAGATTAGCCGGAACAAACGGACAAAAAAAATTAAAATAGTTTTTTCATAATAGTACTGTATATACTTTCATAATTGCATTTAGTGAAAAGCTGTTAATGGATTTACAAATTATAAATATAGCATAATTGAAACCAAGGCTCGACGTCGAGTGCGACGCTGAGAAACCTTTGTGAATATCGCGGTTGTACTTGTAGGACACTTCACACTGTCATTTTCTGAAACCGCAATTGTGTTCCGTTGGTGTACTGATCCGAAGCAATTACCATCTTTTCTATCAGATATAGTTATAAATGTTTTAAAATCACTGAAATCACCTTTCGCTAACCGCCTTCTAGGCTTGTTTATTACAATTGCATTATTATTTCACAGGTGATTTATACGGGTTACGTCAAAGCTTACCTAAGAATATTTTTCACAAATAATAATGCTTTACTAGCTATGCTCCGCGGTTTCTACCGCGTATGCTCCATTTCATGGGTATTAATATTATTAAAAGTAGCCCAAATTACTCCGTGTATTATCAGCTATCTACCAGTGAAAGTCCCATTAAAATCGGTCCCGCTGTTTCAGAGATAAGCCGGAACAAACAGACGGACAGACGGACAGATCGTCAAACAAATTTAGTGAAGAGCTGTTATTTTGGAATTACAAACAGACACTTCAATTTTATTTATCTGATGATGATGATGATGATGATGATATTAGATATTAATTTATTCATTTTATAAAAAGTTCACTTTATGCAATATATATATATATATATATATATATATATAGTACATAGTAGACTTGAGGGAACTAGGGCGGTCGACCATCCAACTACTTGCTTGGGTTGGGGCTGCTTAATAGAGCTCCTCCTCCCAGAACCCCAAATATCTACTTACATGATTTAACTTTGCCGTTATTCCATTGCGTATTTAGTGAAATGTGTTGATCCAAGAATTCAACCACATTAAGCCTCTGAAAAATTATTAACAAATTTGCACCCAGGCTTGGACGCAAAGTCATTTGTTGATGTCAAGACCTAAACTTGACCAGATTGGAACTTCTTTAACGAAACTTTAATTTGATTTTGTTGTAAGCTAGGTAAACGCGTCGTTTCTTCTGACTGAACTCAACCACACATTTACCAAAACGTTACACCATGACACAGTTACGCAGAGACTAAGTACACAAAGTCGGAGTTAATCAGCTAATTATAAAGGCAACAGCGGTTTGTGGTTTAACCACCAAATTGTAGAAGTCCTCAGACCATTAGCGGTTGCACTGGGCTCGGGTAACTACTGCTATTATGCGACCTCGCTATCTGGGGCTTAGATTTTTAATGTGGAATGTGAGAAACTGATTTTGATATTAGGGACTCGGTTGATGTGTAAACTGCGCAGAATAACCGCCAGCGTTCTTTTTACATGGAAGACACGAAGAATAAGGGCTAACATATTATGGGAGATACATACATGCATACGCTCACGCCTGTATTCCCCGAAAGGGTAGGCAGAGGTGTTGTAATAACAACACCCACTTTTTACCGAAGATGATTAAGTGCCAACGTGAAAGGTTGAGGTGAGTCCATCGACGTCTCAGACACTTTACATACGTCATTGAATTACTTCTCAGAAATATGCAGGTTTTCTCACGATGTTGTCCTTCACCGTAAAGCACGTGGTGTGAAATCACTGTACATAAGTTTTTTAGAATAACTCATTGGTACAGGCCCCGCTGGGATTCGAACTTGCTTCGCTTGCGTAGCAGGCGACTGCACAAACCTCGAGGCCACCACGGCTCTTATGGGAGATAATCTTTAAAACTGAGTGGGTGATATATAATTAAAATGCAGCTTTGCAGTAACGTTTTATATTTAAAAAAGGCACGAAATAAAGTTAATAAATATAATTGTGTTGTAGGTACGTGTAATGGCGGCGAGAGGAGAAGAGAGAGAGCGTGCTCATAGACAACAGGAAGTAGTAAAATTTACATAGACAAAACTAGGAAACAGTGAGGCGATTACAATGCACAGATGTGAAATATATATTGAACAATAAGTATTACTCCAATATCAAAATTTCTTTTAGAAATATACGAATTGGAATTTATTGCTAGAAGCTATTGTTAGAGGGCCTATGGTTGCAAAGCTGCTGCAGGGCATGAGAACCAGAATGAACAGAAATTAGGGGTAGAGCATTCTGTCGGTTTTATGGAACTGGCGAAATGTAAGTGTAGTTTTTAAGCACAACTGATGACGCCTGTATTTCCCAAAAGGGTAGGTAGCCCTTTCGGGAAATACAGGCGTCATCATCATCTCCCTGGCCTTATTCCATACACTGTTGGGGTTGGCACTTGATTCAACCTGATGTGGCTGATCACTTGATTTTTATACGAAGCAACTGCCATCTGACTTTCGCAACCCCTTCAACGAGGAAAATCTGTGATCTGGGTTAAACCAGTTGTCAGACTATTTTGACCGACTGACCTGTAACGAATACCAAAGATGATTAATTGGCAACCGGGACCGACGGCTTAACGTGCTCTCCGAGGCACGGAGGGAACTTGAGCGGTCATATGCGCAATAGCAACTGTGCCACGAGCTTCTCCACGGGAAATACAGGCTTATGAGTATAGAATAAAGACACCTACATAATTGTAAGGCTCTATCAACTAAAATCCATAAGTACCTGCTAAGTACAGATAAATAAAATTTAAGTGTCTGTAATTCCCAAATTTACACCTTTTCAGTAAATGCAAATGACTACACGGTACTGACATGGAAAATCCATTTTTTTTTCTCTATGTGTATGTCTGTCCGTCCATCTGTTTATTCCGGCTTATCTCCGAAACGGCTGGACTGATAACGGGCCTTTCACTGATAGATAGCTAAGGCCACAAGGAGTAACTTAAGCGACTTTTATTTTAAAAAATAACAGTTAAAGTTTTAAGTGAAGTTGTAGGGCAAAGCTTGTCAACGCTAAAATAAAACAAATTTTCGAACGACAAAAGTTTTTTTTGTTGCAGCTTTAAGGAAAAATCTCTCCTAAAAAAAAGTCTGAACCTTAAAATAAATAAATTCTACATAAATAAATAAACGCGTTCAAATTCAATGGTCACGAGCAAGGTCAGTGGCTTCGGAGTCATCAAAGTGGTAAAAACTTGAATGACGAGTGATTGGACACACAACCCTTGGATGGTAACAAAAACCGGAGGAGATCGCGAGATAACTCAATTTGGACCGTGCTGCTAATTTACTTTGAATTATACTAGCTATGATATACGTTTTTACTCGAGTTGACTCATTTTCATGGGTGTCCTCTGTCTCACAAACTTTTTTTTATGGAAATTTTTATCTTTTCCGTATGTTTTCACATGCTTTAAATAAGATAAACTTGTGTCAAGTTTTGGTTTTTCTGTAAAGAAATTCACAATAAAATGCCCGGAGTTTGGAAGTTGGCGGTGTTTCCACCCCCGTGCTTCGGAAAGCACGTTAAGCCGTTGGTTCTACACCTGATCTCTCTCCGGTTGTGTCGGATTGCCTCCCATCGGACTATGAGAGTGAGGGAATAAAGAGTGCACCTGTTTGCGCACACACTTGTGCACTATAATAACTCCTGCGCAGGCTAATCCTCGTTGACATTAGCCGCCGTAACCGAAATTCGGTAGATCATTATTATTTATGTAACCCTTGGGCGCGATTTTGATCCACTTTGAACCACCAGGTTGTTAAAACTTTGTTGATTTATCGAGGATCGACGACAATACACAAATTTTAAAACAATATTCAATTATTAAATTTAACTAAAAAGTAGAAAATAAATAATGGTTTAAAAATACAAAAAACCAATGTATTAAAATGTATTTTCTAATATTTAGTTTAGTTTTCTATAGAAAGCGTGTTTTTTAAACTATTATTTATTTTAATAATTTTCTTGCATTTAAACCTTGTCTGAATGCCAAATTGATTTAACTTTGTATTAAGTAATTAAATAATGTCTTTTTATTCACAATATTCTTAAAATATTAAGAAGTAATCTCATTTGTCCAAAAATCATAATACACTTCAGCGTGTCGCCTATTACTAAATTGAGGCAATGTCGCATTTCTTAATAAAATTCTTCAGTTAGCTACAAACAAGCTGCCAGTTGCTGAATGGTTGTTCGTATCTTCTTGGTAATGAGAATAATTAGCTCAATTTATTCCTTACGAAAAATATTTTTCTCGACGGTAATAATAATAAAGTTTATATGTCATAAGTAAATATGTTTTTATTCCCTTCCTGCCGCTGTTTTTCACGATCTTTGTAGACCCCACCTCTTTCTTCCATGATTTATATGGGTAGCAATGTTCTGGCCACTCAATTAACAATAGATATGAACACACGTAGGGCGGGCGGGTACCGGTGGCCAGCTTATGAAATTTAATATTCAGCCTCCGAGTTTCGCAAATCATCGTTGTCCGTTTAATTCTTAACCTTGTACAAGTTAGCACACAAGTGGATGGCAAAATATTCTTAACTTAAAAAAATATTCTTCGTTCTACGTATACCTATATTATTTTTCTAAATATATTAATTAATATCATGTGCCCTATTTCTCAAAATCGAAAAAATATTTAAGGTCAATGATGTTGAAATAAATATGTATTTTTATTTTTCAATTTATATTTTATTTCTATTTGGACCTTTTTATGTATTTTTGATTGAGTCAACGATCTAATGTCGGAGCTGAAAGAGAAAAGCAAGATTTTTCTAGGCAAGTACGTTCTATGTTATTTACTTTAGTTAATTTCACGGACATATATCATCTAGGATAAAATGTTAATAGACCGTAGAAGTTAAGCCACACTAACTAGAAATTATTTTATAGTTTCTAATACTTATCGCTACGCCTGTACAGAACAGCGACCGATGTAAATTGAATTAGTGGGCGTGTACACGAGTTGCGGTGGTCGTGCGGTACCGCGCGACTGTACCATTAGTTATAATGAATATGACGCCATGGATGGCACACGGAAGCCTGTGTTTCCATTAATTATTCCTGATTTAAAAAATGGGACAACCCTGTTGCATTACCCACATGTAAAAAGTACTGGAATATTTCATTTTATATTTCGAAGTGCAGTTCTGTTTATCTATAAAAAAGGAAAGATTTGTATTTAAGTATGTTTGTAACGAATTGGGTCAAAAGTACTGGACCGATCTTGAATATTCTCAGCAATGGATAGCTACATCATCAGCATAACATAGGCTACTTTCATATGCATTTAGTGAAAAGCTGTTATTTTGGAATTACAAACAAACACTTCAATTTATTTATCTGTATATATGTATAGATTGATTGTCTACCGGGGGCCAATGTGCACTTATACGGGGCCGAATTTACAACTTCTCTTCTAAGGGACGAATATTGGGGGCCCAGGGGGTCCTCACTCGTCCGAACACGTAAAACCGTCTGATCGAATGAGTGCTTACTTGTATGAAAAGTTGAAGCCGTTCCAGCGATACTTTGAAACAGAACCAAAGCCATGCATACTCATTACAATCTCGTCTACGCATACATCAACAAATCAACATATAGATCACATAAAAAATAACCAATAATTAGTTGTATACTACACAAACCGACTTTCATTTCAATTGCACGCCGCGTTAGACGCATCAAATCATTTTCACTATAATAACAGTTGTATGTCGTTGTGGACAAATAGAGCGGCGCTTTTAATCACTGTCCACTAATATTTGTGAAGCAATCAACATGTATAAATTGCATTGGCCGGTTGACTCGCGCCGGCGCTCACAAAGCAACGAGCCAGCGGGACGCCCCGCCCAATTATACCCAAACTGATTCTATTTGTATGGTAATACACTCATTACTAAAGACAAAAAGGAGGGTTAGAATTGGGATCTTTTGAATTTATCACCCGAAAGAAAAAGTCGGGAAAGGGTTAATGAAATAGTTGAAATTCGAATTGCGTCGGCCAGTCGGTAAATGTATGTCTGCTTGAGTTAAATGTTGGTTTCAGACCTCCCTCAGCGTAGATGTTTGTCGAGTTAAGGACTCAGTTACAATTACTATTTGGATGTCGAAATAAGCTTAACTAAACTTAACGCGTTCTGTCAAAAACAGCTGAGCGCCTTTTCCATATTTGTCCCGCTTTCTCCGTATAAGTATAATGGCTTAAAATTGTGATCAGCTAATGGATATTTTGTCAAAAACAAAATGCTAATTAATCATCCTATCGATTTAGTTTTATTTGACCTGTTTTTATAATACCCACTTATTCATTTAAATTGTTCATTATCAGCAATTTAAATAAGCGGATATCTAAAGACATGTTTTCTAGTCAGACCTCAAATGCTAGTTATTCAAACAAGGCACGCTTCAATAAGCAAAGCGTTACATAACACAAGCTTTGTATAAAAGAAAGAATGGAAAAACATTTATTATGTCCAACCAAACTATCCTACTTTATATAAATGCAAAAGATTGTTTGTTTAGATGTTTGACGTGTTAATATTTGATGGCTGAACAGAGTAATGCGAAATATTGAACGTGGATATTTGATGGCTGAACAGATTTGAAATGTCATTTGCGTGATCAATCGCGAAGTTATAGACTGTGAAAGTAAATACGAATTTGATGAATCAAAGATTTGCGAATATATACTTCGCATAAGTATATCTAATACCAATATGACACGTAGATGAACAGGTATACCCACATTAAGCTCGCGTGGCACATAATATTGTTGATTTATTTAAGCCATTTAAATAAAATAGCACCTTTTTTTTTATTGTCGAGGTGGAAACTTTCAAAAAATATGTGGGATTTTTCCCGCATTAAAACCCCCCGGTGGCTCAGGGGAGACTCCGAGTACTCTGATCGATCGCACCGATCCGCCCCCCCCACACATTGCCGGGACAAATCCCCGGGGCAGCTGTGTCGCCCCTGGATACCTCGCTGTGCAAGGCGGCGCGAGCCACATCGCATTGCCACCTTCCCGGGCCAGCGGCTTGGTGGTCAAAGATCCCACCCCGACCACCGCCAGCTGGCCCTCCAGGCCCTTTTTAGTCGCCTCTTACGACAGTCAGGGGATACCATAGCCATATTCTTAGACCCTGGCTATTGGGTGGGAATAAACCAGCACCTAACCTAACCACACGGATGAAGTCACGAACACAAACTATACCATTATATACAAGGCTGTATTCGTCTAGTCACCACTTAAATTTAACTCATGTACCGAGTACAAAAGAGCCGATTTTTTTACCACCAACTACCGTTGTTTGTTCGGCGGGGTATTGTTATTCGGTACCTCATTGAATCAATAAGTAGATTAGTAGCTTGTCGTACTTTGAAAGCGATATGCCGATGGTTAGATTAATGTTAGAGGTGCGTAAAGTTTGGAAACCTTGGGAACACAATGGGTTTTCCACTAATCAATTTTCAAAGCAATTCAGAAATCTATTTGTATTTCGAAATCATTTGACTTTTTTGTTGATAGCGCGCTTGGTTAGATTTTTATACAATTTAACGCAAATGAAGTTTCTTTATTGATTTATTTTATTAATTTAATCATATAATATACAAGGAACTAATTTTAAAGAGGTGAAACGGGTAGGAGACCTTTTATATTCTCAGAGAAAATGTATTACAATTCAACATGGCAATTTATTATTAGTGGCACGGGTAGGAAGCCTTTTCTCTCAGAGAATATGTATTGCAATTCAACATGGCAATTTATTACTAGTGGCATGGGTAGGAAGCGTTTTCTCTCAGAGAATAAGTATTACAATTCAACATGGCAATTTATTATTAATAAATGGGGATATAGGTTTGAGTCATAATTTCTATTGTTATTTTTAATCTACACATATAAATAAAATTGAAATGTCTGTTTGTAATTCCAAAATAACAGCTTTTCACTAAACGCATATGAAATTATATACGGTACTGACCCAGAAATTCAAATTTCCAAAAAAAATATCTGTCTGTCTATTTGATCCGGGTAATCTTTGAAACGGCTGGACCGATTTTAACAGGGCTTTCACTGGTAGATAGCTAATGTTAGAAGGAGTAAACTAAGTAACACGTTTGTTTAAAAAAAATATTTAGGGTTTTGCGCTAATGAAATTAAATCTATGCGGGTACAGCTAGTATAAATGTAAAGAGAAACGACCTCGAGCCTCAATTGCTGGCAGATTCGATCGATATAATTTAAGGTATCTAAATCTTCAGTAAATAGTATGGTCTAGTTTTCAACAAAATGCTCATAGTCCGCCGCGCGACTACTTTTAACATTATTTAGTTCGACTAACTGTGGGATTTGTATTTGAATATAAGGCCTCTGTTCCTATGCATTATTTTGTGTATTCGACTCATTGTAAGCGCCATATTACGTCAAAAATAAGATTGATCAGTGAACTAGAGAATGAATTTGTCACAATTGAGAAACTATCTTGAAATTAAAAATTTAGCGTTCAGAAGAAATAAGATCTACTTCTTCTGAAATAATATGTATAAATAATAAATCGAAGGTCGGATAGCAGTCGCTTCACATCAAAATCAGGTGATCAGCGACATCGTGGATGGTGGATGGTGAACGTCGTTTTTTTTTTGCTGTTAGCTTCTGGCTATCAGCAAACATTTTTAATAAGCCATAAACAGCATTTTAATATACGGAACCTTGGGGTCTGAAATTTCACGGTCGCCAGACGGGCGTTTCGGCTTCGCAAGTCACCGTCGCTCAATCAAAGCTGCGTCCGCGCCGCTCTTTGTTTCAAAGACACCGCCGCTGCGCTGGCGCCGAGCCGTGGACGATGGGGATGGCTCGAGGCACAAATGCTATAACGATGCGTGAATTTGTTCAGATGTCTATTAAATGGAAAATTTGATGGATCTTTGAATGGAAATTTATATTAATATTAAAAATTTGTGAGAAGACAATGATGTTGCCGCTCATCTAACTAGATATTTTAATGATATTCTACCATATTTGGTTTCGGCCTTTCAAGGTACATTATTTTGTAAGGATTATTAATTAAAATATTTTATTGTGTTTGAAAGTATATTTATTACACATTCCTTTTTTTCCTAGACTAAAGATTGAAATTAAAACCAACCTTGATGTTGAAATATAAATGAATAATAAAAAAGACCACATCTTCAACTGAAGAAACTACATAGCAATTTACCTAATCATACAAAAGATATCCTCATTAACAAACAAAAACTAACAACTATAAATTGCAATATCGCCATAATACTTACTCTCTATCAATAAACGCAATTACAGCTCATTAAAACGAATCGATCGCACGAAGAAATCGCAGCGACGACTAAAAAGTCGTCGAGGTAAAACGGTCCGGGGGCGTAGGCCCCGCCTTCGGAGGCGTAGGGAGGGAACGCTGCGTTCGGAGGAAAGAGGACCAGTCGCACTCACTAGTCTCGCTACCGCGGTCTCGACGCGCGCTGTGTGCGATTGCAATTTCGCACAACCCGCCGGTGCAAATATTAACGGATTAAAAAAACGTTACACAAATAGTGACACTCGTCAACTCGTGCAAAAAAACATTAATGATATATGATAGCACTTGTGTTTGTGACTGTACTTTTAAGGTGCTTTGACAACCGGCCAATCAACTCTCAAAAAAGAAAATTAAATAGCAATATAGATTAATGTTACTGAGACCCGCTAATAAATAGCCTGGACGTACTTGAAGCTAATTGTGACACTAATTGTGCAAGTGACAATATTTGAAATGAGGCCCGTACTTAATTCCAATTTTGCACATTCATCAAAGTGACTTTAAAATGTCAAGTGAGATCGAAGTTTCACGTTCAGTTCGATTTGACAGTCCCTATTTTGAAAATGGACTTGACAACTCGCCGTGGGGATTTGGACGGAGCCGTTGGGGATGTTGCGTTGAATGGATCGGAGCAGGTGTGCCGACTAGTGAACGGAACGGAGGGCGGGTGTGACGTAACGGGAGTGACCGCGGAAGTTACATCGAGGAAAACCAACTCGTTTAGTATCAGGAACTTGGTGGGAGCGGAGGATTCCCGGTCTGCCGACGGGAATACGAATGTTAACACTAATGATGGTAAGTGTATTTCTCTACATTTATATCATGATAGTAGTTTATATATGAAAGTAACTTAATAAAATCTTGCGTTGATTGTCATATCAGATTATAGTATTTCTTACTAGTTTGGTTAGATATTTCTCAACGAGTTAATTAAATACAATCAACCGCTTCAAATGTTTCAATGAGTAAATTAATGAACTTGTTGCAATAAGGTAACATTTATTTATATGTGACAATTTGCTCCATGGGGCCATTATTATTTGCAACTGAGTTAATTTGATTCCGTGTTCAATCATTGATTTAATTAGATTTCATAATTTATAGGCAATCATTAACTCAACATCCAAACCTGATCCCTATTTATAAAGTCTTTAATTAAATTGCATGAATAAAATATAAACATTAAAATAATTATTCAAAATCAAGACAGACTGATTGATTGACAGTTAATCATACGACTTTTATTTTTAACATTTGCATTTATTTAATTTTATTAATTGCTTAAATAGTGTTCAAGGAAAATAAATCATCATTAAACTGGATCCTAATTTGAATCATTTGTAGTAAAATTATAATTAAATAAATTGTAAAATTTATTTTATTTCGGACAAAATCATAAATAGTTGCCTGATTGGAGATGACATCATATTGTGTGCTTGTTGTGTTTATTTTACCGTGTTTTTATTGCGAGTTCACTTAAAACATAAATGCACAAAGTTGGCGGCAATTAAAATAATTTGTTTCACTATTGTGCAACACTGAGGCACGTTAGTGTTGCACGATAACTCAGTTTTATTATCTGTGCAAATGTTGGACGCCGATACTGATTGGAAGATGTGGGTAAACTAATATTGGTATTTACAATATTGTAAATGCAAGTAATTTGGTATCGATGCAATGTTTTTCCTCTTTGAGAAATTAAAAAAAAGTTACCGCGGTAAATGGTGTTTGATCAAAAGATATAATAAGATGACTGTAACGCCCATGGCTATTGATGTGACATTGTATAAATAATGAGGAACTTAATTAATAATATATTATTTTTGTGATTAATCATTTTAATGATTACATATTTTATGACGAAATGATTAAAAGTTGTCCTAATTTGTCAATTGATTATGGAATGTATTGAAATCTAATTAATGATTATCAGTCCAATATCTTAATTAGTTATTGGTTAAACATATTTATGATACGTTTAAAACTTTCGAAAGTACGAAGATTAATGAACTGTAAAATATAATTACATACACAATAGCACAAAATTTACAAACCCGTTCGAAAAAAATCTTCATCTTTCTAAGTAATAATAATAATAATAATAATATAACTTCTTGCCATTCCAGAAGGGTCTCCGAAGGGGTAGTTAATCAGCCAATTATCCTTTTTTCTATAATATTATCCTTTAATATATAAAGCTGAAGAGTTTGTTAGAAAGCCCATTTATCGCGGAAGGCTATAGGCTATTATATATCATCACGCAATGTAAATTTAGTCACTGGTTAACCTTAGCGGAAGCCTAAAGTAGATTTTCCACCCGGACAAAGTGCCAGATAGACACTAGTTAGTTCAAAAAGATATATCGCACCCTCAGAACGGGGGTTTAATTCAAAAATATATTTTTTTTTATATCTTAATCAAAGATCGGCAAGTTAGAATTTATAATATAGACAGTAATTATTTTACCTGTGTTGAATACATACAATGTACTTTATAGTGTAATTTAGGTTGTGCTCTGTTGATAGTTGTTAAAAATTATTCATTTAACATTTTGAGGTCTGCATAATAATATAACTACATAATGATTTTAGCAAGTTTTTGAATTGAGTTCCCATCGTTCTGAGGGTGCGATGTATAGATAAATATTTTGGTAAATCTCTATGTATGTTTTTTTCTGACGTGACCTCGAAGTTATAAAATGATAGAAACATTTACAATGACTATTATTTATCTGTGGTAGGCAACTACATCCCTACTCGGTACCAGGCGCGCAGTGACGTCACGATACACGATCCCTAACCAGCCGCTTCCTGGAGTAAATTGAATATCACCCCTTACAGTTTACACAACCACACATACACAGGTGAACATTGATAAAACAATGCGCTCGTTTGCAATTCCTGTGTGTTACCCGTGTTATATTGTTAAAGCTTACTTTTTGAATACAAATTACAGGTGCCATCACGAGTAATGAGCGCTGAACTTCAATGCCAAATAGTCATTTTATGGGTCTCGTTGATGTCTAGATGATGATGATGATCTGTATGCGCGATGCGAATCAATAGATGGACAGTTACCTCTACTATTTTCGCTGAGCGCTCATAACTAAAGACGACACCTGTGCCCCAAGTTTAGGTATTACCACGGTAAAACGAGCTTGTCTTTGAGTTTTGCGTTTTTTTTTTGTATGGAGACGTAAAACTTCCTACACTCGCCGTAAATGCAGATTTATATGCGACTAGCGGGCGGTTTCACCCGCGTAGTTCCCGTTCCCGGGGGAGTATGGGGATAAAATAAAGCCTATGTTACACGCTGGTGATGTAGCTATCCAATGGTGAAAGAGTTTTTGAAATCGGTCGGTTTTTGAGCCTATTCATTACAACCAAACAAACAAAGTTTTCCTCTTTATAATATTAGTGTAGATCAAAAAAGTGCCATCAGTGGTCCGATAGATGTCACTGTTCCGATGCGATATAAATCGCAGCGTTTACGTAAACACGATGACTTGTTACTAAAAAACTCGCTCTAGGACTTCGCTAGGGCTTGAAATTCAATACACAGAGACCTTAACCTGGGCAGAATCGCTACATCAGAAACTCATGGTAGACGAGCATCAAAAAGTCTCATTAAGGCCACTTTGTATGCTTGATCGATTCAAGTTCTATCACTGATACTCCTTTATACGGCTGTTAAAAAGCAATCACCTGTTCAAATGTGTATTTTGAACCATTTGTCAAGTCTTATAAAGCCGATATACACCCGGACATCAGTTTGAAGGTATAAAAATAACGAGCGTCACATAAAACTGATGCGCTTATCTTCAATATCGAGGCTCTATACCGCCCACCCGCAGATGTATTGTGAGATGTTTAGAAGTTATATAACCTTTTACACATAAAGTGTTGTTGTTTATGAGAATTACTATTATAAAGGAGAGTTTTGTAGTTTTATAGACATTTCTTAACGCCTACTGTAAATTATGTTAAAGATTTTTTTCTGATAGAGATGATGTGTATGCGGAGCTTGTGGCACAGTTGCTGTTGCGCTTATCATTCGATCAGAGAAGTTAAGCAACCCTAACCCTAGCCAGTACTTGGATGAGTGGCCGTCCGAGTTCCCTCCGAGCCTCGAAGAGCACGATAAGCCGTCGGTACCGTTTGCCAATTTAAACATCTTTGGCAATCCTTACAGGTCCGTCGGAGGCTTGGGAGAGTCTGACAACTGGTTTAACCCAGATTACCAATTATGACGATGGAGTAAATTAGGCTATTTATAAATATAAATAGTTGATCAGCAATGTTTTCGTTTAATGAGCAAAGCCACACGGCTAGGAATAATACTATATAATTCAATTTAAAACCAAAATACCCATTTTGGGTTATTGATTCCGGCTTGATATAATTATATTTCCTCATTTAGTACCTAATATGTCACATTTGATTTTAATACAATAGAGCTTAAAATAATCATTGGCTTATGATTTTTACATAAAAACCATTAGCATTGTGATGATATTAGATTTTTTATGTATGACACAGAAAATATTTACCAGGAAAGGAAAAATTCGAAGCATGACATCTGATTGCGAGTAGCTTAGTTGGCAGAGCATCAAGGTTTGCAGGGGTCGTGGGTTCGCGTCCCTCCTCGTGTTCGTACTTTTCCTAACCATTTTTTAGGATTCCAGGATAGTTACCAGCGCAATATTTGGACTACTAAATAGTAATGCATGTGTAGTATAGTTGGTTCTGTGTGATAATGTCTTCTTCTTCTCAGTCGGAGACTCTTGCCAGAGTGGTCGCGGTTATATTAAGTCTATATTATTGTCCAGGGGCGGCGTCACAGCTGCCCCGGGGATGTGCCCCGGCAAAGTGTGGGGGGACACCGGTGCGTTCTATCTGAGTACCCGGAGTCCCCCCTGAGCACTGAGGATGGCTACCTGCCTCTCCCAGGGCTGTCGTAGACCTTTTGAACTTTTCCCCACGTCTTCAAAAAAAAAAAAAAAGGATCTATACTATTGAGTGGTAGCTCTAGCAAAACACTTTTTGAGCTCTGACCAACTAGTCGGGGACCGTTCACGTGGTCTCTTACCATTCACTTTGCCCTGCACTATCACACTTTCCATTGAGTCTTCTTTGCGGGTAACGTGTCTAAAGCACTTTAGGATTTGCATCTGAGGAGTCGACTACAATTTTTCTTTAATTTCGAGTTCTCCCAGAATTGATACGTTGGTGCGGTGAGCACCTTATTACTATTCATTCATGCATATGCTCACGCCGAAGGGGTAGGCAGAGGTGTTGTAATCATGGCACCCACTTTTCTCCGAAGATGATTAAGTGTCAACGTGACAGATGGTGAGTCTATCGCCGTCGTAGACACTTTATATACGTCATTGAATTACTTCTCAGAAATATGCAGGTTTCCTCACGATGTTTTCCTTCACCGTAAAGCAAGTGGTGTGAAATCACTGTACATAAGTTTTTTAGAAAAACTCATTGGTACAGGCCCCACTGGGATTCGAACTTGCGTCGCTTGCGTAGCAGGCGACTGCTCAAACCTCAAGGCCACCACGGCTCTTATAAATATCATTTAATAGATACATATGAATTGACTCGATTAACATTAAACGTATATAATTAATTTTTATAATATTATATGAAATTCAATTCAGTTACATCATATTGTGGTGGCGAATATTACATATTGTTTGTGGATTTTCCTATTATTTAAGTATGGAAATAGTTCTATGGTTCCAAAACAACCATATCCGGATATTAAATTATAATAAACATTTCCCTAAAAGTATATTGTTATGTATGTCATTGTGTTTATTTTCCTGTTCGATAAAAGATAAATCCAGGATACATGAATTTATTAAAAATATTATTACATCTATTATAAAATTTACGAAACTCGACTCCTATGGCCGCTAGCAATTGCAAAAGCGAATTGCGCTTCATAGTTAATACGGAAGACAGGTGGTTTGTTCAATAATAAATTAACGGTCAATTCTTCGTTAAAACCATTTGTGTTCTGTTCTCTGTCGCGATTAACGATACTTACTATTTATTTTGTATTCTTTAAATTGTATAATATTTTTGAAAAGAGTAATTACTGAGTTTCTTGCCAGGTTCTTCTCAGTAAAAGCAACCTTCCGAACCTGGCGGTAGCATGTATAATCCTGTATAATTATGTCATTCTGACGAATTGAAAGTACTTTGTAAAAAGTCTAAACGAATAAAGATACTTTTGACTTTGACTTTTAAATATTATAATGTAATTATTATAAAGTATTGTGTCGAATTACATTTTATTATTTAAAAACTGCTTATAATTAAAATGAATATTATTAATAGAATAATAAAAAACGAGCCGTGGTGGCCTCGGGGTTAGAGCAGACGCCTGCTACGCAAGCGACGCAAGTTCGAATCCCAGCGGGGCCTGTACCAATGAGTTTTTCTAAAAAACTTATGTACAGTGATTTCACACCACTTGCTTTACGGTGAAGGAAAACATCATGAGGAAACCTGCATATTTCTGAGAAGTAATTCAAAGCCGTATGTATAGTGCCTGAGACGGCGATAGACTCACCATCTGTCACGTTGGCACTTAATCAAAATCGGTGAAATGTGGGTGTTGTGATAACAACACCTCGGCCTACCCCTTCGGGGAATACAGGCGTGAGCATATGTATGTTTTTATGTATATTCTGACTTTAGATTTTCTTATATTATATCTAAGGTAAATATTTAAGATATGTGTAAAAAAAATATCTACTTATTGTGTTGAATGTACACAGATAAATAAAATTTAAGTAAAGTTAAAATTCTGTAATTCCAAAATAACACTTTTCAATAAATGCATATGAAATTATAAACGCTACGGAATTAAAAATCCAATTTTTCAAAAAAAATATCTGTCTGTCTGTTTCTTCCGGGTAATTTCTGAAACGGTTAAAAAAACATTCAGAATTTCGCAGGAATTACATTTAATCTACGCGGGTAAAACCGCAGGGCGCAGCTAGTTGAAAATATAATAAGCAAATTTAAAAATTATATTTACCGCCATACCATTTCATTTAAAAAAGTATGGTAAAGAAATGAAACACGAAAGAAACTTATTAAAACTACCTTATTAAGTAAAGATTAATGTCTATTTCATAACGCGAGTATTACTTGAAATGCGATGCGATATAATTACTTACTTATTTTCTGGTTGTAATTAAGTTTTTGCCCTATTCTTATCACTACAATAGTTCATATTACCAAGCGCAATAATACAATGGAAATTAAACTTTATGCCTATATGAATAGGGTTTAAAGAAGCAAATTTGACACCCTTCGTGGGTTGCCTTAGATAATTGCGATGCTAAACTGTGAAAGCTCATTTTATGCTATAATATTAAGTATGAAGGTAATATTATGGGTGTATAATAATTACACTTAATATTCAGTTTTTGCATAACAGAATAGTTTTTTTTTTCAAATACAATGTTTTTTCTAATGTAATTTCCATTGGGTGGGTAACAATTACCTATTATTTGTATATATTTTTATATGATTATGACGAAAAGCCGATCGTAATTTTATCGACAGTCAAGCGGGCTACTAATAAATTAAAAAATTTAATAATATGAAAAGCCTTGTTTATGATACTAGCTTGCGACCGCAGCGTCGTCTGCGTCTTAGTAAGATTTCACAAATACATTTTCAACCCCCACTAAACCCCTTTAGGAATGGAACTTCAGAAAATCCTTTCATATTGTATACTATCTCACCAAACACACACACTTCAAATTTCCTGTCTTTAGTTTGGTTTAAGCTGTGCGTCGTAACTATTCAGTCAGGACATCGATTTTATACGAGAATGTATAGAACATTTCCTTGTTATTATAATTATCATTATTAATCAGTATTAGTCCTGGCCACTCTTGCCCTTATCTTTTACACAATTAAGAAAAAAAAAACGCTTAAGGGTTAAAAAAAGGTTTAAGTACCTTAACTTTTTAAAGATTTAAAATCAAATCCGTCTAAGTAAATCACGGCCTACTTACCCCACTTACATTAACTTCACTTTGCCTTAACCCACAAGCGTCTAAGTCAGTAATTTATCGACTAGCCAACACATTCCCCAAATACCTTACATGCCAACAGAACTAAAAACGAAGACAATTCCCAAATCTTGCTCCTAAATAAAGTGCTGATAACTTTACAAATGACTTATATTTGTGGAATTTAAAGTACAGTGTTTATACAAGCAACATTAATCTCTAAGATTAATGTGTTAGGGTGCACAATGTATTGTTTGTTGAGGAGGCTTTGAAGGGTGACAGGGGGAATAAAAGGAGTCAAAAGTGAGAGTTATCACAGGAACCCATTTGGTCGCACGCGCGCCCTCACAGACGTCAAAAAGGAATAAATAAACATATGACCGTTTTGTATTGAGGCTCGTAAAAATAATGTCCTTTCTGATGGAAGCACTCCGCATGTTTAAGCCACAGATAACGAATGAAGAGGAATAGGATTTTTGGGACTACTTTACAGGAGTTTTGGAATTCGTAAGAGCATTATTAACATGTTGCTTTTTAATAGTGTCCCCATGTCAAACAAATGAAAATATCTAGAAAATATAAATATAATATTGGTATAATTTTCCTTTTGGTACCCAGGGGCGTGCATTGGATTTTCAGGTTAATTACATACATAGGTACATAGACGTTGTGGTATAGACACACAGCCAAACATAAGAACGCACGCACACACACTCGACACCAGAGTATTCCGTCATCACAAATGGTAAGCACTGCTTATCTGCTTACTATATGGAATGCACGCGCCTGTTGGTACCTTATATGTTGGTTACGAGTAAGGAATTATTACGCGATTGAATGTGAGGGTTTCAAAAATCTATTTCCATTGTGGTGATAATTCTTCTCCCAGATAGTCCTATCTTCCATACGCATAAATACAATAAAAATGTCTGTTTGTAATTCCCAATCAACAGTTTTCACTAAATAGGTTTGAACGTTTATTCCCATAAGAATTATAATATTCACTTACATGAGAACTTATGATAGCCACTTAATTAAAATATGTACATTTCAATGTATACAGGAACGCACCAGCTAATTATTGTAACCATAACGAAGTGTCTAATGGAAAAGATGGAATACAAAATGTATTATTATTAATTAGTTAGTTTATCCGATGCTAAATTCATTATAACGAGGTGAGTATACCAAACCGATACTGATAAATAATAATGCTAAATGCATTTGAAAGTATAAACGACACTAAATAAAAAACAATTTTTCAAAAAATTGTATGTCTATCTGTTTGTTTGTGCCAATCTCTGAAGCGGCTTGACCGATTTCAACCGGTCTTTCACTGGCGGATCGCATTAGAAAGAGTTACCTACTTGGCTTATAAGTTAGAAAAAAATATATCACTAAATAACATACTTTTACCTACGCGGATGGAAACGTAAGGCACGGCTAGTTTATGATATATAATCTTTTTAGTATTCACACGAGATATCCGTTCGATAACATTTTCCCGTATCGTAAACCATGGTAATGTGAGCTTACACTCGGGATGTAGCGACAACTGCCGTGATATATCTATAATGCACCAAAACCGCGGAAAACTTCCAACCGATGTGACTTGTTAATGACTTTATTACTGTGTCCATGGGCTTATATTCATGAGATATAAATACTGTAACCAAAAACATTGTATAATATATATTTTTTTAAAAGAGTAATTGTTGAGTTTCTTGCCGGGTTCTTCTCAACAAAAGCTACCTTCCGAACCCGGTGGTAACATTTATAATCTTGTATAATGTATTTTGTGTCCTTCTGACGATTTGAAAGTAATTTGTAAGAAGTCTAATCAAATAAAGATATTTTGAATTTTGAATTATTTGGATTATTTCCAAAACTATTCAAGGCATTGAAAATTCGAAAACAAAAATTGATAGGATTTTTTCTCATTATAATACAATAAAGTAAAAAATCGATCAGATAACGGCATTTGAGTTCTTCAACTTCACTAATGAATAGAAATTTAATATCGTGTGAATAAATAACTTCCCAACAATGATTGCAACAAATCGTTAAGTTCAATACAAGCGCAATAGTCACATACACCTGATACACCTAATTAGACGAATGTCTAATAAATAAACACGCAACAACAATGTTCACAAAGAACATAAAACGGGCCATGTGTTGCTCGGACGCCATTTTTGTAAAGTTGGGCGTCTTTGTCAGCGGGAGAGATATCTAATAATTTATTTGGTATTTGTCCGCGTGTCGGTAAAATTTCTCATACAAATTTTCAACCCCCGTTTCACCCCCCTAAGGGTGGAATTTTGAAAGTTCACCAAGAACAAAGCTTCCAGCCGTCAGGTCATTGAATTTTATATGTAATTTTAAAGATGCATACTCTCAAGCCTGTAATTCCTGAAGAGGTAGGCAGAAGTGTACTGTTAGTACACCCATGTTTCCTCACCATTGTCCTCATGGATATCTGATAAACTAAATCTTCCGACAAAGGGTTGTCAAAAGTAACACAGCACCAATTCTCTTCTAAGAAATTCAGTGCTAACGTCACGTGTCTAGGGATATTTGACCTAGATCAGCCAAAAGTATTGTTAAGGTACCTACCCAAGAAATTATAGTAAAATGATTAAATGTTAGGCCCTACAAGCGATGAAACTACAAGGCATTACTGTGGTATAGTGGGTAATGGCATACTTCGTTGTTAATTATTCCTGTCTGTGGTACATATAATTAATGTGTTTCAAAAATACATAATTAATTAGCCCAGTTACATAAAGCAACATTTAAATTTATTGTAATTATCAACTTTAATCCACAAGTAATGTAGTAATTTTAACCATCTATTATATTGAAGTAACTGATATCTATATTATAATGCAATGAATTTAGTTCTTGTGACATGATGAAACAGGTAAAATTGGCAAAATTATTGCTATTTAAAAGCGATAACTTGTTCCACATGATAATAGGGCTGCGAAATTTTTGTGCTAGAAATTAAGAAATAAATAGAAATAATATTTACAGAATTATGGAAAACGTTTAGGTACAAGGGTCTCAAATATATTTTTTTATAAATATTTATTATTGATCGTTATATAATATTTTTCTAAAACGAAATAAAATGTAGTCTGTGACTTTTTAATTATTAAATAGTATTGGTCGACAGCCCTACAACACCGACACTCGCTAGCACTCACACCCCACCCTGTTCCGGCAATTTGACAGACAAGATACGACATTAGCAGATAAGGAAAAATAAAATAAAACAAACAGCTCTGTGGGTAATTTGCTAGCTAATGGCGGGCCTTATCTAACTAATTAAAACGCGATTTGGCACAACTTGTACGTACCTTGAAGATTACACTGTATTGTCACTTTTCTGTGATCTTATCGCCGTGACTGACGTCCCTGCTAAGAATTATATGTAGTTAGAAGCTTATGTAGAGGAATTAAACATAAGTATAGAAAATAAACACTCTACACTCTGCAGGAAACGGTAGAAACGATTTTTCTTAAAAAAATTCTGACATTAACGCACAGCCCCATCTAGTCAGAAACTAAGGAGAGCTTTTAAGAGAGATCAAAATAAATATTAAATTATTTTGTGTCAGTTACACTATTTATAACTCAAGAACGCCTGAACCGATTTGTCTGAAAATTGGTAGGGAGTTAGCATAGAACCAGGAAAAGGACATAAGATATATTTATCGCGAAAAGTCTATACATAGGTACAGATAAATAAAAATGAAGTGTCTGTTTGTAATTTCAAATTAGCAGCTTTTCACTTAATGCATATGAAAGTATATAAGATACATACATATAAAAAGTAATTATTAACATTTTCCCTGTCTGTTTGTCTGTCTTTCTGTTTGTTCCGGGTAAACTCTGAAACGTCTGGACTGATTTCTACGGGACTTTCACTGGTAGTTGATGTTTCAAGGACTAATTTTGGATACTTTTGTAAGTTAGGGTTCCGCGTTAAAATCCACCATAAAATTAAGACTTAGTGGGTGAAACCGCGGGGCACAGCTAATTTTTTATAATAGTTTGTAAAGTTATTTAAAAAACATAATCGGGAAACCCAGTTTCATGGCAAGATCCAAAATGTTTACCGTAAGATGAGAATTGCACCCGCAAAACTTAAAACTAGCCAACAGACCAACTGCGCAAACAGATCAAAATTTTATCAGTGAACCACATCTTACGTACATTAATAGAATGTACAGTCGCGTTGTTTGTGACAGAAAACCTAATATTCTAGGCTTACTACTATCAAATTTGAGAATCCTAGACAACTGACAAGGTACAAAGGCAGGCTTTATGCCTTTGAAAAAAATATCTATCAACTCTTGACAGTCCATACAGAAAACAAAATGAAAAAGTTTGAACTAAAGAACATCATTTAAAGCCTAACAAAAAATATTTACGTACAACCCTTTTCTTCTATATAATACGACGCTACCTCAGGCCTATAATGAAATTCAATTTGAACTTCTGTTACTAAACGCATCACACAAAATTTCACCCCTTTTTATATCGTTACATCCCTATTAGAGCATGGGGCATCCCTAATCGACACTTATTTATGCATTAGATTTTTTTTATCGCTAGGCGGATAACATACCTAACATGACATGGTGTTATAATTAAATATCGATTAACTGAACTGAAAACTAAATTGAAATAGAACTTAAAACAGGAAAATCGACATGTTTCAACGTTGTCGATTGCGTATTTGGTGTGTATTATGATCCACCATCTTTGGAATTCAATCACAACCCAAATTCGAAAAAGTCTCAACACATTTAATGTCATGCGGAGAAAAGCTAAGACATTGCAAAATATTGTTAAGGCAAAACCTTTATTTGGGGCACAAGTCGAGAACACATTTCCGATAATATAAAAACCTAAATAATAATTGGAAATGTTATTCAAAGACGTATGTATAGTGTCTGAGACGGCGATAGACTCACCATCTGTCACGTTGGCACTTACTCAGTTTCGGTGAAAAGTGGTTGTTTTTATTACAACACCTCCGCCTACCTATGAGTTGTCATGCTCACTAAAATGCCTTTGCTTGTGGCGGCGTCAGGATGACGGGTCGCTCACTTCCCTCTATAATGGTTGAGGAGGGCGATGGCTGGCATTCTCGTCATACTTGTGAACAGGTGCTGCAGTGGGGGCTGATCATCTCAAGCTACACAATTATTCGTAGTACTTATTTTTAGTTTTAAATTTTTTTTTATATCGACTTTTGTGCACTGGAACTGTGTCCATGGGCTTATATATTTTTTTTATGATTTATATTGTATTACTGAAAGCTGTAAAATTATTTTTTTTAAATTGTAATTACTGAGTTTCTTACCAGGTTCTTCTCAGTAAAAGCAACCTTCCGAACCTGGCGGTAGCATGTATAATCCTATGTAATCGTCTTTTTCTGACGATTTGAAAGTACTTTGTAAAAAGTCTAATAGAATAAAGATGTTTTTGAATTTGAATTTGAATTGAATACCCCTTCGGTGAATACAGGCGTTATGCATATATATGTATGTAAATTTGAAAGTCATGTCTTAAAACTCCCCGTTATTATTAAAATTATCAATAATAATGAACATGTAATAAAACAATTTGTCGGTTCCATTAAAGCAAGCAGGACCCACCAGACACCAGTAAGAAGAAACAAATTCCAATAACTGAAATTCATCAACGTCGCTTCTCAAAACAAACTTAAGGCTGCGCGGATATTTTTTACAAGTGAGCCCTCAAAAGGCAATGTAGGTACAAAATAATTAGTTTAACATTAAGCCACACGCGGGTTTCGTTGGTAAATGGGTTTTTTCGCCGACCGAAATTACCCGAACCGGGAGCCAAACCGGCGAGTATTAAAACGACATTAGTCGGCTTACGTCTAACAGACGATTAGCGGGTCATTGAGGGATCGAATTATATTAAAATGGCTTATTATAGGGTTAAGGGCACGAGTAGAAAAGTTATACATATAAATAAAGACAAAAAGAGGCGTGATGGCCTTGAGGTTTGAGCAGTCGCCTGCTACGAAAGCGACGCAAGTTCGAATCCCAGCGGGGCCTGTACCAATGAGGTTTTCTAAAAAACTTATGTACAGTGAGATCACACCACGTGCTTTACGGTGAAGGAAAACATCGTGAGGAAACCTGCATATTCCAGAGAAGTAATTCAATGCCGTATGTAAAGTGTCTGAGACGGCGATGGACTCACCATCTGTCACGTTGGCACTTAATAATTTTCGGTGAAAAGTGGGTGTTGTGATTACAACATCTCTGCCTACCCCTTCGGGGAATACAGGCGTGAGCATATGTATGTATGTATGTATGTAAGGACAATTTTTCGTCCGAACGTTAGAAGATATTGTTTCCTTATTTGACAACTGACAGAACACATTTCCCATTTAATATTAATGTAGATAATTTGTAGGATAATAAAGGAGTACTGATAAAGATTAGAAATATTGGCGAAACAGAGACAAAGCATAAAGACTTTGTCTGAAAGAAACAGGACACCTTGATCGAATTAACCCCGCAAGGATGTTAAGTATAGATACTGTGTAAGTCACTTTCAATAATAAGACTACACCTAACCAAACTTACAACGGTATTTGAGCAGAATTCAAGGACAATAACAAATCCATACATATACAGACAGATAAATAAAATTAAAGCGTCTGTTTGTAATTCCAAAATTACACCTTTTGACTAAATGTATATAAAAGTATGGTACTGAAATAGAAAAACCAATTTTAAAGATTTTCTCTTTCTGTCTGTTTGTTCCGGCTAATCCCTGAAACAGCTAGACCGATTTTAACGGGACTTTCACTGGCTGATAGTTTATGTTATAATAAGCACAGCTAGTTAAATATAAAACTTAACAAATCAGTGTGTCTATTTTCGTTATTAGTATTATTTTCTTGAAATTTACTGGACAGAGCAAAACCTCGAGATTACTTACTCGTTTGCTGAAGTATAATTTTAACTATCTGCTAGCAACATAAGAATGTGCCAATTACACACAGCCTATCAAAAAAACCGATACGTTTTCGAATCGAGAAACCACACGAATAATCATATCGTAAATATTTGATCGAGAAAAATAACAGGCGTACGATAAATGAAGCAATCCAATTTGTGTACATACATTTATCTCTCGTGAACAATCGGACCACAAATATAAGAGTAGGTACATATTGTAATGACATCGTTATCGAATAATACATTCGTATTACCTAACATTATTCGATTAATGTTGTTCCAAAATTGGTCACTAATGTCTTTAGAATCGATTCGAGAACGTACTGAAAGCCGCTTGTAAATTATGACTTCATAATTGTAGTAATATGTGAGTAGATTGAGTCATTACCGAAACGCTTTTTCTTTGAGGTCATTTATTATTTTGTAAGCTATAAAAATACAGAACTAAGGGTTGAGATCGAACAGGTTTTCCTATCCCACTCGCCCCACAAATCAGCAACTTTTTAGTGTCAGGAGTTATGAGCGCTGACCTTAAAGCGCAGTAGTCATTTGATGACCCTGTCTGGGTATACGTCGCGACGTGACTTGCTTACGTCAAGCGTTCTCAATTTCAAATGAAGCACTAATATTAATAAGAGCCGTGGTGGCCTCGGGGTTATAGCAGTCGCCTGTTACGCAAGCGACGCAAGTTCGAATCCCAGCGGGGCCTGTACCAATGAGTTTTTTTAAAAAACACACAGTGATTTCACACCACGTGCTTTACGGTGAAGGAAAACATCGTGAGGAAACCTGCATATTTCTGAGATGTAATTCAAAGACGTATGTATAGTGCCTGAGACGGCGATAGACTCACCATCTGTCACGTTGGCACGTAATCAAATTCGGTGAAAAGTGGCTCCTCTGCCTACCCCTTCGGGCAATACAGGCGTGAGCTGTGAGTGATATGTATGTATGTACTAATATTAACGAGACTTTTTCAGGAGGAAACCAGCTATTTCACTTACGGCGAATTAATTCTGTCTAGAGTGAATTAATTAATCTATTTACCCAGACTATAGAGGCAGTATATTATAACCTGACAATTAATTTAGTTTAAAAAGTATTGTCGAATTGTAGAGTTTGAACTACAACGTTACAAAGGCTACAATATAAAATGTATTATTTTAAAGCCTTCATAAAGCAAAAGCCAAGTAGCTTTTTAGTTCGTAATCGAGAGCATTTTGCCTGTATTACCCCAAATTGGACGCATAAAATACTCCAATTTGGACCAAATTAGGTGTAACACGACAAAACTTTATGACTTAATCGACAGAGCGAAATAAAATGAAGCTATAGATGAAAATGAGGATATCTAGTTAGAAGAAAAATTTCGAAATTTGATTAAGCATAGACTCACGAGTACCTCGTGAGCTTATAAAATAATTTCATAGAAAACTCCCATCACAAACTAAATATATTATGCTGTCGATATAATACCACAATATTGCTACAATTACCCTACGACGCACATTATAAAGTTATTATTTACCGAAGCAATTAAACTTAAATTATATTTACATTACATTTCTCTGTGTACAAAAATCTTGATCTAAGTATCTCAGCATCCGGCGCGCGCGCAATAAAAAGTTTAAATCTAGCCGAGCCGTGGCAACCGCAAATGAGTGTTATTTCTTCCACCATTGCTCTTGATAATATTTGTCGTTTGTAATGTACAAATTATTAGCTTTTCCAACCTTTCACGTTATTGAGAGGCTCTAAACATTTTATTTTAACCTTAAAAAGGTTAACCTGACGATAAAATACTGCCTTGGTCACGAAAAGTCCTGGGTTTTTCCATCGGTATATTTCCCAGTAGCAAGCAGCCCGGAGGAATAGGACACGGTAAATGGCATTAGACTCGCCCTCTACAACATGATTGGCAAAATCTGGGTGTACCATAAGAAAACCTCTGCTTAGGCGTGAATATGTGTGAAAGATACAGAATGCTTACGTTTTGAGGGCGCTCACTTCCCTCGATGAAGGGCCGCCAAAAACAGAGCACAAAGATGATGTGAGTTTCAATAATTCATTCTGAGTTTGAAAGGTTTATTTATAGTCTCCAACTATTCCAGGTACTGTAGTAAAAGGCTGTGAGTGAAAGGGAGCTACTGTTTCTTTATGCTCCTCTTAAAACTTTAAATTCTAACTTATACTAAGTGCAGCTTGATGTTCCAATGCTCTATTCGGGTAACTATTAGTAATATATCCATTTTTTTAAAAGCATATTCTGAAATGCAATATTAATAACGTAAAATTCGATATAGAAATCTAGTCCATTAAAAAACTACATGATGACAAATGCTAATGGTAATTTTCACATAATATGCATGCGGTATTACAATGAACCGATGTTTTATAGCATTCGCTATAGTGTAACGAAATAACGTTATACAATAATGGAGGATAGTAAAAAATGTTGCGAATCTCTGAGTGGCTCGTGTCACCGCGCCTGCTCCACTTCAACTCAATGGACGACCATTCAAATTGCTCGCAAACCGCCATCTTTGTTTTTTACCTGGCGTTTTTCCGTCCGTTCAGTAATCGTTGATTAAACTCGAGTTCAATAAACTGCTTTCAGAACGTTTTCAATTTCCGATCATGTGCTACCATGAAAGTCTTAGGGAACACCATGGTAATATTACAAAAAACATTCACAAAAACTTTAATAAGCTCCTTTCGTCTCGCCCTAACCTCTCTTCGTTAACAAAATCTAATTTTCAGCACATCATTTGACCGCGAACCGTTACTTTACAAGAGATGGTTCGTTCGATCACGGCAATTAAGGAGACAAAGATGTTCATCAGAAACAATGCAGAACAGATTTGGATATAATGAATTTATGAGTTAATAGATTTCGATTAGTCTGCTAAATCCTGGGAGCGGAGCGGAAACAATGATCGGAACATAACCGTCGATTGCCGACATAATTTCATAGTCGATCCGTTAACAATATATCATCGAATACCTAGTAAAAAAGTGATTTGGTATTATTAGGCGGCGATGCGGCAGAGATAAGATTGGAGCGAATCGATTTAGCGTCGCTGCGTGAAGTTTGTTTAGCGGAACGGTAGCGGCGGCGGGGGGCAGCGTGCGCCCGCGTCGCCGCCGTCGTCACGCCCGCCCCTGACTCGCATTACAACCTCATACAAACCTCATTGAACCAGCTTTAGTGACGCTTTGACTTTGTGCTTTAACCAAACAACTAGATTGTTTTTCTTCTTTTTAAGGCAATCGTTGAACGCCTTACTGCCTACGATTTTAACGGTCCGACGAAATTACCCTGCACAGTAAAACTGTCGTTATTTACGTTGATAACGATCGGTAATGTAATTTAGAAAATGAAATTATCATGTTTGGTAGCTTAAGTGACGTTGGAGGGTTGCCAGTGGCAGCTATAAATTGAGGTTGTGTGTACGTAGCTTAATTTACACAGCGCGCGTTAGCCGTAATAAATAACAATTACTGATGTTTATCTGTGTAATCGTTTCTTCCTTCGCTGTGAATGTATTGTTCTAATTTACAATTGCATTTTTCAAAGTCTATATTCAATTGTTAATACAAAAACATCTTTATGGACATGATGCACTAGCCCTTAAATTTAGATGCCGATGATAACACAACATCCTGTTGTATATTATAATTATTACATGAGCGTTCGCTAATCATACGCGTGTATGTTATTACACAAATCATTTTATACTATTACCTCATTGTACAAAGTTTCCATTACTTTAATAACAAGAATGTCTAACAAAGTAATTTGCGCAATTTCAATTTGAAGTTTTGTGGCAAATAATCAAAAGACACCGTATTATTTCGAAATGTACATGTATTTTTTAAATTAAATCATGGGTTGGAATGATAATATTCTTAAAACACCTCATGATGACAGCGCTGACTTCCGGACCACACCATGAGAGCGAGTACTATGTTATTAGGTGTCCGGGACTTGCCGACACGTGGCCCTTCACAAATTATAAAGCATAACTTCCTTCTGGTAAAAAACAAACAAACACAAAGCTCTAATAGGTGGTAATAAGGACTGGAATCGTCAAAACTCGATATCAATTCGTAGGATAGGATTGAGTTCTACCTGCAATTCACGCCACAGACAGGAATAAAAAACGCAACAAAGCTACCGATGGCGCCTTATCATTAGCGACTTCCGAAAAGGAGCAGTTTTTTTTTCGTCTATCGGTCGCTCTCAAAAGACCAACAAACCGACAAATTGCACCAACAAACAATGCCAATACAAAAAACCTAGTTCGAAAATGAATTAGTAATTACAATAGAAAGGATTTACGTAAGCAAGTAATAGATTACTGAAACCTTTTGTTCGGGTTTTGCAGCACAATGACCTATAGGCATTAGCTCTAATGCTAAACTTCCTCTTGGATTAGGGAATATGGCAAGTTGTACAACAGCTTATAGGTATTGCAAAAGACACAAAAGATTTCCTCTTTGTTATTCAAAAATACACCCAAGTTAACAATCAGCATTATGAAACGAAAATCCTTATCGTCAATGTCGCCATTATCCTCGAGGAATTAGTCATTGTGTAATTCGTCAAAGGTCCTAAAATAAATTTATTAATGCGCACAAAGTGGTTGAGTTCGTGACTGGACCGCCGAAGCTGGGACATCCCATTCTTATCTTCATGTCAATCCACCTTTGTAAAATATTGATGCAGATAAGGGAATAAAAGCAATGAAGCATTTCCTGACTGATATTCTAAATTAGCTCGCCAATTTCATCTGTACAACACTAATGAAAAAATGTAACGCTACTGCCATTTTTTACCGGTAGCCAGACAAGAAACTAAATTGATTACCCACTTTGCACAATAAATCGAATATTGTAATTGCTTTCTATCTTCCCAGAAATTCAATTTGTCAATTAAGACATTAAAAATTGATCTTGTAGATGGAGCGGCTTCGATCGTGATCTTCCAAATCACGATCATTATTAATTGAATATTGCAAATAATCAATCGGCACCCGAGTGCAATTACATCTCGAGCATTCGATACTGTCGACCACGAATGGGATGTTATAATTGGCGCGTATTAATTTATTGGCATAATCGAATAGGGCTAATTTAAAATAGGTAGGGTGGGGAAATAAGTTTTAACAGGCGGAGTTGTGGAGAGTGTACTGTGCGGAGGCTTATTGGTCGGCGTGCCGCAGGGGCGGAGTTTAGGCCCCATGTTTTATTTGAATTATGGATGAGGCCTGCTGCGCTCGAAGCTTGAAACCAGTTGTGAGTGCCTCAGCCTCGCGCCCGCTCGCCTCTCCCCTTCTAATTAATTGATGTTTTCATTTAATTGCTTGTTCTGTAATTAGCCGGTAATATCTAAAATTGAGTGTTTAATCTTTATTATACATGGTGGTGTTGTTACAATAGACCGCTACAGTTCCACCGCCTGTAACCCGGTGAGTTGTGTGAATTGTTTAAATGTCCATATTCAAATGTTTGTTGTAAATTCTAAACCTGTTTTATTTATTGAAACTTTTATTGCTACTAGGTGTAATAGGATTTTGTTTCGTTGTTTTGATGCCAGTGTATGTTAGAACGTTATTCAAATGTTTTATAGTGTCAATTTATTACGTGTAGCCATAAAATGTTTCATAAATAAATCAGGTGTCATAAAAACCTGGAAACTAAGTGGAACAATAAATTTTTGAATTATATACTTACCAAGTCAGGCGGGGATTGAGCCGTGGCCATGATTTTAAGCCATATTTAGTGTTTTTATTATTGACGAAGTTTTCGCATGCCGTCGGCAAAATTTTAGCTTGGATATTTTCTTTCCTAGTAAAGTTTTCTCTAATACATTGATAGCAATAACTTACTAAGTTTAAACTTAAAATTATTATAAAATAAGAAATTAAAGAGTACCTTAATCATTAGTAACGAAAAGCACTTTATACTCAGTCCCCAATATTATCAAAATCATGTATCAAGCTTCGAACTTCTTCATATTTATATCTTAATTATGATACACACAAAAGCTTTGATTGTGTTACAAAACCAACAGGAGCAGGAATTTTATTGTTCCTGTGATGTTTGTCTTTAAATTCTCTAAGCTTACTTCTCTATCTAACTTTTTGTACCTTAAACGATGTTGGGCTTCCTTAGGAATGTTTCAAACATCTCTCAGAAGTTGTTAATGGTCAATAAATTTGATTCACTCTCAACAGTGTCGAAAATCACTTTTGAAGTTTTGATAAATTAATTACTAATTTCAGGTTTGCGTTTTTATTCTCATAATGTTATAAATGATATACCCATATATTATGCATATTGTAAGTTTTCAAGCTTTGTATCTACCTAATTTTTTCAGTCTATAGCAATGAATATAGCAAGCAGGTGAATGTGAATTGATGTAAACTTTTGATCACATATCTGCATAATAGACATCATATCATAAATTGTATTCCATCAAGACTTCCTGTGCATACAAGCCCTAACATAAATTGTAAATTCCTTTGTGTAGGTAATGCATGATTATAAGTATTAAGACGACCAAATAAGGGTTAACAAAAACAATATTATACCCATGTTTCAATCATGAAGAACAAACGACGCATTAAAGACGAGACACACAAACACGCAAAAAGTACAAACAGAAATATCCGAGCCATACCAAACGAGATAACCCTGAAATGAGGTCGTAACAAAAACTATACGGGCGAAATTAAAAGCAAAGACGAACAAGCAACTAACACTGGGCTGTGTGATAAGCTCGTTGACTTTTTGGGTCCGGCGTAATTTGTCGAAGGCGCCTAAGATAAAGGCGGCAATTTGGTCGAGGAGACCCCGAGCATGTCGCCGGAATGTCAGCCGGGGCTCCGCAGGGGTAGGGTTAACACGCAACATTTGAAATATAGACGTTTGTTCAATAATTGGGCACGATCGGTAGCATTGGTGTGACTAGCATATTTTTCATTAAAATTTAGCTTATACTATATTTGTAATGAATTTTATAATTCTCATTGAAATTATTTCTTTGTCATTAAATAATTTATGTACACTGTGATGAGATAGTCGATCTGTGCACGCTTAGGCCCAGACAAGTTACATTCTCTCTCGGTTTGAGCAGTCGCCTGCTACGCAAGCGACGCAAATTCGAATCCCAGCGGGGCCTGTACCAATGAGTTTTTCTAAAAAACTTATGTACAGTGATTTCACACCACGTGCTTTATGGTGAAGGTAAACATCGTGAGGAAACCTGCATATGTCTGAGAAGTAATTCAATGACGTATGTATAGTGTCTGAGGCGGCGATGGACTCACCATCTGTCTCACCCATATTTTATCTTCGGTGAAAAGTGGGTGTTGTTATTACAACACCTCTGCCTGCCCCTTCGGGGAATACAGGCGTGAGCATATGTACAAAATGTATGGAAATGACATAAATCAGGCACGTGACACATGGCACTCCAATAGATTTTGTATCGTGTCAACAAGCGAAGCGTGCGGATGATGTTACTTTGTCTACGAGCTAATTGACTTACGTTAACGCAAAGATTACAAGGATAACAAAGTTATCAAATTGTTAGATCTAAGACCTACATGACTTAAGGTCAATCACAAATCCAAAGAACGCAACTACAATGATTTTAAATCAATATGAAATGACACCACTAATAAAGAAAAAGTGACCGTTATAAATGAAGGTCCAGCATATTCAAAAATGGAGTAAACATCCGAATTCCAAGTGGACAAGCCTCGTACGGTGGTCGCGTGTGTGTCACCAATTATACATACCAAGTTATCGCATGCCAGTTATACCTACTTATCGCACGGCCGGCGACGGACGAACCTTTTAGCGTCTGACGACGGAAATAAATCTTCCAGTATCTATCCCGGCGACTCGAACCGACGCGACACTAATATTAATTTCTCTCGAATTAATATTATTGATAGGGGATTTTGCATGGTGTATTTGATTGTGTACAATTTTGAATTTGTTGGATTGGGTTTGGTTATCATCGCGGTTTCGGATTTGTATTTTTGCACTAATTTGCGGTGATTAACGGCAGTTAGTGGCTGTACTTGGAGAGAGCTGATTATGAGGAAAGATGGGAGTTGGGAAACGGGAAATGAAAAAGGGAGATGTGAGATGAAAGAGATTATAGATGACAGATGGGAGATGGTGAGATGTAGACTGTGAAGATGAGATGTTGACTGACCAGATAATGTTAATAATTTCATACTTATAAAGTTATCAGTTATAATACTATGTTAGCAACATAGAGAGAGAGAGAGACCAGGGAGAGTAAACAGGGAGATTGTCCATAAGCCTTCAAAAACCGTCAATATTTTCACATTTCTCTTTTTTGTTTAGTATTTCATCTTGTTTTCATAGTAATTTGATTGTTTATAATATGGTAGGCATGTTACGTGACACTAACATTGAAACTTTGCAAGAGGCCGCAGTGCTGCTATACATAAATATGCTCACGCCCGTATTCCCCGAAGGGGTAGGTTTAGCAATAATAACAACTCACTTTTCACCCAAGATGATTAAGTGCCAACATGATAGATGGCGAGTCTATCGCCGTCACAGGAACTATACATACGTCTTTGAATTACTTCTCAGACATATGCAAGTTTTTCTTTACGATATTCTCCTCTACTGTAAAGCAGGTGTGAAATCACTGCTCATAAGTTTTAGAAAAACTCATTGGTTCGCTGGGGTTCGAACTTGCGTCGCTTGCGTAATAGGCGACTACTTAAGCCCCACGGCTACCACGGCTCTTCTTAATTCATAAAGTGGCATTCACCGAACAGGTTCGCTAAACATTACCATTCAGAAGACACATTTCAATAAGAAATTATCAAATTAGCCCGATCTCATTGTAAAAACCAGCCGTGCGACCGCAAAAGATGGCTGGCATTGTTCACAGATTTTAAAAATCATCCATAATTAAATGGAATTTGTTTTTTGCGATGCCAAGCGTTGCCATGATATAAATTCCTGCATCGGTAAAACAGTATCCAGATTGAAAAAGGAACAATTTGCCACCCTGCTGGATGAAGCTCTTCAATATTGAAAAGGCAGTTGGAACATCACTGCGTATATAAAAACATTTGTGTTTGTCTGCGTTATATCACCTACCTTCTTCATGAATCCTATCATACTATCCTACCAATATTATAATGTTTGTAAGAATGAATGTATGGATTTATGTATGTTACTCTTTCGCGCAAAAACTTCTGAATGGATTATAATGAAACTTTACAATATGTAATATAGCTTTACAAAAAGGCTATGGTTTATATATAAAATTCTCGTGTCACAGTTTTCGTTGCCATACCCCTCCGAAACGGCTTGACCGATTTTGATGATTTTTTTTGTGCTTATCCGGTATCTATGAGAATCGGCCAACATCTATTTTTCATCCCCCTAAATGTTAGGGGCGGTCCACCCCAAAAAAATATATGGCAATACAACGTTTGCCGGGCACAGCTAGTAATTTATAAAGACATTGTGTGCATGTTAAGAATTTGCAGATGAGGACGAATTAGTAGGACATATTTTAAAATTGACAATCTACTAGTTCTAAGTCCACTGCTGGACATAGACTTATATATAAAGCTGTATAAGGCTCAAAAGAGTTTTCAAAACTTAATGTAGGTACTTGTTAGAATCAGATCTGTGCAGATAAATAATATTAACAGTTTTTCACTCTATACATATGAAAGTAAACATTAAAACACCATTATTTGTTTATTTTTCTGTTTGTCGATCTGTCTGTCTGTCTGTCTGTTTGTTGCGGCTAACCTCTGAAACGGCTGAGCCAATTTTAACGGGACTTTCATTGGCAGGTGGCTAATGTTTGAAGGAGTAACTTAGGCTGCTTTTATTTATAAAAAGTATTAAGGTTCCGCGAAATGAAGCGATAAACTAAATCTACGCGGGTACGCAGGGCACAGCTAGTATGAAATAAAATAGGGATAAATATCAATGCTTATTTTTCACTCATATCGTAAGTCCCAGCTTATTGTTCCTCTAAAATTGTATATTTTGCACATACGTCGTTTTTACCGCTGCGATATCAGATTGGCGACGTTTGCGCAAAAAGTGGTCGGGTGAAGGTGATTCCACGAAGAATCCAGGGTGTTTCAAGTCCCTCCAGAGAATAAAATATTGAAAATCGTTTGCTAGAAACCACAGTCGAGGAATTTTTTCTCACAATTTAATTGATAAGAAAGAATAAAAATAAAAAAATGTTTTATTGTCTGTACCGTATATAAAGTACATATGCTGTTCGAATCGTTTTGTATGTTTTAGTTTAACTCTTTGTAAATAGATGGCGTTAGTAGTAAAATAGATCGCGCCATTGAAGTTTGTATCGCATTACATAAATATGTCTACCATTGTACAGTTTTACTCTTCTTTGACATAACATTATAACAAATCTTTGGATGTGAACTCTAGTTTCATTTAGTTCCTACAATATTCGGAAGGCCACTTTGATCTCCCCAAACATATGCATTTAGTGAAAAGCTGTTATTTTGGAATAACAACCAGGCACTTAAATTTTTATTTTATTTTATATATTTTATATATATCTATATATATAAAAGAAAGTCGTGTTAGTTACACTATTAATAACTCAACAACGGTTGAACCGATTTGGCTGAAAATTGGTGGGGAGATAGCATAGAACCAGGAGAAGGACATAGGATACTATATACCGAACTATACATATTGATAAATAAAAATGAAGTGTCTGTTTGTAATTTCAAATTAACAAATTTTCACTTTATATAGATATATAGATGTATAGTTAATATTCACACATCACCATGAAGAAAAAAAAATGCTTATGCCAGTCAATCAATAATTATGTCTCTTACGGCATTGGGTTTCAAATGCATTTTGTATGTAAATTTTTCTCTCATTGCTTTAAAATATTATGATATGTACTTTCATTCATAAAATTAAAGTTACCTTTGAATTAATCATTCAACAAGTTACCTACTTACGAGACTTCAAATCAAAGTCACGCATACAAAGACTGGAATGCAATATTTGAAATTTCTATGTGTAAAGATAATTTGCGTGATATAAATGACTTAATCAAAAAATTATGACAGAGAAAACAAATGTTCCTTTTCCAACCAGATAGGTAAGTTTTATTGCCATTACGTGTAACTATTTTCTGCATGATTACACTTAACTTCTAAGTCGAGAAGTTTTAGAAATTTTAATTAAATAATTCAAACTAATCTGATGAACTATGAACTGCACGAGAGGTGGAGAGTTGAATTTAATTTAAGACGTAATAACAGTGTCTGAGACAGCAATGGACTTACTAGCTGTCACATCAAAAACAACACCTCTGCCTACCCCCTTGGAGAATTCTCCAGGGTAGAATGCTCGGATTAAAATATTGTAGTTTGTAACATTAAATTGTTGAATTGTATATCATACTAGCTGTGCCCGGCAAACGTTGTATTGCCATATATTTTTTTGGGGTTGACCACCCCTAACATTTAGGGGGATGAAAAATAGATATTGGCCGATTCTCATATATATCGGATAAGCACAAAAAAATTCATCAAAATCGGTCTAGCCGTTTCGGAGGAGTATGGCAACGAAAACTGTGACTCGAGAATTTTATATATTAGATTAATATTATGAACGCGTAAGTTCGTGAGTATAGATGTATGTCACTCTTTCATGCAAAAACAGATGAATGGATTTAAAATAAAAAAACACTAAGCCTATAAAAATAAATTTTCATTGTATTATACACGGGTGGAATCGCGTTACGACCTCTAGTTTGTTATAATACAATAATAACCAACTTCATTTATAATACTGGTAGAATATAATTAAGCGAAACGAAACGAGACAAAATCACATCTTGTTTTAAATAAATGTGCAAAGCACTTGATCCTGTAAAACTACTTAAATAGTAACTCTAATATCCAGACCCAATCAGGTTACATTTCCATCTCCATTAGTGAGACATTGCTTTAAGTAAGTAACACTCATATCGATGCAAAAGATATTCAAAGCATACCTGTTCGAGTTGTTCGCGTGATAAAAACATTATTCCAAGGGTGCGTTTCCACCAAGGATGATATAAGAGATGCGTTTGTTATACGCGCCGCCACGAGCTATGAGCGCACACCGATAATAGTGGGGCTAGCTGCGCTTGTATTTTTTTGTGTGTCATTACAATTCTTGGCCTGCGCTTGCGACGGATAAAATAATTGTGCATCAAGGATAAGTTTTGACACGATCAGACGCCGTCGTTTGACCTTGCGTCGTAGCGTAGCTTGAAATGTGTTGATACCTTTGCAGAGATCTCCGCCATCTTTGAAATTCAACCACACCCGGGTCAAAGATGGCGCATATATTTTGAGCGACAATGTTTGAACACTTATAAACCTGCACTTGAGCGAGTTGGTAGGTTTTCGCGCCGGGGCTGTGGTATCCAACGCCATTTTTGGATTTAAATATTATTTTTGAGGAGGAAAATGGGACAACGAGCCTCCAATGGTACCTTTAAAAATAATTATCAATTACAAAGAGCCATTGAAACCAATCTCGTAGTCCCATTTTCCCTCTCAAAATATAATTAAATCCAAGGGGGGGTGTTGGGACCGCGGTCCCAGTCTCAAAAGTGCCCCGACTACACCGAGCGAGACGCGATAAATAAAGCGATTTAAACACATCCCTCGCTTCGCTTTCTCGCACATCTCTGGTGGAAATGCACCCTAATAGAGTTCCTTGGTCAACATTAATAACAACTCGAGTCCAAACCTTTTAACATAATGGCGGACGCTTGACAGAGATATAAACACTAGCAATGATCATTACACACGGGGCAAAAAACAAAATGGCCGCCTAGAAAAAGCGGGAGATAGACACATCACAACAAATTACGTAAGATGGCATTTGCTACATATTGGATGTTGTTGTAAAAAGGTTTTGCATTCGATGGTTTAATTATAGCATCAGCTGATCGCTGTTCCGTTTTTGTTGGGGCCTGTGATGAATAATCTTGATTTCTTAGGAATTTACAACATGGCCGCAGGAAAAAGATACTATAGAGCTAGTAAAAACCGTAGAGGTCGAGGGCTTTGGCAGTCGCCTGCTATGCAAGCGACGCAGGTTCGAACATTGTGAGTATACCTACCTGCATATGTCTGAGAAGTAATTCAGACATATTTATAGTGAGTAAGGCGGCGATGGACTCACTCTGGAACTTAATCTTCATCGGTGAAAATTGGTTGTTATTATTGCAACACCTTTGCTTACCTCTTTGGGGATCCTCCTTGTGTCCCACAAGGGCGTGAGCACATCTACCAGAATTTTGTTCACCCATAGGGTGAGAGTATAAAGTTATAGAGGCATCCACTCTTTCTCTACGACTCCAAATCGAGTATCTACCTAGGCTTATCTGGTATATCTATACAAATAAATAAAATTAAATGCCTGTTTGTAATTCAAAATTAACAGCTTTTTATTTTACTAAATACATATGAATGTATATGCTATAAATTCATGAAAGAAAACATTTTTTCTATAATCCGGTATGTCTGATTACTCCGGCTAATGTCGGAAACCGCTGGACCGATTTTAGCGGGCCTTTCACTGGCAGATAGCAGCTGATATAAGGAGTAACTTAGGCAAGATTTAATTAGGAAAAATAAATCTTAGTAACATGGTTCTTATTGTTAATCCTAAACTAAACCGCGGGTACAGGTACTCAATAATAAAGCTGTTCATCAACGTATTAAGTTACCTTGTATCCGATAAAAAAAAATTGTGATCTCCGCTCCAGAGTCCATTAACATGTTCACAATGTTTGTTTAACTTAGTTTATTCGTAGTAGTTAGCGATCTTATCACAAGATGGCGTTGTATTGTTTTGCATCTCGATGGTGAGATTCTCTTTTAGTTGTGTATATAGTTCGGTGTCAAACGTCAATAGTGTGGTCTTCAAGTGGTCGACCAGGGAATAAATCAATATAGTTGTCGAATCATTAAATACCACGACTCCCCAAGTTACGGTGTTTCATTCAACCAACCAAGGTCTGCTCCGACTGATCCTGTCTTTAATATTATGCACTTATGCTAGATTGCATTTTTGCCACCATTTGGCTCGTGGTTGCAATTTTTTCGTCAGTTTGATCTCATGTTTATTTTGCTGTCTTCATTAGTGGCTTATTCCAATTCAATTAACTTAATCGTACTTAGTTGGCAATAATTATAGGCAAACTCAAAATATCGCCATATGCAAGTATACTTGGCATTAACATTTAAAAAAATAGAATATTATACTCTATCCGTCGGTCAATTAATATATAATTCTTAAAAATGTAACTACAATAACACGATTTAAAAAAAAACGTTTTCAATTTCACTTAAAAACGAATTGATACAACGCCCAAGCAATCACTGTTAACTTGAATAACACCCGCAGTGTTCACATAAATCTACCCTTCAACACAAAACGAGCCTACGAAGGTACTTTGTACCGCAACGCGGCTATGATTGCTGCCGCTTAATTAAATAAACCGTTTCCAACTAACTCACTTCGCCTCAACATACGCTGCAATCCGCTTGTTAATAACTACAAGGGCTATTTACACTCTGCGATCGTGCACGAATTTATGACTTTGCATACGCGATACGCCAAAAATGTATGTGCCTTTTGCGTATTTAGCATTGTGCGACAAAAGGGATGAGAGCACAACAGATTATCGAAAATCCTTTATCTATATATGTATAACTATACAGAAAAAAAATTAAGTGTGTTCGTAATCCCAAAAGCATGTCACTAAGTGCATGATTGCTGTATTTATCTCAAGCTCCGTTTGTATAAAAATATAAAAAAAAAATTTTTTGTTTATTTTTCTACGCGTATTGGATACACAAGATAACAATTCCAATTTCTATCGGTACCCAAAGTATAGGATTGTTAATGTTCAAACATCGTCACTTGACCTTGCATTGCAGCGTGGCTCAAGATGTGTTGATCCGCCATCTTTGGTATCCGACCATAATCTGCCTCCGAAAAAGTATCAAGAAAGGTCAAGCGATGACGTTTGAACGTATTAAAACTTATAGGTCCTTGGGTGGAGCACAGTAAACGCACATGAACAAAATTTGAAAACGATAAATGTGTCGAATCGAAATCGAGTCGTACTGTATAAAGCGAGCTTGTTAAATAATTTCTCATTCTACGACCTATTCGAATGATGTTATTAGTGTTACGTTCTTAGTAATATGTTGAAGAATGTGGAAAATAAATACAATTTCTCCGCATTGTGAGGCTTTTAATTAAACGTGCTTTTGTTCAGGCGCGGTCTGTTACTAATGGATCTCTACAACTATGTGCTAATACTGCCTTTGATTGCAAAGCATTCTTTTAAATAAACAATTTAAGAGAGTAATTTTATCAGTTATTATTTATAATTAGTTGAAGATTTATTAATTGCGAAATCCCTCACTTTTTTTTTGAAGGTAACTGGTAGAAATATCTACCTATTATTAATGTTTTATGGAATACGCCTTACACTTTAATATGTTTGTATTACTTCTCTTGACATGAAAGACCAATGCCATTTTATAATGATTATAATTACAAGTAATTTGGATTCCTTACATTCACTAACGAAATATCATGCCACTTACATTAGTCTTCAATAGGAAATCCGTTGAAAATCCCAGTCGATGGCACATTTACTAGCAAATATAGTTTTGGATCAATAATCCTTCAGTCCTTTTCTGGTTTCTCACACTACAATTTTGATTTAATATGATATTTCAAACCGAGGGTAGGCGACGCCCGTTACTTTTACTCTGATGTCGTGAGCATGAAAACTGGACGCAGAATGCTAATTGCTCATATGTTTGAAAGGTCAGCTCGCATGTCAGATAAATTTTGTCACAGTGTAAGTAAATACAGTCAATCAACTTTTCTCGTCACAGTGTAAATAGGATAATATATTGAATCATCAGATGAACCATTAAAAAAGCAATAATTAAATGTTTCATACTGGACTTCACAGTATCCACCAAAGGGTAGAGGTGTTACAACACCCACTTTTCACCGAAAATAATTAGGTGTCAGAATGATAGATGGTCAGTCGGGGTTAATAACATAAAAAAAACTGATAGATAAACTTAATAATAAACGTTACTCTACCCACGCATTCTAGGCGTGATTCCCTGAAACCAATAATAATTTAGTGTACACGAGCTTTTTAATGGCAGTTAGATCCATGATGCATCAGGCGATATCATGAGCAATACCTATAGCGCGGTGAAATGTTGAAAGTCGCGTGCTAAGTTCAAACGTGGTTAAAGCGGCCGCGTGGAGCGTAAGTAATGAACTTGCAGCGATTTTTATGAGCTGAGATCTGTGACCTGCTTGATGTCAATTTTTTAAAATTCTTCACCTTTTATACATACCTTTGGCTGTTTTTGAAATGCTCACCAAGTAACCCTCTGGACTAAAAAACTGGAAACATTAAATAGGTACCAAACTAAAATACAGTGCGTGTCAGTAATAACATCAGAAATCCACATTTTTGGAGGAACATTTGCTCTATCAAAGGTGAAGGTTGACACATTTCAAGTTTTAAAAAAGCAATGAATTTGTGTCGCTTTAAAATTAAGAAAAATATATGTGAAACACGTATCTCGTCGTAACGAGACACCCCTTACTGACGTTACGCTAAGGCCTCTTATTGTCTCGTAGATGCGTGCGTTTGAGTGAGTGTACTGCTTGTAGTAAACTTATATTTATACTGTGATTGATACTTCCCAATTCCCATATTACTTAGTCGTCAATGCGTCCACAATATCAGGCAAAGTGGGAAGCCACCTTTATCCGCCGTCGCTTATATTCCGAGCCAACCCACGGCTTGTTCAGTCGAACCAGCCGCGGAAACAGGCAATTTCCTCTACCATTATAATTGATTGGCGTAATTGCGAGCGGATTCTTTTAAGAACTCCAATCGGGGGTTATACATATACAAAGTTGAATAATTAATTAGAATGGCTACAGTATAATATTTGATGATTGATATTCAATTTTCCCAGCCGTGTGGGGCGGTCACGCGAAAGGAAAAAAATGTTCGGCGATCGCTTATTGAGATATCCAACCGTTTGGTAATTGCTTTGATTTATCTAAGAGTTGATAGGTTATTAAAGTAACAGTAGCTAAGTATTTGTAGAGCACGTTTTAGTTGAGTAATAACAGGGTTTTAACTGACATACATACATACATATGCTAGGCAGAGGTGTTGTAGAGGTTTGTTAGCGCAGTCGCCGGCTACACAAGCGACGCAAGTTTGAATCCCAGCGGGGCCTGTACCAATGAGTTTTTCTAAAAACTTAAGTATAGTGATTTCACACCACGTGCTTTACGGTGAAGGCAAACATCGTGAGGAAATCGTGTATTTGATGTGCAGTGGAATAGACGTTTGGCAGCACCATGCTAGCGCATGAGCTACGAGCGCTGACCTTGAATGTGCAATTGTCATTTTATAAACTGTTACTGCCTGCATGTCTGATCTTGAAAGAGTAGTCATTTTGTAAGTCCATCTTTCTGTACGACACGATGCGAATAAAATACATGCGAAGTTCTCCCACTAATTTAGCTGAGCGCTCATAACTCATGACGGCACGTATAATAATGCTTACAACGAGTTTACTTGATAAAGTTGTGTTGTAAGCGTTTACAGGCTGCAGTAGCCAATTATCAATGCTGGTTAGTTTACCAAAAAACGTTCGTAGATAATATATTAACACTTTAGGAGTCATTGTATCCAATTTGATATTATATCTATGGCACTATTCACAATGTTGCCATAGATATAAATCAGTATACTATACTCAACCAGTCCTAAGAACATGGCAACATTAATAAAAACAGCGAACTAGCTCAACCCGGTAGTACTGTTCTTGCAATAAGGAACCTCTGATATAATTAGTTGAAAATGATCTCGTAGGTATATCGTCATTACGAGAACAATGGATCACTACTTTGTGTGAGCAGTCATTAATTCTTTACAGCTGTTGACACGACTCTTGGAGCGTAAAGGTCTAATTATTTTGTGTTTACTTATCTAATTAAATATCAAAGCATGTTTCTCTATTGTTTTTTTTTATATGGCAACATACCAATTGCAGTTTTTTCTTCTTGTTTTATGTCATGGCAAGTATTCACCAAAGAATATTGCTAGTCGTATCTAAGGAATTTTAAAAATATATAAGTTTTCGTATTTTGAAATTATCTTATTTTTTAACCGTGTTAAAATCTGTTTATTGAAGAATAGCAATCCATCCATCCATACACACAGGTGTAAATTACTAATATTATATAAATAATTTTAAATTATGTTTCCTGTAGGCCTAGACAATGGAACATTCTCTCGCGCTAGCTAATAGTAACGATTAAAAATGTATGGTAATGACATAAATCAGTCACGTGACATATGTCATTCCCGTACATTTTGTAGTTATCATTTCTATTAGTGAAGCGTAAGGCTAATGTCACTTTGTCTACAGGCCCTGGTTTGTAAGAAAACTTTGCCGAAATAGTAAAAAAATAATGCATTACTGTATAGCACATATTATAAATATAATTCTGACTGCTTAAACAACAATAAATGCAGGTTTCCACACCATTTTCTAGTCTGTCTATGTTCTCGAGATCGGGTAACCCCGAGGCCAGCAAATTGCCGTGCAAGCCAATTAACTACCATTCAAATGTAATGCAACAAACATGTCGACAATTACAATAAAGGAAATAAAAGTAACTTAATTAACCGCAGTACGGCAACGCTGAGCCGACACGAAACATGTAATTAATTTGTCTAAGTAGTTGTTGCTAATTCTAATGTTGCCATGTCTGATTATGCCTAACGATACTGTGCTCTTTATTAAATACAATTTCATGATCAACATCACACGTGATCATCATCGCCCTAAGGCCTCTCGGCAGATGATTGTTGAAATTTCAATCTATCAGCCGCTTTCCACACTAACCTCTAGGTACTTTACAAGAACGCTGCAATGGTATACATTGTTGGGTCAAACCAATCTGGATCGGAGCCGTTATACTGTTCGTACTCCCATTCTAACCATATCGTCATTCACACAATCCATCGCTAATTAGGCCCTTAGGTTCCTTTTCCCTTGTATCAGAGATTATTATATTATTATTTTACTATTATACAGATTATACTATTATTTTCATAGCTGGGTGACAGTGACAAATATGTATACAAGTCAGTATCCATAATCAAGGTTTGTAAAAATGTCAAAAATGTCAGTTTGAGTCCCGTGGTAGCCTCGGGGTTAGAGCAGTCGCCTGCTACGCAAGCGACGCAAGTTCGAAAAAAAAAACCTATGTACAGTGATTTCACACCACGTGCTTTACGGTGAAGTAAAACATCGTGAAACCTGCATATTTCTGAGAAGTAATTCGAAGACGTATGTATAGTGCCCGAGACGGCGATAGACTCACCATCTGTCACGTTGGCACTTAATCATCTTCGGTGAAAAGTGGGTGTTGTGATAACAACACCTCTGCCTACTCCTTCGGGGAATACAGGCGTGAGCATATGTATGTAAAAATGTCAATCAACACTTTTTAGCCATGTAAGGTCATTTCGCAAATGATCTGTCATCTACACATACTTTACATTACAAAAACGTCCCCGAGTGGGTAGTGTTGCTTTTCACCGAATATGATTAAGTGCCAACGTGACAGGGGGTGAGGCTATCGCTGTCGCAGGCACTATACATACATGTTTTAATTACTTCTCAGACATGTGCAGGTCCCTCCCGATATTTTCCTTCACAGTGTCTCGTCGCCTCTACAGAGTCTCGAAGGAATATCTCAACAAAAGGCCTGAGTTCCACACCATTCCATTCAATATTTAATCCATCAAATGAGACGATAAATAAAAAGGGTTCCAAGATTCCATAAAACAACCCGATTAGGCCTTCACGTTGAAACGGTCAAAACAGTATCCTTGCTTCAATAATTTGCTGACTGACAAATCCTATCAGCAAAAAGTTATTTGTGGCATCTTTAATTTGTTTTATAGCCTTTATCGCGTACAGAATAAGGTACACAATTGGCTTGAAATATTCGCGCCACACAGAAATGAACCAGTTTATCGAAAACAGGGCCTGTCAAAGATTTTTTGTTTTGCAAGTAATCGCCTTAATGGTATATTGTTTTACAAAGTTGCATTCGCTTTTGCGCGCGATAATACATTTTTGCGAATGTCATACATTGCTAATATCAATAACATTTTCAGTACTTATTGTAGAAACATTTTTGTAAAGACTTACATACTTAACCTCTGCCAATAATGGCAGTGTATAAACACGTGTTTCTCCATCTCCATTGATATAAATTCTTAACTTCTACACATTATTTTCTTGCATATGGTCACGCCTGTTCCCCGAAAGAGAATTTCACCAGTTATGTTTAAGTCCCAATAGGAGGGAGTATAATGCCCGGCCGGGCACTGACCCAGACTTTGAGGTGTTACTGGGAAAATACAGACGCAAGAGGCAGCTCAACTCTTTTATTTCTCATCCATACATATGCTCACGACTGTATTCCCCGAAGGGGTAGGCAAAGGTGTTGTAATATCAACATCCACTTTTCACCGATTATGATTAATTGCCGACAGAGGGTGAGTCCATCGCCGTCTCAGGCACAATGCATACGTCTTTGTACTTCTCAGACATATGTATGTTTCCTCACGATGTTTTTCTTCACCACTTCTCTTCCTCTCTAACAAACCGACCTACTGACCTTCACCAATTGACTAGTGTTGCATCCATTCAGTACCAATATACGATCAGTTGAATGAGATCTGATATTTTATTACTTAATCATTTAATAATTAACATGAATAATTAGAGTCAGTTAATCAAGCTTGTTAAAATGATTAATCAAAAAGATACTAGTTAAATACTGTGTAGGTACAGTCTTAGAGAAAAGTTACGAAATTATAAAGTTTCAAGTTAATTTAAAACTATGGATAAATAATGAATAAAAAACAAACATTTATTTATTCATTACACCATAAAAATAATTTGGGAAATACTATTGGTGAAATAACGTATTTAATTAATTGAAGCGGTGTTGCTACACCCATTACATTAATTTATAAGAAAAAATAAGAGAACGAAATAAAGTTGAATATCTATTTTACTTTACTCAGACTGAATGCGCATTAGCAGAACTTTGATGTCGAATTCAAAAGGATATTGTAGAGAACCAATTTCTTCGTCTACTACCTATGATATATATTATATTGCATGTGCTGCTGTAAAATATATTTATCATACCCATTTTTTTTGTTCATAATCATACATCATCATCTCCCTGGCCTTATTTTCTATTGAGGTCGGCACTTGATTCAACCCGATGTGGCTGATCACTCGATCTTCATACGAAGAGACTGCCGTTTGACCTTCACAGCCTCTTTAACGAGGAAAATCTATGATCTGGGTTAAACCAGTTGTCAGACTATTTTAGGGCTCCGACCGATCTGTGACAATTGCCAAAAATCATAAATTGGCAACCGGGACCGACGGCTTAACGAGATCTCCGAGGCACGAAGGAAACTCGGGCGGTCACCCATCCAATTACTGGTTAGGGTTAGGGTTGATAACTTCGCTGATCGAATGATATGCGCAACCATGACCTCTGATTTACAATGATAGTTCAACTGTGCGACAGTGACAGATGTAAACACGTCATATACATCTCATCATCTCTTCTCACAATATGACTCTAGTTATCATGGCAATAATAATCCTACTGTAGGGCTAGACAAAGTAACATTCTCTGACGCTTGCGCTAATAGAAACGCTTCAAAATGTATGGAAATTACATAAATAAGTCACGTGATATTTGTTATTCCCATACATTTTGTATCGTTTCTATGAGTGTAGGGTAAGGATAATGTTAATTTGTCTACAGCGTTGTTCGCTATACTTTTAACTTTTTTAAATAATAGGTAAGGCTTTTGTGCATCATTATACTCGAGAACTGGTAACACAAGTGTTATGACTCATTAAGCTGCAAGTACTGGAGGTAAATAAGCTAACGCATTAAGCTGCAGTCAAGTAATAAAATGTATTATCAACAAAGCCTTGGTGGCCGTGGGGCTTGAGCAGTCGCCTGCTACGCAAGCGACGCAAGTTCGAATCCCAGCGGTCAGTACCATTGAGTAAAATCTGGATACAAGGATACACAAACAGATAGGCAGACGGACAGACGGACAGCGGAGTGGATATTGTTATAAAAGGTGCGTTTTTCTGTAAGGTTTCTCAACGACGAGCGTTGGTTTGAGTCATATGATATTGATACATAATACATAGAGGATAAGATTCGACGACGAGTGCGATGCTGAGAAACCTGAGTGAATAATGACGCTGATTATATTCAATATACTAAGTATGGTTCCTTGTCTAAGTTACAATTAAGTGTATTTCATCAACTTAAATTTCATACTGATTGCATTGTAAAACGGATACAAACACCTACTTACATTACTCAACTTTTGTGAGGTAAAGGCGATTAACTGACTATATTGACAGCTCCGATAACAGTAACAAGTCTGTAAATTGTATCCAGATTATAAACAACGATAATTTATTTAAATATAAATAATACTCAATGTTGTTTGGATTGATAATGTACTTGCAAATAATTTAATAACGCCATTTTATACTTTAATCTATATTAATCCTACTAATATAATAAATGTGAATGTATGTTTGTTTGTTACGCTTTCACGCGATAACTACTAAACCGATCATCATGAAACTTTGTACTCATGTTCTTGGAGATGTTAGAAGTAACATAGGATAGGTAATACAAAAAAAAAGTATTATTATGCGGGCGAAGCCGCGGGCGAGAGCTAGAAATGTTATAAAGATTATAAAGTTTTGTATTTTTGTATGTAACGAATAAACTATAAAACTACTGGACCGATTTTAAAACTACTCTAAGCTCTATCACTACATTATCAATGAAAAACTTAGGCTATGTTTTACCACAAGAACGGGAACTACACGGGTGACGTCAGCTAGTGATTTATAATTATAAGTCTTTAATAGCGTCAAAGAAATTAGAATCATTACACCTATTTCTTCAAATTTTATATTCTTTAGACATTGTTTAAGACAAATAAGGTGCTTTCATAATTTATTGCTCAAATTAACTAAGTTTTCATTTTTAATACCAGAATTTAATGCAATGTTTATATTAATTGCTAGTGACTGTACTATAAAGTCAGCTGACCGTAATGGTAGGCAGGAAATGCAATTGATTAGTGATAATTTTAATTGATACTATCTAATTACGCGTGCCTTAACTATCGATATTAAAACCTCTTTCGCTAATTATAATTACAGGCCTCTTATCTTGAATAGTAAATGTCTAGATTTTTAAACATTATTCAATAAAGATCACCGCAGTAAAATAAATAAATTGGATGCAAACGCGGATACCTCCTTGAATAGGCTATCGAATAATAGGGTTCGTTTGTACTAGAGATCTGTAAATATGATGTAGACGAAGATGTAAGAAAATTATTTATTCAGTTTGTGCCCTGTAGAACTCGACGTCGAGCGTCGGTATCAATCATAGGAAAATGATACACAATATATGGGCCATAAAATTCAATTTCGTATCTTTGGAACCGACTGAATTACAGAATAACACGGCTGTTATGGTAGTGAACCAAAAAAATATCAACGGTTTAAAGACTAGCTAGCTACTAATTAACTAAACTTAATTTCCCTAGCCTCCCTCAGCGCAGCGTCTCTATTGATTCTTAAGAAACACATTCCTTTGCTTTGCATCCTCGTACATCTCTGAATTCCATCTCAATTCGGTACCTTTTTTACGTGAGCACCGCAAGCCGAATCAACAGTGCTATTCTGTGAAATAAGTATACCTACTTATGGTTAACCTCTCTGTATGTATGAGTCTCCCGGATCCCACTTTCGAGAATCTTATAGAATAGCACTGCCTGTAATGCATTAGTGAGATTAGAGCCAGCCCGTCACTGGTCCGGCCACCCGGCGCCTGCGCCGATTCCGCGCTTATCACAGCTATCTCTATCTCATTCCCACAAGATTTATGCGCGTCATAAAAGTGACGACAATACTTAACTATGACTAAGGGCCTAGACGCACATTCTAGTCATAGCATAATGGGCTTGTACCTTTTTAATATCATACCAGCCAAAGACGAATTTGTAAACAGTATTTAAGTTGAAGTCACCATTTCCATACAAATTATTTTGTCTGTTTGGTCGTTTGAAAAAGCGTAATCCGAAGTAAAGCAAGGGCAGGTCACTAGCAAATAATATTTAATAAAAAATATTGTTATTTTAAAAAGGTTGCAAGTATGTTGTCCGGTCGAGTGAGGACTCGAGAGGTCGTGGCATGCGGCCTGGGGCTTTTCTCGCTCAGAGAATCAGCATTAGGTAATATCCAACCATCTTAGCGCAATCCAGAGTTATAGAGGGTTGAATGCTTCTAGTATAAGCAAAGTCAATAATTGGATAGATACTTATTTACCAACGTCTTTTTTCAGTGGCATTAAATGCTATGATCGTGATTCTAATTCATTTGCGCAAGTGAATCGCGCGGTCGGTTAACGCTAGAGGGCACAACAAGGTGATGTTTGACATGTAATGTCCCAACGCGAAGGTGCACTTAGTGAGGGCAAGCGATACCATAATTATAGGTGTGGAGGCGCGAAGGGCGATATTTGTTTGCAATTACACCCGCACGGGAAGGCTGTGTCCGTCGGTAATGTAGGGTTTCGCGAAAGTGAGGTTAAGAGCCCGCAGCTGCCGTACTGCGACTGACATATCCTAGCGCGTTCTACTGTTACAGGTCGTCACGAGTTTTGAGCGATCAGCTTAAATAGTGGGGAAAACTGCAAAATATTATTGTGCATTCCAAAGTCGGTTCTCAACTCCTGACGGCAGTTGTACTTTGAGTCCATTAATTCGTCTGAAGGAGGTCTATCACTGAAGAAATGACCCATCAGTTGCAAAAATTATTATTCTGTGTTTAGGGTGTGTAAAAATTCTTGATATTTTTCTAAAATTCCATGTAGCTATATTCCATTACATATTTAGTGTCATAGAATTTTGATCCCTACATACAAGGCGAGATGTTAAATTAAAGCTATTTACGAATTTTGTGTATTACCCAATTGTTTGCTCACTCAACCTGCATTTTACAATAATAATCTGGATTGGTTAAAATTTGTCAAAATTAAGTACTTTCCTGATGATACATCATATTTTAAGCAACACAAAGGACGTGACATTAATAATGAGTGTTAATGTTGTCACGCTATTACTTACATTAACCGTCGTGGGACTTTTATAAATGTCAGGTTGAACTTGTCAAATCTGTCAGTTTGAGGATTGACATATAAGTCACGCTCGGACATAGAGTAAGTGAAGCAGGGTCATTTTACTTATTAAAAATACACTCATGTGTTATGTATGTGCTTTCAATACAAAGCTATAATCGTGCCTGACCTTATCAAAAGTATCAGTGACATTCGTTTTCAATGAAAGGTAAAAGTGGCAGGTATAAAGAGTTCGCACTTAAATATATAAGGACTTATTTTTTATTTTACAAAAATAAAAATTAATACAAGTTCGGTTCCAATACACTCGCTATAATGCTTGCACTTTGTTGCATAAATTTTTTTAGCAGTGTAATATATTATGCCGTAAGTACCTTTTTATGTTTTTAACTCATCTATTTCACATATCATCTCGCTGGCCTTATCTCATACATTGTTAGAAGTCGGCACTTGATTCCACCCGATGTGTCTGATAACCTGATTTTTATACGAAGCGACTGCCATCTGACCTTCGCAACCATTTTAACGAGAAAAATCTGTATTCTGGGTCACCACTGGCATTATTTTAGGCCTACGACCGACCTGTAACGATTGCCAAAGGTGATAAATTGGCAACCGCTACAGACGGCGTAACGTGCTCTCCGAGGCACTGGGGAACTCGGGCGGTCTCCCATCCAATTACTGGCTGGGGTTAGGGTTGCTTAACTTCGCTGATAGAATGATATGCGCAATAGCAACTGTGCCATGAGCTCCTCAACACACACATACTTACACATATCTCGCTTGACAATGCTACTAATTCGGCGGCTGCGTGTGCGTCGATTCTCGGCAAACGATAGGAAGCCGGTCCCCTGCTATCTTTATATTTTTTACCTTAACCGTTGATCTGACGACGCTCACTTTTCCTGTCACTAGAAACAATTACTATTAAGACATCCGTGAGAGTGTAAATATCTGTTTAAAATTGCTAATTCATAACCTTTGTCCGACGTAAAACCGGGTAAAACGGCAATAATCGTTATGTACAGTAATTATATATTAGCACGAACCTCGCCGCGACATTGTACAGCAAGCCTAGCAAACATTGATAGTGCAATTAATCCGCTTGTGAAAAAGTATCAAAGTGTCGCAATCCATTTGCGTCGTGATACTTCGTTTGACATTTGTAATTGTTTGACACTTAACATTGACAATTTATTGTTTTAGCGTCGAGGCAGATGACTTATTATGAACAGCTGGTCAATGGATTACAAGGAGTCAAAGAACAATACTATGATGCAGAGTACTTCAGTAAATTAATAAATATACATACTTTCATTACCAATTCAATAAGTCATTGTTATCTAGGTAACGCATATCCAATATAAATAAAATATTTCCCCTTTATTTATACTAAAAACTAAAATCCTTAAAAATATAATCTTATAACTAAAATATATTATTAAAAGGAGTCCCTGTAGGCAAAGTTCCGAAGATACTGGCAGCATTCCCCCTTTGGATGGCAAGACTAATTCTTTGACCGAGATACTTATTTATTAAATTTAGAAAGCTATGTTAGTATCAGCAGTATCTTCTAACTGAACTACGGGATAACCCGGGTGCAACCCACCCGTTGCAAACGATACCTTACGTGCTACCAACCTAACAAAATAAATTATGTTCGAACTACCTCCCTCCGTGTCAGAACTTTAACATTAATAATTTGCATATGGTCATAAAATTGCATAAAGTATAGAGAAACGATGGTCGCATTAAATATGTTTTATTTCCCCATAGGTCAACATTTACATTAAACACGGCTGATTTCTTTGTACTCACAATGTTTAACATATTATACCATACATCTGCTGAAATAATAGATTAGGTACGAGGTTTGAGTAGAAACCAATTTTGCAAAGCGATTTAAACGCGTGGCTTAAATTAATTTAAATCCGTCATTTTTGGCATTCAACCATAACCCGCTTACGAAAAAGTATCAACACGTTTTAAGCTTAATTAATTCTCAAGCGACGACATTTGAACGTGTCAAAACTTATCCTTGAGGAACAGTACTCGGTGATTTATATTGCATATCGGTCTTAGGAAGACCGTGAGGAGCTCGTGGCACAGTTGCTATTGCGCATATCATTCGATCAGCGAAGTTAAGCAACCCTAGCCCTAGCCAGTAATTGGATGGGCCTCGGAGAGCACGTTAAGCCGTCGGTCCCGTTTGCCAATTTATTATCTTTGGCAATCGTTACAGGTTAGTCGGATGCCTAAAATAGTCTGACAACTGGTTTAGCCCAGATCATAGATTTTCCTCGTAAAAGGGGTGCGGTGGTCAGATGGCAGTCGCTTATTATAAAAATCAAGTGATCAGCCACATCAGGTTGAATCAAGTGCCTATCCCAACAGGGTATTGTCTTGGCTAATTTCGTATAACCATATCTGTATTCCAAATAACTTACACGATATTTTGTTTGTTGTTTTCGCGAATCAGTGTTAGTCGCGCCATCACGTGGGCAGTATGTGACAGCTATAAGGCTCTACGAAGAGTACGAAGTCGAAATTAGTCGATTATGTCTTTCCTGGGGTCGATGTGCAATATATCTATCTGTCTACCACCTCGGGAACACATCTGTAATATGAAGGAATTAATTGAACTTGTAGTAATTAAGTCCTATTTTATTTACTACCAAATGAAACATAAAAAATATTTTTCCCAAGTCGTTCTGACATCTGGTGTCAGAACAAATTTAACAATATTTATAAATAAAAAACATTATAGGAAAAGAAGTTCACTACCGCTATAAACTAAATAAAACATTTACATTAAACACAAGTGCTGCATATTAAGCCATTTTATATCACATTTAATGATGACAAAAAGTCATTCTAAGTAACAATTTTTTTTCTATTCTTACATCTATATCTATAATCTGTATCTTACATTATATGCTAAACGACTGGCAATATATTGATGACGTTTGCTAAGTAGAAAGTTCGCAACCATAGAATTAGATAACCAGTAAACAATATATTACTAATTCATGATCATAAATAGAAAATGTGTACGAGAATGTACTAGTTGCTGGCAAAGACTTGCGACTGAGTTTTTTATCGGTTCTTCTCAGAAGACTAGCTTCCGAACCGGTGGTAAAATTTTCGAAATTCATAAGTGCCTTAGCTGAATAACTCATTTCCATTTTCAAACCTGTGGTGAAACGTTCTAAAAATGGCATTCGGCCTTTCATTTCCCATGAACTTCGAGCTGCTTAAAAAAGTGTGCTTAGAAGTTATAATTTACGTTCTCGCCATCCCAGAAGGTTCCTCGAAGGAGTACGCAGAGCTGTTGTGAAGTGCCAGCGTGATAGAGGGTGAGTCCATCGCCATCTCAGACACTATACATACGTGTTTGAATTACTTCTCTGATATATGCAGTTTTCCTCGTTATGGTTACCTTCACCGTTGATCACTTGGGATGAAATTACAGCGCTTAATTTTTTTTTTAGAAAAACTTATTAGTTATGTTAATTAAAAAAACAGTCAGATTTAATCTCTTTCACACTATCTTACTTATACTTATTTAAAACATTGTAAGCATCGCGTGTCATTCACTAATTTAAAACTGGTTGCCAGCATCCAATTATTATACATTAAAATAACTGTCATTTCGAAATATACCTTGGAAAAAACCGGTGTGAAATATTGACAGGAATTACTGTCCAAAAATTAATTTGCAGTAAATGAAAATAAAGGAAATAAATAGGTAAATAATAATCCCGCGGTGCACTCAATTCATGGAAACAATATTTACCAAACCGCGATAAAATCAACCCTGCGCGCGCCGCCTTGCAATTAGAACTCATTGAATTATTTTTTAATTTAGTGCGACAACACACGCAGTCTGGAATTTAATTTCTTTGTCCATTAGCGTTCGTAATATTTTTAAACAAATTGCCTTGCGTTGGCATGCTCTTGAATTTGCCTTCTTTTCTGTAATACACTCACTTACAACAGTGTAAGAACAGTTATTTTAATTAACTTTAAAAGTTGTGACAACTTATTTTTATGACAACTGTCAGATCCGGTCTAACTTTACAAATCACAAATTCAAAAATATCTAATCGAAAAAAATATTTTGAATTTGAATTTGTGATTTGTGAAGTTATACCGGATCTGACAGTTGTCATACAGCCTTACTTAGATAGCCTTAGCTATTCGTCTGTAAGCATTCCTCAAAAGAAATAAAAAAAAAAACTATTGCGTCGAGTTGATTTCGATTTATAATTTTAATATAAAATCATTTTGGAATGGATCTCTCAAAACACTGAAACTGTTCTAATTTCAAACTCCTAGAACCAGCGGATAAGGATAATGATATCAGCCAGGCAGGACAAGTCAACTTTTTTTATGTATACAGAAAATAATATATTTAGTTGAGCCTTTTAGAGTAACCGCATATAATAATCGCACACAATCGCCATAATATGATAAAAAGCGCCATGATAATAATTATCATAGATCAATATCGCATTTAATTTGTAAATTCAAATACAGGGCTCAGAATACCGCATAGATTTATATCAGGCAACAGTAGTGCGCTAGTGGCTATCAAATAATTAAATCTATCCGAATTACGTGCTACTTCACAAAATCAAAGACTTACTTGCAGGAAATCTCAAAAAATCTTATCGTATTGATTTGTCGTCTTAGATTCTTCTTGTTATCTTTTTTCAAAAACTATGTAAAGCAAAAACCAACTTCATTAAAAAGGAGATTTTTTTTATATAGCCGTGCCCTTGCGATTTTAAAATAACCTACCTACCAGCAAAAGTCTCGTTAAAATCGGTCCAGTCGTTTCGGAGATTAACCTGACTGACGGAAAGAGATTTTTTTAAATAATTGATTTTTTTATGTCAGTACCGTACAGTATATACTTGCTGTAGTTCTGGACAAACAGACACGTCAATTTTATTTATCTGTATAGATGGATAGATTCGCAACCTCAACATATTTACTGGGCGAACCGAGTTTGATAATTAATATTTTAATTTTTCTAAGGTCCCATTTCTATTTTTAGTTCTGGCGAAATCCATTCAAAACCATATAAGATTTAAATTTGTCATAAAAAAATCGAAAAATCCGTCCGTTCGGTAGCCCTTTGGTTAATTAATATTTTATGATACAAATCTAATCTTAAAAATAAAATCTTGATCGCAGTGCTGTATTAAGATTGCAACAGTGAGATATCGCTGTAGTTGCATGAGGTATCTGGCTGAATAACACTATTTATGACACAAAAAAATATCTTGACATATGGATGCTGATAAGCAATAATGTGTCAACCCACAAAAAGTCAAATTCAAAGGTTTTGATATATTTTGATAATGCATCACGTATTTAACATTCTAAAAAAGTGTTTCAAGTCATCTGAAACATAAAAGTACGTAAAAAATGGATTTATGTCATAAAACAAATCTTAAATCACGTATACAATCATCTTAAGACGCCATTTTCTCAAAACCAAGTTTATGCGGGTTGACACATTATTGCTTATCTGCATCCATATAATTATTGTATAGTACTGGAAATATAATTTGATGTTCGAATCCCAGCGGGGCCTGGACCAATGAGTTTTTCTAATAACTTATGTGCAGTGATTTCACACCACGTGCTTTACGGTGAAGGAAAACATCGTGAGGAAACCTGCAAATCTCTGAGAAGTAATTCAAAGACGTATGTATAGTGCCTGAGACGGCGAAGGACTCGCCCTCTATCACGATGGTATTTAATCATATTCGGTGAAATGTGGGTGTTGTTGATACAAAACCCCTGCTTACCCCTTTATTTTATTTAATGTTCTTATATTAGTGCAAAATATAATCAGTATTTTAATGAGGGGCTCGTGCCACAGTTGCTATTGAGCATATCATTCGATCAGCGAAGTTATGCAACCCTTCCCCTAGCCAGTAATTGGATGGGTGACCGCCCGAGTTCCCTCTGTGCCTCGGAGAGCACGTTAAGCCGTGTGTCCCGGTTGCCGTCTGGCAACTGGTTTAACCCAGATCATAGATTTTCCTTGTTAAAGGGGTGCGATGGTCAGATGGCAGTCGCTATTATAAAAATCAAGTGATCAGCCACAAAAGGGTTGAATCAAGTGCCGATCCCAACAGTGTATGGGATAAGACCAGGGAGATGATAAGCAGTATATTAATTAATTTTCATTATTATTTGTGTAAGAATAGTAATTATTAATATGATAATCAAGACACTTTCCATTTTAGTCTCTGCCTACATAGTTTACTGTCAATATAATTGAGCATCATACAATGTTTAAAATGACGTGTGAGTGATAACAAACACGCATTAAGAGGGTTAACGGCGTCATTTTAATGCATTGCGCAGTATCTTTTCTTCCATCTGTAATTACATTGGGAATGTCTCACTATTTCGCAGGTTTATACTCACCCTGGGGCCTTACTAGTAGCTCTTATTGCCATCATAATTCCACTGTGTGAGAGTGACAGACTTATACATCTGTCACATGATAAGAGTTAAACTATCATGGCAATAGGAGGTCATCAGGCCCCTGTTCAATCTTAAGTTATATGAAACGACCGGTGATGAAGCAATTACACTAAGTAAACTTATGTAGGTAAATTTTACTACTAAATGCAAAAAATACACGAATATGAATACTTAGATGATACAATGAAACTAGGTAAATATTGTATTCTATGTAGGTATCCATAATTCAATCATGCGGAGTCCTTTAAGGGTGTTTTCATTTGCAGACAGAACATTGCATGTGCATGGTTCAATATTCTTGTTTTTGGTTCATGAATTCACTTGACTTCTTGTTTATGGCTACTGCGGGGTTGCCACAATTTCGCCAATGTCGCATAGCGATGTTATAATTTCATATTGTTAATTTATTGCCATGACACTGTATCATTGACAGATTTGTATATTAAACAACTGGGGCCATACCATGATCTCTTATTGCCATTATAGTTTTATTCTTATTATGAGACAGATGTATGTGTCACACAGCTGAATTACCATTGCCATAAGAGCTCATGGTTGGGCCTCTGACCTTTTCTATACTAGTACACTATATAAACATGTATAAGGTTATGTACCAAGCAGTATGTTAAACCAAATTTATACGTAGGTACTTTAACGGGACATCCACTGGTAGGTAGCTAAGCTAAGAGGCTACTTTTATTTAACAAAACATTTAGGGTTCCGCGGGAATTTAATTAAATCTACGCGGGTGAAACCGCAGGGCACAGCTAGTCAGTAAATATATGTTTAATACTTATTTTTGGTTCGTTTTTATACAGCAATTCTACCGTTCTTAAATAAAAAATCTGAGTCATTACATTGTCACTAGAACCTAACTTATCTACGGCCAATCAAAAACGATCACCAATAATCTTATTATATTTTTTACGGTCACCTTATTAATAAGGTATAAACCGGGCAAAAACGAAATAACATTCTGTCTGAAGTAAAAAATATTGTAACAAGAATGAAAACGTTACTACGTTCAAGCAAAAACGTTGCAAAAAGATCAGCTACTTGATTAGGCCTAATTACATTTCTGGTCGCAATTAACTTGTATATCCCTTTGTATTGTTGCGAACACACACAAACTTAACCTTAAAATTCAATTGAAGAAATACAATGCAAAATTAACTTAATGACAGTAGACATTAAGTCGTTGATTACTTAATTATGGTGCATAAAGTATATGTGCAGTAGCCAGATGTCTTAGGTCGAGATAAGCATGTTATTACTACATAATTCGCGATGGATATTAAGGTTCTAAGGCTCTGTTAGCATCTGGAAAATTGTTATACGGGTGTTACATAGAGAATATAAAACTGCCTCGCTGGTCTAGTGGTTATCAAGTTTCCCTGCCAATCACGAGGTCCCGGTTTCGATTCCCAGGTGGGGTCAAAAATAGATATAGGGTTTTTCTGTCAAAAAATTCCTTGTGTCTAGGAAAGCACGTTAAACCGTTGGTCCTAAGCCTGATCTCTCTCCGGTCGTGTCGGATTGCCTCCCATCGGACTATTAGAGTGAGGGAATAAAGAGTGCACCTGTGTTTGCGCACACACTTGTGCACTATAATATCTCCTGCGCAGTTGGCTAATCCTCGTTGAGATTAGCCGCCGTAACCGAAATTCTAGGTAGGAGATCATTATTATTATTATATAAAATGGAACGACTTCGTGTTTGTGTTTCTCTGTGGATATGCCATTGGAACTCTGTGTGCATACATACATACATATGCTCACGCCTGTATTCCCCGAAGGGGTAGGCAGAGGTGTTGTAATCACAACACCAACTTTTCACCGAAGATGATTAAGTGCCAACGTGACAGATGGTGAGTCCATCGCCGTCTCAGACACTTTACATACGTCATTGAATTACTTCTCAGAAATATGCAGGTTTCCTCACGATGTTTTCCTTCACCGTAAAGCACGTAATTTGAAATCACTGTACATAAGTTTTTTAGAAAAACTCATTGGTACATGCCCCGCTGGGATTCGAACTTGCGTCGCTTGCGTAGCAGGCGACTGCTCAAACCTCAAGGCCACCACGGCTCTTCACTCTGTGTATCAATTGATCGATAAAGAGACTGTGGAAACACTCTACATTTTAAGATATTGTCTCCCTTTAGATAGAATCATTATGAGGGATTTTCGAACGTGTCAAGGGCCGTGACCGTTAAGACTGTGCGTGCAATACCTTTCTGCAACTCTACCTTCCGTGTTAAAAGTACTTGTATAATATAAGTACCTGTATAACGTTTTGTATAATTCTACAAGTTTACACCAATCTCCTCATTTCACAACGGGTAAGAAGAATCTATCTAACCAGTTGCGTTATTGTTAGGTTTCGTCGTTGTCGGTTTCAAAGATGTGATGTTGTATGGAACAGACAGACGTTCAACGTCGAGTTCGCCGCTGAGAAACCTTAGCGTCTCACTTTTGTGTGGAAAATAAAAAATATTATTCTGATATGTGTATTTTTGAAACGACATAATCCGAGAAAACTATAAATACATGTATTTCACTCAATATATCAAGAATTGATGTAAAATTTTACGCACGTAATTTTAGGCAGTTCCCTATTAGAAAAACTTGCTTTTACCAAAATTAATACATAAACAGAAATAAACTAAAGTGCTGTTGGTTGTAATTGTAAACATATAAGAAAACAAAATATGTGCACTCGTAATGTCACGACCCACGCAATTAAATAAATTATTAACAATCATTGCGCGCACGCATCCGACAAAAGGCGACGCGGCCCCTACTAAGAACCCAGCTCGATACTCGCAAATAATTAAATTCATCTTCACAGGAAGCGTCAATACGCCCTTATCAAAGGTTTTGTTGCTATTTCGGTAACATCAACACTCACAAGTACTCGAAAGGTATTTAAATTATATCAATTATCTAAAAATGTGACCTCATAAAAATTGCTTCATCTATTTAGAATATGGAACGTTCACCTAAATCCCGTGTTAAGTAGGGATACATCTATATTCAACATTGGTAGCGCTCTGTTACGGCATTATGTATTCCGCCTTGAATTGTTTTATCATCTCATGCAAGTCCGCTGTTTTGGGGACTCTTTTAAGCTTTCATACCTCAAATTAACAAGAGGAACCGTTTATGACCGTCCGTAATAGGCTTTTAATTGATCGATCATTTTGATCAAAACAATTAAAACTACCTAATGCTCTTTTCGAGAATGCAATGACTAATTTAACATTGGTAAGGCGACAGAATTGTATATGGCGAATGAAATCAAACTGTAATTGTATGTAATTAGCCACAAATTGCCTTGCATTATGTCACGTGCAATACGGGCTTAATTATCGATTCCCGTTGACATTCAAGTTCTGTAATAGAGACATATCCTTTAGCGGGTGATGGATTATTTGTTACAAAGAACTGCAAATAAGGATTGAAGAGTCGTTTTGTATGGGATTGATTTACGTCTTTTTGTAACTTAATGGTGGCAGCCCTGATAATAAGCAGCTTCATAACCAACAACAAATAACCATACATTGCCAATAGCCAATGGATGTTTCAACTTGTTTATGATGTGTTGCCAGCCCTATGGAAATATCTGCACACAATCAAGAAACTTAAGGGTACGAGGAATATCCTTATTTTTATAAAGGTCAATTTAGTAAAAAAAACTTATGTACAGTGATTTCACACCACGTGCTTTACGGTGAAGGAAAACATCGTGAGGAAACCTGCATATTTCTGAGAAGTAATTCAATGACGTATGTAAAGTGTCTGAGACGGCGATGGACTCTCCATGTGTCCCGTTGGCACTTAATCATCTTCGGTGAAAAGTGGGCGTTTTGATTACAACACTTCTGCCTACCCCTTCGGGGAATACAGGCGGGAGCATATGTATGTATGTCAATTTAGTTATAATTTACTTTAATTTTCGGACCTTGTCAAGTATAAATCCCTCGGAAAGAGTATTTGCGAGAAGGCAAAAAATCATTTTTCATTTCATAAATTTCTGAGTGAAATTTCATTTCTGTTTTTTCATGATAATATATGATTATCACGTTTTGAAATTTAATAAGATGACACAATAAAGGAAGTACATAAATACATGAGGTAGTTCATGATTCATACATGATCATAAATAAGTAAATAATGTCCTATCACACATAAAGATTCCTGACTTAATCCACAGCCATCAATTATTATTAACTAGAGAGAAACATGTCGTTATTACTTATACAGAAAGCCACTTAGCATCGCGAATGTCCACATAATACTAATCAATTTAATGGGGATAATTCACATACCACGTCATTTTAATTAGTTTAATTATATATGAAATAAGATATAAAAAATGTGTTATTTAATTTAAGGCCCTTAGAAGGATCTTAATCACGTTACCACCAGTCTGCACACGAACCTTCTGAGAAGAATCGACAAGAAAGGCATATGGTACATGTCCACTTCAATAGTCAAATTCACTTCTACTATAAAAAATGTGTCTGTCGGTCCGTTTGTTCTGTTAGATGCTAATAAAGATGCCCAACTTCCCCGATCAATAAAACATAGAAAGAAAATATCGCACACTCAGAACGATAGGGGCCCAACTCCAAATTTAGCGAAAATTAGTTGAGATCATAAGCAGACCTAAAATGTATGCCAATTTTTTTTTTATAGTCAATATAATTTGTTTTTTTTATTTATCAACAAATTTGTATTGTACTCGAAACTAGTAAATTAATTACTATAAAAGGTATTAATTCAAACTAGAAGATCTATGAATGCAATTTGTAACAAAAATTTATTTTTGTTACGTTTTGAGAGTGCGATATGTACCCGGAACCGTGCGTGTAAAGCACTAGCTACTGTTCGCGACTTCGTTCGCGTGGAATAGTTTCTTTGGGTTAAAGTAAGATTGGTATTGAAGCCTATGAATGGCCTATCTAACAATGAATGGTTTTTTAAATCGGATCATTAGTTCCTGAGATTAGCGCGTTCAAACTAACAAACTCTTAATGATTAGTATAGATTTACGAATGTGTGTGCAGTTAGTGTAGAAAACTATAAAATCGTACATTTTTCCCACGAGTTTTCTCGCGTAGGTCTTTAATTGCAATGTACGGCACGAAAATACATCAAGACATACTCCCAGAATAAGCTGACCTTATAATTTACCAAAAGCCCATACAATGCGCGGTCATGTTGTATTGGAGATACGTTTTATGCGCTCGGTCGTTAGTACATTTAACATCATTGAGGCTTTCCCTTGATGATAATATTAGTCTTTACTCTTCCCACGAGACGGCCATTAAAATCTATTTAGCGCTTTTTGCATTAATTATTGTTAACACAATTTACTTTCTCTAAGTTGAATTTTAATGGTTTTATTGTGTTCTTATGTGGTAATTATTGGCATATTATTTAAAAAAAATACTTAGTTCTTGAAATAAATCATGTATTTATGCGGTAAACTGGGGGCCTAACATCGGCTTAAGCAGAGCGTATTAAGAACTTTTGAGCTTTGACTTTTCATTTCAGTACCATAAATTTAAACGTCAAGTTAGTCTAAATACATGCTGCTTAAATAATCATAGTTGGCTCCCTTCTGTATCTGTGTGTGTGACATATACATCTACGACAATGTCCGTAAATGATAATCCCCAAGAAGTTGTTGTATGGGTATGTGTTATACATGTTGTTCTATAATTGGCTGATGCATTCAAATAAAAAATGTGCGGGCATCCAAGGAAGAAATATTATAGAACCCCTAATCAATAATGGTTTCCACAAAGGTGAAATTCCCAACACTCATAACTAAGGGAGTGTATATAAATTTGTAAGGATCGTTGCATGTGGCAAACAGTGATCTCTGCCTACACCCATGAGATATAGGTTTTAGAATTATGTATATTTATATTAATCTCCAAAGTTTATTGCATTGCATACATGATAATATTCCATTTACATGAAACATTCCCTGTATATGAAACATTGCTTTTACCTGACACGTTGCTTATTCATGAAACGTATTTTTTTTTGAAAACAGTTTTATGGTAATCAATAGTATGTATTTGCATTAGCAAGTTAGCTGGACGATATTCGTTACGAATATATCGTTTACAAGTCCACATGCAATTATCAATTCAATTAATTCATACGAAATGATGTGAGATTATCAAAATATACGGAATACTTAAACAGAAATTGCTACGTTGCATTTTAATTTCATAGAATCTACCCGCTATCTGGGCCATCTATTAATCAGATTCTTATCCACTTATCTCTTTACATGTTATCAATTTATTACGAGAAGAATTATATTCGAAAGTATTTTTATATAATACAAAAAATGTGAAAGATAATAAAGTTCTTACCACGGCAAACATTAAAAATGTCTACATGTATGGAATCATATTAATATGCCATCATAATATATTTACATAAAGGGTGGCATAGGGGTATATTTTATGATACACTACATAATCGTCATTATAATAACAATGATAATTAATTACATTTATTGGTGATAATATACAACAACATATTTCTGACATGAACGAACATTCATTAAAAAGTATTATTTGTCACTTAACCCTTAAAGGGATCAAAAAGGGGATTCATTTGCACTGAATTAGTATAGTTCGCTCAAAGTCAAAATAAGTCAAGTATTATATAAGACTAATTTATTAATGCAAAAACATATTTTTATGGGTGTTAGTTAGTTCTCAAAGCACTAGATGGATTTGAATGAAATTTTGTAGGACATACCGCGGAATGCACCTATTCATGTATGAAATCCACGTCGTAATCAACTGAAGCGATTGTTATCAACGGTACTTTTTATAAAAATATCTTGATTTTGTGTTAATTTAATTAGATCGAATAAATAATCTTATCGTTACATCAAAAAATTAATAAAATTATAATGATGTATATTTTGTTGGTTTGTATGTAGAAGCTAATCTTCGAAACTTAAAACTAATTACAAGTAGGAAACTTGACCCTAATCGGTGTCTCTCGGCATCGTGCCAAGAAGGCTGGCAGCTTTGCCACGTTGGATAGCAATGCTGATTCTCTGAGCGAGAAAAGCCCCAGCCCGCTTGTCACGAGAAGCTTCTACCAGACGACGTGCAACCTCTTTGAAAAGTTGATGAGTATCCGGACCCCAAGTAGTCATTCGATTTATAAATTGTGAGCTTTTGGGACCAAAACCGCAGTCCACAGCGTGGCATTTGGATTTAATAATTATTTTTGAGGGGGAAATATGACCGCGGGTGACCCATAGCACCGTTAAAAATAATTATGAGTTCCAAAGAGCCTATAGCTAGTCAGGACGATGGGTTATTTACAGCTCAAAAATAATTAATATATCCAAAGTGATGTTGAGGACGACGGTTCTCGGCGGTAATATATAAGTCACTCAGTCAGTGACGACTTTTAATTTTATATGTAAAGATAGATAGTCGGTAATTATTGCAAGTTACGTACTTACCTCTTAATTTGATATAGTTGTTTAAAGCTTTGATAATTTTGTTGTTTAAAGATTAACTTTGTGATAAGCATTCTCTTCGGAACGAAAACATAGAAGGTTTGAACGTAATGGCTATTAGCATGCAGAAGGATGCTTGTAGAACGAATCATTAATGTTAATAGCGTGTATATATTGCAGTTAAAACTCTTAACAATGCTGATCAAATGTCGTTATAACTGAAAATCATTGAATGATACTTTTGACAGCAAATTTTCGGTCAACAGTTGTTTTGACTGAATATCATTGGTCGATCGATTAGTACTTTTGACTGCAAATCTTGGGTCAAAATTAGTATTCACTGAAAATCATTGCTCGATTATCCGTGTTACGAATACCAACGCATGTGTAAACTGAAAGATATGGTTAACAAAGGCGAAATTCGCTGAACACCCTTCCTTAATACACGAAGCGATAACCATTATTGATAAGAGAAAAAAAAACATTTTGACAACAATCAACCCTTATGACTTAATCCTCAATCTATGTAGACTCAGAATAAAGAGTAGAAAATAGTGGGGATACAGCGCATATTTTTATTCGCCTGGAGCCATACAGACAGACGGACGGACTCACAAAATGACTAGTGCGCATTCAAAGTCAACGCTCATAACTCGTGATGGCACCCGTAGACTGACAGACGTCTTTCATATCATCCACATTTACCAATCGTTAGTAATCATTCTTTCGGCTTATGATTATCATTGGGATCTTGAATTATTTAATCATTAGAAAAACATCATTAAGATATTATCAGTTTAATGAGCACTTCCTTTCAGTACACGCCATTGAATTCGAGCGCCATCTTATCAATGAGAAAAACAAAATTACAAAATTATTACAATCAAATATTTTACTCTTTATTATATTAGTATAAACTAGCGTCCCACCGTGCTTCGCCCGCGTAGTATCCTACCTATGTCCTTTCTGAATATTGTGTGAAAGAGTTCTTGAAATCGGATGAGTAGTTACGAAGATTACCACATTCATACAAACGAACATAAGTGATTTACTAGTTTATACATGGTTCGATATTTACTCTAAAACTTAAAAAAATTACACCTGTCAATGGATTATTGATTAATTTTTTATTTCAATCAATCAAATCAAAATCAAAAATATCTTTATTTGATTAGACTTCTTACAAAGTACTTTCAAATCGTCAGAAGGACACAAAATACATTATACATGATTATAAATGTTACCACCGGGTTCGGAAGGTAGCTTTTGTTGAGAAGAACCCGGCAAGAAACTCAACAATAACTCTTTTAAAAAAAAAAATATATTATACAATGTTTTTGGTTACAGTATTTATATCTCATGAATATAAGCCCATGGACACAGCACAAATTTAACGTACATATCGACATTTGTAAATATGACACTAATGCAAAACCACACCTGGATGTCTGCGTTCTGAAAAGGAACTTTCCCGTTAATAATATTAAGTAAGCATTAAGTAAGTCATATATTTTCCCCGAAGCATGATAGTTCGACTTGACGAATTAAACATTGCTATCGGACAGGAAATAGCATTATCTTTTTGTATTATCAAATAATATTGGCTGTTACGATATGAGCAGAGGCGCTTCATTCATAACCGGACCCTCGTGTTATATTGAAGTGATTACGAGTCGAAGGAAATGGGAGTGTGTTTTTGTGAGTATTGGGTTCATTATTGTACGTACAGAGGCGAGGGAAGTATGATTGCTTATACTTGCCAAATTGAAAGGAAAAGTTCTCATTTTCTTGCAATTCGTATCTATTTCCCTTTATACTATCTTATTACGGCACCATGATGTGAATTGGAACCCCGTATCCATCTCCCTGGCCTTATCCCATACATTGTTAGAGGTCGGCACTTGATTCCACCCGATGTGGCTGATCACCTGATTTTTATACGAAGCGACTGCCATCTGACCTTCGCAACCACTTTAACGAGAAAATTCTGTATTCTGGGTCACCACTGACATTATTTTAGGCCTCCGACCGACCTGTAACGATTGCCAAAGACGATAAATTGGCAACCGTAACCGACCGCTTAACGTGCTCTACGAGGCACTGGGGAACTCGGGCGGTCGCCCATCCAATTACTGGCTAGCGCTAGGGCTGCTTAACTTCGCTGATCAAATGATATGCGCAATAGCAACTGTGGTACGAGCTCCTCTTGGAATTGGAATCCCGTATCATTGTCAAAAAAACTACATGAAAATTCATGTTTGCAGTATACACTTAGAAATCCGCCTACCCCTTTGGAACCCTTTTGGGAGAGGCAAAAGCTTACAATACAAAATCGCTTCATGCCAAAATAATGAAATAATAATGGTTTCACTCCCTTTCCCCTGTATGGAGTGGCGACCTTACTCACCGCAGGAACATAACACAACTCTAAGATCTCTATATACCTGCGATCTTCTGTATAAAGTCGTATCACAATACTATCCCCAATCAGGCAGCACCGAACTTTGAAATAAAACCCTACCTCATTTTGCCAAAAAGCATTTTATAGATCAATTATTTATTGCGGGGCCTGTACCAATGAGTATTTCTAAAACCTATGTGCAGTGACTTCAAACCACGTGCTTTACGGTAAAGGAAAACATCATGAGGAAACCTTCATGTCTTGAGAAATAATTCAAAGACGTATGTATAGAGCCTGAAACGGCGATAGACTCACCATCTGTCACGTTATCACTTAATCACCTTTGCTGAAAACTGGGTGCTGTTTCGGGAAATACATACATTCATATGCTCACGCCTGTATTTCCCGAAGGGGTAGGCAGAGGTATTGTAATCACAACACCCACTTTTCACCGAAGATTATTAAGAGCCAACGTGACAGATGGTGAGTCCATCGCCGTCTCAGACACTTTACATACGTCATTGAATTACTTCTCAGAAATATGCAGGTTTCCTCAAGATGTTTTCCTTCACCGTAAAGCACGTGGTGTGAAATCACTGTACATAATTTTTTTTAGAAAAACTCATTCGTACAGGCCCCGCTGGGATTCGAACATGCGTCGCTTGCGTAGCAGGCGACTGCTCAAACCTCAAGGCCACCACGGCACGGGGAATACAGGCGTGAGCATATGTTTGTACGTATGTAATTATTTATTCTGTGGTACAAAATAACAATGGATATCCTAAAGTCACCGAAAAGTCCTCGAGACAAATAAGATGTTGAGAACAGAGTTATTAATTTTAAACGTTTCCGTGAACTAAAAAGGGTAATTTGTGTATATTATTAATGTAATTAGTCGATGCAATCGCACGCAATCCCGCCACTCTGGTGAGTTTTTATAATTTCCGTCCGTGTTCCATTTATTGCACTTTTAAAACGTAATGTTGCCATTCAAATATGATATTTATTTGTAGTATTGCATTCGCTTTTTTCCGTACTTCAACCGCGTTTACCTTTATTCGACCTAAGTCTTCTAGTAAGAAGTTCCAAGGTCTTACTTGAGAAGGGTCTTTGCCTAATTTCAGTAGAATTATAATTAAGCTCTTTGGGGCATTTTTATATATCTTATCTTATCTTATTTGTGGCATTATTGGGTCCTGTTGCCCGGAAGCACGTCGACCCTTGGGATCGTTTGCGCCGCCCTTGCCCTTTTGCTCTACGTACCTGACTCCTCAAACACTCCCTGAACAAGCCGGCAGATCTTGCCCATGGGGAAGAGCTTGTAGTCCTCTGGTTTCGGATACGCCTTACCCAGTACGTCCATTCGCAACCTGGCGTTTTTCTTTTGTCACGAGTTTCGACACAATCCCCTTTGTTACAACATCGACTTAGATACCAATTATCTAAACTCAAAAGGTAGTTAGTTCCGACTCGTTTTGTGATACGGATTACAAAAGTTATATACTTTGAATCCGAGTTATAATATTATTATATTATTATTATTATTATAAATCAAAGCTAGGAATAAGTAGCCGTGGTGGCCCTGAGGTTTGAGCAGTCGCCTGCTACGCAAGCGACGCAAGTTCGAATCCCAGCGGGACCTGTATCAATGAGTTTTTCTAAAAAACTTATGTACACTGATTTCACACCATGTGCTTTACGATGAAGGAAACATCGTGAGGAAACCTGCATATTTCTGAGAAGTAATTCAAAGACGTATGTGTAGTGCCTGAGAGGGCGATAGACTCACCATCTGTCACGTTGGCACTTAATCATCTTCGGTGAAAAGTGGGTGTTGTGATAACAACACCTCTGCCCTTCGGGGAATACAGGCGTCAGCATTGGTGGATTAAGATGTATAATAAAACAAAACAATACCCTACAGGTATCATAGCTCACTATCGTCGGCAAAATACTATTTTTTCGTAGGAAATTTATTAAAAAAAGAGTCGTAGCATAGTGCCATTATTTTGCAAATCATCATGCTCACAAATATTTGTAATATTTTAGTTATTATATTTGACAATTGAGCATTTGTGCTGTGTCCATGGGCTTATATTCATGAGATATAAATACTGTAACCAAAAACATTGTATAATATATATTTTTTTAAAAGAGTAATTGTTGAGTTTCTTGCCGGGTTCTTCTCAACAAAAGCTACCTTCCGAACCCGGTGGTCACATTTATATTCATGTATAATGTATTTTGTGTCCTTCTGACGATTTGAAAGTACTTTGTAAGAAGTCTAATCAAATAAAGATATTTTTGATTTTGATTTTGATTGATCTTTACAGATACATGTGGACCTTTTCTAACAGCAAGATGGTTAACCATAGATAAAAATCGTTTGTCATTTGTGTATTTTTCTCGTGAAGTGATCGTAATAACGGATCAATTAGAGACATAACACCATAATCACAGCGTAATTGCCTTAATGGCATTAGCTTATAAAATTACAATTGATTACGAGAAACTGAGGTCGAAATTACGTTGATAATCGTTTCAAACCACGACAACTTCACAGACACAAGATGTCAGATAATAGATATTGAACTTTATCACACCGGATTAAGATACAGTGTTGGCTGAATGCTGTTGTTGTTGAATGTGAGGGAAGTCAAAATTAATGTCCTTATTCTTTATAAAAGTGTCGGTTGGTGTGTTTTATTAAGGATACAATTAATGTGACATATATACAGATAAATAAAATTGAAGTGTCTGTTTGTAATTCCAAAATTACACCTATTGACTAAATGCATATGGAAGTATACACGATACTGACATATAAAACCAATCTTTTTTGTCTGTCTATTTGTCTGTTCGTTCGAGCTAATCTCTGAAATGGCTGGACCGATTTTAAAGGGACTTTCACTGGCGGATAGCTATTTTACAAGGAGTAACTGAGGCTAATAGTTACTAATAACAAAATTAAAAAAATATACGGTGAAACCGCGGGAATAATAATGATCAATGTTAATGTTAGTAAAAATATAATAATAATTTTTTTTTTTTTTTTTTATTTCTTTATTCTGGACTTTATTAAAGATATATTAAATTAGGTACATTGTCTTCCCACTTTAAGTATACCAACAAAAGTATTGGGATCAAAGATACACATATTATGACTATACGGGCACATCCGTTTGGGTGGATTTCACATCACTGAGGGCCAACTATGATCCTTAAAGTAGCGCGTATAAAGAACTTCTTAGCTTTGACGTTTTATTTTACGGTACCATGTTAGAATTGTAAGTTGACGTCATGACTTAAATTGATTACAGCTAAAAGATACTAGAATAGCACTGGCAAAATGCGTCAATGGACGGTATAATTTGCAACGCATTCCGCAATCATAGGTACAGTCATCGTCAAATTTGTCGTTAGGTTTATAGAATCGTGCAAACCATCGTAGGTAGGTCTAAAAAGGCCACTTTGGGAGAATCATAAAGTGATCCGAATATGAATCATCATCGAAATGACAAAATGGTCACTTAGGCGCAATTCATCTTATGATACACGTATGATTTCAATAATTGAAGACGTTTGTCCCTTAAAAACTTTTTATGATGCTATTTGTCACAAAAGCAATTCATATTTTGTGGACCATTTTAGGAATCTTCATAGGAAAGTGTGAAACAGGTGAATTGCGAAATATTGATCATTTTTGAATCATAATATGAATTGCGCCTAAGTGATCATTTTGTCATTGCGATGATGAATCGTATTCGGATAACACTATGATTCTACCAAAGTGGCCTTTTTAGACCTTCAGATCTTACCATTACACTCGGTTAGTGTGCGCGTGTCTGTACCAAAACGTATGTACCTACGTACGAGGCCCATCTTATACCTTCAAACGAGCAATTATTATATAATCTGAACCTCGGAAACGGATTTACATGAAATGTAGTATGTAGGGGGTTTCGGGGACAATAAATTGATCTATCTAGGTTTCATTTTTGTAAAACAACGTTTTGACCATGTTTTCAGGCACATAAAAACTCATCAAATATCATTACAATACGACAGTAAAAATAATAGTAGGCTGCCAGCTTACGGGGCGATATCGAAACTATAGTATCCCGGTTGATGTTCTCTGGTTAGATTTTTTTTTCCTTTTTTTCAACTAGCTTTTGTATGAGAAAATGTCAAATGTGTTTGTTTTGAGGGATAAAGTTTAGTTTTTTATGAGAAAAGAAACTGAACACATCTCGGTAAACCAGCTCCTTGGTATGTACCTACATACCCTACTTATTTTTTATGCTTACCTCTCTGAAAATCAAATGCCCTTAGTGTTGCTTGTTTGAATCAATAAATATTCCGTTCATCGCCGCGATTCTCACATCGCCGCCGCATCTTCCAATTAGTAATTATCACACAAATTGTTTCATGCAATTATAATCAATTATCCCCATCATTAATAGTACTTGTATGAACCCAACGGTGTCATTAAATGATAACTATTTGACATCATTATGCGCCAATTATATCATAGCAGGGTGTGTAAGGAATATTAATAGATACATGCATGCAAAAAGGGTTGCGTTTTGCTTAAACGCGTGACGTAATTTAGGCCCAGAATAAATACAAACAGTTCGGAATCTTGGAACAAATCGTTCTAAATGACACACTCACACACACGCGCCCACAAGACAATAAGCGGCCTTCACTTAATATCAGTAAAGGGTGACATATATCATGCCGATCGCGTATGCGTCACTAACGTATGTATATTTAACAGATCTTTTTCTGAAGTTCAAATTTAAATAATTTAACATTTAATCAAAATTATCAATAAAGGAGTAAATTTAAAAAACTTCTCTCACTCACGCTTATGGAGAAAACGTTGTTTAATAAAAATTGGTCCAGATTCCATAGATACTGCTTAGCAAAACAATTTTATACTGTGATTAGAGTTTTATATAATTTACTTTTACATGATATAACAACTTCTAAATAGAGAGAAATGGAGGAGAAAACACAATACGCCGACCTCAAATTACATGGGATAGGCTTACAGAATAACGCGGCAGGAGAATGATGATGAATTTAGCGTGATCCCATTAATAGATTTCAACATTTAGTGACTACAAATCAAACAAAGCTAGCCATGTCTTTCTGTCATGTTACTCCAGAACTAACCAGTAAATCCTCTTCCTCAGATTACTACCAAGAGCAGTACCACCAGAAGTTCTCCATGGGGGTGTCAGAAGCCCCCAAGGATGACTCTCCCCGCACGACCCCCGAGCTGACGCGGTCAGACCAGTCTCCAACTGAACGGCCGCCACCAGGCTCAGCCGATAGCGATGACGCTGATGATTACGCTCCGAAGAGGAAGCAGAGGAGATATAGGACCACCTTCACCAGCTTCCAACTTGAGGAGCTGGAGAAAGCTTTCTCAAGGACGCATTACCCTGATGTATTTACTAGGTGAGTGGACTATGGTACATAAACATATTATGCTTCTACGTATCTCCCAAAGAGTGACATTATCACCGTAACACCGAAAGGTTTAGCTGAATAGTCAAAGTCAAAGTCATAGTGAAAGTCAAAGTCAAAAAGTGAAGATATCTTTATTCGATTAGACTTTTTACAAAGCACTTTCAAATCGTCAGAATGACGGATTAGGAAAGTTGCTTTTACTGAGAAGAACCTGGCAAGAAACTCGGTAATAACTCTTTTCAAAAAAAATATACAATATAAAAAAAAACAAAATAAATCACTTGAGAAATGTAAGTCCATGGACACAGTTGCAGTGCACAAATGTCGATAAAAATTAACATAATGAAAAAACGTCTAGTAGTTCTACTTATATCTAAATGCTTAGCTTGAGATGACAAGCAGCACCTGTTCTGTGCATTTTGCAATAATAGTTCATTTTAATTGCTATCTTAAATGCGTAATGGAGGCGCCTATTTCATTGAAAAAAACAATAATTTATAAATAGTACAAAACACTTAGGTATTTATCGGTCTGATATGATAAGTAATCTGTCATAATGAGATTATCAAATTTAATTAATTAATGAAACAATACTGTACTACCGTTTCACGCGGAGAAAATGATTTTTTAAATGCTAAATGATAAATTTTATCTTGAAAATGCAACTTCAAAATTATTTCAGCAATGGAGAGCTTTATTACTTAAAGCAGCTGCGCCGAATCTGCTAAAGTTTCCTTAAGACCTGTTGTAGAAATTAGGTTTAATAAATCTACATTACACAAGATACGACTCCATTTCACATGACAGGAACAAATCTTTTTGAGTTATTGTCAGAACAGAGTGTGCCTAATCCAGAAACAAAAGATGCAAGAAACTTGCACTCACCTTTATCTGAATCCGTCCAACAACATGAGAAATAGCCTAAGGATTTGGATCGCATGAAAACATAATTTTTTTTAAATGACATGGCTATTTTCTACTATAGAATATTAACTATAACCATTTAAATGTCCACTGAAAGAGTATGTTTTTATCTATAAAAGAAGGTACTATAGTTTTTCCCAGCTCGCTCAGATCGTGAACTAGATTTGTTTAAAGTTGTTTTTGTTCTAATGTAAAATATTGATTGTCGACTTATATCACCCATCTCAGGAGGTATAGAGTTGTTTGTGAAGACCGTCCTCGATCTCATCCTAAACCTAGGCTTTAACACATACAAATCTTACTTAGTAAAAATATCACTAACACTGTCCAAATTTGAGCATACTTAAGCCTTCTAGTTAGGCAACTGCTCGTAGGTATACATAAAATGAGTACTGCATGGTCAGCGCTCATAGCTGATGCGTCGCACTCTTCGTCGAGTGTCGGTTTTAAAGATACAGAATTGAACTTTATTCTCTATGTATTATTTATCAATTTACTATAATTGAAACCAACGTTCGTCGTCGAGCACGACGCCGCTTTATTCTGCAAGGTTTCTCAATCTACTTCAGATAAAATAGTGGAAAATCTACGAAAATAATAGCAAGATGTTATTGAACTTCAGTTTCATTGTTTCAGAGAGGAGCTCGCCATGAAGATAGGCCTGACTGAAGCTAGAATACAGGTAATAACAGCTTTACATATTTTCATGACTATGTTATGTGTCGCATCGTAATAATCAACCGAATTTTGATAAATGAGGTAAAAATTAATTTACCACCGAGCCTTGTACTTTGTGCGGTCAAAGAGACAGAACGTTTTAAGAGCTGCTTACAAAAGTCGTTATTTTGAAATTACAAGACGCTTTACATTTTTTATATCTATGAAAACAAGAACGTGGATATTTGTTTGACCAAGTACTTTACTTACAAGAAGGTTATTCAAACTCAAACTCAATTTTTTTTAACTTTATTCGATTAGATTTTTAACAAAGTACTTTCAAATCGTCAGAATGACATAATTATACAGGATTATATTCGGAAGGTTCGGAAGGTTGCTTTTACTGAGAAAAACTGAGCTATTTTGTTCACATAAATTTTGGGAACCCCCATTTCACGATTGGCGTCATATTATTTCTTTTGATACTGTGAAACTTAATCATTTCTGAGTAACCTTAGCAAGTAATTGGATGGGTGACAGCCCGTGTTCCCCCCGCGCCTCGGAGAGCTCGCAAGCCGTCGTTCCCGGTTGCCAATTTATCACCTTTGGCAGTCGTTACAGATCAGCCGGAGGCCTAAAAATAGTCTGATAACTGGTTTAACCCAGATCACAGATTCTCCTCGCCAGAGGGGTTGCGAAGGACAGATGGCAGTCGCTTCGTATAAAAATTTGGTGAATTCCTGCATCGGGTTGAAATAAAAAAAAAAATGTATATCTCCCTACATACCAGGCGATCCTCTTTGCTAAAAATGTACGCTTATAAACTCTCAACCCTATAGAATCAGTCTTAGATAGAACAAAGAGCGCAACTGATTATTCGAAGACTTCCCAGGACTTGAGACTTGACAACCTTTAATCAAACCGAATCGAAGTGGAACAACTCAGCAATGAACACTATAATAAAGTGTTTACCATTGAATTGAGAACGCAACTGCCAATTGGAGCTGGTATTACTAACAATTCCAACAGCGACCAAAGCTTACTATTTTCTTTTGTTCATAAGTTCCTATGCATTGTTACTATTACCATTGAGACTAGGTGTTTGTAAATTAGTACCAAATTATAATTAATTATATCTCTTTTAATTTTGACATACTTGCTTGAAATTGCTAAATGTATACAGACAAATAAAATTGAAGTGTCTGTTTGTAATTCAAAAATAACAGCTTTTTACTAATTGCATATGAAAGTATATAAGTACGGTACTGATATGAAAAAAAGAATTTTTAATAATTTTCTTTATCTGTCTGTCAGTTTGTTCCGGCTAATCTCCGAAACGGATAGGAGAAAGTTAGGCTACTTTTATTTAAAAAAAAACATTATGGTTCCGCGAATCACTCATGAAATTAACTCTACGCGGGTAAAACCACGGAGCACAACTAGTTAAAAGAATAAGAATGATTTATTTACATGAAATATATTTCCAAAAGATGTTGTTTAAAATTGTTTATACAAAGCAGTTACCTACATAGCATGTCACCCATTTTGAGTATGTAAATATTAAACATTGTTCGATTATTGTCTACAATATGTCTCTATCCAGGTTTAAATAAGTTTATATCAATTGGTTGTGCAGTCTTATATGCTTTAATATAAAAACTTAGGCGTCGGACATAGAACGATCTTCTACTGAAGTCGGTTGAACAGGAATTTCACGTAGAATGTACCTTCTCTGCTCGTTAGTACATCTCCATTCCAGGAATCTTTTAATAATGTTAAGCCCACGCCAAGCTCGCTTATTTGACGTTGCTTTATTTCACTCACAATTGTTGCGATTATTCGAATCGTAATCGCGTTTAATAATTACCTGTGTTGTATCGATACATTACTAGAATCGAGACAATCGATTATTATTTTCATTCTTTAGACATAATGCGGAGAAATTAAATGACCGGACAGGTGTTGAGTTTGTTTAAGTCATTTGAAGCATTTTATTGAACGCATTATAGTTAATCGTTATTACGGAAAAATATGTTTGGATAAAATTAAATGAGAGCCTTATTTAGAGACATTCAGTTGCAGAAAAATAATGAAAAGGTAGGCTAGTCATATTAATAAATAGCAAATTAGTATATTTATATGTAATATTTCTTAAACTTTCTTGATTTAAATTCATAATTAAAGGTACTCGGGACTTATCGCGATAATATTTTGGAAATAACGTATCTCGAGATATACGAGTATATATGTAGATATAAGTAATATAGTGACTCAAAAAACGCCTATTTATGCCGTTAACCGCTAGTCAATTGTAATTATGACATTAGTGTTCGGTTCAATATAAGGGACAGGTGTATCTGAAATGTGTACATCTGTCACTGTCACTCATCCAAATAATTACCGGATTAAGAGTCGATTGTATAAAAGCATAGGTAAAATGAATATACCAACACCCAATCCCCGAAGGGGTATGCAAAGGTGTAAATACAACACCCACTTTTAAACGAACGATGACAGATAGTGTGTTCATCGCCATCTCAGGCACTCCATATTCGTCTTTGAATTTGTTCTCAAACATTATGCAAGCGCTTCTCACTATGTTTGAGTTCTACAGCGTAAAGCTCGTGGTGCGAAATCACTGTACCTACTTAAATTATTAGAAAATCTCATTGAACCTTGAATAACTCCACCACGACTGAACGCATAATAAAACCTGTAAGCGCGATCTAGGGGCCTGCTATCATCGGTTTAAGCAGAATGTATTAAGAACTTCTGAGCTTTGACGTTTCATATTTTTACCGTAAAATTAAACGTCAAAGCTAAGAAATTCTTAATACGACTTAAACGATCATAGTTGCCCCTCTGGTAGCTTTAGCAAATCATCCAGCCATTTCAGTAATAAAGGGCATACCATTATGGTACATTTCAAACCCTAGTTTATTAAATGAGGTCATTAGCAATTTTCTTGTATTACCACCAGCTGATTCGATCATGCTGTTGCGCGGTCTTAAAATTGCGCTACACTATTATTGCTATGGAAAGAGCTATGCTTGGTGGCTCGCTACGAGATCGAATCAGAAACGAGGAGATCCGTAGACGTACTAAGGTAACCGTCATAGCCAATCGGGTTAGTAGGCTTAAGTGGCAATGGGCAGGCCACATTGCTCGAAGGACTGATGGCCGCTGGGGCAGTAGAGTTCTCGAGTGGAGACCACGTACCGGCAAGCGCAGCGTAGGGCGCCTCTCCGCGAGATGGACGGACGATCTGGATGCAGACCGCTTCCAACCGGGTGAGGTGGAAATCATTGGGAGAGGCCTATGTTCAGCAGTAGACGTCCTATGGCTGATATGATGATGATGATTATTGCTATGATCCACTTAACCGAATAAGTACCTAATATTAGTTTCATGCTTGTTTGTCGACGTAAAACAATACAGTTGAACTGTTTAGATTAAGCACAGGGATTCCCATTGACATCATAGTATTTGTTTAAAAAATGTGGTTTTCCTTGCATATAACTCCGAGAGGAAATCATTACATTCAATCAAATTCCACCTAATTGAGTAAAATTACGACCTTAAAGTTTGAAAACTGTGCTATTTGATTAGGACATAAATAAACACATTATATGCATAGTGAGTTGCCTGGCCTAAATAAGTCAATACTTACATGGAAGTGAGGAACTACTTTTCTTAAGCTTTCCTTTTCAACACTGTAATTATTAATGGAAAGAAATAAAAAAAATAATGAAAAAGAATAGAGTGCTATTTCTCTATATAATTATATTCATGTTGATTCATCAATCTTTTCAACTATCACGAGGTAATCTAGAAATTTGAATTGAATAGTGAATATAGAGAGATATATGTATCTTTAAATACATATAACTCAAAGGTGACTGACTGACTGACTGACATAGTGATCAATCAACACACAGCCCAATCCACTGGATTTGTCATGCAGGTAGATATTATGACGTAGGCATCCGCTAAGAAAGGATTTTTATTAATTCTACCCCTAAGGGAATAAAATAGGGGATGAAATTTTGTCAATTTTAAACCTATATATTATATAAAACTAAATCTACGCAGGTGAAACGGCGGGGCACAGCTAGTTTCTCTATATAATTATATTTATGTTGATTCATCAATATTTTCATTCATCACAGGGTTGTCTAGAATTAAGAATTGAATAGTAAGTAAATATATATGTATGTATAGTTATTAACGATAAATAACGAAATGAATATTTCAATTGCTTCCTTATTCATATCGCCTCAGTAACAAGCAGTGTTTTAGCGGCCCAAGTGCCTCAATAGCTGCCAGCTACCGACGTGGTCATTACCTTAATGCGCGACTCTGTTAAGACTTAAGCTATTAAACCCGGCACCTGGGATGCCGCCGGTACCTTTTTGTACCCTGTCAGCATTCCACAACCATGTTTGCCTCCAATTACAACATTTATAAATTCACCAGTCTGCATGAAGTCATATCTATAATGTCCATTGTAAGGTTGCGTTCGTCTTCATCCAAAAGTAAGTTTAAAATTAAGCTTAGTAAGGGCCAGATTAAGTTTAATATTGTCTGTAAATACAATTTCTTGGCTCGCCGCATCCGCCAAAACCACACCGACATTTCCAGAAACACGTTTAATTTTTTACTCTGCAGCATTTATCATAAGTGAATTAATTCAAATTGCCATAAAAATTGCAGTTTACATAATGACTGTAGTTTCTCTGTGCTATTTTTTAACATAAGTAACGTGTTCATTAATATTTCATGGCATGGTATTGATTGGTAATGTACCAATGTCTCTTATAAATGTAGCTGTTACCGTTTTTGTTAAGAAATCTACACTAGTGATATTTCGAATACCAACCTCTTTAAGATCATACGATTACATTTTTATATTAAAAGTACCTTTTAAAAGTTTATTATGAGCTTAATAATTATGTGTATTGTTATATTTTTGATAGAAGTTTTTGAAGAAATTGAAATCAGGTGGTAGAATGCAAGGAAAATTTTTAATAATAAAAAATTCCATTATTCCACAATCAATTAATTGAGGTTGTTAATTGTTTAGGTATACTATCGTGTAAAACGTCGATTTAATAATAAGCGCTTAGATCACAAGAACTAAATAACTAACGCTTCCTTTTGCTGTCATCAACGAATCATTAATTTAAAATTGTTACGTATGTTCTACATATATTGTGAGGAGCTCGGGGCACAGTTGCTATTGCACATATTATTCGATCAGTGAAGTTAAGCAACCCTAACCCTCGCAAGTAATTCGGTGACCGCCCGAGTACCCCCCGTGCCTCGGAGAGTACGCTAAGTCCCGGTTGCCAATTTATCATCTATGGCAATCTTAACAGGTCAGTCGGAGGCCTTAAATAGTCTGACAACTGGTTTAACCCAGATCAAAGATTTCCTTTGGGGTTGCGAAGGTCAGGTGACAGTCGCTTCGTATAGAAATCAGATGATCGGCATCGGGTTGAATCAAGTGCCGACCCCAACAGTGTCCTATACATAAGGCCAGGGAAATGATGACATTGTGACCCGATAGTAGCTGCAGACAGTGTCTAGTATAGTCAAAGAGCCAAGTCTTACCGTGTGTTCGTTTAGGTTTATACTAAGATTATATATTTGCCGTAACCAATTTTATAATTAAATCCATTGAATTGAATTCCGTAATGAAACATGTTAAATTGTCTGAATAGAGACATAAATAACCCTGTCAGGGCAATGATATGTTTTGCCGCGCCTAACGTAGAATAAAAGTTAATTCACACATCTTACACGTTCAATTTGCTCAACTGCTATAAAAAATGCATTCTTGCATTAAATTATAGGCTGTCGTAAATTCTCTTATCAATTTTATGGTAGAACGTAGCATTAATTATTGGCAGGTATTGTATAAATTTCTACATTAATATGGAGTTAATTACACCTCATGAACTTATTTATTCCATTCTTTGCTTTCAGGTCTGGTTCCAAAACCGTCGTGCTAAATGGAGGAAACAAGAGAAAGTGGGGCCTCAAGCTCATCCCTACAACCCTTATTTAGGTGGAGGTGGTGGAGCACCCCCTCCTTCTGTGGTGGCATCTATGCCCAACCCCTTTACACAACTTGGCTTTGGATTTAGGAAGCCATTCGACTCTAATGCGCTGGCGAGTTTTAGGTATGTACATTGCATTTGCCTACTTTGTATGTAGTGCCTTTGTAATCCATCTGAACATCTGATATGTACGACTGCTCTTGATTTCAAGTATTTAATAGAGACCTTTTCTACAGATATGCCGGAGGACCAGTTCTGGGCGGCCAATACCTCGGAGCGCCTTTACCCCGGCCCCCTCTCTTCAGTGCTCCCCTCTACACATCCAGTCCCCCCTTCCACTCTCTCCTCGCAGGGCTGGCTGCCCCCCCTCGGCAGTCGCCAGACCCACCCCCAGTGTCACCTCCAATATCACCCGGAAGTGAGTCCCCTCCACAGCCTGCTGCACCAGAAGTGGAACGAAGAAGCTCAAGCATTGCCGCTTTGAGAATGGCTGCGAGAGAACACGAGCTGAGACTAGAAATACTGAGACAACGACATCACACAGACCTGATTAGTTGAGCTTAGTTTATCTGTTGTGGATATCACAACTGATTCAAGCATCAGAGTTTCCGAATTTATAAACGACTCGTGATCTCTCTCCGTCGGAATTTCCAATAAATTCTCAGTGGTTATTGTTATTTTTACTATAAGGTTTTGTGTTATTTAATATTATTATATACGTACTTAGTTGTAAAGAGTTTAAAACTTAGTATTACTTATTTATATAACCAGACATAAAGGCATTTTTTCATCATTTTCATCATAAATAGATAATGTTTACGTGCTACAAACGTGATTCATAATGTTTTTTTAAGTATTTCATATAAATCTATTGTTAATATAAATATTCGCAACAAAAACATCACAATAATGTTGATCAATGTGACCTAAGATTGCCTTGTAAGATAAAACTATTTACTTAGTGAATGGACTTATATAAATGGCCTTGCTTCTAAAGAAACTATGACTAACGTTTTGAAGCTAGATCAGGATAGTAAGTTACTGAAAAAAAGCTAGTATTTAATAGCTTTTTTTTATACTTAAGATATTACAGGTCCGTCCAGTTAATGCCTTATTGTTATTTATTGTACTTAATGGTAGAATCGTATGATATCCGATAACTGAAATGATAGTTTACTTCGATGATATTATATTTCTTGTAACTATGGTGGTTGCGAATGCATTGTAACGAATGATATAAGCAAATGAGGCAGAAATAAATTTATGATGATATTTTTTCTCTGCTTAACCCGTGAGGAATTCGGGATGATTATGTGTTATAGAAATCACAAGTAGTTGAACTAATATGAAATAATAATTTAACAGTATGGAGATCTTCACCAAACCTCATTAAAGACATGGGAAAATTTCGCAAGTTTCTATTATCGACTTTATATTTTTTCGTGTAAAGTTCAATATCGCGCGTGTTGGTGATTACGATTTCATAATAACAGAGTATAAACAGGCCTTAATCATTAAAGATTCTGCCTGTATCATATATAGAATTAAAATTATATAGCAATTTGTTGTAATGTAAATTTATTACAGATATTTATTCATGGTGCGTTCAAGTACTTATTATTATCTATATTATAATAATAGATATTCCATACGAGACGACAATAAAAAGGGTTGAACTATGTAAGGCTAAAGTAACTAATAATATACCTTCTTGAATATGTAATCCAAGCATAATCCTGAATTGAACCTGGTTTGAACCCCTTAAAGTAATTTTTAATTGATCATTTGACATAAAACAAATAGTTAAAAATATAACTGCACCAAAGACAATAATCTAAAGGTATAAAATAATTTACCTAATTGAACCAGTGTTGTTTTAACTTGTTAATTTAAAATCAATAGAGACTTCTTCAGAAAAAACTTGGAAATAAAAATAAACAAAGTATTCAATTTTCGTTTCATTTTGTCCAATGCTTCATGTACAGTGTTAGGTAAGTCTAGGCCTGAAGTCAACATACGAAATTGAAGAATAGGGGGCCTACATCATCGGTTTAAGCATCGAATCGGTAAAATTAAACGTCAAAACTAAGAAGTTCTTAATACGCGTTGCTTAAACGATCATAGTTGGCCCCTAGCTCGCTCAGAGAAACAGTATCATTTTCATTTCAAGAAAGTTCGAATAACGTATAACAAGACAGTGCTTGTTGCAACCAACATGTCAAAGGAAAATTAAACTAACAAAATATTAAACAAACATAATTGATTCCAAAGAGGGTGATTACAGGGAAGGAACAGCCGACAGCTTTCGACAATCGTTACCAATCCATCATCATCAATAACCTGTCAAAGTTAAAAAATATGGCAGCTAACCGTTGGAAGTCTGACCCATCCATCAAGAGGAAACAATACGCTGATTAATTACATAATCCGATTTAATTAAAATATAATTCAATAATTTATACAATAGTAATATGAGTCGTGGGAAGTGCGTAGGCGCTATCTACCAGGTACGTTCCTCAACGGCTATTAATCTAAAATTCAATTAAACCATTCAGCGTTCTTTATGATCTTTGAATAGTGTCTTCACGAGTTGGGCAACCGAGATTAAGTACTGTTTTATTGGTTGCCGATGAGGTGAGTGCCACTGAAGAATTGTGAGGTCTGAACCTTATACTTAACACTCGCTGGCACCTCAGTCCCTTTTTAGTCACTTCATACTACATACCATAGACAAATTCTTGAAATAGGGCTATAGAGTGGAGCGTTTTACAGTTTAAAAGCGGTAAATTGCAAATCGGGGTTAAACCAGTTGTCAGTTTTTTAAGGCTTTCAAGTTCCAACTGACCTCTAACAATTGGCTGTCGTCACCGACAGCTGAGGGTGGCAACTCGAGTTGTCACCCAGCCAACCACGGGTTGGCTTGGCCGCTTAAATTAGTTAATTGAATGACGTGTACTTTCACGATTCTCTTACTCCCCTGCCTATAACTGTAATGTAATTATTAAAAAACTGCTCTTGTAGATGTCCAAGCAGAATAGGATATGTCGCACCCTCAGTACGATAGGGGTTCAACTCCAAATTTTACGAAAACGAATTAAGATCATTTCTTATTTCGTTTTTTTTCTACACGAATTTTAAAAAACATCCAAAAACAAAAATTAGTTATCAACAAAACACAACCTAGACCTTACTATAAAAATAATCTCATTGCACTCAAATCTAATAAAATAATTACTTTTAATATGAATCCAAACTTTTTGAATTGAGCATCAATCGTTCTGAATTTAGCTAAATTATTTGCAATCAATTTAAGATTCTTCTGTTAAGATTGTCCGGTGATTTACAAAGATATTTAAAGTCAGAGGAAACTGAACGTGCAAACACGTAATCTGCATCAAAAACATACAATTACTACAATACTTAATTGGCCCTTACTCAACTGCGGTAACTGCTAAATAGCGCTTCTTCAGCTACCAACGCTTTGATTACAAGCGTCAATCTATTTGACATTAATTAGGAATGTTCAAATAGCAATCAAGGTATAATATGACAGTGTCTGTTATAAACATGTCATTAAAAGCAATTCGGAGCATATGGCGAAACTAATGACTTGATCACTGCTTAGTCTGATGACAAAGAAAATGTAATTATTGCAAGTGATCATTAATTATGACGTGGTGACGTGTATGTCACTCAGAAACGTGTAATTGAACCTGGATTGTGGATAGTTTTCTGGGAATCGGATCCTTTTTATTCAGGCAATACTATTTAAATAATTACACAGACAGAATCAGCAAAACACAGGCATGGAGTAATTAGTTCACGACCCTTATCGATATAAGATGTAAAATTAATCTTAGATTTGCAAGTTTTCTTTTACGGCCTACCGGATGGTATGTGGTTACCATAGTCTTGGACATTTGCAACACAAGCGTAACGCGCGGTGCGCCCAATATGTTATTATGTTAGACCACTTTTATTAATAAAGATGAGGGTGGACCTAAAAATCATAACGGCCAATGAATGAGTTGGCTAATTTCAACCGCTAACAATAAGTGGTCGTGGCGTAATGGTTAAGAAAAGAGTGCACCACGCATTATTTAATCGGGAGTAAGTAAAAATCTACCAATATTACAGAATGTTTATAAAATCATAACATCATACCAAAATGTAAATAAATAAATATAGTTATTAGTTATTATGTACTTAAATAAAGATATAAACAGTGTCATTAATACCAAAATATAATTTATTATATAAGACATCAGGTAAGTCTAAATTCTTAGTACGTATGAATATGAGACCTTCACAAATCATAATAATACTCAGAATTCTCAAATTCTCACCCAAGCAAGTACAGACCCAAGATACCGATAAGGCAGATGATAAATGCTAGTAAAATAAATTAATATCCGTGAAAATTTGGATTTATAATTAAAAGTTCAATATGAAAATAAGCTCTTAAATCAGATAGTTAATGAAAAATAAATACCAGCGTGGTTAATTTAATTGTAATCGAATTTTTATCCTCCTGAACTCATCTACTGTGACCCGCCTCCCGACGGCCGCTTATTATAAACACGTGCACGGGATAAGAGGTAGCGGGAACTGAGAAATATTGTCCTGCTATTAACAATTTAAGAGTATCATAAAGAGCTAATAGAAATCTCTTGAATGGTCGCAATCCTAGAGTTGCCAATAAAGATATTCAGTAGAATGAAAGCGAATTGATTCTCAGTATAAACTTGAAATATTTAGATTTTGATTAATAAGCAAGTTGCACAGCTTTGAAGGTGCATATTTATTCGTGCACTGAAATTAAACAACCCCAATACAGACCAATAGTTAAATGGGTGCCCAACGCGTTACCTCCATCATGAATCTTGTTGCCAATTCAACATCTCTGGCAATCGTTACAGGTCAGTCAGATGCCTTTAAAAGTCAGATAAATGATTTTTCTGGTAAAAGAAAGCGCTTCTGGCAGTCGCTTTGCAAAAATAATCCGGTTTGATAGTGCCCAACCCTAAAAAAACATGGGAGAAGGCCAGGGTGATGGTACACCAATAAAAAATTGGGGGATTTGCTTCATATAGCTACCAACCAGAGATTTACTCTTAAATGTTCGTTGATTACAAACAGATGCACAGATGACTTAGTAGAAGTAGCTGGCAAGCGCTGAACGCAGGCGATAGTAATATATCCTTGTGAAAATCATCACCCTCGTAAAATATAACTACCACGAAAGAGGCTTTTTTTTTAGTTAATATTCTAGCCTATGGCACTCTCAAATAACGTGGCTTTCAAATGTAAAAGGAATATTCAAAATCAGTTCAGCAAATCCAGAGACTAACCCCTACAACACAAACTTTATAATATTAGTAGGTAATAGAAGTATTGACTAGTAAGTTGAACGATCTTAGTTTGTGACTTGGACTACACCCGTTTATGGGTCTGGGTGGATCCTCGCCAAATCTAATTATGAATCCAGACAAAAACACGGGCGAAATCATAATTTTTGTATGTTTTATGAAGTCAGGTTAGAATTCCACATCGTGTGAAAAGGGCAGGCAGTTCTTATGACAGGTTGTTGGAACCCCGAAATAGATATATGGTTTAATATGTTCTGTCATTTTTCTGTTTTTTGTTCTGATACTTAATTGTATGCATTTAAAAATTAAGGCTATTAATTTTCTAGGTGAAAATAAAGCTAACATCCAGAGTTAGTATTTATTCCAAATAATAATGAGGACGGCGATAGACTCACCATCTGTCACGTTGGCACTTAATCAAATTCGGTGAAAAGTGGGTGTTGTGATTACAACACCTTTGCCTACCCCTTCGGTGAATACAGGCGTGAGCATATGTAATGAGGACCTCGTGGTACAGTTGCTATTGCGCATATCATTTGATCAGAGGTTAAGCAACCCTAACCCTAACCAGTAATTGGATGGGTGACCGCCCGAGTTCCCTCCGTGCCTCGGAGAGTACGTTAAGCCGTCGGTCCCGGTTGCCAATTTATCACCTTTGGCAGTTGCGAAGGTCAGATGGCAGTCGCATCGTATAAAAATCAGGTGACCAGTCGCATCGGGTTGAATCAAGTGTCGACCCTAACAATGTATGATATCTCATCAAGCCAAGGTGATGATGAAAAATAGTAAGTAAGCTATGTGAACTTAGCACCCGACTTGAAAAAAAACTATTTTTTTTTGCCATCTGGAAGGCTTTCGTATGTAGTTGTTTGTAGTAGAAGCTACTACAAACGAATGAAAGTTACTACAAACGTCTAGAAATGATCGTCGACACAAACGTGCCGTTTTAAAATTTTAAATTTCGAACGTCGGGTGCTGACCATTTTTTGATGAGGCATAACTTTTATTTATCAACTACAAACGAAATAATTTTCACTACAAACAACTACATACGAAAGCCTTCCAGATGGCAAAAAAAAATTTGGTTTTTTTCAAGTCGGGTGCTAAGTTCACATAGCTTAGTAAGTATGCTGGTTTTAGGACAAATCCTCGCTATAACCTCTACCAAGAAGATTATCACAATATGGAAATGTAAAAGCAAACGAAATGAAAAATAACGCTACGGCTTGTTTAAGCTTAAATTCACGAAGACCAGAAGCAACCAAATCTCAAAAGGCCTGAATCTCAAAATCCCAGGAGGGCAGATTACCATAGAGGCGGTTTTTAAAGTAATTAAACAAACACGAAATCGGCCCGGCTCGTTAGTGCAGGCACGCCCACTGCTAATCAATTCTCATAATTAATCGATACGCCCTATCGATACAAACAACCGAATATCGATTTCTTATAACGGCATCGATAAATATCGGTAATGCTCGTGAATATACGGTCAGTTACCATTATTAAAGCGTGCGATAAAATTTAACTATTACATTTTTGTTAAAGTTACGATTATGCGAGACGAATCGTTAACAAAACGATGGGTGATCAGACAATAAACTTAATTCGCAATAATAGATTGTACATGCTTTGTTAAACGATTTTATAAGCGATTATATTGATGAAATAATTTGATGGTCTGTTACGGTGCATTTGGAGATGCAATAAAGATTTATTTTTATAAAAAACGGTAGTTTTCATAAAAATCTGATTGATTGTAATATTGATGAGCACGAACCGTGTCGATTCGATTTAAACAATTATTAAAATTCAATTTCTAATTAAATACTAAATGGAAGTAACAACATTGAATACAAAAAACTGAATACTAGAAAAAATATTTAATTTTTAATGGGTAAAATCTGTCTTTATGTTAATATATCCCAATATAATTACGAAAACAATTAATTCAAGTTTTAAAAAAAAACAGTGTTTCAAGGATTCATAATAAATTCATAGGTTTTTGCACTTAAGGACTCCACATACTTTCATAATTATTATGCATTTAGTTTAAGGTTGTTATTTTGAGATCACAAAAAGACACTTCAAATGTATTTATATGTATGAATAACCATTCAGGAACAAAAAACTGTACCGAGAACCAATCAAAACGCTAAACGAAGTTTACGATAAACATTACCGTGTTACGCACATGATCTCGCGTAGAGCAGTCGATAAACGCGGCTGGCCAGTGTTTGATCCGACACCATCAATCAAAGCTCCATCCAATAAGGATCAAGAAGCGCCACAATGATTTATCAGGTGAGTCTGTGGTCTGCACCCACGCAACGTAGCCAGGCTTCGTTCACGACTTCGAGATTCGAATCTATTTTTTTTAGGTATTAAATGATAGATTTTTTTGAATGGTAATGAATGATCGTTTTAAGGTTTTTTTAGGCTATGAACAGCATCAGTGTCTGTCAGCCTGCTGCCAACCAGAATGGTTGTGCAAACAGTCGGTATGTTTAGTTTAATGTGAAAAGAAAATAAAAATGATTTATTCAGTTCAGGCCCTGGTAAGGCACTATGAAAGAATTGACCACCGGTTCGGAAACTAGGATTAGTTTAGCAATCCAGTGAGGTAACGTACCCATGTTACTGGCTCTTAACTCTATTGTAGGTTAGATTTAAGCTAATAATAAAGTATAAAAGAATTATTCACATGAAGGTAATAGATTTCATGAGGCCTTAAAAAATATAATAAAATGGATATACGTAAAATTATTCACAATAGGGAAAATTTTATCAGAATTCCAACATTATCTACAAGTTTATACCGTTCGATTTCTTTTAGTACTTAGGAGTTATGGTATTGCCATTTATTAGTTAACGAATTACAGGTAGCCCCAAAAAAAATAGGCATTAATTTATCTATTGCAGAGCAATTTATATAGTATTCATATTTTTTTTTATCAATTTGTATTATATCGTATCACGTAATTACCGCACTTGATCATATCGTTAATTTTATTGGCATAATCTATATATATATATATACCGGTAAATAAAATGTGTGTCTGTTTGTAACTCCAAAATTACACCTTTTGACTAAATGCATATGCATATACACTGTTCTGACATAGACAAACATTTTTTTTTAAATTCTGTTTACGGTAGTTTCACTGGCAGATAGTTGAAGTGTCAAAGAGCGAATATGGCTATATTTAAAAAACAAACTTAAAGAGGTAAACTAAAACTAAAGCTTGGAACTAATACATAGATGAAACCGCGAAGCCCAGTCAGTTGAAAATAAAAATAAGATTCGTACATACCTCTCCCTATTGGAACACCTTAAAAAACTATGAAATCTACGAACGTTTATCCAAACATTAATACGATGATCCGTAAGTTACTTATAATAAATCGGTAACCATTTCTCATATTTAAGAAGCGACGCCGAGGGCGAGCTATCACCGTGCAACCCAAAAAAATATTCTAGTCAAACAGATACAAATGAGCTCACTCGAAATTGAATGCTCCATTCTTGTTTTAATAATGCAATATTTTTGTTGTAATATCCAATTATGGAGTTTGAAATTATTTAGACTTTTTCTTTCGTTTAGGGGTAACTCTCTCGGACTAATTAATGATATCCTCTCAGTGGGTGCCAGGGTTGGCACTCCCTTGAGTTGCAATGCAAGTGTGTTTTTAATATGAGCTGTTGCTCTTAATTTCATGTGATAATATCTATTCAGATAAATAAAATTGGAGTGTCTATTTGTAATTCCAAATTTAAAGCTTTTCACTAAATACATACATACATACATATGCTCACGCCTGTATTCCCCGAAGGGGTAGGCAGAGGTGTTTTAATTACAACACCCACTTTTCACCGAATATGATCAAGTGCCAACGTGACAGAGGGTGGGTCCATCGCCGTCTCAGGCACTATACATACGTCTTCGAATTACTTCTCAGACATATGCAGGTTTCCTCACGATATTTTCCTTTACCGTAAAGCACGTGGTGTGAAATAACTGCACATAAGTTTTTAGAAAAACTCATTGGTACAGGCCCCGTTGGGATTCAAACTTGCGTTGCTTGCGTAGCAGGCGACTGCTCAAACCTCAAGGCCACCACGGCTCGACTAAATACATATGAAAGTATATACGGTAAAAGCTTAAAGTACAACATCAAAAAATTTTTCTCTGACTGTCTGTCTGTCGTCTGTTTGTTAGGAATCTCTGAAACGACTGGTCATATTTTGACAGATAGCTTATGATGCAAGGAGTAACTTAGGCTACTTATGTTAAAAAAACATTTTAATACATGTGTTTAGCAACCCTGCGTTAAGCGGTCGCTCGAAGCCAGCGGGAGCCAAGAGCCATGGTTCATTGAGCCACGCCTCTATTCCATCCGTGAGCCAGGAGGGCCGCGCAGGTAAACAGGGTTAGTGGTGTTAGTTAATCTGTGGTATTAACAATTAGCACCTAGACACAGATAAAATAATAGTAATTTCAATAGATATTCCAAGTGTCTTTCAAAAGAGGAGCTCGTGGCACAGTTGCTATTGCGCATATCATTCGATCAGCGAAGTTAAGCAACCCTAAGCCTAGCCAGTAATTGGATGGGTGACCGAGTGCCCTCCGTGCCTCGGAGAGCACATTAAGCCTTCGGTCCCGGTTGCCAATTTATTATCTTTGGAAATCGTTACTGGTTTAACCTAGCTCACAGATTTTCCTCGTTAAAGGGGTTGCGAAGGTCAGATGGCAGTCGCTTCGTATAAAAATCTGGGGATCACCCACATCGGGTTGAATCAAGTGCCGACCCCAACAATGTATGGGGTAAGGCCAAGGAGATGATATCAGGTGTCATTTATATTTAACACCATCATTTATTTATGTGTGATAGTTCGGCTGTGTTGTGTGACACAGTGACACACCTCTTAAACTTTCTGTACCATAATATGAGTCTACTAACATAGGATACATAAGCTGTGCCCCGCGGTTTTACCCGCGTAAACCGCACCCTAATGTTTTTGAATAAAAGTAGGTAGCCTAAGTAACTCCTTGTAATATTAGCTATCCGCTAGTAAAAGTCCACTTCAAATCCGTCCAGCCGTTTCGGAGATTATTCGGTACAAACAGACAGACAGAGAAAAACTTCAAGATTGCTTTTTATTTGAGTACCGTACATACATTTAACGTTACATTACATTTAGTGAAAAGGGAATTAGTTGGAATTACAAACAGTCACTTCAATTTTATTTATCTGTATAGATATAGATTACAAAACAATGTCTGTGGTCAAACCATCATAATATACTGCGGGTATACTTACCTCTAAAACAATGAGATAATTTATTCTACTGAAACTTGAAGACTAAAACCCCGTTATTTGGAAACCTGTGTATATTATTCCCTAGCATTAACTATGATTTTACTGCTTGCTTTACAGCGGGAAGTGCGCTTAATGTAAATTTACATGAGCATGCTATTTTCACAATAAAACACGAGTAATTACTGTTAAGTAAGGGTTTTCATTAATACTGCCTTTGTTGGTCTAGTGGGCGCCAAGTACCATTGCTAATCATGAGGATCTGAGTTCGATCCCCGGGTCGGGGATTTTATTGGGTATATTTAACCGACTTTATTTAACGAAGGTGTAACATTAAGAATAAACCACATTAAAAAAAAAGTTAGACGACTTCTGTCACGGGCGGGGAACAAATATATCGGGACGCCGCTTGCGCGTCATCTGCCAAACTTTAAATATGTCCATGACATGTTTTATTTATTTAAGTTATGCATATCTAATTACCTAGTTATTGCACCCTCAAGAGCCGTGGTGGCCTTGAGGTTTGAGCAGACGCCTGCTACGCAAGCGACGCAAGTTCGAATCCCAGCGGGGCCTGTACCAATGAGTTTCTCTAAAAAACTTATGTACAGTAATTTCACACCACGAGCTTTACGGTGAAGGAAAACATCGTGAGGAAACCTGCATATTTCTGAGAAGTAATTCAATGACGTATGTAAAGTGACTGAGACGGCGATGGACCCACCATCTGTCACGTTGGCACTTAATCATCTTCAGTGAAAAGTGGGTGTTGTGATTACATTACCTCTGCCTACCCCTTCGGGGAATACAGGCGTGAGCATATGTAATTGCACCCTCAGAACGATAGAGGCTCAACTCCAAATTTAGAGAAAACAAATTAATATCATAGACAGACCCAAAAATGTATGTAACCTAGACTTAAAAAGTCTCATTGTATTCTAAACTAGAACAATAATAACTGTCAATATGAATCCAAACTTGCCGGCAAAACATTTGATTTTTTAATTGAGCTCCTATCGTTCTGAGGGTGGGATTATTATTTATTTGTCTATAAGCTTTCCTAAAATACATAAATAAATGACACACGAGGGGTGTCATCCGCAACGAATCGGTTAATAGTGTCACAAAAAATACCTATTTCCAACTCTATATTCTCTTTGAGCATTCACTTCTTTGCCGACAAATTGCTTATTTATTACCTACGAATAGGAAAGATATTATCTTGATATGTGACTGCAAAAACACCGAGTGATACGAGTACGTGTTATTATTTACATATTACTATTACTCTTGATGAAGTCATCATTCCAACACTATGCTGTCTTCAATATAATGACAAAAACAAGTGGAAATTCTCACATTTAATTGACTCGCGGATGGAAACTACATTTGAAACTACTTCTGATGATTTTTATAGATATATCTAAGAGGAAGTATACATATATTACAGTGAATCATTATATATATATCAATATAGGGTCCCCGAAGGAGGAGCTGGTGGCACAGTTGCTATTGCGCATATCATTCGATCAGTGAAGCTAAGCAACCTTAGCCCTAGCCAGTAATTGGATGGGTGACCGCCCGAGTTCCCTCCGTGCCTCGGAGAGCACGTTAAGCCGTCGGTCCCGGTTGCCAATTTAGCATCTTTGGCAATCGTTACAGGTCAGTCGGAGGCCTAAAATAGTCTGACAACTGGTTTAACCCAGATCACAGATTTTCCTCGTTAAAGGGGTTGCGAAGGTCAGATGGCAGTCGCTTCGTATTAAAATCAGGTGATCAGCCCCATCGGGTTGAATCAAGTGCTGACTCCAACAATGTATGGGATAAGACCATGGAGATGATGGGTCCCCGAAGGTGTAAGCAGAGGTGTTGTAACAACAACACCCAAATTTCACTGAATATTGCACAGATTAAGTGCCAACATGACAGAGGGTGAGTCCATCGCCCTCTCAGGCACTATACATACGCCTTTGATTTTCTTCTCAGATTATATATGCAGGTTTCCTCACGATGTTTTCCTTCACCGTTAGGCACGTGGTGTGAAATGACTGCACATAAGTTTATAGAAAAACTCATAGGTACAGACCTTGCTGGGATTCGATCTTGCGTCGCTTACGTAGCAGGCGACTGCTCAAACCCCGAGGCCACCACGGCTCACTACAGTGTATCAAATTGTTAATATTTATTGTACTAAACGAATTCCTAATCTATACAGATCAATAAACTTTAAGTGTCTCTTTGTAATTAATAACGGCTTTTCACTAAATGCATAAGAAGGTATATTAGGTACCTAGTAAAAAATATTAATTTTTAACAGTTTTCAGAGATCTCTGAAACGGCTGAACCCATTAACGGGATTTTTACTGACGGGTAACTAATATTATAAGGAGTAACATCAGCTGTGTGAGCTGATGTTACAAGGTCATACATAATCTAGTGTTTTTTAAAATTAGGGTTTAACCGCGGGGCGCAGCTAGTTACAAATAAAAAGTTTTACCCAAATCGATTAATTCGCATATTGCATATTATTACATAATTGACATACTAACTTATCCCATATTATCGATATCCTTAAAAAAAATACAGGGAGTGATGTTTGAATGTGAATTAAAATCCAGTGACGTACAATTAACACTCGTATTTTCTTTATATTAAAGTTATATAAATCTAATAAATGTAAAATAAATTAAATATCATAAAATAGCAGTAAAAATCAAAATATTCGAATTAACTGCATTCGACGCAAAGCGGTTAAATGACGTTATGGGTTCCGTAGCAACAACAACTACAAATTGTTGAATATTATGAAGTACTAAGCAGATCAGTGATGGGAAAATTACGGCCCACCAACGGTCCTTCGTCATGAATAATATATGACCCGCGATAGCTATATTTCATCGGGTCCGAACGTATATAGAAGATTCCACTTAGCATAATGCGCCCTCTCTATAATTCCTACCACAGGGCTAATATCAAAGAATTTATTCTTACCGAGAACCCACTTTTTCATGAGAGCAGTCTTTCTGAATGCACAAACATATTTTGTATACAATTCTTATGAAATTTCATAAACCTTATAGCCCCCGTTAAGGATTTTTTCGCTCCACTATACTAGATGGTAGTTATACCTACTAGAGTTGAGGCCACTCAAGCGCTTCGTCCAACGTTGTCACTAAACAACGCGTAATTCTACTATTTACTTAGTAAGTATATCAATTAACTAATAATTAGAATTCGGTGAGATTTTCTAAAAAAACTTATGTACAGTGATTTCACACCACTTGCTTTACGGTGAAGGAAAACATCGTGAGGAAACCTGCATATTTCTGAGAAGTAATTCAAAGACGTATGTATAGTGCCTGAGACGGCGATAGACTCACCATCTGTCACGCTGGCACTTAATCAAATTCGGTGAAAAGTGGGTGTTGTGATAACAACACCTCTGCCTACCCCCTCGGGGAATACAGGCGTGAGCATATGTATGTATGCACGGTATTGATTGAAACCAATGGACTAGCTGTTGCGTACGATTAAGTTTACAGTTTGAAATTTACAGTTTTAGAATTATACTGAATTACGTGCAGGTAATACCTGCATTTATTTTAAAAGATGAGCCAAAAGATGAGATGATATAAAATAAGTATTTTTCACACAGGTTTCCCATTTGTTCTTTCATAACTTGTGTGTTTTTATAAAAATTAAAAATAAATATAAAATAAAAATAATACAATACTATCTACGGCACCCTAAAAATTCCACTTATAAAAATACCACCAGTAACGTATTTAAGAACATAAAACTGAATTTGAGTATACCAAAGTATTTTTTAAATAAAAACTGGCAAATAAAAAAAGCATTTTTCCACATTTTATTTCAAAAGTGAGATTTTTTACGATCGACCCAGTCACAGAACATGAAGATCAAACAGAAATTTACTACCTATCGCCACATGAAACTAATCACATTTACATAGTCCCACAGAGCCTTTGACGTCTATTAGAGCTCATGAAACGGTCAGAAAAATTCAATTATCAAATATATTCACTGTTGGGTCGAGTTTAAAAATTAAAAAAGAAAGGTAATCAACCATGGCCCTAAATAATACACGATAAAAGAAAAAACTCAGAAACAAGCAAACGAGCTTGATTAGGGCTGATGTCACGCCGATAAAGGTCGTAAAGCCGAAAATTGAAAAGGTTACTTCATTAAAAATGCAATATTTTACATTTTTAAGCAGGCAGGTGAGTCCTATGGAAGGTCGTAGCGTGACCACGAACAAAAACATATTTCGGACTGATCTTTTACGTGACTTTTTAAACATTTAAAATCGAGTATTATTGTTAGTGGTTATTAATTCTGGGGCTTACCATAATCTCTTATTACCATGATAGTTTGACTGTGTGGCAGTGACAGTTTACATACACGATATACATTATACATCATTATATTTCAGTTACCAGCGTATTACTATTCCTTCTAAAATTATAAACGTGACATTTTGTGAATATGAATGTTTGTTACTCTTCCACGCGAAAACTGCTGAATGGATTTTAATGAAACGACGTACATCTCCGTGATATTTACATATGCTCACGTCTGTATTCCCCGAAGTGGTAGGCAGAGGTGTTGTTATCACAACACCCACTTTTCGCCGAATTTGATTAAGTGCCAACGTGACAGATGGTGAGTCTATCGCAGTCTCAGGCACTATACATATGCAGGTTTCCTCACGATGTTTTCCTTCACCGTAAAGCACGTGGTGTGAAATCACTGTACATAAGTTTCTTAGAAAAACTCTTTGGTACAGGCCCCGCTGGGACTCGAACTTGCGTCGCTTGCGTAGCAGGCGACTTCTCTAACCCCGAGGCCACCACGGCTCTCAGGAGTAAAACTATCATGCCAATAAGAGCTCATGGCCCCTGGCTGAATTATCATTCCAATAGATATATAACTGCTGCTCCTGCATCAGGTGATTTAGCATGAATTGGGATTTTCGTTCCCTCAAGTATAGTCACCCTACCAGCCAATCCCGGGATATGCGGTCCAGCGCCCCGCAGCGCCATCTAATGAAATAAACTGAAAATCAACACGCGCCTGCGCGCCCCCTTTGTTCTACCGCCGCGGCTCACGATATAATTAACGCTAAGATTTATTGTAAATATTACGATCCCCAAATTATGTATCACATGTATGGATACACTGTTGTTGTTTTTTTTTAATGTATGTGAGTGTAACAGTGACATACAGTGTAAGCGTATAACGAGGATATGCTTACACGTGCCGTCACGAGTTTTGAGTGCTGGCTTGAATGCGCAGTAGTATTTTGGATATTGTAGGACGCGACGCGAAAAATACACGCTGTTATCCCGACTATTTTTGCTGAGCGCTCATAACTGGTAACGTGTAACTAGGTATAGAATATAAGAGTGAGTAGTAATTAAATACGCTACGATAACTGAGTCTGCTTTATTCAGGGTATTCACGTAGCTATTTTTATTTACAACCAGAAACATTAAAATCTTTTCTCACATGCCATTCTGACATCTTGTGTCAAATCACTTTTTAACAATATTGTAAATGTAATATAAATAATGTAAATAAAATAGCCAGTAATTGGATGGGTGACCGCCCGTGTTCCCTCCGTGCCTCGGAGAGTACGTTAAGCCGTCGGTCACGGTTGCCAATTTATCATCTTTGGCAATCGTTACAGGTCAGTCGGAGGCCTAAAATAGTCTGACAACTGGTTTAACCCAGATCACAGATTTTCCTTGTAAAAGGGGTTGCGAAGGTCATATGGCAGTCGCTTTGTATAAAAATCAGCCGACCCCAACAATGTATGGAATAAGGCCAGGGACGATGATGATGATAAATAAAGAACACTATAAAGGAAAGAGGTTCACTACCGCTACAAGTGTATAATTAAACTGTTTTAATGATTTCAGGACATTATAAACTGGAAGGTATGCTGGAAGGTCTGTAACAGGATTTCCTTTTCGAAATTAGCTTGCCGACTGGGTATTAGGTATACCGCCACGTTACAGAAGATCGCAGCCAAGTATTGCTACCTTAGTAGGTAGTATTTTTTGTGCTCCTGCGATGAGTAAGAGCCACTGCTCCATGGGGGAGGAGTAGAGAGGCTGTGCTAGCTTATAATGGGACTTTATCATCTTTTACTTTGTGTCAGCACAGTGATTCCATTCTTTATAAGGTAGGAAACGCGACACTTTTAGAGCTGGGGCCGAACTATGCGCTCTTATTGCCATGATAGTTCAGCTATCAGTGACAAATGTATAAACGTCACATACATCTGTCTCATAATATGAGTCAAAGTATCATGGCAATAAGAGCTCATGGTAAGGCCTCTGATTACTCGCTCAACACACGTATAATTTTGTGTAGGTAATGTGTTAGGTACGTGATTTAAAAGGACTTGGAGAAGATAACTCATCTCTCCTCTTTAAGTCGTTTCAAATAGTGTTATGATGAACTTCGATAAGGCAAAATAATACCATTTAAAACACAAACAAGAAAAGCTTCGCACCAGTGCATCTACAAGAACAGATTACATGAGTTAATAATGTTAATATATCACTCTCCTGGCGGTCAATCAGCTACTTTACATTCTAATCACCGCCCAGTTGATTGAATTAGCCTTATTCATCATATAAATGGGAGTCTGACCCTTGCACCATTCTTATTCCAGCGATAAAAAATAACTATTGTATTTGTCAAATTTTTTGAGCTGTATTTATATGAAAATTATTAAAATCTGCTTTAATTATAGACTGCCTTGTTTGTTTAATGGGCGCAACTAGTTCAGGGTAGGTCAGGACCCACTCGTCCCCTGAAACTCCCTCCCTGTGCGCACTCATCCCCTGATTTCACCACACAGTTGGCCCCCTGTTCAAGATTTTATACCTATTCGCAGTTATCACACATTTAAATGTAATTATTCATAAGTCAATAGTTATTACGACAATACATCATGCTCTGCGCAGACCTCCTCATGCAAAGAGATAAATTTCCCCGATAACTCATACACAACAAAGTCAGATACGAATAACAAAGAAGCCGCTTCATCTAATAACTATAATCGATATTGCAAACTATTCACGGTTAATCGATAAAATCTCGAATAGGCCCACAAAGCGGCGAGTAACAGTAGGGGTGCGTGTACGCAGCGTGACGTCTGTCGCTCCACATCTAAAGATATCGAGATATCGACAAAATCGATTACGATTCGCAGGTGCAAATAACGAACGCTAATAAAAACTGACGCTAGTGTTTTTATAACTTTTTACCAATTTTGATGATGTTATTACATATTAATAGATGGCATGATTATTTCGTTTTTAATCATCGGTAATCGATTTACAGCAATGACTTCCTGTGGCTATTCGAATCAATATAATAACTAATTAGATTGTAAATTAATTTAACTATTTTGGAACTTTACTTAGTATTGAAAGATAACAAGAAAATCCAGTTTTGAATTCAGAATTAAAGCCACATTTAAACTGAAGAAAAAACAGTCGAATTGAGAACCTTCTCCTTTTTTGATGTCGGTTAAATAGCTTACCTACTCGATCCGGGGATTTTAACTGGGCCCTCCACATATGTAGCCAAACATAAAAGCATACAAGGTAAAGTCACCAGTCATGGACAGTATAAGCAATTTTTTTCCAAATTTGCCTTGTGATTTTCTTTATACACACATTCTTAATGATTTGGGGGTAAATTAAAAGCTGTTTTCTTAATCAGAATTTAATGTTTAATTCAGTTTAGTACTTAGTACAATTAAATAATATAAATAAACAACACTCCTACTTAGACACCAGTAATGGACAGTAAAAATCCAGTGTTGTGTTTTAGGGCTAAAATGATAATTTAGGTGGGTGGAACAACGACGATAAACCAGACACAAAATAAAATAGGTGTACCTACTTGCATCGCGATTCTAATAAGAAATTACGATTCCCGACACCAAATGACACCGCGAAACTAACAACCCTTATGGCCGCAATCAAAATGGGTGTCAGATCTCAAAAACAGTTGTTATGACACATATAATACTGGCACAATAATAGGTATTGGCATTTGAATAAAATACAGCGCGTTTCCTTAATATTGGAAGAAAAAACAAAAAATGTCCATGATTGGTCCGCGTCCAACATTGTGCCTTTACCTCAGACACATTCTGACTATTTGATTCCGCAGCCATCTACTAAGGACAACACGCGCACTTCGGCAACCCTATAAAAATATCAAGGAGAAAAATATAAATAGCCGTGGTGGCCTCGGGGTTAGAGCAATCGCCTGCTACGCAAGCAACGCAAGTTTGAATCCCAGCGGGGCCTGTACCAATGAGTTTTTCTAAAAAACTTATGTACAGTGATTTCACACCACGTTCTTTACGGTGAAGGAAAACATCGTGAGGAAACCTGCATATTTCTGAGAAGTAATTCAAAGACGAATGTAAAGTACCTGAGACGGCTATAGACTCACCATCTGTCACGTTGGCACTTAATCAAATTCGGCGAAAAGTGGCCTCTGCCTACCCCTTCGGGGAATACAGGCGTGAGCATATGTATGTATGAGAAAAATATCAACCGAAGGAAGAAGTATATGAAGAGATGCATGAATGTGGATGTAGCGAAAGACGTATGTAAGGATCGTAGCATGTGGCAAACGGTGGTCTCTGCCTACCCCATGGGGTCTGTATCCACTCTGGTGCGTGAGCATATGTTTGTTTGATAAAGTATCATTACATACTAGCCGTGTTCCGCGGATTCACCCGCGTAGCGTTTTATTTCGAAACAACCAATTTTATTTATATAACCATGTTTTTTCTTGTAACATCAGCCGTCCTGTTAAAATCAATCAAGTCGTTTCAGAGATAAGCCAGAAAAAACAGACGAACAGAAAAAAAATTATACATCGACAATTTTTGTTTAGTGAAAAGCTGTTAATTTGGAATCACAAACATTTACATTTTATTTTTCTGTATAGATTTGAAGATGGTAAGACTGTAAGCAGTGTCATTCCTCATTCCACGAGCAGTGTGATTGTTCTCAAATATTATCTAACACACGGCGGCAGTACAAATCCATTTCATTTATGCTAATGACAGGCGTCAAAACCGAAATGTTTGATATATCGACATTGTATGATTTATTGTAACAAATTATATTTTTTACCGTGCACTGTAAATGTAAATACAGTGTCTGGGTGTCTGTTATTTGATTTAATAATAGTGATGTAGAGATTTTGAATCAATATTGTTAATCTATTTGAATTATGTAAAGTGGAAGCAAGTATGCGTTTGAGAAGGTAATGTATCATAGTGAATTAATGTATACTAGCGACCAACCCCGGCTTTACACGGATGCAATGTCGATACTAAGTATACTACAGAAGGTATTTTCCATCGTGGAATTTTTGTAGATATTTTGAAGGTGTACAATACTAAATAAATGTCATAGGGTTCAGCCAGCGTTTGCATTGAAAGCGTAAATAACTGTTTATTTACGACATGACATTAGATAACTCTAATTATTTATGTTTCTCTGCTATATAATGCAGGTTATTTTATTTACATGAAATATAACATTTGAGTAACTTATTACTAACAATGAAAAAGGATGATGATATATAATGCATGAATTATATATATAACCCTTCCTCTAAAATCACTCTATATTATAAAAAAAACCGCATTAAAATCCGTTGCGTAATTTCAAAGACCTAAGCGTATATAGGTGTCCCTATATATGCAGGCATTGGGAAGTGGCATTTGTATGTAATGAAGTAGCATTTGTAACCTTGATGGGGATAGCTTAAAAAGATTTAGAATACATAGAGAAACCTCTCCTACCTTGCTTGCGGCGGCGTCTGGATGACGGGTTGTCCACTTCCCTCTATGATGGTTGAGGAGGTCAATGGCTGGCATTCGCGTCATACTTGTGAACAGGTGCTGCTTGCTATAAGTAAAACTACTAGATTTTTAATTAAGTTAATTTTTATCGACATTTGTGCATTGGAACTGTGTCCATGAGCTTATGTTTCTTAAGTGATTTGTTTTGTATTCTTAAAATTCTATAATATTTTTGATAGTAAGCATTAAGAGTAATTACTGTGTTTCTTGCCAGGTTCTTCTCAGTAAAAGCAACCTTCCGAACCTACCGACAGGCATGTATAAAACTGTATAATTATGTCTGACGATTTGAAAGTACTTTGTAAAAAGTCTAATCGAATAAAGATATTTTTGACTTTGACTTTGACTTACCAGTTCTGTATAAATAAGCAGGATACTAAATGATAATTGTAAAGAAAATAACCGGTGGCACAAAGATGAATTGGTCGAATGGGCTCCCACGGCATATACCATATTTGGTCGTATTCGTGATGACATGAGTATACGCCTCACAACTCTAAAATGTTGCCACGTCTTCCTTCAGTGTTTACAACATTTTTTATATTACTAACTACAACGCAGATAAATGATATGGCTTTAGTATATACGGGGGCAATTATGTTTATATTTACGGTACCAAAATGACACTTAAAAGCTCAGAAGATAGAATATGCTCTGCTTAAACCGATGATCGTAGTCCCCCAATTGTAATAAAATCAAAATCAAAAATGTCTTTATTTGATTAGACTTCTTACAAGGTACTTACAGATCGTCGAAAGGACAAAACTGTACAGAACTATAAATGCTACCATCGGGTTCGGAAGGTTGCTCTTGCTGAGAAGAACCCGGCAAGACACTCAACAATTACTCTTTTTAAAATATATAGCGAATGATAGAGCGGCATAGAAAAGACACATTGCGCCAAATAAAACGGGATAAGTACAGGAGGATTAACTAGGAGATAGCTGTGATGAATATCTATCTGTTTTAAATTTCTTTTGGACTGTCTCGTTATTGGTTCGATTCGATTACTGTCAAAGTTTATCCATGTCCACATTCAGAATTATTTGTACCAAACACCACATCTCTATAGCATTTGTGATTCCCCTGTCTCAATTCCGAGGAGATGCAGGAATGAGAGATACATGCAGCCTACGAGATACCTCTTATTGTCCTAATAAGTAGTCTTTTGAAACATAAAATTAAAAAGTGATTATTTACAATTACATAGATTTTCCTGTTAACCAACATTAAACACACTCAAGTCTTCACGTATAACGCGATAAGTGGTGATCGGCATACGTTCGCAACGTGAGTGGCACTCACAAGTCGCAACACCAATTTGTTAGTGATTTCTACCAGCCCTGGAGCGCACTATACTGTAATGAGTGCTGGAAAATAGGCACACAATTAGCGGCAGGCGGTACTAACTGACATTAATGTACTGGTGAACGATGGCACGCCCGGGGCATCTGTCAGTTGCCGAAACCATTCACACTGGCCCCTGTCTTCATAGTCACCCGTAGCTTGAGACTCTGTTGTAGACCATAGACATCATAGACTTTTATCTGTGGGCTCAAAACTACATTTAAATGTACCTTAAATTTCATATGTCATTTTAACCTACTTCGAAAAAAGGAGGACGCTATCAGTTCGAATGTGTCTTTTTTCGAATTAATTTATTAGACCATAAGAAACTTTCAGAGATTTCAGAGAATATTTTAAAAAAATCATGGAAAATATCTATGACAAATTCGAAATATACGACTAAGCTTCATATTAACCCTAAGCATTTTTGCTTCTTCGATGATTAATCCGAACCTAAGTGTTGCTCTATTTAAACAAACCCCTTCAAGGGTTTCTTTTCATTCAGTCCTTGTAAGCTATTTTCCTCATGGGTGGTAATTTTCTCAATATTAATAAATGCCTTACCAGAGCCTAAAGTAAACAAATCATTTCTATTCAATTGTTTTATATTTTAATTCATAAAATGGTGATAATTTGGCCCAGGCTTCCCATTATCCTCAGTAAATAAGTAAATCGGAAGGGTCTTTTAACACTGGCCGTTCAGCACGCTGGTGCCCTATTCATTTGCGTTGTTAAAATGATTGACATATTCAATTAGTGAGGTGACCGACGGACCTCCCAACTCGGTTCTTGACTATTAACTAGACCAGCTCACCGTGACCTCCAGAAAGCTATTAGATCGCTGCTGTTTCTTCCAGTTTATGTGAAAAGTAGAGGGGTGGAGAAGGTCTTGGTTATGTGGTTAGGTTTAAAAGGTAGGGTTATCGTGTTGTCTTGAGGTTTGAATGTTGTTTTCTGCAATTAGTGACCGGATCTCTTTAATAAGTCTTTCAGCGATCATTGTTGATGAATGAGCGATGCGTTTTGACAATGATGAATTGTTCATATACGCTAATTGTTGAAGAAATATATTGCTAGTTGGAGAAAGTGTTTAGAAAACAAATATCAATAGTGCGAAATGCTTTGTTACTTGTCGAAAAGTAAGCTTCGAAGACATCCTTGTTTTTTAAGCATAAGTAAATATTGATTAATAGTATGCCATGAGCGAGTAATTATTTCTTAGCTACGTTGGCCTAGCTTTATGCGATCCCGTAACCAATCCGAAAAAGTGGACAATATACATATTGTGAGAAAACTCGGCACTCTGCCTACTTGACTTTCACGAAGGTCGGTATCCTGGATTAATCCAGGAAAGTTTTGGTTTAAACCAAATCTCAAATGTATTTGACGGGTATACATTTATCACTAAGTTCGAGTGAGAGGAGCTCGTGGCACAGTTGCTATAGCGCATATTATTCGATCAGTGAAGTTAAGCAATCCTAACCGGAGCCAGTAATTGAATGGGACGCCGCCCAAGATCCCTCCGTGCCTCGGAGAGCACGTCAAGCCGTCGGTCGGAGGTCTAAAATAGTTTGACAACTGGTTTAACTCAGATTACATATTTTCCTATTCAAAGGAGCTGCGAAGGTGAAATGACAGTCCTTTCGAACAAAAATCATGTGATCAGCCACATCGGGTTGAATCAAGTGCCGACCCCAATAATGTATGGGATAAGGCCAGGGAGATGATGACTTTCGTCACTAAGTATTACTCAGTAAAATCACCATGGCAAAGATTTGGTCGTAACAATTTCCGAAGATGTTCAGTTTGCGAACACACCAGCACAGGCATGAATACAAAAAAATATTTGAATATATATTATGACCACTTTGGTATAGGGTTGTATATCGCTTGTTGATAATTCCATTTAGCCTATAGTTGTATAGAGACATCACACCATAGAATTATAGCAAGGCTCCCTGTACATTTAGTTTTTTTATTTAAATTGTCTTCACAATGGTATCATGGGGCGACTAATCTAAAGGCTACTTCTTCCGTTGTAATGAACTTGTAACTGGTTCTTCTTAAATTTCTGCTACTTTTTATTCTATATTTCAATTTATGAATAAGAATAGCAAAGGGTAATTTGACGATGGATTGCAAAGAGTAAGTACAAGACAGAATGGAAAACCGTTTTTAGGTATAAGTCACAAAAAAAGCCACGAGTTCTTACCATTGACTTAAACAATAAGTTTTGCTGTGAAGGAAGCTTCGTGAGGAAACCTACATACGTCTCAAAAGAAGAAATTCAATTCGAAGTCAGTCTAATTAAGACTTTCTTCGACACCTAATTATAGTCGGTGTTATAATATAACTTCTGGAAAGGCGTGAAGGAGCTACAACTAAGGCAATCTTTAACCCTGCCCTACGAAATTACCTATGGGAATAAAGTCGAAAGTCGCGTGCTGTTCAGGATAAGCGACGTTCTAACCTTTTAAAAAATACTTCTTAAAGCCCGTATCACAAAAATAAATGAAACTACTTTTAAACTAAAGATTATCTTAAACAATGTTTTGTAATAAGGGGGTATAAGTATGTGTCCATCTGCAAAGTGCAGTCTTTGACATGAGAGTGAGCCATCGTCGAAGGTGCGCGGGCGCAGATACACAGCGGGGGCAGATTGCGCGCGCATGACGCAGCGACGAATCGTCGAATCGAGTTAATTCGATGCTCGTGCTGCCAATCGAATCGATTCGATTGTATTTACTTATTGTAGAGGTGTGGATGGAAAGATCAAAAGCGACTATAGAAAGAGGTTGTGAGAATCGTGCAATGTTTATTTGTTCATTTTAGTAGTTATAAAGCTGTTAAAATAGGAAGTAACGACCAGTGGGCCAATCATGGACGGCACGAGACAATTTTGTCATTGTCTCATTTCTACTCTCCCTATGTTTCCCATAACAACATATCGTGCCTCGCTAATACACAACGAAATTCGTCGAACTATCTTTGACAAATCCAAGTTATTAAAAAAAATATCATTGCACAAATTTGATGACTTTGAAACCTTCATCATATTAATCAAACTTCTAGCCAATTATTCAACACATGCAAGCAATATCTCAGAGATCAGCAAACATGACACATATTTTTAATAACGCCTGTGGTATCAGCATCAAGAACTAGTCGTATAAATTATACTTCATATTGGCAGCGCGGCGTCTTTTAATGATCTCATTGAAAATGTTGATTAAAGCGGATAGACGCCTATGCGGCTTTATTGATAGGCTTATGATTGCGTCTTCTATTAAAAGTTATCACAACACAACAAGACGGGTTCCGATCGGACGAAAGTCGTTTCAAGTGCAAGGGCAAAGAATAAAACAGTATAGATGGGCCGACTTATTCACTTATAGACTTAAGACAATAACATAAAGAGTATCAAATACAAACTATAAAATTATTTTATGGTATGATAATGCATTAGCCATGAAAAGCCTGTAGAACTTTATTATAGAGATATTTATCTAGAGAAAGGATATTACTCGAATCATGTTTCTATGTATGATTTCATTGTACAATAAAAAATAAAAACTGCTTTATGGTACTTAATCTATATTTCCATAGCTATAATATTCGTAAAGTCTATTTGGAAAAATTCATAGTCTATGCAGAATGTAATGCTTCAAGACATAATCAAGTTTAATGAAAGTAAAACATAAACTTGAGGCCAATGATATAATACACAACTACAAATACGTCAATAACGCGCATAAAGAAAAGATACCAAATTGGGAAATTTAAAAATGATAATATCTCGTTTACTCACGTGCATATCCTATGTTTTGTAATAATATTTAGTGTCACAATATAATTCTTATGGCACATAAAATAATACCGCATAATAAGTTAACAATAAAACACACAACTTAATGCAGATAGTTTCCATTCTGAATGGCTACTTAGTCTATATCGGGACTTGCCCCAAGTATAACGGTGTGATTGAATGCAAGAGCAAATTGTAGGGTGTAGGGACGCCTTATTGCCGCTCTCGGGCTGTTGAAGCAATTCAGCTGACATTTAAATATTTCCACAAACGGGGCCACCGAGTATAATGGCGATTTACTTAACGTTACCCATATTAGCTGAAGCCGCAGGGAAATGCCTATAGGGAAAGGTCATGTACTGTGGGCATTGTGTGAACTAAATTCGGAGAATTGTGTGATATGTTTTGTTGTATAACTAATTCAGTTTAGACTCTGATATTTTTTAAGGCGGACGTAATTTTTCTTCCTTTAAGTTCTTGTAGATTTATGAAGTGTCAATAGAAGTGTCATGTACCTATTAATGTACAGGTGCCGTCGCTTGTTTTGAGCGCTGGCATGGAACACTTATTAGTATTTTTTAATCTAGTAGACTAGAGAATGCGAAAATACTTCTTAACTATTAAGACTTAACAAGCACCTGTACGTCTCTATTCCTGAAAATGTAGACACAATCTATGACAACAAGTAACCTATCAATCTATTAACTTACACCAAACCAATTAGAAACTGAGCGAGCGAAGTCGCCTAAACGCAACAAAATGATCTCGGCCATAATAACAGGGGTAGGGGCATGTTATGAAAGGCAATTACGTCGGTAGCACAACAAAATCCGGTAGTTAATTGTCCTAAATTGTATAATGGCGGTGCGGCAGTTCGCGACGCGTAATTACCCGATTCTGCCTGAGGCATCCAGGACCCTTAGCCACCTAGAATGGTTGTATGAGACGCGACATGTGTCACAAATTTTGTCGCGGAGTAGACAGATGTTGTGATAGGGACAAATTGAGGTAATAATGACGATACGAAATACATAAGACCATTGATAAGAAAAGACAATTATTACAATGATACAAGTATTTTATGCAACATAAAAATGCAGATATGTCATTAACACGCGTAGAGTGAAGACACGGGAGGATGTAGGCACGTTAATTTTGATTTGCGCAATCCAGCTGCAATAAGCGTATGTTTGCTACCGACTGTATGTTTTTGGATTTGCAATAGCACCCACTATTCCCACGAAATCAATCTGTGAACAGGAAAAATAACAAAATTTCAGCGCGCCTTGGACTTCAGGAGTAAAATCCTGCATATTACATATTATGGGCTATGAAAACGTGTCTGGCGTAACCTGACTATCTTATTTTGGGCGTCCATGCTACGTGCTCTGAGTTCCTATGTTCCTACAAAGTGAATAATACATAAGATGACATGAATCAGTGTTTCAAATATATTGTGTCCACCCAAGTGGAAAAGTAAAATCGTCTATACATATACTATACGCATGTAATATGGAGCGAACCTATTGCCATTAATCCGGCATTTATCCAAACTCCGGGCTGATACTGGGAAATTACAGATGACCCAATAACACCATACCCGACTCAGAGATCGAACCTAGGACCTCGAGTTTAGCAGTAGCTCTTGCGACCATGAAACCAACGAGGTAGTCAAGTAGAATCGTATCATTCAGTTATATTATATTTCAGCTAATTTATTTTACATAATGTTCTTTTGGCACTTAATAAACATATGTTTATATGTATGTATAATTTACTTTGGTATGTTACATAGATACTTTTGAGCACTATAGTTAGTAGACCTAGAAATAATAATTGAGTTAATAATTATTGCGTGAAATGTTCACTTCCGTCATTTAAATTGTCTATTACATTATTGTTAAATAGAAATTCGAAAGCCAATAATAATATTGAGATACAAACAAATAATATTAGTTTTCTACGATTCGCTAGTGCATAACAGCACGGAATACCATTTTTTTCCTATCACGAAATTTAAGAAGTTTTGCGAAATGTTGAGCGTCAAATTAGATATCGCTTATTTACATAGGTAATTCACCCTTGCCAACCATTTTCGAAACCAAACCGATTTCATTAAGTTTTTGCCAAATTCGAAAGATCAAACGTGATGGTTCAAACACTGAGACTCTGAAACCAACCAAATTCAGTTATTGCACGTGATATTCGAGAAATGGCAAAAACCGAATCTAGTCCGTGCAAATTGAAATCGTACTAAACTTAAATTTTGAGCAATAGTCTTATTCCAAGAATTATTGTGATTCGTGACTTAACGATACTAATGGTATTCTTATTATTTGTTGGCCTCGCCCGATTCACTATTTATAAGATTAATTAAACTTTAAAAGTCACAAGCTCCAATCAATCAAGTGTAAAATAGTCTTAAGTCGCAAAATAATAAAGTAGTCTTCTAGGTTTTCCGAATAATTTATTATTTTTCCTGTGGTGCCATTCCAACCCACTCTTTGTAAGATTTTTTTGGAAACTAGAAAAGATCTTTCGAAACGGCACACTTAAGAAACGCATGCATCTACGAGATTCTATCTAAACACCCCTGGCAATGCTGTCATTAACGGGTCACGTCAAGGCCGTTCGCGATTATTTTTAAAGACTTGCTTTACTTTGACAATAAACAGAGGATTTCTTAGAGCGACAACTCTAACGGTCCAATGGAGGAAACGTTTTCATTTAGAAAATTAGGCCTAGTTTCAATACTGCGAATGCAGAGGCAATAATGCAAAAATACTCGTATTGGTGAAAACTGCATTTGTTCGCACTCACTCCATACAAGAACGCAAAAAATACTATTGCACATTCAAAATCAGCGCTCATGACTCGTGACGGCACCTCTACCACCTTTAATTCGAATTAATTCCAAAGTACCATAGACGTTAACCATAGACACTGGATGCAACAAATGAGGCAGCCATAACCGGTACGTTTAATCGCTCGACAATCGCCTGAGGCTCCCAGCTGACATACGACGTGCGAACTCGCCAATTACCGAACTCACTTTGATTGCAGACTACTGCTGATAGTCACGGGCTGTTCAAACTGCGATTAATATGCCTCCTTGTACAGAAGGAAACTCGCTAGTCGTTATGATGATCACCGTATTGATTGATTTGACTAAACGCTTGTAAACCTATCGTGGTTAAACTATTTATCCTGTGAAAATTGTTAGCAGATTTGTTGTATTTAAGGAGCGACTAAGTAATGTTTACGACAAAGTTAAATATGCAACCCGTCTAATGTAAAATTTACTTCGCTTACGCTTCCTTTGTCTGCGATCTTCATAATATTCAACAGAAAAGTCTTTTAGTCGATCGCTAAAATGCAAAAACGCCATAAGCCGTATATTACATGCTTGCAATTATCAGTCGGCCACGACCGTTCTGTATGGCGAGGAATAATTATTTATTATTCTCTACGTAAACAACTTTTTATGAATAGCATTGTTCTTTTTTGCAGCTACCATCTACCGTTTTCAATAATAAAATATGAAATTTACTTACACAAAGCTAGGCGGGTCGGCCGGCATTTGACTATTTATACTTTTTATGGCATCCGCCTATGATGAATCTTCTATACTAAAAATGCTTTCCTGGTACGTAGAAAGATAAATTATATTTTAAGACCAAATAGGTAACTGGGAAACTTCAAAAGTTGTGAAAAATACTGTGCATTTATCGTTTGGGTGTTTACCCAAAACGACAAAAAATATAGACGACAATAGAGTACGCCATCCAACAATGGAAGTGAATGAACTGTACGCAGTGATGGCAATAATTGCAATGTGTCAAATACACAATATCGTGACGCACCCTGCTGCCTGTCGACAAAAGGCTGCGACAAATGACCCGTGTCGCGCCATGAATGGTCCGCTTTAAAATAATTCAAGTAATTGCGACAGAGACAATTTCGAACTTATTATACATGTTTAAGTTACCTCATTACCCCATTATTATTATAATTAAGTGATTGCGATCTTTTTTCTTGCTAGGTAAATTAATAGCTTTGCAAATGGTTATTTTTAATAATGACCGTTGTTATCGGAATCATAAGAACAGTTATATGGTAAAAAATACTGACTACATGTTGGTAGGTCGATGCCTTTCGCGTTTCGCGATAAATACAACTAACTTTATAAGAAGCTACTTCAGATGTGTACACAATTCCCGTTCAAAGTCAAAATTACCCCGAAGGATAGCGTAGCAGTCGTAGCAACTCCTTATTCCACCTTACGGAATACAGAAGCCAAAACGTTAGGCAAAGAGCAATGATATTAAAATATATACCTACGTTATGCATTTGAGCAATTTGAGTTGAGCAGTCGGGAAGTAGCGGTTCCATACGCAGTATTTCGGTTGCATAAAAACTTGAGAACAACTGAGGACAGAGATAGGAGTTCTGACAACTTTAACGCCTCAATTTCAACAGGCTGGTGTCATATCTACCGCTTTAAAAAAGTATTATATCATTGGTTAAGAGAAGAGAGGGATATTCCCGTCACTTGTACGGCTGGGTGACTGAAATAACCATTCCAATCAAAACAAGGTTTCTAAGGCAATATAAGAACGATACTACGAACGCCATCTAGTGAAATAAAACGAGAAGTGGATTTTCGTTTGGAGCATTCTAAGCACGAAATTGAGTAATAATCTGAACTTGAGAATTGAGAACTAACATCTTTTGTACGAATTTACCGTGGACTAAATAACTATATATTCATTACTAGCTGTGCCCTGCGGTTACACCCGCGTAGATATAATTTAATTTCCGCGGAACCCTAAATGTTTTTTTAAATAAGTAGGCTAAGTTACTCCTTGTAACATTAGCTATCTGCCAGTGAAAGTCCCGCTGGGATCAGTCTAGCCGTTTCAGAGATTACCCAGTACAAACAGACAGAAAGACAGATTTACAAAAAAAATTAAGTCATACCGTATATTCTTTCATATGCATTTAGTGAAAAGCTGTTATTTGGGAATTTCAAACAGACACTTCATTTTATTTATCTGTATAGATGTATAGATACTAATTTTCCATTGTGTTGAGAAAAAGAGCTAACCAAGCGATAACTAATGTCACGCGCTGTCAAGCTTGCACAGTATAAAATCGATCTCCTACTACTGGACAGTCAAACTGCGATGTCAGTTAAGTCTACCACAGTCTAACTATTTACTCAGTCTCTTTTATCTTCTTATCTAGAGGTGCCCCGCGGTTTCACCTGCGTCGATTTAGTTTTATATAATATATCGGTTTAAAATTGACAAAGTTTCATACTAACTTTCATCCCCTATTTTATCCCCTCGGGGATAGAATTAATCAAAATCCTTTTTTAGCGGATGCCTACATCATAAAATCTACCTGCATGCCAAATTTCAGCCCGATCCGTCCAGTGGTTTGGGCTGTGCGTTGGTAGATCACTATATCAGTCAGTCACATTTGAGTTATATATATTTAAAGATAGATGACACTTACGACTTGCGACTCTGGAATAAGTACGTCGCTAAAAACATAATTTCAAGTAACAAATTTCATGACCCTAAATTATCAATAAACATACAAGAAAAACAGAACCAACATTGTAGCAGAATTGGTCGGGAGGCTAACATTACCCCATAAAGCGTTATTGCTACCACTTCCATTATCCTTCATAAGAAAGGACCTTATAAAGAGTGGCGTGAGTTATCAACTCCTGCGCAGTTTATGACCACTTAAGTTTGAGCCGCGGTTGCGCGCGGTAAATGCAAGTAATTGCTTGTCCTGTCGGCAACTGCTAAGTACTTCAATATTTTACTATTGGTAAGGCTGGGAATAATAAATATGGAACACAAAATAAAACATTTCTTTATTAAATATACAAGAAACAGTACTTAAAACGAATTACAAGTATAAAACTTGGCCCAGATCGGTGTGTCTCGGGATCATGCCAAGAATGCTGGCAGCATTGCCATGTTGAATAGCAATGCTGATTCTCTGAGCAAGAAAAGCCCAAGCCCGCGCAAATTCTTTGAAAAGGAAAAGTTGAAACATATTTTTTTTTTATTCCAATGCCTTGCTTAGCAAACATATTCGGCACAGGGCATCGGTAAGGTATAATTTTTTTTTTATTTATTCTTCGTTAACATGTCCCTGCCAACAAAATGTTTAAAGCTTTACTGAACCCGTGACGTGGAGTCCCAAAAAAAATTAATACACCCTTTGGGAAAACTTACTCTACAATGGCGAAGTCGTAGACATAAACGTCGAAATTGTATCGCATCGCGTCCTTAAAAGGTCACAAGAGGACTGTGGTAAACGCTCACCCATTATCTTTACAGCATCTGGCTCGTAATTTAATTAAAAAATTCACAGAAAACGACCGGCCGCCGCGTCGGAGGCAATCTACCAAATTGCGCACCTCGGCACACTAATACCCTTAAATATTATTTTCGCCTGCTTTATCGTATATTTTTAAATTAACCCGCTCATCGTAACTACTATAATATGCCAGCTTTTGATTAAATTTGGTCAAAACCAATACTTATACGTTATCATAGTGTTATCGCAAGACGATTTATTAAATAACATCTAACTACTTAACTGAGCAATGTCCCACCTCTTTGATGTTTCCTCAGGAAGAGCTAATGATAAAAAAAGTCGTTCCTGAGTGAAATTTTTTTTGGATGAAAATGTATGCAGTAAATTTTTTATCCCGTTACCGTGGATCGTGGCATAAAATGTGGTCTGCGTAGGTGAAATGGTGGGGCACAGCTAGTTTTCAATGAAAACGACACTGGGACACTTTGCCCTCCATCTATGACCTCAACTAGACACTTACAAGTACAGGTGCCTTGCCCACCTCTTGAGTTATGAGCGCTCAGCGAAAATAGTGGTGATTGCTTGCTCCATACGCGAACCAAAAAAACGCTACTGCATTCAAGGTCAGCGCTCATAATTCGTGACGGCACCTGTATCTACCTACACTGGATTGACAAGGATACAACAAACACCAACTTGGTACTAAATTCCATGCACCTACCGGGTCAGTACCCACTGGGCCCCCAATATTCGTCCCTTAGTATGAAAGTTGTAGATTCGGGCCCTATAAAAGTGCCCAATAGTCCCCCGGTCGGAGAACAGTTAATTACTAATAATATATGAAAGTACCTACTCACTCGTCTCCTGGTATAAATGTTAAGCTATGATACGGATATATATATATAGTAGAAAAACATTAAAGGTATCTACTTCCTTAAACTTCTGACGCCCTAGTATTTTAGATAGATCAGGGGCGAGTGGACACCTCAAAAAATTTAGGGGACGAGTGGGCACAGGGAGCGAATTTCAGGGGACGAGTGGGTCCCGACCCCACCCTATTTAAGTACCTATCTACTTGTTAATTCTAAGCTTGTACCTTTACAGCAAGTATCATAATCGAAAATCATTAAAAAAAAATACATTTTGAATACATTGCGTTACATACATGAATGTGAGAATTTAAATCTCCCATAGCCCGGCTGTTCCCCAAGAACGGGCAGTCAGTCAGTCATTAGTGTAGAAAATATAAACTTACTTGAGTAGGTATTATACTAATAAACTGTAATCTACATTATCAGTGATCATCAAACACCGATCGGATGATAAATGATTGTACTAGACAGTAAAATTTAATGTACAATTACCGCCATTTTCAACGCCACAATTTTCCCGCGCGAAATTGTCTCTGGTTAATAGTATTAGTCATTATGTCGGGCAACACTTTAGCTGCATTTGCATAATAAAATTACCAGCACTAAAACACCGCAGTATATCGTCGGTGATTATAAAAATAGGCACGACGATGAAGCCAGGTCCTTTGGCAGCATTAAATGCGAAATCGATTTAGTTAACTTGATCATAAAATCGAGTTTTTGGTATGTTTATAAAATTATAAAAGTGCTGTAATATTACGCTTACTAATCTTTTCTTTGTTTCCTTCTTACAAAATTAGTATCAAAACTTAGTAGCAAGAAGGTATAGAAACTTTTTTTAAATAGTTTCCTATTTAGGGTTAATTCAATTTGCTTGATATCCAATAATAGATAACAAATAAGATTCTCCATATTGAAAAAAAATGTGGTAGAATAGCAGATAAAGATACTGTTGCGTCACATCATCCATTCTAATAATATGTATACATATCAAATATAACTATGGTGATACTAGTTTTCATCCGCGACATCGTCTGCAATGACTTTTTAAGTACCGTCGTATGTCGCCTTGGTGTCCCAGCTCTCTTTATAACAAACTAGCTATGACCCGTGTTTTCACCCACGTAGACTTAATTCAATTAAAAGTAGCCCTAGTTACTCCTTGTAACATTAGCTAGTGAAAGTCCCGTTAAGTATATACAATTATAGAATGTATAGAATAGAATATATAATATAGATATAGATGTATAGAAATAGATTAGTAGGTACGTGAAAAGGCTACAGACAGAGAGACAGAGACACTTTCATGACATGAAACAAAGAACAGGCGGATAACAGCCAAAGAAGCGATTTAGGTGTATTGTAGGTTACAGATTCTAACTATTCACTGATGTTTGCAACTTATTCGTAAATATTAACCTTCCAGTTCCAACCTTTGTGCATAACAAAGCCACTTAATGGAGCAGAAAATATTAAACACAAACATTGTAGCCAACCTCAAAACTAATACTCTTACATATTAATTACTTAAGTACTTACTTACATACAATAAGCATGACTTTCAGTAAAGGCCAGTTTATAAGGAGCTGACAGCGGTTCGGGAAATCATAAAAGAAAATGGAGTTTAATTAATATTTTAAAATTATGATTGTGTAAAGATGTCTATGTCTATAAGGGATTAGACTTGATTCTAAATGCATCGAACAAATGATGCACCTAGTAGATACTAAAAAAGACTAGTAGCTAAAAAAGATCATATGTATCTTGTATTACTCAAAATTTTAACATATTTTTGAAAAGAGCAAGTAACTCATTAATATGAGTTTCTTGCTGTGTTCTCCTCAGTAAAAGCAACCTTCCGAACCTCGCGGTAAAAAGCCTAATCAAATGACGATATATTTGCGTTTGTATTTGAATTTGATGTACCTTTCAACGTAAGAAAATCCGCTATGTATGTATATCAATCGGCACTGGGTCTGCGGGAAGGCTATGTCGGACACGCATACGCTGAGCCATGGCATTCATTACAGCGATCAACCGACATATTGTCGGTGACACTAATACCAAAAAATAAATATAAGCTTAAGTACGGAATCTAGGAACCAACCGTTCGAAATGACACACAGACGAGAGCATCTACGAGATAATAAGCGGCCCTGGCGTAATGTCAGTAAGAGATGTCAGGTCGTGGCCAATCGTTTACAGACATTTTTCTAACTTAAAATCGACAAATGTTCAATACTTTGTCAGTCATTAAAGGAGTATTAGGTAAATTTAGAAAATTTCTATCCTCACGCTCATAGCAGCAAACGTTCTTACTTCACAAAAATTGACAAAATTTCTGACTGCTTAGTAAGTTAAGCTTAACTTATATTGTGCTTACTTGACATTATTCTTTAACGTTGAAATATAACAAAACTTACACTTGAGGAAATCAGAAACAAGGTCGTTTTGAAAGAAATAAGATGATAGTAATATAATCAGGTCCGTCCCGTTCCGTATAAACCGTCCTAAAATCTGCATAAAAACAGAAAAGAACAATGTTGCTAATAGTTTTCGTACATACAGCCAGTATGACAAGGTGTAATTCACTTTAACGAGTCCCTGTACAATTAAGGTACGTTTCGTAGCGATTACAATTTACAATATTATAAAATAAAATTGATGTTTCAACCACGTTTAGTTATTTGCGCTTATAACGATTATTATAAGAAAGGTTATGCTGTTTTATGATGGTATGTAATTGGTAATTGTGCTGAGTTATAACTACACATTTCACATAGGTATGTCTATTTCGGCTGCATTTAGAGTTTATTTAAAAAAAAAAAGTTCTTTAGTAATTGTGTCTGTAGAGCCGTGGCGACCGAGTGGTTGGAATACTTACTTACCTAAACTGACAGAAACACGGTACAAACTGAATACGTGTAAGAGGAAATTGAAATGATGTCGTACTTGAAAGACGCCTACAGGCTCACTATCTTTCTGTCACGCTAATGTATATAGTGAGTACATTGCCGTAAGGTACTCACTATATACATCACTGTCATTTTCATGTCAGTGACTTCTTACCAATTTATGAGCCTTGACGTTTAATTTTGGTATCACAAAATGAAACGTCAAAGCTAAGAAGCTTATAATACTCTCTGCTTCAACTGGTAGGACCCTGGTCCTAAAAAGCTTCCGAATAAAACTTGTTGAAAGTGCTTTAGAAGGGGTGCTCTTGAGGAATACCTACTTAAAGAGTGTGTTAAAAAGTATTTTTAAAATCCACGTCCAAATGAGATTGCATCCTGCAAAGATACCTTTAGCTGACCTAAAAAAATATTACCTTAGTACTCCAGCGCGACTACTCTCAACCAAGGTAGTCGGCCTCTTTATAAAATCAAATGGAAACGTCTATCATACATCACTAAAGATAATTTTAGACCAAATTAAGCAATTTACTGCATTATTATGAAATATTAGACACATGTTGCGGTCGTCTGTGATCCTTGCGGTTTAATAACCGGCTCCCGAAATTACACAAGACGCGACATCTCATTTCCGTTGCAAGATGGCTTTATTAAGTAAGTAAATTATTTTGTCCGTCTGTGAAATTGAACAAATTCAACTATTAATGATGGAGAGCGAACACGCGATGTCGCAAATAGTAATTTGGGTAGCATACTCATGTTTTTGTCCAGTGTAAAGGAAGATACTGGTCGAACGAACATTTTTTTAGGCAAAACATGTAAACAACATTAATTTAGGTATAAGTAAGTAGTATTAAGTTATGACGCACCCTCAGAACGATAGGGACTCAATTCAGGAATCAAATGTTTTTGGAAATCGCAATCATAGATCAGCCGGCAAGTAATTATTTTACTAGTTTTGAGTACAATTACTTTTTTATATTATTATAAAGTCTAGGTTGTGTTTAGTCGATAAATGAAAAAAAGTCAGATATTTAAAAACTTGGGGTAGAGCATTAATTTTTAGGGTTTGTCTTTGATGATCTTACTTAGTTTTCGTTATATTTGGAGCTGAGCCCCTATCGTTCTGAGGGTGCGATGTAGTGAAAAACTAAACTCTAATAGAATATTACACAGAGTACCTACCTGCCCACCTTCCTAATACATATGCTCAAGCCTGTATTCCCCGAAGGGGTAGGCAAGGGTGTTGTTATCACAACACCCACTTTTCACCGAATTTGATTGAGTGCCAACGTGACAGATGGTGAGTCTATCGCCGTCTCAGGCACTATACATACATCTTTGAATTACTTTTTAGAAATATGCAGGTTTCCTCACGATGTTTTCCTTCACCGTAAAGCACGTGGTGTGAAATCACTGTACATAAGTTTTTTAGAAAACCTTATTGGTACAGGCCCCGCTGGGATTCGAACTTGCGTCGCTTGCGTAGCAGGCGACTGCTCAAACCCCAAGGCCACCACGGCTCTTCCTAATACTACATAATAAAAAAATACCAAGCCAGGGATGGGCCCAAAATAATGTAGATACCTACCTACCGACTGAAAACATTCAATTAGATCGAAGAATTAAGTCGATGTAAGTATCTCTCAGTATTGATTCATTTAATAATAAATAATATAGATCCCGAGTAGCCAATGGCCCAAGTAGGGGTCGCTCGCTACAGTACTAAGTGTTGGTACTAAGTTTTTACCTATGTTACAGTAGGTTAAAGTAGGGCCTAAGTTGCGGGTACTTTGTAAGGGTAATTTGCGGGTACCTAGGTATATTTAAAAAAGTTATGCACAATATTGTTCTTAAAGTACTTACTTGCGTTAAATCGAAGAATAAGTACTTAGGTAACGATGTTCCTAACCAATTAAAAAACAATTACAACGCTTTTCGAAATCCCTAAATTGATTCTCAATTCCCCGAGAAGTGCAGGTGGCCTGTTTGTAATGACCGCGACATTTACTCTGATTTCTTGGTAATGACATAATTCGATTTCCTTTGAATCCCAAAGCTATGGATTGTAAACCGCCGGTGTCAGGGTAATAGCGATAACTGGCGATTGTCCTTTGCCACAAATTGCTTTATCCCAGCCCGCCGCCTCCGTAATTGGGGTGGACTGGCTTCTTGATGGATTCGGGTACGCTAATCTTAATTTGGTCTGCGGTCCGTTTACTACACTTTAGGTAAAGTTACCTATTAGTTTTTCACGCTAATTCATCCGCATTATAATTGTCTATGGACTAAGTACCTACTAGCTTGCGCCTGCGTTGTATAAGGTCCAGGGAGTAAAACCGTTTTATATTAAAATTCAACGCCCAATTTCACCCCCCTAGTGGTGGAATTTCGGAAACCCGTAGAAACCTTCACAAATAGTACACCAGTGGCTTAGCCTGAGCTGAGCAGAAGAGTAGATATATCAAGTCAGTCAATCAGGACTTCGAATTTTATGATTAATTTTTCAACGTCTTTCCTTAGGAAAACGCTATCTCTAGGTGCGAGTATGTACCGAATTTCAAATCAAAAAAGCAAATATTGGTCTCAAACTCTTCAGCTTTATATTAGTACAGATTATTCTCTTCTAAATGTACAATCCATATAATAAAATTCGCTGGGGCGTAGCGGATTTTCAATCTATGGTACGATTGTTGGTTTTCATTTTATCTATGAATGAATTGTAAAAAAAAGTCTTCTTACTTTCAAATATTTTTTTTATTTTCTCAGAATTTTGATAAAGCATCCTGTCCTTTCTGTTTGATCAAAAAACAAAGGTACCTTCTTGAGCTAGTGGAAATAGGTGATTGAAATCGTGGCTTTTTTTTTTTATTACTGTTTTTTTTTATTCCAATACAAAACCACATAAACGCAATAAAAACCGTTAATGTGACCATAAAGTTTATTCCAATACAAAACTAGTTGGTTTGTTTAGTCTCCTTGGCGTTCTGTAGCGCTTGGGTGAGGTACAACTTGGCTAGACTTTGAGAGCAGAACTGGCTGATGTGTTGGGAGAAGGTGTTGATTTGTCCGGCGACGATCATAGGGTTGAGCCTCGGTGGTACGGGGTGTGGTTTGAAAAGTTTGTTGACATCTTCTTCAGGGAGAGGTGCTTCGTCTTTGGCAGCCCTGGCAGCGTTCTCCTGAGCCCTCTTCACCATCCAGCGGTGCTTGTCTTGCTGTTGCCTTACTACCAGTTGTTGGTAGCGGTTGAATTTGATTGCTTCTTGGTTCAGTTCGTCGACGCGGTCCATTAGGCTGCGTAATTGTCCTGGAAAATATTGATATTATTTCAGCTGGCCAATGTGACTCAGTTCCATGTTAGTTCTTAATATGATTATGATCCTAGCTACTGAATATGGATTTATAAATTAGAAAAAAAATTATATTACTATTTATGAGATAACCTATTTTACATCAATGACTTACAACCTAGTTCATACATTTAGACAAAGGGAAGGAAACCTGATTAAAAAAGAATAATGCAAGTTTCAAGAGTGAAAACCACATGCTGCACTTTACAGGCCCATCCTCAGATAAAAAATAAATAACATACCTTCCAAAACAGAAGCAGTTCCCAAATCCAAGAACTTGGAGCCCTCCTCTTCAGGGATCATCTCAGCAAGCTCTGACATCATGATATTGGTTAGGGGCGAGTTGCGGATAACGATAGGCACCTCTACAAACAAGGTCTCGTAACCAATCTTCAGGTTGCGAAGAGCCTCTGGAGTGTAGTCTCCCTCTTTGTACATCGCTATTGCCTGGAAACATTAATTTTAGTTAGTTACTTTATACGGCAACTTATCATCTGTACCTAAAATTTATACATGTGGCGCCATCTGTTGGTAAACAGCACAAACACTTGCACGACCAGGCAGCACGCACCCGATCACTGTATTGTTATGTATTCGACTTATGAACATAACTTACGATCTAACGTATCGCAATTTTTTTAACTTAGCTATATGCCATTTCTGCAATGAGAGTTCAGATGCGTGACAGTCACAGATGTATACACGTTATTCTTTCTGTTTATCATTATGTACCTATTAAATTTATGAACAAAACTTACGATTAAGCATATCACAATATTTTTAGGATCTTGGTCCTATTTTCTGGGACTTAACAATATTTCAAGATTCATCAGATCATAAGATTTCAAGGTAAGGCCCCTGATAATTACTGCCGGACTCAAAAAAAAAATTGATTCATTAAGACTAGATCTTGATAAAGCACTTGTTACTGCAGAAGAATTGATCAGATATTGACAAGAAATCTAGCCATCTTTTCCCAAATTGTATGATGTTAACATAATATAAGCATATACCTGAGGGGTCAATCGATAAGCCTTCAGAGTCAAGAACCCTCTGGCTGACTTCTTGGTGTCATAGATGACCACCACACTCTCCTCAATGGAGGTCTGGTAGTGGTACTGGGACTCCAGCAGTGGAAGACTCAGGAAGTTGCCCACATCTGCACTTTGGTACCTGAAAATGTGTGAAAACTCTTCAATAACAATTTCCATAACATAATTGGCTAGTTATACAAACAATAATTTTATTTAAATGCTTTCAATGAGTAGTGATGTGCAAATGTGTGATGTTTCAACAATTGAAACAATTGCAGTCGCTCAAATTTACCATCGACTCACCCTAGCAATTGATTGGTCAGAGTCGCACCAAATCTAGCTGAATGGAACAGATTGTCTTGCGACGCGATGCATCGTGCCGTCTTCGATGAGTGGCGATTACACGAGAGCCAGACTTGCTACCGTCGACTGCATTGAGTTGTTCGCGACTAACCTCTCAATTACCGGTGTTGTCACAAGTTATGACCGCGCGGGGAAAATAGTGGAGATACTACACTATTTGCAATTCTCCCCAGTATCTCTAAGTCTTTAAGTATGTCACTTAAAAGACTTTCATTGGGTAGTTATTGAACTTGAGAAATATTTTTTTGGTAATAATCTTAAAACCATAGAGTAGGTTTGTATCTTAACTCACCATCCCACATGAAAATGGTCAACATTAACACGACGTAGACGTCTCATCATGTCCAGCTGGTACTCCTCCTCGTCCATGGTGTCATCGTGCTTGGGGAATGGGAAACAGTTGGTGATCTCCAGACGGTTCTCCACAACCAGACCCAAGAGCGCCCCTTGAGCCACTTCCATGTTGCTGCATGACTCCTCATGGCAGTGCTTCACTATTTTCATTACCGCCTGTAATAGATTTAATATACTTTTTAAGATTTTTTCCTAAGTTTAACTAATTATTTATATCTTCAACATTAAGGTCATTAAATATTATTTTTAAGACTCACACAAGTGCAAAGGATCAATTTAATTGCCACTAATTGTAATTTTTTTTTTAGTTTACTCTGTAACATTAGCACTTAAACATCTTCATTGAAAGTGTTTGGTAACCTACTGAGACATTGGGAGCATATTTATTTATTAATATTTATTAGCAATATACCAGAAGCTGTTCATTTGCAATATCAAGAGTATTTTGCAAATAACTCCTTGCACTGGCATCATTTTACCAAAGATATTTAAACTTGGAAGTCACATCACAACACTAACATATTTCTTACATACACACACTAAAAGTACAAATGTATGGGTATATTGTAATATCTGCAAATAAAATATCCATTAAATCTTTTTCAAACTTGTTGATCTCACAAACTGTTTACATCATTATTATTCTACGCAGATGATATAATATCCCAATTTAAGTTTGCAAAAATACACAGAAAGTATGAATAATCAGTGTTATTTTGATGCACCTCTGCTATGAGATCATCACTCCAAAACTCAATGACCCCTACAGGCCTATACTTTATGGCACCCGTAATATTATTGAATGATTAGTTAACTAAAATTAGAATGTCATAAATAATTTAACAGCATATAACAGAAACATAGGTCATCACACGGCGAATTGGGCTTCTAAATGTGCGTAATTCCTAGAATTATACATTGTATGTCAAAAAGGCAATAACACTCTCCTGGCTGAATGAAAGTAGGTACCTCAACAAGGCAAACATAACCTCTACACTCAACATAACTATGCTTTTATGCAATAACAATATATACAATGAACGCAAAATCCACGAATTCCTTAAATAAAGCGGGTTTATACTGTAACTTTAGTGTAATTAGACCATATTATAGAGAAACAAGAGAATACATGACGTGTCGAAGTTGAACAGATTTCTCAAACTTAAGCCACTCACGCAATTATAACTTTGGCGATAAATGAAAATAAGCATCGATTTACTCACCAATCCATCACATTGCACGTATGTAATTGCGGCTTCTGTTTCAGGAACACGTCTTGCAGCACCCCCACGATTCGCCATTTTTATTTAAAAATTGAAAAGAAAATAAATTGAGATGCGTTGAATGAATGACATGAAGCGAATGAATGAAGTTGAATAATATTCAGATTGGGAACGATTGGAAGTGAACGGAATAAAATAGGGAAACTATTTGATTCCTATGGAATCGATCAAGTGTATGAATAAACTAAATTACTTTTTAAGTTAAACTTAATTTACTATATTAAGGCGTTTATAAGCGTCGAAAATTACAACCGAAACTGAACCAAAATATTAATATTTTACGTTTTGGATACAAATTAACTTTCTTTTGTTTGTTCATTGCATCATATGAAATGAAATACTGATTTTTTTTTTGAATCGATTAAAAAGTATAACGATAAATTATGTCATTCATTCTTAGATCCTTAGTCTATGTTTTTAGCATTGTCTGTCACATGTTCTGTCAGTCTAAGCAACAATAGATTCTCAATGTCAAAGTCAAGTCAAGTCACTAGCTCGCGCAATTATCTGGCAATCAAATTCAATATTCTTGTCAGTCAAGTCAATCCTATAAAACTATATATTGTGTAAATAAATCTTGTTTTAATGTTGGTTAAATATTATGAGACTACTCTAAAGAGCAACATAATAATTATTTTAAAAATATTTTTTTAATTAGTGATGTGAATTGTGATCTTCGTTCTAATATTCTACTGGGCGTTAAATTGAATCAATTTCAATGACACTCCTACTTTCTAATTATAATCAAGAAAGAAAACATTTATCAAATAATGAGTCAACATAAATTCTGGAAAGGATTGACGCCGTTGAATATCTCACCGTCACAGCATGTACCTGATAAAATTGTTAAGCTGTGCTCTCTAGGTGTAGACTTTATTGTTCTAGGAAACGACCATGGGCTCTATGAGTGTGCAATTATTGAGGATCAGCTACACTTCAAGAGATTTAGTGGCATATCAGCCATTGACATATCTTTCCATAGAGATATCCTGTACATCATTGATGTACATGGGCGGCTTTACAAGACAAATGCTTCTTTAAAAAATAAGGAAGAAATAGTTGTGAAAGAAGATGCCAAGTGCTGCCCCCATGGCTTCAAGAGCTCCAGTTATAAAGTGAAGTTTAGGAATGTGGTCACAAATGACTTTGGACAGCTGTTTATCAGCAGTGATGGGCAGCTTTGGGGGTCTGGTGTTATGCCCCAAATATCCTTAGAAACAAGTAGTATAAAAAAGATTCCTTTCTTTGAAGGAAGGACAGTGTACAGTGCATCTGTTGGTCAGAACTTTGCTGCTGTGATTGCCAGGAAAAAGTTCCGTCAATCTGGTAATTGTGACACGGATAGTGATAATGACGATGAGGAGGTATTTGCTTCTAATTGCTCACAATGCCAGACAATAATAGGTCTTGCATCCCCTGCATCAGTGCCGTCCCTATCAGAAACCTGCCCCCTTGGAGTCCAAATCAGTAAGTCCAGCGAGGACTCCAGTAGTACAACAGCCCCACGAACAGATGTCCATGTGGATGCACATAGCTTTACAGAAGATTCTAGTCCCTCATCCAAAGAGTCAAAAGTAGCAGGAATAGTTCATACAGTTTTAAAATCTGATCCAAATTCACAGGAATTTAAATCCCTTGAAGATCAGGATGATGAAACAGAGAAAGATAGTGATATATTAGAAGATGGCACAGATAAGATTAATAATATTTTCATCAACACTGACGCCGCAAGGCAGTTTCTGAGTAGGCAACTGTCTTGGGTATCAGCTGGAGAAGATTACATAGTAGAATGTACAGAGAAACCAACCAGAATAATCAAAGAAAATGTGTCAAATCTTACTAACTTTGTATATGAAGGTGTGAAGACTGTAGGAGACAAAGTAGCAACTCTATCCAGACATGTCAGTGGCAGCAGTGATAACAATGAAGCCGTGGAACTCCAAACAAGGCTACAGAATGAAGAGATTATTTCACTCATGTACAGTTGCACATCAAAATGCCAATTAGAAGATCTACAGTTCTCAACAAGTACAATTAGTAGTGAGAAAGAGTTTGAAGCAGCAAGAAAAAATGAAGACTTGAAAAATATGTCCAAATTGGGCAGAAACATTTTGGCAACAGAATTATGGACTTGGGGTGACATATCATATGGGCAATTAGGTATTGGAGATACAGTTAAAAGGATGAAACCAATGGTAGTTATGACTCTATCTGGGTATGGGTTACAGAAAGTGTCTTGTGGTAAGTGGCATTGTGCAGCTCTTACTTTAGACGGGCGACTATTCATTTGGGGTTACAATCATTACCATCAAGTCACTTTTGAATCTAGAGAAGATAAAAGTGGGCCTAAACAGTTTACAGAGAACTCTGATAGTGATAGAGTCAGAGATATGATAGCAACAGATCATCACACATTAGCTTACACTCATAACGAGAATATTTTTTATATGGGCAAACACACAGATGGTTTTACAGAATCTATAGTCAACTTCAATGATATTGTAGATGACAAAGTTGATAAAAATGATAAAGTAAATGAAACCCAAGTCAGTGTGAAAACAAATGAACCCCAACTATACTCAAACAAACCCCAGAATATGTGCTATCATTGGAGAATACTGTCTTCTGGTAATATTAGCTACTGCTCCATTGAAGACTCCAAAAAATGCCCCGAGTTCCAAGACTTATCTATTGCTCAAAGATACTTGGAAGAAATGATAATAATATATCATTCTCTAGTTAAGCCCTTTTCTAAGAAAAGTAAGGCTATAACTTCACATTCCAATATTTATGATAATGTGTGTGATATTTTTGGTGACATATTAAACATAGCTGCTCTGAATGTGCTCTCGATGTGGCAATACGCCGAGAAGCATATAAACGAATGTGATATTTCATTTTTAAAGAATTTAGAAGAGTTTATTTATTTATACAGAAAGTATTATGTAGCTGTAAGCAATTTAATTGTTATTGGTGGGTTTTCTCAAATAAACAATGTTGTTGATGTCCCTACTCGTATTTATAATTTGTTTAGTGATCAATTACCATCTAATAAACAAAAGAATAACAAAAAGACATTGGAAGCCACAGTAGCTCTTGCTTTCGTGCAGCCACTGGCAAGATTGAGCTCATACAAATGCATAGCGCAGTCATTGTTACGGTACAAAACTAAGCGAAAAGAAGCAGAAGGTAAAACAAGTATAGATGATAGACTGAGCAGAGTAATAACGTCACTAGACGCCTTGATAGACGAACAGGAGAAGAAACGTAAAGAAGCCGATGTGACGAAGCTATTTTGGGAGACAATTGGCAAAAGCCTGGAGCAATATAGGATCCCAGAAAGACGATTGCTCCGGGAATCAAAGTCCCGCCAGCTGAATTTAGTGAACCCAGGACGGTTCTCGTCACACTGGTTTATATTGTTCAACGACATTTTCATTCATGTAAATGGAAGCACTCCAAGCATACACCCATTGCAGACGTTATGGGTTGAACCGGTATCCAATACGGATTCCTTGACGAATGTAATACAACTGACGACTCCCGAGGAAGTATTATCGGTATCAACGTCTACGGAGCAGGAGAAGACAGAATGGATACATTCTTTTAACACGGCGATAAGGATCGCTTTGAACAAGGAGTCGTTTAAACCGCCAGCGATTAGAACAGCTTCCCATAATTTCTCAACCAAAAATGTGTTTTATAAAGATGCTAAATACTATGGGAGGTGGTTGGATGGGAAGATACACGGGAATGGCAAAGTGGAGTGGCCTGATGGCAAACTTTACGTAGGACAGTTTCAAATGAACGCGCTCTGCGGCCACGGCAAGATGGAAATACCTGGAATAGGTGAGAATTGTATTATTGAGATGCGATGTTTGAGCACAATGGAGCTGACATTTTCTATGTTAGACAAAAGTTCCATAAACAATAAAGAAAGCTTGAAAGTAAGACGTAAGAAACGATGGATGAATGTGTGAAAGATGATATGGCTAGAGAGGGTAAATAGAAGAGAAGATGGAAAATATGAAAGGGAAAAACACATTGCGCCGAGCAGGCCAAGGCTAGGGGAATGATGATGATAATTAATTCTAGGAAATACATTCCATAGCAATGAATTTGGGTCACTATCATTACACTAATATGACTAATTACAAGATGACTAAAGGTTATATTAGTGAGCCGGAATAGTTGCTTTCTAGAGTACCTCCTAATTACGTATTTACGCAAATATCTTTATCAATAGGTAAATACATATTTAATTCACTACGTTATACAACAATAAAGTATAGTCTGTAGGTGAATGACTGTCTTCCACATAAATATTTTTATCTTACAATAACTTGGACGGAATAAATGTGCTCTATGGGTCATTGTATAAATTAATTATACCTACTAATGCATAGTGACGTTCACACAAAGAATTTAATATACAGTCGACAGCCCTGCTCAGTCTCATGATAACTTATGCATAAATCAATCGTACCTATTTAGCATAGCTTTAAATATCTTACGTAAATAGCTGATGCTGAGGTCGAGCGTGAGTTCAATCCCAAGATCAAGTTAATATTTGAACACACCAAATATACATATAATAATACAATAATGTGTAACACAGCCCTGACATCCTCACACTGGGTTACACATACATCAGAGCCTAAAGGATCCCATATTTTTCTTCTAATATGATTAATCATACCTATTTATGAAAAAGCCGTGGGCTTGGAGCAGTGGCCTGTTACGCAAGCGACGAAAGTCGTATCCCAGCGGGGCCCGTACCAATAAGTTTTTCTAAAAACGAATGTGCAGTGATTTCACATCACGTGCTTTACGGTGAAAGAAAACATCGTGAGGAAACCTGCATATGTCTGAGAAGTATTTCAAAGATGCATGTATAGTGCATCTTTGAAACACTTCTGGCACGTTGGCACTTAATCATCTACGGTGAAAAGTGGGTGTTGTTCCTCTGCCTTTCCCTTCGGGGAATACAGGCGTGAGCATAAGTATGTATGTATGTGTAAATATATGCCTTAGTTACATACAACAAAAACAGACTAGAATACTCCAGGCATGCCAACATAATCGTCTTCATTCATCCGCGAACACAGCACAATTAGGGTTGGCCTCTAAAAGCGCGTTAAGCGTGGAGTTCAACCCTGATTGTGCCGACTTATATCAGGCTCTACGCTATTAGACGTCTAGGTTTTGATTTATGAATCCTCGAGCACTTCAATTCCTTCCTTTCAAATCCTTGAATACAGAAGATTATAATTGGAAAGAAGTATGTTAGGATCGTAAGATAATGGCAAACGATGGTCTCTGCCCACCCTTAACAGTATACAATCGTGAGCATAATCTGTATAATTTGTAAGTATGTATGATTATTTGCCAATCTCTTCTGCAGGAACATATGAAGGTCAGTGGAAAGACAACCAGCAAAGTGGGTACGGGGTGATGAAGTACAGTACGGGAGACATGTACGAAGGGTACTTCAAAGACGGCCAGCCCCATGGGCACGGCATCAAGAAACAAGGGGACTTCACCTCGTCATCAGCTACCATCTACACCGGGGAATGGATGAACGGCGTGAAGCAAGGGTATGGCGTCATGGACGATATTGGCAAAGGGGAGAAGTATTTGGGTAACTGGAGTGATAATAAGAAGCACGGTTGCGGCCTGATCGTTACCCTAGACGGGATCTACTATGAGGGTCTGTTCATGCAGGATGTTTTGACGGTAAGTTAACATGTTTCAGATTTCTACCACAAGATGGCGCTGTTGAGATTCTCTGTGTTGACGAGAACTATGAGCGCTCAGTGAAAATAATGGGAATACTTCTCATGTTCTTCGCGTCGCGCTAAACATGCAGATAATGAGTACAAACTCAGCTCAGGGCTTTCCTGCAAGTACTCCCACGTATTGAGCTTCAAACTTCAAATTGCAAAAGGTTCAGCTAGGAAGAGATGAGGGGCTGTGAAAATGTAACAGACAGATAGAGACATTTTCGTTTCGTATAATATTAATATGGATAGAGTTATAGAATATTATGTCGGTAAAAAATGAAATGATCTTGGGTTTAGTTAATCAATCAAAGTATGCAAAGGCTTCCTTTTGTATAAATATTTTTATTATTTGTTCCCCAGGGTCATGGTGTGATGGTATTCGAAGATGGAACACATTACGAAGGGGAGTTCCGATCAGCAGGCGTGTTCTCCGGTAAAGGTCTCCTCACATTCTCCAGTGGCGACAAGATTGAGGGTTCCTTAAGCGGTGCTTGGACTGAGGGTGTCAAAATATCCAACGCTACTATGCATTTGAACGTCTCAAACCCCGTCCCACCAACTCATTCTAAACCCAAGTGAGTATATAATAAAGCTGTATTCACGTTGCATCTCATGACATCGGTGATAATGCACTGCGAAACTGTACTTTTAATTTAAGCCTTATTTTTTACTAACTATGCCTGGCGGTTTTACCCGCGTAAGAATAAGAAATAATTGCTCTTCTTCATCGTTTTCCTCACAGCTGAGGATCGTGACCACCATGAGTAGCTCTATCTGTAAGAACTCTCCAGGCTGCTCTGTTCTGAGCCTGATGAAGTGCGGACTGTGTGCCAATATTAAGTGCCTCTAGGAGAGGATCCGTCCAGCGAGTTAGAGCTCTGCCTCTACTTCTCGTTCTCTCGACACGGCCAACCATTATGTTTTTCTCTAGGCAGTGTGGTTCTCTTCTCGCCACGTGTCCAAAGCAAGCAAACTACAGAATAACAGAAAAAAATAAATTACATGGTGATAATTTTTCCCCATTTTTAACATTCACCATTGATGCTGAGGTCCTATTGGTTGCATCGTGATGTTATAAATACTTCCTCGATGAATGATCTTTCCAACACAAAAGTATTTTTTCAATTCAAACCAGTAGTATTCCTGAGATTAGGGCGCTCAAACAAACAAACAATCTACAGCCTTAGATTATTAGTAGGTATATATGGTAGATAGGTCTTGATGTGAATGCAAAAAGTAGTTACTACGTGAACAAACCCAAAGCTTGTACATAAATAATTTCCTCAATCTTGTTGTAGATATTGCCGTCCCGTTATTCCAAAATAATAAAATGATAGCTGACATGCAATCTTATATATTTTTACAAAATAATACAACAAAATAGTAAGATAGGTTTCAATATCAATATTCAACTTCGATAGCAACAAGAATAATAATATGTAAGAAGAAAAACAAAAGAAAATCGGAATTATTTCAAAAGTAAAAATATTCTTTTTAATTAATTGTAGAAGGCCAGCAGCAAAATAGGTCCCGGCCTTCTTGCATACTACAATAAATTGAACACTACGTTACAGATGTTAGCGTCAAGTATGACGTATCATATTGTGAACAAAAAGAATTTAACGCCAATTATTATGGCTAAATATTGCAACTGTATATTTGCATTACTTAAACTGTAGCAAAAGGATTATTCAACTGTATCACATAGAAAATATGGTGTAATTTTGCACGACATGTCAACATAAATACTTATATAGATGTCAAACATTATGCGAATATTTTAAAAGGATATTGACATTTATCACAAACTTTTGAGTATTTAAAAGTTATCCTCTTTAATAACTGACTTTTAATAACTGACTTATGAGAATTAACTACTAAAATAAACTTATATAAAATATAAAAAATATGCTCTTCCATCCCAAAAGGGTCAAGGGGTATCAGAGGTGTGTAACAACAACACCCACATTTCACCGAATATAACAAGTGCCAACGTGACAGAGCGTGAGTCCATCGCCGTCTCAGGCACTATACATACGTCTTTGAATTACTTCTCAGACATATGCAGGTTTCCTCACGATTTTTTCCTTCACCGTAAAACACGTGGTGTGAAATTACTGTTCAAAATTTTTTTTAGAAAAACTCATATGCCCCGCTGGGATTAGAACTTGCGTCGCTCAAAACCCAAGGTCACCATGGTTTATTTATTTATTTACACTTTATGCACAAAAGTACAAAGGTGGACTTAATGCTATAGTATTTTCTACCAGTCAACCAATTATCATAGAATACAAAAAATAGGAGCGGGTGTGCATGGAGATGCAAAAGGACATAGGGTTACATTAAAAAACTTATAAACCATAGTTGTACATACGTACAACTATGGTTTATAAGTTTTTTATATTTCTTATAATTATAATTGCAATATTAAACAATATAATTACCTACTATTGAGCGGAAAAGTGTTTAAATTGACATGTCATGTGATTATGTAAATTTGTATTCTAAACATTTGTATGAATGAAATCATTGTATCCCTATTCATTGTACTCTTCAGTATCCAAATAATTTATTATGCGAACGAAGTCACGAGGAAAACCCATACATTATATGTATGTATGTAAGAGTTTTGGGAACTTCACATTTTAATACAAAAAATATTTCCACCATACTTAGCTTTGAGTTTAACAAGTATTTATTAGATGGAAACATGTAATGTCAGAGTGTAATATCCTTCAATCACCTTGCAATATTATGGATAGTGCGTATCGTACGTGGATTAATTGTAATGAATGTAGAGAAAACACGTTGCATTTCAGCAAAAAAACACACGTAGAAAGATCAATTTAAACGTACTATACATATAAATACGAACCGACTACGGCATCTTTATAATTAGAAAATTAATTCTAAATGGATCCTAAACCAATATTTGCTTTTACTTCACAGTTCGTTTGGAAAACTAAGCGTAGCGCCACATCAAAAATGGAACGCGCTGTTTCGCCAATGTTTCCAATGTCTCGGCGTGTCTGAATCCATTTTGACCCCTACCGGCAACCACTTTGCCAACGGACCTTCGGGGAATAGCATAGACAACGTGAAGATATGGCAGAATGTCGCCGTAGCCATCTCATGCTCACACAAAGACAAACACAACGTGGTTTCGTTCAAAAAGTCAAAAGCGTCCGATTTGGAAAAGTCCGTCGACTGTCTAGAAGTAATACCTCAGTTTGGTCAGCAATCATTGAATATTGACAGCTATACAGAGCTTAAGCAGTATTTATATAATGTAAGTATACATAATTAAATGCTAATTGTAAGCTAAGCATGAAACATATCATACGCAGGCCTATTTTCCCCGAAGGAATAGGCTTATTTACTTATAGTACACCCACATTTGACCAGTTATGTTTCAGTCACTTGTAATAGAAGGAGAAGGCGAGCCTATTGCCCAACCTGGTATGGAATCCAGGAACTCATATTCAATAGTAGCGCTTACAATCACTAAACGATCATTACTCGATATTACGAGCAATAATTGTATATTTCTGAGAATTATGATGGTTAAGTGGTTGCAGTAGTACCCCACGTGCTTTACGGTGATGGAAAACATGGTGAGGAAATCTGCATGCGTCTGAGAAGTGATTCAAAGACTTGTGTATAGAGCCTGAAACGGCGATGGAGCTATCATCTTATAAATAGCATGTAAATATGTTGGGTGAAAAGTAGGTGTAGTAACACTAATTCTATCCACACCTTTGGCCACCATTATTGTAGGAAGAGTAAATATGCTCATGCCATCCCTGATGGGTCACCGAAGGGGTAAGCAGAGGTATTGTAACAACAACACCCATATTTCGCCGTCCATCGCCGTCTCAGGCACTAAACATACGTCTTTGAATTACTTCTCAGACATATACATAACATGCAGGTCTCCTCACGATGTTTTCCTTCACCGTAAAGCACGTGGTGTGAAATCACAGCACATAAGTATTTAGAAAAGCTCTTTGGTACAGTAGGAAGAGGTTAATATATTTTTTTACTCAATGCTTTATACAAACAGGCGTGTGAATCAAGCCACCATCCCCTTGGGCAACTGGTGCTAGGGTTGACTAACGCGTTTAACACCACCTACGGCGGGGTGCGAGTGCACCCGTTGCTGCTCAGCCACGCGGTCAAAGAACTCAAGAGTATCACTTCAAGGTGAGATATTATTTACGTTTTAGAAATCTATAGGTGACACCGCTAGTCTCTGACTTTTCTGAGCCGAGCAAAACTTTTCACTGATGTTTACAGGGTAGGTGATACAATTATTTACTTCACTATTTATAGAGTACTAGCGGATGTCACGCGATTTCACCTGTGGGAGTAAGGGGATAAAATATATGTTATTGCTTATGTTACTCGCTGATAATGTAGCTATCCATTGATGGAAGAATTTTTCTAATCGGTCCTTTAGTTTCCGAGTCAATTCAATATACTTACATACAAATCTTTCCTTTTTATAGTATTAGTATAGATGATCAATCTGCTGAATCTATTTGTATGAATTGACGTAAAGAATTGCATATTAATGTGTGATCCTTACTCATTAAATATTTATTTAGTCGATTAGTGTATTATTCTAATCTATACAAATAAATAAAATTGAATTCTCTGTTTGTAATTTCAAAATAACAGCATTTCTCTGAATGCATATGAAAGCTGTGCCCCTCGGTTTCACCCGCGTAGATTTAGTTTTATATAGTACTAGCTGTGCCCGGCAAACGTTGTATTGCCATATATTTTTTTGCGGTGGACTACCGCTAACATTTAGGGGGATGAAAAATAGATGTTGGCCGATTCTCATAGATACCGGATAAGCATAAAAAATTTCATCAAAATCTTTCAAGCCGTTTCGGAGGAGTGTGGCAACGAAAACTGTGACACGAGAATTTTATATATTAGATATCGGTTTAAAATTGACAAAATTTCATACAAACTTTCATCCCCTATTTTATCCCCTTTATCCCCTTGGGGGTAGAATTAATCAAAATCCATTCTTAGCGGATGCCTACGTCATAGCATCTACCTGCATGCCAAATTTCAGCCCGATACGTCCAGTGGTATGGGCTGTGCGTTGATAGATCACTATGTCAGTCAGTCAGATATATGGTACTAACATTAAAAAATAGGTTTCTTTTTACCTGTTCGTTCCTGCTAATCTCCGGAACGGCTGGACCTGTTTTAACCCTGGACTTACACTGGCAAATAGCTAATGTTACCGGGAGTAAATTAGCCTAATTTTATTTTTAAAGGTCTGAAATAGTACTACTATAAAGTAAATGTTTACTTTAGTATATTTATCTTATATTCAGGTTGTACCAAGTAGTGAGACTGTTGTTCCCGGCGTTGCCGCCAGAGGGCGCTGACGTTGTACTACCTTATAAGGCCATGGAGACCGAGGAGGTTAATGACGACACCAATCCTATTGATGGGTGAGTTCTTTTATAATGAGCTACCTGCTAAGCTGACTGTGTGTGACATAGTTTTAGTCCGACTTCGGTCTATGTTAAAACCATAAGTTATAACCAGAGTGCCTAATGCGAGATTTCTTAAAATCTCTCTATCGTCCAACAGATGCCACTATTTCGATCCCATACAATTCTACATTTACGACAACGCAGTGACTTGGTCTTCAGAGTGCCTCTCACATGTCTCTAATATATCTTTATACACTTGACTTTTAACAAAGTACTTTCAAATCGTCAGAATGACGTGAATATACAGGATTAGACATGCTACCGGTTCGGAAGGTTGCTTATACTGAGAATCTGGCAAGAAACTCAATAATAACTATTTTCAAAAATATTATACAATTTACAAAATACAAAATAAATAACTTAAGAAATGTAAGCCCATGGACACAGTTCCAATGCACAAAATAGTTGTAGCTATATCTAAATGTGTAGCTCGAGACCACCCTATCTTGATACCTTAATCTCTGACCCCTTCGCGGACCCTTGCAGCGAGGTAGTGTCGGCAGCGTCCCTCCTGCAGCCGACGTTGCTGCCCCGAGCGCACCCGGCGCTGTTCGTGCTGTACGCGTTGCACAACAAGCGGGAGGATGACCTCTACTGGCGACGGCTCATGAAGTGGAACAGGCAACCTGATCTCACCCTCATGGCCTTCCTCGGAATTGACCAGTAAGTTGTTTCCTGTAAACCTGTATAATCGTAAACGCACTTAATGGCGTCACTTGCAAAATTACACAAATACAGGAGTGAGCATATGTATATACATACATACAAATGCTCACGCCTGTATTCCCCGAAGGGGTAGGCAGAGGTGTTGTAATCACAACACCCACTTTTCACACAAGATGATTAAGTGCCAACGTGATAGATGGTGAGTCCATCGCCGTTTCAGACACAATACATACGTCATTGAAATACTTCTCAGAAAAATGCAGGTGTGAAATTACTGTACATAAGTTTTTTAGAAATACTCATTGGTACAGGCTCCGCTGGGATTCGAACTTGCGTCGCTTGCGTAGCAGGCGACTGCTCTAACCTCAAGGCCACCACGGCTCTCTGAGCTTATGTTAATAAAATAAATATGGTCACGCCATCCCAGAAGGGTCCCCGAAGTGATAAGCAGAGGTGTTGCAACAACAACACCCAAATTTCACCGATTATGATTAACTGCCTACGTGACAGAGGGTGAGTCCATCCCTGTCTCAGGCACTATACATACGTCTTTGAATTACCTCTCAGCTCACTCTCATATTCAGGTTTCCTCACGATGCTTTCCTTCACCGTAAAGCACTAGGTGTGAAATCACTGCACATAAGTTTTCAAGCATACATCCAAACTCATATAACGAGATAACCCCTACTAATATTATAATATTATAAAAGCGAAAGTAACTCTGTCTGTCTGTTACGCTTTCCCGCTTAAACCTCTCAACCGATTTTGATGAAATTTGGTACAGACAATCTTTAGACCCTAAGAAAGGACATAGGGTACCTTTTATTGCGAAAAAAAGTATTTTACAAAACTTAATTTACGCGTATTTCTCCTGGAGACCTGGTATTCAAAACTGCAACACCTTTGTAGCTACGTTTATAGCAAGATTTTAATTTTTTATTCATTTATACGTTCCTCTAACTAAAATAACGGTATTTTTTATAGAAAATTCTGGGTGGGCTACACAAGCAACAGCCAGCTGTCACCCTCGTACTCCCCGATGAAAGACCAGCTGTTCCAAGAGGCGGTGGAGACGTTGCAGCAACTCAAGACCACCTTCTCACCCATCGAGAAGCTGCTCGTCATCAGGTCCACTTTTCAGAAGATGACCACGGCTGTCCAGCATGAATTGGGTATTGTACCTTGTTACGTGAGAAATAGGGTTGATTTCTGATGAAAGAACATTAAAGATGGACACTTGTATCACGACCTCACCAAACTAATCCTGAATTAAGAATGAATTATGGTGTTTATATACATAAAATATTTGTATGGATTCGTGAGGAGAGCGAGTGATCCCCTAGTATTTTTGCGGCTTTAGGGACAGCCTTACGCCATCTGTTGGTATAATTTTTTCTTCTTATGTCATATGCACAAGGCTAAAATCACCATCATCACCATGAATTTAGGAGTAATAACTGTGTTGGTATAACCAATACATTGCTTTCCATTTGTCTCTGTCCAGTGCCATCTCTTTGACCACCTTATACGTCATGATAGACACCTGTTATTTAACTTGGGTCATGTACGTTAACCTTGACCTTCCTCTTCCTTTCTACTTAAACATACATATGCTCACGCCTGTATTCCCCGAAGGGGTAGGCAGAGGTGTTGTTATCACAACACCCACTTTTCACCGAATTTGATTAAGTGCCAACGTGACAGATGGTGAGTCTATCGCCGTCTCAGGCACTATACATACGTCATTGAATTACTTCTCAGAAATATGCAGGTTTCCTCACGATGTTTTCCTTCACCAAAAAGCACGTGGTGTGAAATCATTGTACATAAGTTATTTAGAAAAACTCATTGGTACAGGCCCCGCTGGGATTCGAACTTGCGTCGCTTTCGTAGCAGGCGACTGCTCAAACCCCGAGGCCACCACGGCTCTTTCTACTTAAAATCACCTCTTATTTCATAAATTCCCAGGACCAAATTACCTATGGAGCATGGACGAGTTGTTCCCAGTATTCCATTTCGTGGTGGTCCGAGCCCGAGTGCTGCAGCTCGGCTCCGAGATACACTTCGTTGAGGACTTCCTGGAGCCGAGCGTGCAACACGGGGAGTTGGGGCTCATGTTCACTACGCTCAAGGTAATATACACTCTAATGTTATAGCGGTAAAGTTCAACACATCACTTGTGCATACAAACTTCGGAATAAAAATACCCTTGCCCAGTTAACAAACCTAAACCACAGTATATATGTAACCTTACTTGGCAGTATGGACACTGGACCAAATTTTTGAAATAAGAACTTTTGGTCCATCAAAAGTGAGGGTTGTCGCTCTTAAAATTTTAATCTTTAATTAACTATCTGTAAAACACATAAATGACATACGCGATCGGCCGCGATCTGACACCCCTTACTGACATTACGTCATATAAATAAATCATGTTCAGACAATATCACACAGCGTCATCTAGACCCAAAGTAAGCAAAGCTGGTCTTATGGGTACCAGACAACGGATATACTTTTTTTTTAATACTTACTTATAATCTAGTAGATACAATTTGTTCCTAGATACCGTACTCCTTGTAATAACCTCATATATATACTGTGCCAAAATTGAATAAATAATGTTGTATTCTAATAACAAATAATAAATAAGTAACTAAAAACTAATTACAAGTAGAAAACTTGGCCCAAATCGGTGTCTCTCGGGATCGTGCCAAGAAGGCTGGCAGCATTGCCACGTTGAATAGCAATGCTGATTCTCTGAGCGAGAAAAGCCCCAGCCCGCTTGTCACAAGAAGCTTCTACCAGACGACGTGCAACCTCTTTGAAAAGTTGATGAGCATCTGGACCCCAAGGTCCCAGAGTTTCAACCGCAAACATTTTGATTTTCCCAATAACCCACCAAGTTCATGACGTTCAATCTAATGTAAACTCTATTTGAATAATATTTCCTTTGCAATATGTAGATGAATAAATAAGAAAATATGTCCATTGATATTTATGATTTAACTCTATTGGCATTATAATAAGGTATATTTTTAACATTTGCAGGCATGTTACTTCCAAATTCTACAAGAGAAGGTGACGATCAACGATTAAAAAAAAATAAAAGGGCTATAATTTCACTATTTAAGACTCGGTATGATCATAATATGATAAATATTATTATGATGACATTATTTTAGAAATATGATGGTGCGTCATATAAAAGCAATCGCAATAATATGTTTTAAGACTACGCTAGGTGTATTTATACAGTGTTATACATGGGTTGTTTTACATTTGTCCCAAATTTACTGAGGTCGATATATTTATTGAACATGTTCATCAATCAATTCATCATCATCTCCCTGACCTTATCCTATACATTGTTGGGGTCAGCACTTGATTCAAAGGCTGATCACCTGATTATCACACGAAGCGACAGCCATCTGACCTTCACAACCCCTTGTACGAGGAAAATCTGTGATCTGGGTTAAACCAGTTGTCAGACTATTTTTGGCCACCGACGATTGCCAAATATGATAATTTGGCAACCGGGACCGACGGCTTAACGTGCTCTCCGAGGCACGGAGGGAACTCGAGCGGTCACCCATCCAATACAGGCTAGAGTTAGGGTTGCTTAACTTCGCTGATCGAATGATATGCGCTATCACAACTGTGCCACGAGCTCCTCCTAATCAATCAAATGATTGACGTAATTTTCTTTTCAAGTTGGTACGAAAAAATATAATCTATAATATGGTAGATTCATGTTGCATTCAATTATTATATCTACGTCTTTAAATATGGCACCAATGCAAAACAACAGCCTGTATAACTGATATAATGTGTATAATAAGCTTCTTATAATAGCGCGAGCTTTAATCAAAAATAAATAATACGAAAGTTATTTCAAAGGTGTTCTTGCTCGCACGCATTTGTAACACCAAGCGTTAGAAAGAGGCAGACAGATTGCAACTAAAATAGGCTATTTATAAAAAAATACTACAAGCCAATTGAGTGAAGAGGTGAGTCATCTCGGTTTTATATTATGAAATGTTATGTTAGATAGCTTCAAGGCTATAAATTAAAAATAAAAAAAATCTTGAGTACGCACTGTAACTCGTAAATAAGAAATTCGTTTTCTAAGCTAATATTTTGTGCTCTTAATCTTGCCATAATAGAAAAATACGTACAAAAATCTGTCACGTTGGCACTTAATCAAATTCGGTGAAAAGTGGGTGTTGTGATTACAACACCTCTGCCTAACCCTTCGGGGAATACAGGCGTGAGCATATGTATCTGCTTAAAACTTGATGAGTATAGTATCGTATTTAATTTACAGTATTTTTTTTAAACTGTCGACCTCTATTGTTATAACCATAATGTGAAGAGTAGACCCGTGGTGGCATTGAGGTTCGAGCAGTCGCCTGTTCGAATCCCAGGGAAAAACTTATGTACAGTGATTTAACACCTCTGCCTACCACTTCGGGGAATACAGGCGTGAGCATATGTGTGTATAAAGTGAAAGTAAAGTGCAAATCAAATACGCTCACAAGGTAATAAAAAAGCGTTTGAAATAAATTTGTGGGTAGCTCATTTTTTTAAATTATTTATTTCATTTATTGATGTAGTTAATATTAAATATGCGACAGCCATTTACAATAGATACATTGTAAGAGTATTTATTGCATTAAAACGATAATTATTTTTATATTAAGGAATGTAATATATTAATTTGGTGCCAAAATGAATCATTTTGTTGTCAGCTTGCTGTGAATTGAAAGGCTTAAATCCACCGAAAGGCAGTTTATTTAAATGATATCCTTCTCTTTGTTGGTGTAAATAATTCAATTTTAAACCTCATTGAATATTTTTTTTCTTTCGATTTCATTTTAACAACGCTTTAACTATGAGATAAGTATATACGATTTTTTGTTCCAATAATGTAATTTGTTATTTTTTATGACTGGCAACCATTAGGCATAAAATACTTGCCTATATATATGTATGTAAAGATAGAACTTATAAGGGTCTGAGTTAAAACATTATTTTAATAAACTGAGGATCTCAGATCAAATAAATGGAACTCAACAAGTTCGTCATTTTGTTATTTACGTAATATATGTTTTAAGTTAGCTTTAAGAAAATAATCCAAAGTTCTAGTACAAAATTCTTAAAAGTATTTAGCGAACAATGTATTAGTATAAAATATCTTATAGTATATTTATGTTGCCAAATAAATAAATGTGTAGCTTAGCTTATTTTTTTCTGTGACCACACCAATGAAATTATCAGAGTAGATATTTCATGAAATTGTAGTAATGTGCGAAATGTTGAATGCAAAATGAAATTAGTACATACGTACCTCTCATGCATATCAAACATTAATGTTACTGTTAAATAAAATATTTATATCTCTCAATATTATATAGTGTACTTTGAATGAATGTATGAAATATTTTAAAATATTTAATAAATTTCGCAAATAAAATTAATCAGTTTTTTTTGTTATTTATCTCGACGCATTATTACAGTAGTTGACGATTGGTGTATAATATTGACGTTTTCTCACAAATTTCGTGAAAATGTTTTCCAAACGATCAGTCAACCGTGAGTTTCCATTTTAGAAAGCAGCCATAAATGACCTTTACCAAAAGGTGACCTCTGAAGTGTTTATACACGTTACTCCTTGTTGTATTGGCTAGTAAGTCCCTTTAAAATTGGTCCAGCCGTCTCGGAGACTAGCCGGAACAAACAGACAGACAGAGAACAAAATTTAAAATTGTTTTTATATATGGTATTTATTGATGGTTTTTATGATGGTACTGTATATACTTTCATACGCATTATGTGACAAGCTGTCAATCTGAAATTGCAAACAGACACCTCATTTTTATTTATCTGTATGTATAGATGTATAGATAAATAAAACAAACAAGTTATTAATTAAGGCTATTTATTTCATTCCTATAAAATAACATACCAAATGTCTCTTTTGTACAACATCATATCAAAAATGTACACCATTATATAAATTTCGTGTAGGTAAATGTTACCCAGCTACTCGTACTTATCCTCCTATTATTCCATGGCTATTACATACAATATAATTATAGTCCTCGCCTAGTCTGATAGGTACAAAATGGTCATAATACCCACGGGATGGCGTTCTATGAAATCTCAACTCTATTGCTTGCGGATTGCGTGTCATATTTCATCAAACGCGAACCCCGTTATGCTGTACAATATAATCTACAATTTGCCAATCCTTATTTAAAATCGTTGAGTGTTATTATTATAAAGATTTGAAAGTCATTATTGCATTGGAACTGAAACTAAATATTGCGGTAATTAGCTTAAAAATCCAGCAAGAATATTCTAATATCATGATCAATAAGGGATCTAGTTAATATAAGGATATTTGTATCTGTACGTTACTACCGCATACAGTGCGGTAATTACAAACGTTTTTATACGTTGGTATTACCGCTACATACTCTCAGTTGCTCTTCGTAAACTGCAAAGGTGGGCTAGTAAAAATCATATTAAAAAAAACAGGGACGCACGTCCCGTGACAGCTAGGTCACGTGATAGAACCAAAGTGACGTCACTAACCAGCTGTGTTAGTGACGCCATTTTGATAAATTCGTGGGATTATAATTTTATGATTGACCAAAATGCAAGAGGTGCACCGATAGACCGCAGAGTAAAAGATGTGTGGTTCAGCGTGAAGCACAACCTTACATTTATTGTATTATTCAAATAAAACACAACTTAACCGACATTTTGTTCGCATCGTACATGTGATATTTCTATTGTAGTTTGTACTTTGTTTATAATTAGCGAATGAACCATAGACGCTGGCAGGTGGCTGATTGAGGCTGTATTATCAACGAGGTCGAGGTGCTATCAGGGTTTGTGATACCTCTTTTTTAAGGATGTGTTTTAGATGTTGAAGAAAAATTTATTTTTCAGAAAATCGTAAAAATGTAGTATTTGAATATATATATATTTAAATAATATTATCTGTTAAATACAATGTAATATTTTTTCCTAATTACTTTATCTTAAATTATAGAACTCATACTTTAAAAACTATTGTGTATAAAGACGCAACATCCTGGTTTTTCAAAAACGAAAATTAAAAAAAATACGTAAGGTACGTATTATGGCATCAAACCAGTGAAAGGAAGACTTGAAATATTTAAATGTTGCTAGCGTAGTGCAATATTACTAGCAAATACCTCGTTGATAATCTAAACCATTTTATCGTAAATCGTAAGACAAGTAACAAAGTTAAACAAACAATGAAATTAGATTTTACCTCAATCTTTGACAAAATCCATATCGAACACCATATTATAATTTTATATGATTAATGTTCGTAAAGATTTTGGTATATTTCATTACATTGGCTTATAAAAGCACCGTATTTGAAATAACCTACACGGTTTCATCTTAATATAACTTGAAGCTCATAATATGATTGCGGATACCATTAAGATAATAATAATTATTGCGTTAAATCACAATGTCAATCTCGCATGTTATATTAATGTTAAATTACAATATTGATAACATACAAAAAAAATACAAATTAATTATACAACAATGAATTAAAAATCGATAATAGTTACATATAAAGAACTTTACTTCTCTCTATTTATATTATAGCAAAAATATCAATCGAACTTTATTGCATGCATTTTTTTTTAAAAAGATAACAAATTACATAGCTAATAAAAACAATTGATGGACGATAATCGAATTATTTTTGTTATTTTAAAAAGTTTGTAGAACTCGTCACGTCACAGGGAGAAGTGTGTACATAGTAAAAGCCTACATTTACACGTGGTTTAAACAACAGTACCCCTATCACGGGTTTGCCACCGTTTTCGTTATCTATACTCGCTAGCGTCACTGACAATATTTGTATGAGATATTTTAGTTCTTCACGTCACCGATAGGAGGCGTTGTACAATTTCTCATACTAATATTTGGCGGACACGCTAGCGAGTATAGATTACGAAAACGGTTGCAAACCCGTGATAAGGGTACAAAATGCTTACGTCTAGAGAAATCAACGTATATATTACTATAACATCCTACTTCTACGGTTAATGCTTACAAATAAATGCTGTCTACAGTGGCCTACGATGACAAGGTAATCCAGACGAAATAAAAACGAAACATTTTATTTGATATTGTTTTTTGCATGTATACAAGTCACTCGCGTAAAAAGAGCTGAACCCCGATTTCGAGTTTAGTTAACTACTATTTTCGTAATCTATACTCGCTAGCGTCTCCGCCAAATATTATTATGAGAATTCGTGCAGCGACTCCCAGCGGTGACGTGAAGAACTAAAATATCTCATACAAATATTCCAACTGACGCTAGCGAGTATTGATTACGAAAACGGTGGCAAATCCGTGATAGGGGTACTGAACTCCGATTACGAGTTTAGTTATCTATACTCGCTAGCGTCACTCGCAATATTTGTACGAGATATTTTAGTTCTTCACGTCACCGCTGGGAGTCGTTGCACGAATTCTCATACTAATATTTGGCGGAGACGCTAGCGAGTATTACGAAAACGGTGGCAAACTCGTGACCCCATCACGGATCTGAGTGGTATTATTTGGGGATATTTTTAAGAGACGGGAACTCTCGCGTTCTTTGTTCATCAGCCCTGGAGCTCTATTTACGTGGGTCGACCTTTATCTAAACTTGTATATTACAGGGCATGCGTCACAAAACCCTTATAATATTAGACATATTACAGTAGACAATTTAGAGCATCCGTTCCCAATTTTTTTCGTCAATGTGTATTTTAACAATTATAAAATGTTCGTCGTATATTATCACATCCTTTTTCTAAATATTTGATTATGATTTTCTTGTTCATTATTAATGTTACGTATTGTGGAATTAAAAACAATAGATTACCGTTAATACGGTCAGACTCAGAATTAGAAAAATGTTTCATTTTTTTTAAATATTATAGTTCAGCTCCTTTTGCTGACTGTACCGCGATATTTTTTTATTAAAAAAATCTGTGTGTCACTATAAATGTTACTTGATGTAATGCTGATTTTAGATTAAATTAAATCTATCGGAAGGATTTAAGGACAAGGTTAAAATTAATTAGCATACACCTACTAAAATATATGTATAAGGGTATATACATACAGCGAAATAACTAAATAACAAACGAATGTGAACGTTACACTACAAAAAAGTTCCATAAAAAAGAATGATTGTAAAAAAAGTCGCCCATGATCAATTAATGCGTTTTTAAGTTAATAAAAATCTTATTTACACGCCTACTACCAAAACAATAATAGACTGGATTTTAAAAAATTACAAAAAAAAACAATAAAACCTTTTTGCTAAGCAATTAAAATATAAACAATAAATAAGATGGCTTTGCAGCCAACGTTGCAGATGTCAGATACTTTTTTATAATCACCGAACATATTTTTTTTTTAATTACCGTTATCAAAAGCCGAATGTGCGTCGATAGTGCATTAGTTCACTTAACAGTCAAAAATTTCAAGTTGCTTAATCAACTAATACTGAAAGCACCATTTTTATAATATTACCTAATTAATTAATCAATCATTTCTTATATAAAATTGTCGGATTACAATTTTGAATTTCGCACTTGATTACAATATTAAATCTAAAACACTTTCGCTGCAGCAAAATCTAATGGTAGCCTCTTTACGCCAAGTATAGGTTATGACATTCAACGTTGTCGATAATCGATTGTGTATTTAGTGTGATTCGAAATGTGTTGATACGCGATCTTTGGAATTAAACAACAAACCACCTCCGATTAATTACAAAATGATGAGGACAACCGTACAGTTGCTATTGCGCATATCATTCGATCAACGAAGTTAAGCAACCCTAACCCTAGCCAGTAATTGGATGGGTGACCGCCCGCGTTCCCTCCCTGCCCCGGAGAGCACGTTAAGCCGTCGGTCCCGGTTACCAATTTATCATCTTTGGCAATCGTTACAGGTCAGTTGGAGGCCTTAAATAGTCTGATTTTCCTCATAGAAGGGGATTTTTATGAAAATCAGGTGTTCAGCAACATCGGGTTGAATCAAGTGCCGACCCCAACAATGTATGGGATAAGGGCAAGGAGATGATGACTTGGGATACTGTTATTATAACATTGCATTTTGTTGTTGCTCGAGACGGGTTGTAATTGCATTCCAAAGATTGCGTTTAAACATTTCCAGACACACCTATTCATCTATACTATAAAGAGGAAAGATTTATATGTATGTATGTAAGTAATAATAATAATAATGGTCTCCTACCGAATTTCGGTTACGGCGGTTAATCTCAACGAGGATCAGCCAACTGCGCAGGAGATATTATAGTGCACAAGTGTGTGCAAACACAGGTGCACTCTTTATTCCCTCACTCTCATAGTCCGATGGGAGGCAATCCGACACGACCGGAGAGAGATCAGGCGCAGGACCAACGGCTTAACGTGCTTTCCGCGGCACGGGTGGAAACACCGCCAACTTCCAAACTCTGGGCAAGTATTGTGAATTTCCTGACAGAAAAACACAATATATATTTTTTGACCCAACCCGGGAAATAAACCCGGGACCTCGTGATCGGCAGGCAAATTTGCTAACCACTAAACCAACGAGGCAGTTAAGTTAAAAAAAGGCGTATGTCAAAAATCAATCAAAAGTCAAAAACAAATCTTTCAGCAATGGATAGCGACATTATCAACGAGTTACATAGGCTTTATTTTATCCCCGTACTCCCACGGGAAAAAAAGTGAAACCGCGTGACGTCCATTATTACACACAGTATACGCAAAAATTATACGTCAACGTTAAAACATGTACTCAAATAATTATACTTGGGGAAAGGCGAAAGGCTTGGTTATATTACATTTATTTTCCACCGCAGGCAAAGTGTTAAGGACTCTTTTCTCGTTGGATTAAAATTCAAAGTTCCATGCACAATTGTTACGGTGTAACATTGAATATATTAGACGCACGTGCAAAAAATGTCCCTTGACATCCAAATATTAATTAAAAAATATATTGATTATGTATTATCATCGTACAAATTAGTATTTAGAATTCGTAGAATATATCGTAAATACCTACATTAAAAGTTTTCTGTAAAATGGCAACACTACTAAGCTAGTTTTAATACTGAGATGATATTTTTATTTATTTAAATATTATAAATTTTACCAGTATTCCATAATTCTGCTCGCATGAAGAAAAGCTTGAATATTTATAAAAATAACACGTGATAATTGACATTAAAATATTATTCTTTCCCAAATTCCCAACCCTAATGGGTTATTTTCACTTTATGAATCTGATAATTCATTTAAATATTACTCATAAAATACCATTGATAATAAAGGGATGCGAATGGCGGGATATATGGCAAACATCTCGAGTAGTTATATTTCTTCACATTATAAGCAGAATTCAAGATAAATACATTTAGATGCCAAGTTGGTTTGCGATACTAACCAGTTTCTTTTATTTATTTATATTTATTTTTAATATTATAAAAAGAAACCTATGACACTGATGCGATTGACTTACTTATTGTCACGAATGCGGTATGGGAACATAATTATAATTAACTTTAGGTTTACGACGAAACACCAAGGTATGTACACAGTAACGTTAAACTTATTACTCAAATATGCGGGTAATGCGGTACACCTGTCTAATGTGCACAAACCTTACACTGAGGTCATTGATACACTACCATTAGTAATAATAATTAATATTATAAAGAGGAAAGGTTTGTATGTATATTTGTAACGAATTGGCTCAAAAAGTACTGGACCGATTTTAAAAATTCTTTCACCATTTCATTGCTACATTATCACTGATTAACATAGGCTATATTTTATCCCGGTAATTCTACGGGAACGAGAACTACGCGGGTGAAACCGCCGTCCGTTAGTTAATAATTAAAATGGAATTTTAAAATAGCATACACGTATTTTAAAATTCCATTTTAATTAAAGATTCCCACGAGAAAAGAGACATTATCAGCCAACAGATGGCGCAAGGCAGCTCTTAAACCGCTATTAAGCGAAAAATTCGTCGCAGGGGGTGTGATGAAACTGTATGGTCCGCTATGATCGTGGGTTCTAGTCCCGTCTAACCATTTTTAAGCAAACGCTTTATTTTTTGCATGAAAAGAAAATAATTGCTACCAAAGCAAAATTTCTGAATTATTTAAACTTATTTTTTTTAATACATCTTCAATTTAGATATAAGCAATAAATATTTATTTAATTATAAGGTAGTGTAACAATCACCCAGTCAAGTGCGATCCTATTCACCTTAAGTGCAATTAATTGTTCTTCCACGTCAATTACTCAATATTTATTTTATCCAATACATTGTGTATGTACATTATTTACCGTATTCGACGTTTACACTAAACATGTTTCGAGCGGCGGTCGTCTCCGTACTTGTCTTATAAAAATATTTACACATTTTCCCTAGTGTTAAATAAAAACAGTCGAATTTTACAATCCGTGATTATGTTACGTACTATAATCTATCCTTCGTAGTTAACACGTCCAAGTCGAAAGGCAAATAATATGAGATGCGACCATCTAGCTCAAGGTCGCTTAATGCACACAGCAGCGCTCGCACGGATTAAAATACCCAACTAGCTTATTTCAAGTTGATCCCAAGCACGATATAAAATGTTGCAACTATCTCTGAAAATATCTGACCATTTAAAACTCTTTTGACGTCACGTCGTAACTGATAAGGTAAGCTTTGCAGCGTAAACAAATAAAAAAGACTTCACGAATCCATCATACAGACCACTTACGCACTATGACATACCTAAAATGTAATATAGGTACAAATAAGGTCCTTACTAACCAGAAGGCAAAATTGGCACTTAAGACGAAGTTCGCTCTTTTGTTGAGTGTGTCGCTGTTAGGCAACAGTGTTGCCAGGGGCACCCACACGGACACTAGTGTAGCCAGCGATACCGATGTTGCCAGCGGACCTGGTACTGCCAGCGGTATTGATGTTGCCAGCGGTACTGATATTGCCAGCGGTACCGTTGTTGCCAGCGGTATTGATGGTGCCAGCGATATTGATGTTGCCAGCGGGTCTGGTGCTGCCAGCGGTACCGATGTTGCCAGTGCACAGGTGTTGCGAGTGTGGCAATGGGCGCCGGTGTTGTCCGTCGTCACTACGTGGGCGGGGAGTTGTTCTGTGTGGGGTTGTACGGATGGTTGGAGTTCCGCAACACTGTGTATACACTGTCCACCTTGCTTAGTTTCTCGAAAAACGGTATCAAGTCCAACAGTTCTGAATCTGTCATGTCGTCGAACCATGACGCGACAGGTACCTGCGAATATTAAAAAATAAATGTTATAAAATTATTAAACTCATTCGGAAGGTTGAGATATTCTTAAAAAAATATTTTTGTAATATACAGAAAATGCAATAAAAAAATTGTGATCAGAACGATTTTCACGAAATTAGTATCTTGGGGGTTTCAAGGGCAATAATATATCTAGCTAGGTTTAATTCTTAAAAAAAACAACCAGGACATCCAGGTAATAAAATAAACCTAATATAAATTATCCTACAATTCAAATCCATTTGGTTTTCCCTATATGGGTCAAGGATAAGCGCATTATAAACACGGTTACAGAGATAACGGGACAAAGAACTGTAACAAAATACATACTTGACAATAGAACTAAGCATGACATTACTATTATGACGTCACGCCTCCCGAGTATTACGAAGGCGAATAATATTACAAATAAATGTATTTAATAAATCAAATTTAGCACGTGTTATTAATAATTATTAAGTATTCTAGAAAAACTAATTTGTAGTGTATTGTGATTTATATTTTTTTATAATCCTACTACTGGTATAGCCCGAAGAGTGTCGTTTTCCCATATACATTTTTGGGATGGAACACCCTTGTTCCTTAGGCATATGGACGATAGTTTACGTCCTATTCTCAGGATAAGCATCATTCACAAAAAAACCAAGTTTAAATATAGGATCTAGATTTTTTAGGCGAACTTTTTTGGCATAGCGTATCGGTTGTTGGTACCTACATAATAAATTCCTTAAATAAAAACAAAATTCGGCGTTATTGTTGAGTATACTATGTAGTTATTATAATTTCATTAAAAATGTCAAGGATTTTTATATATTTTTTTTTATTTTGTACTGAAAATGTTTGCCTAATAAGCCTGTATTCGACAGAAATCAAACATTTCCCGGGATGGAAATCATTCCGTGTTAATCCAGGTTCTTAACATCTGTATGGCAAATTACGCCCATTTTGTAATAAAGAAATCTGTATGTGTAACCATGGTCCGATGTAGGTGATTTGCTTTGTAAGGCCAGGCGAGACCTGTACGTATATATATTATTTATTCAAGCAAGGAGAGTACAGTGAAAGAGTATTATTATCAAGGTCTAGGAGGGTCCGATCGATTGACGGGCGTCAACTATACGTATAATATTATAAAGGAGGTTTAGTAATGGTCCGGAAGAGCTTGTTACTATACGCAATATCAATGCCTAAGCAATGCATGTGACGAAAACTAAACAAGTTGACGCTAAGTAAGGTCACTAAACGTCGGAGACTGTCAATAGCGCATTCCAGAAATAACGTAAAAAGATACAGCGCCATATCAACGCACAGCCCAAACCACTGGACGGATCGGGCTGAAGTTTGGCATGCAGGTAGATGTTAGGATTTTGATTAAATCTACCCCCATAAATACGGGATGAAATTTTGCGAAATCTACGCGGGTGAAACCGCGGGGCACAGCTCGTGGTACATAAATGATAACCTTAGTATAATAAGTGAGTAAATATTACCGCATGAAGGCATTCAATAAGATACTAGTAAGATATAAATAAATTATCGATCAATCATGAACGAGATTCATTCAATGGTGTGATAATTGGCAAGCCATGCGTTAATTCTACGCATTATGTGAAGCTGAATAAACATAATTCTTGGAATTTCCGCTATTATACAAAGGGCTACGCGTTAACGAATCCGGAATTGATATAAAGTGTTTGCTTTTAATTTTCTGGAATTTTGGTTTGGATCATACCAAATTTCAACATATCATACATACATATGCTCACGCCTGTATTAGGCATGTAGGCAGAGGTGTTGTTATCACAACATCCACTTTTCACCGAATATGATCAAGTGCCAACGTGACAGAGGGTGAGTCCATCGCCGTCTCAAGCACTATACATACGTCTTTGAATTACTTCTCAGAAATATGCTGGTTTCCTCACGATGTTTTCCTTCACCGTAAAGCACGTGGTGTGAAATCACTGTACATAAGTTTTTTAGAAAAACTTATTAGTACAGGCCCCGCTGGGATTCGAACTTGCGTCGCTTGCGTAGCAGGCGACTGCTCAAAGCTCAAGGCCACCACGGCTCTCGGTATCTCGGATCAACAATCGGTATCATAAATATACCAATAGAATTCCATTGGTTTTTTTTAACTCGCTCTGTTCTTGTGTACATATATGCTCACGTCTGTATTCACAGAAGATGATTAAATGCCACCGTGGCAGATGGTGAGTCTGTCGCCGTCTCAGGCACTACGTCTTAACATAAGTTTTTTTTTAAAAACCTTATTTATATAGGCCCTGCTGGGATTCGAACTTGCGGCCACCACGCCTTACAGTGTATGAGGGTTTATGTGTATCGATACTCACAGCATTATCAGGATGGAATATGTATGAGGCGGGCGAGTTGTCGACGATGACCACTCGGCGCAGGTCGCGGCCGAGGCTATTGAGGTCCTTCACGTAGTTGCCGCGGTGGAACACGCAGCTGTCGCGGAACAGACGAGCCCGGAACACGCCCCATCTGACACCACCAAACATTAAGCTCTTATTACAAAACATGCTTTAAAATAAAATAAATAAGCTCACGCCAACCCCGAACGGGTAAGCAGAGGTGGTGTAACAACAACACCCACATTTCTCCAAAGACGATTTAAGTGCCAACGTGATGGAGGGTGAGTCCATCGCCATCTCAGGCACAATAAAACATATTTGAATTAATTCTCAGATATACTAGACATATAACTACTAGGCTTTTACTTTTTATCCACATTATGCCAGGTTCTTCTCAGTAAAAGCTACCTTCCGATCCTGGCGGTAGCGTGAACAATCCTGTATAATTATGTCATTCTCACGATTGAAAGTACTTTGTTAAGATTGTAATCGAATAAAGATATTTCTGACTTTAAATTGCAGGAGTGAAAAGGGAATTGAAAGCATAACACGTGCTAAGTACTCTGAAATGAAAATAATTACAAAGCTCTCACCTGTCGAGTAGATCAGCGACAGGGTCCGCGTACTTGGCGAGGGAAGCGGTGAAGAGTACACACTCGTATAATTCTCCACACCGTCGCAGGAACTCGTCCACGTGAGGTCGCTTCAACACGTACACTTGGTGTACCGCGCCGTCTATCTCCACAGGCACCACGAAGTCTGCGTTGTTTATTGGCTGCAATGCAAATGTCGCACTTAAATTCTATGCAACTACAGTGACGTGGTGACCTCGGGGAGTGGTACGCAAGCGACGCAAGTTCGAATCCCAGCGGGGCCTGTACCAATGAGTTTTTCTAAAAAAACTTATGTACAGTGATTTCACACCACGTGCTTTACGGTGAAGGAAAACATCGTTAGGAAACTTGTATATTTCTGAGAATTAATTCAATGACGTATGTAAAGTGTCTGAGACGGCGATGGACTTACCATCTGTCACTTAATCATCTTCGGTGATAAGTGGGTGTTGTGATTACAACACCTCTGGCTACCCCTTCGGGGAATACAGGCGTGAGCATATGTATGTATGTATGCAACTACAGTGCAAATTGCCTAGATATTGATGGGACCCAGATTTTTTCATAAATATTATGGCGACCTATAAATGTACTCCGACCACGAGTTTGCCACCGTTTTCGTTATCTATACTTGCTAGCGTCTCCGCCTAATATTTGTATGAGAAATTGTACAGCGTCACCTAGCGGTGACGCGAAGCACTTTGTGATGGAAGTGATGAAAACATTCCATACAAATATTGAGTATATATTACGAAAACAGTGCAAAACTTTTAATAAACCCGTCTTCTCGCACATAAGGTCTAGCTGCAATGCTAATACCGCATTTTATAACTATGCAAAATACATTATATTATTATAATGGTCAAGGTGCGCGTTATGCCCTTGGTTTGCAAGCGCTTATGAGTGGGCGCGGTGGGCGATTGCCACCTTAGGTATTTATTGCATAGAGCGGAAACAAATACCGTTAAAGAATTAACCTTTAAGTGTTAAATCCGTTATGCCAAGCTAAGTGAGGGCAGCGGAATGGGTTTCTTATAGTTTTCCTTAAAAAAGAGTATGTAAGTTTCTTGCCGGGCTCTCCTCAACAAATGCAACCTTCCGAATTCGGTGATTATTATTTGTGATCATAACCTATAAATTTTATAACGTATTTTTGCATGCAAGAAGTCTAATCATATAAATATATTTTTTTAAATTATGTATTAAGAAAAGCTTACAAAAATTACCAATCAATACCTATTTTGGGATCCCTATAGAATATAACACGCAGGAGAAGTCGCGGATGGAAGCTTAATATATAAAGCTGGAGAATATCTTTACGAGGCATTCTACACTCACGTGCTATGTATATATCTTAAATGACAAGTAAACTGCATACGAAATGCAGCTACGTATACACCTGTGTCCGATAGAGTACAGTCGTAAACAGAACTCTCCCATGGCACAGATAAACATAATAGTTGGCTCAGTGAAAGTAGGCCCAACAAAGGGGCCACCAACAAAGCTGGCGCCAAAATACAACGATAGGTCCACTTCGTTGTTTTGTGAATTTGGGTTTCACTTTTCACTTAGAAGCTTGGTAGTTGACCCACTTCTCGCATTCGGATGGTTAATGATTAATTCTGTGCTTGTACCACCTTGTCACTAGTATCGATATTGGTCAAAGAACTGGTTTGATCACTGAACTATTACATACATACATATGCTCACGCCTGTATTCCCCGAAGGGGTGTTGTTATCACAACACCTACTTTTCACCGAATTTGATTAAGTGCCAACGTGACAGATGGTGAGTCTATCGCCGTCTCAGGCACTATACATACGTCTTTGAATTACTTCTCAGAAATATGCAGGTTTCCTCACGATGTTTTCCTTCACCGTAAAGCACGTGGTGTGAAATCACTGTACATAAGTTTTTTTTTAGAAAAACTCATTGGTACAGGCCCCGCTGGGATTCGAACTTGCGTCGCTTGCGTAGCAGGCGACTGCTCTAACCCCGAGGCCACCACGGCTCTTGTTCTCTTGGCTCACTGAACTATTATATATATTTTTATAAAAAGAGATATTGTTGAGTTTCTTGCCGGGTTCTTTTCAACAAAAGTAACCTTCCGAACCCGGTGGTATCATTTATAATCATGTGCAATGTATTTTTGTGTCCTTCTCAACTAAAGATATTTTGAACTTTGAACTCATTAATTTCTTCTTAACTGCTTAAAAGCCTGTCTAAGGCAAGAGGCACGGTTTTACATACAATTAGAACTATATATATATAGCCACGCCCCTATTCCGCATCATTTCGATAGCTCCGTTTAAGTCCCGTGTAATCATAAGGAGCGAGCCTATCGCCATTATTCGCACTAATCCAAATATCGGGCTGTTACTTGAAAATCACTTATGGAAAAGCCGTTTAAAACTTTGCCCGTCCCGGGGATCGAACCTTTTACTCCGCAGTAGCATTTGCAACCACTAGACCAACGAGTCGGTCTACAAAATAAATAACAAAAAAAATAGTGGACATGAGGGTTGCGTATCTCTCAGAGATGTGCAAGATGTGTGAGCGAAGATATGTGGCGAGGGATGTGTTTGTTAAAAACCTATCGAAAACATCAAATTAACTATGCATACATATTTTTAACGTAATCATTATAAAGGCATACATTTTCATTAACAAGTTAAAGCAACGGAATGGAATAAAGGAGCAGCTAATTTACAGTCTGCGAGTGTTCGCATTACAATGAAATGGCTTATTATTTATTGATTCGAATAATCAACTTGTTGATACAAGTGGGAGCTGAACATCCCAAGAGACAATGTATAAAACATGCTATATTAAATGTTATAATTTAATATTACATTATTTTAATTACTTTTGCTGAACCCAAGGGTTATTCTGCAACTTACATACCTACAGGTTATTATTAGGCGAACGTTTTCTGCACAGGGCTTCTCATCATAATATATAAAAATTACCTTAACATTGTTAGGAAAATTCTAATATAATTATTATTTAATTAAATTATAATTTAAAGGATAATGTTGCCAAAAAAGTTTTGTTTATGAATGTGGATGGCTACAAAGGGAAAGGAAGACCTAAGAAACGATGGATGGATTGTGTGAAAGATGATATGGCTAAAATAGGAGTGAATACAGAAATGACGGCTGATAGATAGAAATGAAAGAGGAGAACACATTGCGCCGACCACAAATAACATGGGATAAGGGCAGGAGGATGATGATGAAATTAAATTATATTATTTTATTTAATATATGTACTAACCAATTCTCTGTGCTAAAAAATATTCGCCTAAAAGTCTAGACCCTACTATATAACTTATCTAGCGACAAAGGCCCTCGCTTCGCTTCGAGATTACCAATCGATATTAAAAATTACAAAACGTAGATATATCTACACAGATAAATAAAATTGAAGCCTTCCCTCTCATGTACGTCATAGTTCTCACTCTATAGCGTGTCATTTGCAATTAGCGTGACAAGGACAGTTGAAGAATTTATACACAAGACCTTTTTATGCACACGGTCGTTTTCTGCAAAACTAAATATGTACAATCCTATATTCAACCCCAACGTTTTCAAAAAAAAAAAAAGAATTTTATTTTATTTATGTGTTTAATTGATTGTTATCCTAAATTAACAGCTTTTCACATAATGCATATGGAAGAATACGCTACTAACAGAAAATATAAAGAATTTTTAATATTTTTCTCTGTCCGTCTCTCTGTCTGTCTGTTTGTTCCGGGTAATCTATGAAACACCTATACCGATTTTAACAGGACTTTCACTGGCAGATAGTTAATGTTACAAGGAGTAAATTAGGGCACTTTTACGTTTTTTTTTAAAGTTAGGGTTCTGTGAAATAAAAACAACGCGGGCCAAATCGCGGGGCAAAGCTAGTTGTATATAAGTATGTTCTTCCCACGGTCACTTGTTTATCATTTATTAGAGACAAACGTGTTGATAATACACCGCAAAACTGGTACGCGGACCATAATAACAATCATTCAATTTGCGCACATAAGGATGTGGTATGAGGCGCTTATGGTAATGTTTAGCCACGTCAACCACGTGGACTGTTTTAATAATAAATAATATTGTAACCTACATAATTTATTCCGAAGGTTTCATCAACATCCAAACCAATAATCATTGATTTCTACAATTTATTTTAAACGATTTTCCTTATGACTATTCAGTTTTCTCCCAATATTAGCATTATACATACATACATATGCTTACGCCTATATTCCCGGAAGGGGTAGGCAGAGGTGTTGTTATCACAACACCCACTTTTCACACAAGATGATTATGTGACAGATGGTGAGTGCATCACCGTCTCAGGCACTATACATACGTCATTGAATTACTTCTCAGAAATATGCAGGTTTCCTCACAATGTTTTCCTTCACCGTAAAGCACGTGGTGTGAAACCACTGTACATAAGTTTTTTAGAAAAACTCATTGGTACAGGCCCCGCTGGGATTCGAACTTGCGTCGCTTGCGTAGCAGGCGACTGCTCAAACCTCAAGGCCACCACGGCTCTTAATTAATAAATTTGCATTGTAAGTTAGTTTAGTTTTAAAGGTTATGGAAACTAGAGTTACAACTGTTCTATTATAGGAATCTCTATCTCCTTATACAGTCTCTTAGATTCACTCTCGCTCTCTGCCTAAAATGGTTAATCCCAAAGGAACACTGCGCTTGGGAATAAAACAATAAATCCAATAAAATTATACTTCGTGTGTTAGCCGAGGTATTAGTCACCAAAGAACTTAAACTTATTTTATTAAAGCAATACCTTCAGTCGTGTACTAATTTGCAATCTATATAGATAAATAAAATTTAAGTCTGTTTGTAATTCCAAAATAACAGCTTTTCACTAAATGCATATGAAATAATATACGGTACTGACATGACAAAAAGCAATTTTATAAAAGTTAATCTCTGTTTGTTCCGGGTTACTCTGACACGGTTGGACCGATTTTAACAGGACTTTCACTGGCGGATAGCAAATTTTACAAGGAATAACTTAGGATACTTTGAAACCCTAAAAAACATTTAGGGTTCCGCAAATTAAATCTACGCAGGAAAAACCGCAGGGCACAGCTAGTTTTTAACATATTCGTATTTCCGATTCAACACATGGGTATTTTAATGCCATTCTGCTTATTAATTTGCATACGTGATAGAAAAATCATGAACAAATTAATCACCTTCTCCATTCGGAGCAACCGAAGGAACAATGATGAGCATGAATGTAGGACGAAGCATGTGAGGATACAGACGTGAGCATATGTATGTATGTATGTACGTAATTTGTTTGAATATCTACAAACAAACACCGCCGGATTGCATACTAATGCAAAGAAAAATACTAAACAATACAAATAATTAAGCACCCCAAGGTGACTTTGCTTATTTTCTAGCAGTCATTATTTACATGGTAAACTCTCAAGGATGTATGCAAGAATTCTAGTTTATTTTACGGAGAATTTCGCCGCCTCTTGACGTCATAACACAAATACATATGCTCACGCCTGTATTCCCCGAAGGGGTAGGCAGAGGTGTTGTAATAACAACACCCACTTTTCACCGAAGATGATTAAGTGCCAACATGACAGATGGTGAGTCCATCGCCGTCTCAGACACTATACATACGTCATTGAATTACTTCTCAGACATATGCAGGTTTCAGGCAGGTTTTCCTCACGATGTTTTCCTTCACCGTAAAGCACGTGGTGTGAAATCACTGTACATAAGTTTTTTAGAAAAACTCATTGGTACAGGCCTCGCTGGGATTCGAACTTGCGTTGCTTGCGTAGCAGGCGACTTAGACTTCATAACACAAAGTTTTAAAGAAATCTACAGCGTTTGACAGAGTTATTCAGGTTCTCTTTGGAAAACAACAACCTACGTATTCGTTGATCATTATTGTTTGTTTTTGTAATAATGGAAAAATTGAGGAAACCTGAATGAGATAAAATTCAAAGACAAGCATTTAAGTATATATAGCACCCGGGACATTGGACACTTTCGATGTTTAATAACCTGTTACACCTCTACCGTTTCGGGAGCTCTTCTGGGATAGCGTGAATAAATATATAATTGCTTTAACGGCTACATAGTACGTACGTACTCGAAGGACATGCGAGTTTGGACCGGTATTGGGAAAGATAGCAAATGTCACGTTTGATGCAATATTGGCGTGCCTAAAGAGGACCCTTTAAGGCAGGACATAAAGATGAGTTGAGTATTCTATATTTAGTATCAAACAGTCGGAAGTCCGCTTACGTTTATTTGACCAAAGGAAAATTGTACCTCATTTATAAGCATAGAAATTTTGGAAAATAGTAAGGTTAAGTGCGCACATATTCACGTCATAAATCGTGAAGACACTGTAGGTATCAAGTAAATTGACCACTCATTGAAGGTTTTAGTTTAACTACATCATAATACAAAGAGACCTCCAAATATGTATTAACACGTATGGTTGGTAACCATTCCAAAACCATCTGATTACTTTAGTCAACGCTATAAATCACACAAGCAACCGCTGACTGATCGCTAAAATTAATGTGTGTGCTCGGGGTATGGTGCGGCTTACAATTGTACACATGAATTGATTCCCGATTGTGTACCGAACCGAGGCCGGCACCTTGACACGACCGAGGAGCTCAAGCGACCGACAATGGCACATCTGACAACCCATTATAGCTACGTGAGCTAGTGTCCTTTGAAGAGCTAGGATATACTACTATAAATATTACTCGTGACAATCGTTAGAACAGTGGAACAGTTGTTATTGCGAATAATTCCATCAGCGAAGTTCAAGCAACCCCTACCCAAGCCAATAGTTGGATGGGAGCCCGCCTGAATTCCCTCCGTGACTCTTAGAGCGCGTTATATTTGGCAATCTTTACAGGTCGGTTGGAAGGCTAAGTCTGGCAACTGGTTTAATTTGAATACAAACAACCACGTGAAAGGGGTCCCGAATATCGAATGGCACTGGCTTTGTGATACATTTGGTGATCAACAAATCGAAGTAAATCAATCGGTCCTAACATACATGTGATAAAGCCAGGGAGTTGATGAGTGCGTATGTCACGTTCCAAGGTTATCCAGTAAAGTGGGATTTCTGAACTACGAATTGAAATCATTGAACTTAATCATTCAGTTTAAATTATAAGAGTATAGATATGAGTATAGCTCACGTCACGAATAGGTCTCCATAATGTAATTTTATAACTAACAATGTGTAGAAAAAAGCATCGATACTATCCCCACGCCATAATAATAGATAACAAGTTAACATAAACACTCCCAAAGGTTGAAAATTAAATTCGCATAAGCAGAACAACAAATGTTAAACCTCTACGGTGGCACGTGAGCTAGCCGAATGTGCGCAAATATGTGAATGCCTAATTAAATATTTTTCCTCGTACGTTTAAAACATAAACAAATAATAAAAAAATCTATTCGCGTTTGGTTCAACGCACACCCTAGCTTTGCAGTTATAAATAAACATCGTTCAGTTATCATTTCACATTTTAAAATAAACTCGATTAAAGCGTTTCAGCAAGAATCTAATGGCACGTGTTCTATGTAAATTGAATGTCTGGCTGATTTTAACTCAAACAAATCAAGGCACGACTATTTTGGACCTGTTCGTATAAAGACCGACGTAACGCGGACTGTGGAACAGTACCTAAACGGTGATGGATGAAATGATTGTGTTTAAAGGGCAATCCAGGGAGCACATTCGTCCTATGCCCAGACTTCGAATTCAGAAGCAAATGGACTGAAAAGATTGGTTGCTTAAGCGAATTGCACGGCTACACATTAAGCTAAAATATCCAGTGTAAGGTGACCTCGCGATAGGGTAAAAAGAGAGGTCACTTATTCTGGACTATACTAGTTCAGACGGATACACATCAAGCTATGTAGCAAAGTAGCCAATAGTATTCCTTTGATTATCCCATGGCATATACAAATTTTTTTGTTATTTTAATGTGGTCTATGGCCATAGATAAAGTACATTTTTCGCACTCTTTATCTTTGTGCAGTACTAACTACAGTCAGGGCCACAGACACAAAACTAAGTGACAGAGAGAGTAACAGTGTCTGTGCTCAAGAGTTAACATATGTCTGTGATGTAATGTACTTAAATTAACCATTTATTTAGTACCTTATCTAAATTTAATTAATGATGCGTTGCATTTTATGCTTGAAAAATAATTTTCTTTCAACCTGTCATCTTTCACGCAAATCCATCCATGTTATGATTTGAATTGATTACCGAATATTTGGAAGAATGATAGAGCTGACACTTATATTCCCGACTATATCTTGCTGTTGGCCCTTCGTTTTCTATGGTTAATTTTCTCTAAGATTAGCTGATCGTTCAATGTAGCTGTACAAATGAGTCACAAGATGAACGAGATAGATCGTAGAATGATGCCAGTAATGTTATCAACGTGCGATCTATACAAGTTAATCGTTATGCATGAATACTAATTCAAACTATGGCATGTGCCAAGTGCATTCAATGGTATTAAAAGTATATATACGTTATGCGCTTACAAAATGAACAAATAAATGATCTGCACTCAGTTTGTCACTTGTCAAATAAATAGTATAAAAACTTGAGAAGAAATGAGGACAAAGGCTAGAGTTCTGACAATTTTAACCCTTGTATCCGTCAACGTGGCACCTAATGGGTATCAGAAAGCCAGAAAAGTGGAAAATTTTACGTTATTAGATCTCTGTTTAATAATTCGGGGATCATTATATGAAACCGTAAAAACATGAGACAAGAAGTAGAACATAAAAGTAAGACAGGAATACCTGTGCAAGTAATGGGAAGGTATTTTTAGTGTCGTTGGAACTTGAAAGGTTTCACACAACATCGTGCGCTCGTAACGTAATACCGAATGTTCTCCGTTGCATTATAAGCCCTTTAATATTAGCCGGAGTCGTAACACTATCCAGACTGAAGGGGTGACCGCTTACCGGTGACTGAAGTCAGCGTATTTCTATATTAAATAAGTAGCTATCCGCACCTGAGTGCGCATATCTGCTATCCGCGGATTTTGATAGTGTTTTCATGTATCAGTTAAATACATTTTCATGGAAGATAAGCAGTAAGTAAGTAGAACAATTGTTTGTATGCGAAAGCCAGGCCGGGTCGCTAGCTATAAAGTTAATTTTCAAGCTCAAATAATTAAGAATGCTCCCACGCGCGTCCATTTCGGGGCTTCCATCTTCCCTTTCAATTTCATCAGAGATATTTTAATTAATTTATTATAGCGAATCAAAATTCAATTTGGTCTGATACGTCGGTTCTCTCGCAGTTTATGTCCCTTTATATTACTTAGTATGTGATTAATTCCGATCATTATTGAACTATGATTGAATCATTCCCCCTTATTTCCACTATCTTCTCTCTTCTGTACTCAAAGGAAGTTTCTTTATTTCAACAAAAGAAGAAGTCTGGAAGAGATCGGTTTTGCGATCAATGTGCCTTTTGTCTAATATCTTACCAAAATTTTCTTTTTTGCGTCACACTTACAATAAAGAGCTTATTATGATTATTATGACTGGAGTCAAAATCAAATACGAGAATTTGACTTTGACTCCAGGCATGATGGATGCCACTTACCAACGTATCAGACACCTTGACTATAACAAGTACTTCCTATTAAGGATTCTATGTTATAATCTAGCAATAAATATTCGACACCGATTCCAAGGCAATATTATATGAGCCTAAAAAGGCACGTTCTGATTAACTGTTACTTTAACAGGTGATACAGGAATGTCTGACGTCATTGAAATAAAGACTGTTATCGATTTGATAAAGGATATTATATTAATGAATGAAAATCGACATCGAAATGATAATTTTAGTAACAACTTGTGATGTCAGGTTACCAATTTAACATCTTTGGCAATCGTTACAGGTCAGTCGGGGGCCTAAGAGAGTCTGACATCTGGTTTAACCCAGATTGCCGATTTTCTTCGTTAAAGGGGTTATGAAAGTCAGATATCATAATAATGAGGATCAAGTTACAAACCCCAAAAATGTATAGGATAAGGTCAGGGAAATGAGTTGAAATCTTACGAAAATGTTGAAATGTCGAACTTCCAAGGAAAATGTAGGCTTTGATGTGACACATACAGTGCATGGATTTTTTTATACAAACTATGTTACTAAACAAACGTACAGCACAGCTCGACCGATGGTATGTTGCAGTCTATGATCGCTTGCAATATCAACGGCTTCCCTTGGTAACACCATTACGTATGAACCGCTGTACCGATTTCGCTAATTATTTTTTTGTTGTGGCAGGAGATAGTATAAAAGAAAAAAGAAAATTGCGCGGGGAATTAAAAATTAAAGAATTAATTAAAACCATATATTTTTTCTTCTGAACTACCATAGTACTTTGGATATTATAAACTTTTTTATTGTAGCCTTATGTTTGACATAGATTTGACGGAATGCTTTTTTTTACAGGCAGGATAAAGTCTACGAGTCTGTCGGGACAGCTACAAATATATAAAGGATTCCCACGATAGCTAGCACATCTCCCCACAGTAATCCATAGCGACTTTATTCGCTGCAGGAACACAACACTATTCTAAGATTGATATTTCTGAGATTTTTCGAAACTAGCATGACTAAATCAACTCAAAACAATTATGGGTTCGACAGACAATGTTTCGATAAAATTATAAATAAATAAATTTACGCATAATATTTTCTTCACATGGTATGTAAACAGGCGAGTGGACGAGAACATAATTATACCTACCAACCGAAATCGATATGAAAGTACTTTGTACTTTAACGTATCATTAAAACACTATTTGTTTTCTATCAAATAGCTTTGACTTTATAACCAGTGATGCTACAAAATGGACTATCAATCCAAAATCATTATAAATTAGACACGGTGTCTGTCTGTGTGTCTATGAAACCATCTGAATCTAACCTAGAAATAAAAAATAAAAATCTTTCGTATAAAAAACTGTAATAAACTGAGGTCGACTGCTTCTGTAAATTTTGATATATAATTTATTTTAAAGGGACGAATAGTTAAGGGAGGGATAGTTATCATAGTAGTTTCTCCTTTCGGGAAATTTAAATGTTGCATCAGGTAACCCTAGTCGGGTCGAGTCGTGACCGAACGTGGCCCTTTGGCAAACGTCTGCAGCCTACACGCTCTAATTCCTAAACTGAAATGCTATAAGAACGAGTCTTCCAAACCGGAAATCATAGCAGTCACATCCACGTAATAATAGAACCAAGAGGCCCAAATCACGACGTAAAGATATTGAAATGATTCGTCATTATGAGTTATCTAATGGTATTATGATTGCAACAAACACGCACCCGTGCCCCAAGTAGAGATACATTTAGATTTACCATGTTTTTACGTAGACGATATCGCCTGCGTATTTTCCTCATTTTGTATGGGAACGTCACGACTGATTATTTCTTTCACATCATTATTTAAAACATCAATAAAGAATATTACGACGTTATAAACTGAAAAAAACTTCGATGAAATTTGTTTCTCATCATTATGTAAACTATTATCGTAGAGCGCGCATATAAAATGTATTTGTGAGTTGCCTTGCCCGTTCCTTATTCTGCCATTTGCCGTCTGGAACATTGTAATATTGCATAGATATTCAGAATCCTGAGCCCAGGATTCTAGAAATCTTAGTCAGAATCATTTTGAAAAAGGGAGTAGAGAGCTTGTATCACACCTTCGTAATGTAATCCCTTTAAGTTAAGTGAAAAAAAACTAATTCAAACACAAAATATTTGTATCTGTTCCATATTCGAATAAACCATAGAGATAAAAAAATATAGCTGACTGGTCACGTGACCAGTCAGCTTATATTTTTTTCACTTTATTTTTTGTTGAATAAAGAAACTTCGATTTTCATATAATTGTCGATTTCTACTTTCGCGTGATGTGTATGGTCAACGTGAGCAATTTTATGGACACCATAAAAATTGGTTTGCATAACACTGGGTGATCAAATTTGTTAATGTGGCTTAACCATTAACTAATTAGGTTAACTCCAACATGCTATCCGTAAACATGTTACATCAAGTAAGAAAAGTGCGATCAATTTTATGCGAGAAAAATGTGTAGTCGGCTGATTGGGCCCGCCTGTGGCGTTCGGTCTACAAAGTAACCCTCATTAAATGATCGTTGCTAATGGAATCGGGGGTGGGAAATAAGACTTTCAGATTGCAGACATTTTCGAGCAGACTTGGCTTTAATGCGTAGGCTCCGATTTCCTCAACAATCTCCTAAGATGTAAGGGTTCCATACCATATTTAAAAACGGCAAATAATTCGCGATTTTTGAGCTCCCCTTAAATCTTTATTTTATTTTGTTTTCTAGATTTTGAACTAAGCTAAGTCTCAGTAATAGGGTCCCGTTTTACCCTTTAGATACGGAACCCCCGAAACAAGTGTTTCACCGAAAATGAAAGAGTATGTACCAACGTAAGAGATGGTGAGTCCATCGCCGTCTCAGGCAGGTTTTCTTTGACCAAAATGATTGGAACTGCTTGAATATCACGAAGGTTAAAGTCATAAACTTTATACAAACAAACAAAGAATTACAACAGATAACGTAAGGTATCTTCAACACGGAAAGTAAAATCTGGACACTATCATCCGCCAACAAACCTATGCACCACTGAAGGTTATTGAGATAATAAGTTGATAAAAGACAATTTATCTAAAGGAGCGATAGGCCGATTTTGCTGTTAATTTCATATTGATACAGATAGACTATAACACTCTTACTTTCCAAAATATATACCAAAAAACGTCTATCTGCGGTGCGGCCGCGTATGCCCTTTTCTTTAACCCTGGCTACGTATGTGCAAAAATTGTCCATGTTAGCGATCATGGATAATCAAGCGTGATTAAGTACATAGTTAATTCGAGAAAGTGTGTGTGTGTCCATTTATAATTAGTGTTCCATGCCCAAAGGGTAAAACATTAGACTCCACTGTACGTCCTTCACCAGGCTGCATCTCAAAAGCCGCAATAATAAGTCAATTGAAATTTTCACATATTTTAGGGGACTCCCATTTTTTTTGGTGTTTTTATAGATAATGGTACAGAGCCCTCCGTGCGCGAGTCTGAATCCACTTAGCCGGTTATTTTATTATTTAGAATATGATGCTTAATATCCTGGGCAGAGATAAGTGATAAACAACTAAGTAAAGTATATAAGGATTTCAAAAGAATCTCGCGTTAAGATGGGCCAAGAATTTGGGTCTTTGACTGCCCTAGTTACACTGGATCACACTTTTTAATAGCATACTAAATCCGTGTAAGTACTTATATCATATCAATAACGGTTATAGGTAACTGCAGACTACATTGTATTACAGCAAACAATGCAATTACGTTGGTGCCACAGATGAACGTGGTCAAACCAAACAGTTCTAACGTTTGGCATTTAATTACTGTACCTACACTGGACCGTGTGAATTAGTACGCGACTAAAACAATACAAGTACTTTAACAAAACTAGATTATCCTTCACAAGTACCTAGTATTGACCACAGTTGACGCATGCCACGCTTATGAATGATAATATAAGCGCAAGAAAGCAAGTTCACATCGCAGAGATGTGCCAATGATTTTTCATCTTATACCTTTAAATGAGCAATTCTTGTATATATAGAATCTGAATCTCAGAAATAGCTCCAACGATTTTCATGAAATTTTGTATGTAGGGAGTTTCAGGGGCAAAAATAGATCTAGCTAGGCTTCATCTTAGGAAAACATCGTTTTGACCATGTTCATCATGTAAAACTCATACAATATCATTACAATACGACAGTAAATTTCACTGACATCGGTCAAGTTATGATAGCTCAAACGTGAGGCTTCCAGTTAACGGGGCTATAACGAAACTAGAGATCCCCGGTTTGAGACAGCATACGTAAATGCGAAACGTCATTGAAAAGAATCGAGAACAGCTCGGTCAACCAAGTTCTAAAAACTTAAGTGCAGTGTTTTAGCACCGCGTACTTGACTTTAAAGGAAATCATTATGAAGACACCTGCATGTGAGAGAAGACATCGAATGTATAGTGCCTGAGACGGCAATGGACTCTCTATCTTTCTAGTCTTAATCATCATGTTATGGATTTATGATATGACATAATAATCTTCAGTGCAAACAAAGTGGGTATTTTTGCTTACCCTTTCTCTCACACTGGGGTGAGTGAAAGAGTTTTGCTAGCGTGACCAAAATATTGGTGAGAGATACTTTTCCCATACAAATATTCGGCGGAGACGCTAGTGAGTGTAGATTAGGAGAACAGTGTCAAACTCGTGATAGAGGTACTGGTCATAGAAATATAGAATACTTTAGGCCCAGCCCTCTAGTAACCATACCTTATAGCTCGCTCTCCAATCGACTAAGCAATTCAAGTTGCGCAACCAATGGCTCGTTCACAAACTTACGTACAACTTTATAGTGCAAGCGCACCCAACAATGTAATATAAAATTGGAATACGTATGTGGAATACGTTGCGAAAGTGATATAAAATAAAGCTAGTGTCGATACATCTCCGAGAAGCTATTACATAACAGTTTTATGACATAACCAACTAATCTAAGAGTTTCATACTATTTTTGATTGATAATGATTATGACATTATGATTTGTTTGATGACTAGAGAGGGCTGAGAAGTGTCTATGTACTACTGCAATCACTTATTTGACGCAAATGAGCTGGGGGTCTACCCTTGTTCTCCGTTAACTAAAATTCGCAAACGAACGTACATCAATCGAAGTTTCAGTATCGCTTTGTTATTAACAAACTCAAATTTTCGTTCGTTTAATAATTTCATTAAAATAGGTTTCGAACATATTTTCTAGCAGACCACGTACCGTACACGTAACTTTAGAACGAATAAAAACGGTGGTAGGAACTTTTTGATCTTAAGGCCGAAGCTTCGTTTCTCGGAGAAAGCGGTTAGGCCCCCGGATGTCGATTCCAACGGTAGTCCGTTCAGTAATGGGCGCACTAAACTCCAAGACCTTACAAGGCAGACAATGATTAATGCAGTGTATTTTACGTTCGCAACTAGATGGACAAACTAGCGATAGGTTTCGGGGAAGAAATCTAGAGACATCTGACGTAAAACTGGCCATGACGCTATCGGATCTAAAAAGGGTAGAACCTTTACGATTAGATATAGTTTCCAGACTCCTGATTTTAAAATAACCAATTCACATGAGCTCGGTAAGGAAAAATGGTTCTACTTATAAATTTTCAACTAATTCTAGGAATTTTTACTTTCCGACTTCAAATAATGTTAATTTCAAGGCTTATTTTCTAATACCGCAAAACAAACGAAGGAATAATTACACGAATGAGGTAGGATCACGACTAGCTCAGTTGAAAGAGCAACTACACACGGCTGCAAACCGTGTGTATTAGAGTAGAGTCGTGGAGTAGAGTCCCGCCTCGTGTTCGTATTTTACCTAACCATTTTTAAGAATTTCGCCGATAAATTGATAAAGATATTTTAAACATAATTATTACAGTATGGTAATAAAAGGCGGTCTTATCGCTATATCTTCCAGACAACATTGGGTTACATGTTTACAGCGATAAGAATATGTTCATGGCAGGTGTCTGAGACGAAGGGAGTGATATTGGGTATAAATAAACATAATAAAAATAAATACCAAATCAATCAAACACTAAACTTACATACATACAAAACAATCCTACTTATATTATAAATGCAGCAATGCAATGTAGGTTTGTCTGGTACGCGAAAACTACTTAACCGATCATCATGATAATAATTAATGAGATGGTTAATAATGAAAGTCTTCAATCTTCTATAATTTCTTATTAATCAACATTTTTATAAAAGATAGCCACATGAAGTCGTGGGCTAGCTAATGATATGCATAAACCAATTGTACGTTTACCAATTCCTACGTGTTGAGTTAAAACAGCTTTCAAAATAGTGGGTTAATGGCAGCTGTATGTGTGTTAATGAGCTTCATTGGCTTAGTATTGTAAAATGTAAATATCAATTGGTAAAATGGGTGTGGCAGATGATATGGTACTGATACAGTTTTATATTCACCACTTATTGCTTTAATCTATCGCAGTGGATTTGCTTTGGATAAGTTTCTTACCGGTACTTCTCAGAGGGCTAATTTCCGAACCGGTATACAATTCTTAGACGTTCATTAGTACCTACCCAGAGCCTTTACTTAATGAATCATTTTCATTTCCCACATAAGTTTATCTAACCACAATATTTATCTAGCTACACTATTTTTTAGAGAGGCAAAGAGTAAAACGGAATTATTTTATTAAGACTCCGCTGTTCGTCTATCTGTATGTATGTTCGTCCGTCTGTATGTCATGAAGCGTGATAGTTAACCTACTGAAATTTTCACAGATGATGTATTTCTGTGGTAGCTATAACAGCAACTACAAGAAACAGAATAAAATCTATGTTTCTAGGTAGTTAAGGCACTTAATATCATGAACGTCTTTAAAATAACCACCGGTTCGGAAACTAACCTTTTGACAAGAACCGGCAAGAAACTCAACTTGCAATTTTAATTGAGGATTCAGGCGACTCGGACCGCAGTATAACTGGAACAGCGGTCCATATATTTCAAATTATGCGACACATGTATATGACGTGTATCAATCTGTCACTGTCACACGCCAACTATAGAGGCAATAACAGCAAATGAGCTACAGATTTGGGAGAAATTTGGCAGAGTTACAAATTATATCTTCGAGTACATTTCAACCATACGAAAAGTAAGTCGCATGTTGAGAATCTTTTATTGTTATATGAATCTTTCATTCTGGTGAATCAAATTAATGCACTTAAGTTTATTAATAAACTCATCATTGGTCTAGGCCGCTAGGATTCGAACTTGTGTTGCTTGCTTGGCAGGCGACTGCTCAAACCACTGTCACCTCGGCTCATTAAAATATAAAATGTCAGAATTATCGTATGAATATAATTAGCTGATTGAATTAAGTATGAAGATAACAGTTTCTCGCAAATAATTACTTCACTTGTGAGATAATATTGAGTTAGTGATCGTTGACCCGTGGAATAGATAAATTAACAGATTTAAGTCATATTTTAGTACTCAAAAAATATCTGATAATTATTTATTTCGCGTTAAAAGAAAACTTATGTACACATCATTTTACACCAAATCAAAATATCGCGAGGAAACCTCAGACATTTGTGTCTGAGAATTAATTAAAAGATGTATGTATAGTGCCTAAGACGGCGATAGACTCACCATCTGTCGCGTTGTCACTTATCATCTTCAGTGAAAAGTAGGTGTTGTTATTACAACACCTCCGCCTACTGCCCTTTGGGGAATACAGACGTGAGCATATGTATCATGTATGTATAAATACATAATATTATGCTACATTTATGTATGTATGTTATAATAGCTTCAGGTGACTTTTGCCTTTGATTATAGCAAATAGAAAAACGTTATTTAATAAACCATACATAACAAACCATTTTTTTTGGTTAATAAAAATATTTTTTTAAATATTTGTGAAACATTTTTATTTAAATAATCCAGCTACTAAATACCTATATAAAACTTATAAACTTTACGTCTTTATAAAACCAGGCAATGTAGAAGTATGAAGTTCTATCCTATGGCTTAACCTTCATTAGTATTTCAATCATATACATATACAGAAAATAACAGTATGTGATACTGTTTGTATATATTATATACAAGAATTGCTTGTTTAAAGTATTGGATGTATTTTTATCCAAAGACAAGTGTGTTTGATTGAAACCATCTTCAATGTAATTGAGTTCAATACAAGTATGACTCAGTTTGTGCAAACCTTTTTATTTTATGACTCACATATGGCTACTTAAAACAATCAAACAGTATCACATATATAATTTTATACTTCTTGGAAATGGCTCTAACTGATTTTCATAAAATTTTGTATACAGGGGTTTCAGGGGAATAAATCAATCCAGCTAGGTTCTTTAGAAAACATCAAAAAACTATCAAAGCTTGGTCATCTGTGACTTTAGCACATTCACTGCTGACATTTCAACTCCTTCGTAAATTCTCTAACAGTTGGACGCACATACGCGTCGTTAGCAGTGAACGCGTTAAAGAGCTATGAATTTGAGTACTGTCTACATTTAATTTCTTAATTAATTCTAGACCATCATGCCAGATAGATGGTCCTGGTGGCCACTAGGTAATCCAGCGGACCATTCCAAATTGCAGTTAGGAATCAGATATATCTCGTAATAGCATAAATGGTCAAAATCATTGAAAAGACAAAGAAAAATAGCATTGCCCATAGACATGAAAATATTACAAGTCTATGGTGTTCCCCATGCTTGTCTATTTTGCATTTCCTATCACCATTCTCAGAGACCAGAATAGGCCAAGAGAAATTTAAATATCAAAACAATCATGTCCATCCAGAGGTAGGAAGAAAAAATAAAGATATTTTCGCTATTTATCATATTAACAAGGATACCTAACATAACACAAGAACTAAAATATTATGTAATAATCATGTTTAAAATATTGTTCAGTGATAAGCATAATTTGCACAGAAGTTGTTGTGGCTAATTGAGGACAAATTGTGCAAAAAACATAATTATATAAATATATATTTTGAATATTAGTTAAATAAAAATATAAATAATAAAAAGCGGGGCCTGTACCAATGAGTTTTTCTAAAAAACTTAAGTACAGTGATTTCACACCACATGCTTTACAGTGAAGGCAAGCATCGTGAGGAAACCTGCATATTTCTGAGAAGTAATTCAAAGACGTATGTATAGTGCCTGAGACGGAGATAGACTCACCATCTGTCACGTTGGCCCTTAATCAAATTCGGTGAAAAGTGGATGTTGTGATAACAACAACTCTGCCTACCCCTTCAGGGAATACAGGCGTGAGCATATGTATGTATTAGTTAAATTTTAAAGGATATTTCAAGGACATTACAAGTGAAAGGTCAGTGACTCGGGTTATGATGTTAAATTATAATAACTAAATAAATTGGTATATTGTTGAATATTTCTCATAGTAAAAACTTTGCTTTGTTCAGAATTTTAAGTTTTCTCAACATTATAGTCAGGATTTTTATAATCCATGACCAGTAGACATGTGGGATTGAATATTTAGTACATTTACTATTTATGAGAATTACATCAACTACCATGAACCCCTATGTCTACACTGAAGATTGGGACCCTTTTGGGATGATTTATAATCTATACTAATATTACAAGTACATAAGCTGCTGCTGAACTGATTTAACTTTAAAGAGACTTATTTTTAAAAAAAATCTGTGTTACTTAAAAAGGGTTATTATACAGTTAGTGATTATATATGTGATAAAGAAACTTGGAATAATGTATTACCAGATAAATATTGTAAGTAGTCTCATGGACACTGTACTTATGTTACAATTCTTAATATTTATTACTTTCAATCTTTGTTTGACTGGCTTGAGTTGTCATGCTCACTAAAATGCCTTTGCTTGCGGCGGCGTCTGAATGACGGGTTGTCCACTTCCCTCTATGATGGTTGAGGAGGTCAATGGCTGGCATTCACGTCATACTTGTGAACAGGTGCTGCTTGTGGGGGCTGGTCATCTCAAGCTACGTATTAAGTAGATGTACTAGATTTTTAGTTAATTATATTTTTATCAACATTTGTGCATAGTAACATTGTCCATGAGCTTACCTTTCTTAAATTATTTATTTTGTATTCTTTAAATTGTATAATATTTTATAATATTTATAATAGTTTCTTGCCAGGTTCTTCTCAGTAAAAGCAACCTTCCGAACCTGGCGATAGCATGTATAATCCTGTATAATTATGTCATTCTGACGATTTGAAGGTACTTTGTAAAAAGTCTAATCAAATAAAGATACTTTTGACTTGACTTGACTGAAATTTGGTAAGAGCTTTGAACTCTTCCAACAGATGGCCACTCAAAAAATGCAAATGGAATTCAAGCAAACAGGTAGTTAAATTTTTCTTTCCACTATTTTTCATCATCATTATATGGCTACCTACTTTATATCAATCAAAAACATTGACATCATTGCTGGCTGTAACTAGTGACAGCCAGCAATGATGTCAATATCATAAACAAACAAACTCCTGTTAACTCCTTCATAATATGTTTGTTTACATAAGAATGACATAATAGTTAATAAGCTTTCTTTATTAGGACATGAAGTTAACTTGCTTTAAATCTACATATTTTTCATTTATATATCACTTTGTTTACACATTATCATGGGGTTCCTTCTTATTCAGAAAGGGGGGGCCTCTATTTATGCAGTTCCACCAGTTATTTATTAGTTTTGTTTACAACAATGTTGGCAACCAGTGTAAAAGCCCGCAATGGTATGCACTTGCTTACTCGTAGTAGTTGAAATAGTATTTTAAGGGTGTAGGTAGAGCTATTAAAAATTTCAATACAAAATGATCCTATAATTCTGGCCCGCCTGGCTAAAAAAGGTGGCCACCACTGGTCTAATAAATGAAGGTACCTGTTACTTTAGGTGTGTTACTAGTGCTGACCTTGAATTCGGGGTAAGAGTATATTATAATAAAAATAAACATACCTTGAATGAACTGTGCACTAATGTCTCGTCCAGGTCAATAACCATACACTTTTTATGCATATCCTGGTGTCTCACTGGTGGTAATAAGTGTCTGGGGGCATTCTCCGACATGACCAGGAGCGGGGGTGAAGCCCGGCCATCGATGCTGTTGGTGCCATTGCCCCCGGGCGGGCCCTTGCCGCGGCCGCCGCGCCAGCAACACAGCAGCGACCGCAGGAACCCGCCACCCCCGCTCGACTTCTTGCTCCCCAGTGGGGTCGCCGACACTGGCGTCCCATCACCTTCGCTGTGCTGCCCGCCAGGGGATGACCCTAAAACAACCATTGCACTTGTACACACTCCTCAACCACTCCAAATGCCACGACTGGAGTCAACACAAACTCAAGGTTGCCCTATGAATGTTATCGCGTCCGCATATACAATTGTTTACCTCACACCACACACGCGAAACCAAATCCTAAGAAAGAATATTAAAACGTTCACTAGTCCACTGATTTAAATTGATCACGATCAACAAATATTTACAACTCGTGAGGAGGTAACACTATACGCTCTAATTTGATGCTAGTGGTAACAGGTGTAATTCAGTTGAGATTTACCTCTGTCGGATCCATAATTGTTTAATTGTTCGTCATCCCGTGACACCTGAGTTATAATGGACGATGCGTCCATTTAAACATTTGTTTTTGGCCCTAACACAAATGGCAACAGGGTTTTCGTATAATTTTAACACCATAAAACTATTTTTTATCTCCCTTCTATCTTACAAAATGGCAGGCTCTTGGCAAATACCAACTTCAAGTGCAGCCAACCTAAGAGTAGAAAAAATACGTTTTTGACTTTATTCATTCTTATGTCAGTAATTTTGTATAAGAGGGAAGGAGAAGGACATACTCAAATTTCATGTATTGTAAAGTTGTTATAACTGTACACAGCCAAAAATAGTACACGTTCGTTCAGAAAACCAAATAACTTTACTTAATTTCAACACGCTTACAAATCAGATAGAAATTTGAAGTAAGACTTTCATTCAGTCCCTTTTAAAGAAAAAAATATTTCTGTATCCACGTTTTTTCAATATATTTCAATTAACTTTCCAAACATTTAAAATTTAAACTAGTGGTTTAAAATTTACAATAATATTTCTACGAATTCTAAATCATTATGTTCTGAATCAATTTTATATAATATAACAGTCCAGATAAATATATTGTATCTGTGTGCAAAATATTAGTCGAATTCTTAAAAAACAACAATTATGGAGTTTTAATTATTTGAAAGATTGCCATAATAATAAAACTAGCAATAGCTATGTTTTCCTTTTTAAATGGTTTAAAAATAGGGCTGTCAAATGTAATTGACAATTTGTCACCCGTCTGTCAGCAAACTGCTCGAGATGCTGCGTCAAGGAAAAATACAATATAACAAAAAATAATTTGCTTTTTTATAAGAAGCCAATGTGTGTCGAAAAGTATTTTAATTAGTATTTCTTAGTTATTCAGTGATCATGTCGTACAGAGACTCAGGACCTATACCGAATAGGTGGTTGAAATGTCCCAGAAAAGCTACTGGCTTATTTGCAGACAAGTTCTTGGCTTTCAAAACACCTTTGGGACACCAGTTCAACGACAAGGTGCCTGAAGAAAACCGCTTCACGCCGTCGATGTTGTTTGTTTACATGAAAAGCCTTAAAGTGAGTATTTCACTACAATTATCTGTAGGCAATTGTTATGATATTGAGAAGTTGTTTAGGTGCTTGGATCATAAAATATTAACAGGATTACTGTCGAAGTGCGAAGATTATGATTATGCCATATTGAAAAACATACATGTTGAGAATGGTGAATATAAGCTCTATAAACTTACACACCATAACAATATATCTGTAGATTCACAGATATGATCTATAATAATATTATAAATGTGAATGTATCTGTTTGTTTGTCTGCTAAGTTTTACAGTGATTTTGCTGATAAGATTTGATCCCTAGGATAGAGTAAAGGCTAGCCAGATGGTTACTTAAAAAATATAATAAATCAAATCCTGTGTGGTCCAGTGGTGTGAAATCACAGATATTTTTTTTTCACTGTTTTTTTCATTGGTTGGGATTCGAAATTGCATTGCTTGCGTAGCAGGCAACTCCTAAAACCAAAATAGGCTCTTTTTTATACAATTACAAATAATAATATTTACAGGTGAAACTAGGATTGTGGATAGATCTGACGAACACAAGCCGCTTCTATGACAAGACTGAGGTAGAGGACATGGGGTGTAAATATGTTAAGTTACAGTGTAGAGGCCACGGGGAGACTCCCTCACCCGACCAGACTAAGTAAGTTATCATTTTATCATATGTTTTCTCACAACATAAATATATATTGTTTTGAAACCAACAATTACACAAAAATTAAGAAAAAAAATAGAAAGACTGCAAGGATTCCATACCACTATCTAAAAAATGGCAAAAAAAAAATCATGTTCATATTTAGGCTGTTTTTTAGTATTTGCTATTATAGCTGCAACAGAAATACATCTACTGTGAAAATTTCAACCGTCTTACTCTCATGGTTCATACAGCCTGGTGACAGATGGACAGACAGACGGATGAATGAATTGAGGTGTCTTACTAGTAGGGTTGCATTATACCCTTTGGGTATGGAATGTTAAATAGCACAAATATATATGAGACAAATCCATATAACTGTAAGCATTATACATAGTAATAAGCATTGTTTTTATTTCAGGGAGTTTATCCAAGTAGTATCAAAGTTTTTAAGTCAGCATCCCCTAGAAGTAATAGCAGTACATTGCACTCATGGATTCAACAGAACAGGTTTCCTTCTCGTCTCATACATGGTGGAGCAAATGGATTGTAGCGTCGAGGCAGCTATGAATGAGTTCTCCAAAGTGAGGTAATTTGAACTTTATTTTTTAGCAGTTTTATTTATTGCCATAAATATGCTCCCGCCTGTATTCCCCGAAGGGGTAGGCAGAGGTGTTGTTATCACAACACCCACTTTTCACTGAATTTGATTCAGTGCCAATGTGACAGATGGTGAGTCTATCGTCGTACAGGCCTTTCTGGGATTGGAACTCGCGTCGTTTGCGTAGCAGGCGACTGCTCTAACCTCAAAGCCACCACGGCTTACAAATATATGTATAATAAATATCTGCATCATTATAATATTTGTTTAAGTGATATTATTTTTTGGTGTGATGCAGTATTTTCTCAGCCTGTTTGACATGTATGTTTTTGGCATAATAATAATTGTGTACAATTTAAATCTTTTGATTTGAATGTTATTGTAGACCACCTGGTATATATAAACAAGATTACATAGAAGAACTATACAAGCGTTACGACGACGCGGAGTTCACACCCGCCGCGCCTGCGAGGCCTGACTGGTGTATTGGTATGTATTGCACAATACATGGCTTAGATTTATTAAGGGAACATAGTCAGGTATACCAACTTAAAAATATATAAAAAATATCCCTTCTGTAATGTGAAGACGAAAAAATTTTAAGGGATTTTGTATATATTTTTAAATTGATATACCACCAACCGATGCTCTGTGCCAAAAATGTTCTATATATATGCTGTCACGAGTTATGAGTGCTAACCATAGATGCGCAGTAGTCATTTTGTTCTATCCCTGTCCGTATGGTGCGACGCGAATTAAATCACATGAGCAGTTACCCACTATTTTCGCTAAGCGCTCATAGCATGGGATGGTAATTATTATGTTATGTATAGGTTGAAATGAAACGGCTTAACTATACCACAGAGGCTAAGGTGTGGATGCACCCAGGCTTGAAATACATAAAACAGGAAGTACACTTATCACGAGTTTTACACCGTTTCTGTAATCTATACTTGCTAGCGTCATTAACAGTATTTACATTATGCTCACGCCTGTATTCCCCGTAGTGGTAGGTAGAGCTGTACTTATACTAAATCTACATTTCGCCAGTTATTTTTATATCCCATGTAATATGGGGCGAGAAAATACAAATGTAATATGAAAAACTCAGTAGCACTGCCCGACCCGGGATTGGAACCCGGGCTGCAGTAGTACATGCAACCACTAGACCAACGGGGCAGTCATCGACAATGTTTGTATGAGATAGTTTAATTCTTCACGTCACTGCTGGCGCTGTACAATTTCTCATATAAATATTCGGCGGAGACCCTATCAAGTTATTAGGAAAACCGTAGCAGACTCGTGATAGGGGTACAGTTTAAAAAAAAAACTAACTTAGTTTATGGTACTTTCAGAGGAGGAAGAAGTGGACGACGACGACACTCCTAGCAATTCACAAAACACAAACGCCAAGTAAGTGATGGATGAGATATCAAACAAATTCGTGCATGAAATTTCTTTGGATAGCACTTTTCAAATTATTTTCTGTAAACATTCACTGCTAACAATTGCACTTCTTCGTAAATTCGCTGACAGCTGGACGCACAGATGCGTCGTTTGCAGTGAACGTGCTGACCGATTGTTTTTCACCTTTAACGCATTCACTGCTAGAGCTAAATAAAAGTCATTACCGTGTGCTACACAATCGGACCTTACACCAGTGCGTCAAACGCATATCGTTGTACAAATACGCTTTCGCTCTGTGCTAAAACCTCAACATAGCGTCCACGTAACATATTCCCCAGTGCTATTCGGCGCTTCTGGGCGTTTGAGTATTGTTATGGCAGGTCATAAAACACTCGCTTGTTTACGACAGGCAATAAAAACATGCGAAAATAAAAGGGTCGGTACATATCCAGTATAATTTCATCTAGGCAAATTCCGTATCTGTTCTATATAGCAAGGTAGGTAAGGGCCCTTACAATTTGGTTTTATTTAAACAATAGACGCGCAGAGTTGGCTTTAGCACACAGTGAAGGCACTGAAATTTGTATGGACTCACAAAAGCGTCGTTAGCATATAGGAAAGTACGGATAGGCGCGTCGTTAGCAGTGAACGCGTTAACGAATGGCGTATAACGCGGGCGGCGTCATGAAATATTTGTTCCCCGACATTGATAGATATTCTGCCGTGATATATCTATAATGTCGTTATCTGCCAAAACAGTTGTATTGAATAACGTGCAAAAACAGCGGTAATACTTTAAACCGATGTGACTTTTCAATGAGAACACCTATTTGAGACTTGTAGGCAACTACTTGGATTATATACAAAACTATTCAAGTACCTGTTGAAATGCGGAAACACAAATTGATAGTTTTTTTTTTCATTATAATTGCATTAAAAGTAAAAAATCGACCAGATGTCGAATAATGAGCCGTGGTGGCCTTGAGGTTTGAGCAGTCGCCTGCTACGCAAGCGACGCAAGTTCGAATCCCAGCGGGGCCTGTACCAATGAGTTTTTTCTAAAAAAACTTATGTTACAGTGATTTCACACCACGTGCTTTACGGTGAAGGAAAACATTGTGAGGAAACCTGCATATATCTGAGAAGTAATTCAATGACGTATGTAAAGTGTCTGAGACGGCGATGGACTCACCATCTGTCACGTTGGCACTTAATCATCTTCGGTGAGAAGTGAGTGTTGTGATTACAACACCTCTGCCTACCCCTTAGGGGAATACAGGCGTGAGCATATGTATGTATGTATCATTAATTAACCAGGGCCTAAATTGAAATAATATTTAACTTTTCGTAGTGGCAACCGCAAAAAGAAAGGTAGAAGGGAGACTACCCACAAGAAAGCGACATTCATGCCGGGAGTGCGCGGCGTGGAGCCGTTCAACACTCAGCCCCGCCTCAGTGAGGTCCAGAGGAAGGCTCAGGACTTCTGCGAGTGGAACAGCACCGGGTTCCCGGGATCACAGCCCGTCTCCATGGACATGTCCAACCTGAGGCTGCTGCACGAGAAACCTTACAGGGTGTCGTGGAAGGCTGATGGTGTTAGGTGCGTATTTCATGTCAAAAATAACCGGGTTGTCTCGCCTCATTTGGTTCTCAATGAGTGTCTCAAGTAATAATAATAAGGGACTTTCCACTAGATGCAAATAAAATGTGATGTGTATTATAAAAAATAGTATAAAATAGATACAAATTTTTTTTTTTAAAGTGAGGTCTGTAGGTAGAAAAAAGTCACTTTGAGGGAATCATAATGTGATCCGAATATGATTCATTATTAAAATGGCAAATGGTCACTTAGGTGCAATTCATATTATGATTCTTTTATAATAACGCCTTGTGTTCAGGTACATGATGCTGATAGATGGAGAAGGAGAGGTGTATATGCTGGACAGAGATAACTGCGTGTTCCGTGTCTATGGTCTGCGGTTCTTACACAGAAAGGATCTAAGAAGGCATCTTAAGGATACTCTACTTGATGGTGTAAGACACACACACACATACATTTATTTAAAAAAATATGAAATAATTTTCGTATCTCTTTACGTCTGTTAATAACAGGGTCTTAAAGGACTTGTATGATTCGATTGAAACATTTAATGCGCTTGCCATACGTACTGTTATAACGCGAACTTGAGATGCGTTTTTAAAAAAAGAATTAATTAAAATAACGTGAAAAGTTTATTGAAATAAGTATGATTAAAATCATATTAAGTAAAAATACGGAACAACACATTGAAATAGAAACTTGGTAAAAGATGCGTCGCGGATGGAGGATAGGGCTGAACTGCGGTGGTCCGCGGTGAAGCCGTGGGACTGACGAGAAATGCTGACATAGCAAAATAATGTTACTAACTGAAAATACTTACAAAGATCTAAGGGTAGAAAAACGTCAGCATATATACTAGCAGGGTTGAGGTATAACAGTACGTAAGCACCGAAATAAGCTCCGGAAGGGGACGCAACACCCACTGTTCACTTAGGTGACAAATGGTGAGTCCATCGTCGTCACAGACACTATACATACGTCTTTGTATTACTTCTCAGACATGCTGACTATATCGCAAAGCTCGTGCCGTGACATCACAGTACAAATTCATTGATATAGAGCGGTCGTATTTTTAAATTTGAACTTGGCTCGTCTGCCTGAAGCCATTTGCAAATCGCGGCTCTATCTGAATTGTTGTAAATGTTAAGGAGATGGTGATAGACAAAGTGGACGGCGAGGAAATCCCGCGCTACCTTTGCTACGACATCATCAAGTTCGAAGGGCAGGATGTAGGCAAAACCGCCTTCTACCCGATACGACTCAATTGTATTGAAAATGAAATTGTCAATCCCAGGTAGGTACATATATCCATATATCTTAATATATATAAATCTCGTGTCACAATGTTTGTCCTCAATGGACTCCTAAACCACTTAATCGATTATAATAAAATTCGCACACCATGTGCAGTTCGATCCAACTTGAGAGATAGGATAGTTTAAATCTCCAATTATAGTCGCAATTTTAATTTATTGCTAAATTATATAAAAATCTATGCGGGTGAAACCGCGGGGCCACAGCTAGTACTAATATATAAAGCTGAAGAGTTTGTTTGCTTGAATGCGCTAATCTCAGGAGCTAATAGTCATATTTGAAAAAATATTTCAGTGTTAGATATGCCAGTTATGAAGGTTTAATCATGCAAAGGTCAATCGCGGGTTAAAGTTAGCGTTAGCCCAAAGTAAGTAGTAAAAGCTTCATTCCACGCAGACGAAGTCGCGGGCAAAAGCTAGTATTTATATATTTATTGCTTAAAGGCCACCACATGCAGCTGCCCGACGCTCGTTTCCAGCGACAAATGTGGTCACGTGACCCCATTTTAAATTTCCCGCAACTCAAAAAGGAACTACGTCATGCAGCCGCTCCTATCTCGTATTGCTAAATATCACGTGACCACATTTGTCGCTGGAAACGAGCGTCGAGATAATTGATTCTTTATTCAAATTTGTGGGTAGTTGTTAATAGGTTGATTAATGAGGATGGGCCGAAATATCGGTAATTTATGGTGGATGGAATCCATATTAATATTAGGATGAGATAAAGATCTTTCGGGTAAATATACTATCGGTCTGTCTGTTACCTTCTGACGGGTGAATCGCTTATCTGATTTGGCTTAAATTTGGAATAGCGTTTTGAAGGTACTATATTAAAAACTGGATCCTTCATCGCAGGCACGGCTTTGAGATTTGTTTTCAATTGCTTAGACACCAGGCGATGCAGAAAGGCGTGATTCGCAAAGAGCGTGAACCGTTCAGCGTCCGTCTGAAGCAGTTCTGGGAGGCAAGCCTGGCTCGGAGTCTTCTTGCTGACAAATTCTCCAAGATGCTCTCACACGAACCTGACGGACTCATCTTCCAACCGGCCAAGGAGGTATGTATCTATACACATTATTCCAATAAATGCATATTAAACTATGGTCATTGCAGAAAAAAATTATATCTAAAAATTATCATTGTGTCCTCTTTGTTCCGGCTAATTTCTGAAATGGGACATTCATTGATAGTAGATGATTTTTATTGGGGTCCATTAATGACGAAATATTTCTGTACAGCGCTACGTAGCCGGTAGATGCGATGAAGTGCTAAAATGGAAGCCAGGTCACATGAACAGTGTGGATTTTAAACTGAAAATCGTCACCGAAGGAGGGCAAGGGTTAGTATTTATAGACTTCAATTACTTAAAAAAAATATTCACATTAAGCCAAGGCAAATTTCTTCTAAAATCTTGCCATGAGTGCGATTACTTTCCATTTGTTCAATTATAATCGATACAGATAAGTACAAGAGGAGCTCGTGGCACAGTTGCTATTGCGCATATCATTCGATCAGCGAAGTTAAGTAAACCTAACCCTAGCCAGTAATTGGGTGTTTGACCGCCCGAGTTCCCTCCGTGCCTCGGAGAGCACGTTAAGCCGTCGCCCCGATTGCCAATTTATCACCTTTGGCAATCGTTACAGGTCATTCGGAGGCCTAAAATAGTCTGACAACTGGTTTAACCCAGATCACAGATTTTCGTCGTTAAAGGGGTTGTGAAAGTCAGATGGCAGTCGCTTCGTATAAAAATTAGATGATCAGCCACATCGGGTTGAACCAAGTGCCGACCCCAACAATGTATGGGATAAGGCCAGGGAGATGATGACAGATAAGTACAAATTAAAGTGTCGGTTTGTAAGTATATACGGTACTTACATGAAAAAACGAATTTAAAGAATTCTCTCTGTCTATTTGTCCCGGCCAATTTTTGGAACGGCTGAACCGTTTTTAACGGGACTTGCACTGGCAGACAGCTGATGTTTCAAGGGGTAACTAAGGCTGATTTTATTTAGTAAAACAAATTAGGTTACGCGAAATAAAGCATAAAACTAAGTCAGTGTGACACCGCGGGGGATAGCTTATACTGTGTAGACTTTATTGTGTTATACCATGTTTTATGTCATTTTCAACGAATGAGATAAAATTCCCACGTCCTTCTCCTGGTTCTAAGCTACCTCCCCGCCAATTTTCAGCCAAATCGGTTCAGCCGTTCTTGAGTTATAAATAAAATAGAAGATATTAGGGTCATAATAATAATTTAATTTTATTGATGATGAACTGAAGAGCCGTGGTGGCCACGGGGTTTGAGCAGTCGCCTGCTACGCCAGCGACGCAAGTTCGAATCCCAGCGGGGCCTGTACCAATGAGTTTTTCTAAAAAACTTATGTACAGTGATTTTACACCACATGCTTTACGGTGAAGGAAAACATCGTGAGGAAACCTGCATATTTCTGAGAAGTAATTCAAAGACTTATGTATAGTGCCTGAGACGGCGATAGACTCACCATCTGTCACGTTGGCACTTAATCAAATTCGGTAAAAAGTGGGTGCTGTGATAACAACACCTCTGCCTACCCCTTCGGGGAATACATGCGTGAGCATATGTATGTATGATGATGAACTTACAGAATCCTTCCGAAGAAAATGGGTCACCTGTACGTAGGCCAGCTAGACAGGCCGTTTGCGTCGATCAAAATAACAAAGGACATAAAGCACCTTAACAACAAGATAATAGAGTGCAAATTCGACAACAACCAGTGGGTATTCATGAGGGAGAGGACGGACAAATCTTACCCAAACAGTTTTACAACAGCTACAGGTAATTAAATACAATGGTAACATCTTTTGCAGGAGGAGCTCGTGACATAGTTGCTCTTGCGCATATCATTCGATTAGTACCCAAGCCAGTAATTGGATGGGTGACCGCCCGAGTTCCCTCCGTGCCTCGGAGAGCACGTTAAGCCATCGGTCCCGGTTGCCAATTTAACATCCTTGGCAATCGTTACAGGTCAGTTAGAGGCCTAAGAGTTGACTACTGGTTGAGCCCAGATTACCGATTTTCTTCGCAAAAGGGGTTACGAAGGTCGGATGGCAGTCGCTTCGTATAAAAATTAGGTGATCAGCCACATCGGGTGCAATTGAGTGCAGACCAATATAATGTATGGGATTTCGCCAGGGATGAACGGAATGATGCTGATGGGAACGTCTATTACCCCCTTACTACAATAGACTGATGGTACTTGGTTAAAAAGTAGCCCCATCTCTTTCTGTGATGCGGATCTAGAAAGGCATCCCTTTCTAAACATGACGTAGTTTTAGTCCGAATTTTTTCTGTGATACGAGCGTACGTTGGTGGTATGACGAGGAACTGTGGATTCAAATCCCACCATGTCGCACCCTCAGAACGATAGAGGCTCAATTCAAAAATCATATTTTTTTAAAACGCTATATAATGTCGGTTTTGAATAAAATTAGGTTGCGCATTGTCGATAAGTGTAGAAATACATTTTGAGGTCTGTCTTAAAGTTAACATAATTATTTTTGAGTTGAGCCCCTATCGTTCTGAGGGTGCGATGTGTTCGAATGTCCTAACCATTAGAGATATTTATTAACTAATTAAGGTATCACTAATAGGTACAAATGATATTCATGAGATGATGTTATTTTTTATCAACCATTACGAAAAGGAAACATAATGGTAGTTTCTTGCCGGGTTATTCTCAGTGAAAACAACCGTCCGAACCCGCTGGTAACATTTGCAATCCTGTAGGCCTCGACATGGTAACATTCTCTCACGCTCGCGCTAATAATACACGACAAAAAAATATGAGCCGTGGTGGCCTTGAGGTTTGAGCAGCCGCCTGCTACGCAAGCGACGCAACTTCGAATCCCTGCGAGGCCTGAACCAATGAGTTTTTCTAATATACTTATGTACAGTGATTTCACACCACGTGCTTTACGGTGAAGGAAAAGATCGTGAGGAAACCTGCATATTTCTGAGAAGTAATTCAATGACGTATGTAAAGTGTCTGAGACGGCGATGGACTCACCATATGTCACGTTGACACTTAATCATCTTCGGTGAAAAGTGGGTGTTGTGATTACAACACCTCTGCCTACCCCTTCGGGGAATACAGGCGTGAGCATATGTATGTATGTAAAAAAATATGAAAATGACATATATGAGGCGCAATTTAATATTAGAGAAGCGTGAGGATAATGTTACTTTGTGTAGTGAGGGCCTCGCGTGAGTTTGTCGCCGCCGTCACTAGTCACCGCGTTGACGTAAACGCAGATTTGTATGGGATCACAATAGTGCCATCTGTGGTCCGACAGATGGCACTGTTTTAAACACTTGACGATTTTAAGAAAACTCGCACCAGGCATTCAGGACTTGTAATGTACTAGCTATGCCCCGCGGTTTCACCCGCGTAGAATTTATTGTGTTTATACCACGTCATGTATAACGTTCCACGGTAACGGGATAAAAAGAAAAAAATACTATGTCCTTCTCCTAGTTCTTAACTACGTCCCCATAAATTTTAATTATCATTAAATCATCATTATCATTATCATATAAATAGTGTAACTAACGTACTTCGTAAGAAGTCTAATCATACAGACATCTAAGAACATATTTCAGATTGTTTTTCTTTTTTTCAGCGGTGTGTGAGAGCATACGCGAGCCAGTGACAAAGGAGATCCTACTGGAATACATCGACAACCACCGCTTCCACGACGACTCAGACATGATGCCGCCTCCTAAACGCGCCAGGCGATAAATTAGTAACGGTACAAATGAACAGACTTGTGTAAATATTCCTGAAAAGTTTCATACACTCGTTTTTACCCCTGACAATTTTTTAATGGTGCTCACACACTGGTGTTTGTGTACCACAAACATTTTCGAACTGTCAAAAAATTTTTTTTTTTTATATACCACTAAGGTGGCATTAAAACATGGTTACATTCACAAAAAATATGATTTGTGATTAATGATTTAACATTTTCTTAAACTGAAAAAATTCAGCATTCACAAATTATTACATAGTTGAAATTAATATTTGTGTATGTAAGTGAATATATATATACAGCATTGTGGAAGCACCAATAATATATGGTACAAATGAGGAGACCTGTAAATATGTCTGAAGGGTTTCATACAATTTAGATTAAATTATGGTTTTTATAAATTTGTTGTTCAAGGATGCAAAGTGTGGGATGTGTTTGGTGACAATCAATATAATGGTGTCACTTACCTTGTTTTCCTCATCGCAGCGATTCCATTGTTTCGATCTGTGCTTTCTTACTGAATAAATATCACAAAACAGTTTAATACAATCAAATTCAAATTCATAATATCTTTATTTAATTACACTTTTAACAAAGTACTTGAAAATCGTCAGAACTACACGATTGCACAGGATTATACATGCTACCGCCAGGTTCGGAAGGTTGCTTTTACTGAGAAGAACCTGGCAAGAAAAAGTAATTTTACAATTTTGAGTAATACAATATAAATAGCTTTGACACAGCATCGACATAGGTACTTAACATCACACAACACGCACGAAGTCACGGTTAAGATCTAGTATTAAAATACTTATGCAAGTTAGTATGAAAACTATTGTTTATTTACATATTTTCTGTTCATCTCGGTTCCATTAATACTGATGCAATTATCAAATGATAATGAAATTATATTTGTAAGTAAAATTAATTAAACATTTTGCTGTTTATTTATTAATGACTTTTTTATTTTTCTCACATAAATACATATATAGATATCTATATAAATCTCGTGTCACAATGTTTGTCCTCAATGGACTCCTAAACCACTTAACCGATTATAATAAAATTCGCACACCATGTGCAGTTCGATCCAACTTGAGAGATAGGATAGTTTAAATCTCCAATTATAGTCGCAATTTTAATTTATTGCTAAATTATATAAAAATCTATGCGGGTGAAACCGCGGGGCCACAGCTAGTATATATATATATATATCTATATTATAGCCTGTCATCCCAGGAGTAGGCATATTACGCCTACATTCCGCATGTTATATAAGTCCCATGTAATAAGGCCTATTCCCATTAACCCAACACAATAGCAGGAAATTTTATTTAATTACTTTTATACTGTGGCAATTATCACAACTTTAGGGACCAGAATGCAACAGATGAACTTCAATGAGATTGACTATAATTAGCAATTAAGTTAAAATTGCTGATATGAGGGGAAATTCTTTCTAAGTGTACCGAAAGGATTACGTTCTAGGAAATAAAAAAAGATGTTCTTCAACATAACAAATAGATCATAAATTAATTTATTTCAAAAAAACATCCCAGTTAGAACTATAACATAATTCAGTTTCGAATTCTGAATAATCAACTTTTTAAATATCACACTGGCTGAAAGACTCGGCCAACCTTTTTCCTATTAAATATATTATTATTTTCAAAGTGTAGACCTCATAGCAACATATTCCCATTTACTCTCCCCATCAACTGTAACGCATTTGATTTTTCCTTCCTTAGTCAACTTAGTCAGATGATGGTTGACATTGTAAGCTGCTGCCGGCCATAAGTGGTCAGGAGTCTCTGCATATATCAACTTGACTAAATCCATTTCATTGAATGACGTGCCAATATTTGTTTTGAGCGTGGTGAAGATTTGTTCCTCTCTCTGGTTTCTATGTTGTATGTAATATTCTATCTTCTCTTTGGGATTCTAGAAAAAAAAACATAGAAATTTCATAGAGTGCATAAAATGGATGTATTACCAACGATTACAAAACAAACTGGTTGATTCTTTATGAGTATGAGAATCATTCTCTTGATAGTCCAATAAAAATAAGATAAATAAAAGAATAAAGTAATTCAGGTGGAAAATTTACTGTGTCTGTGGTTGGCTGTGCTATCATTTTACTAAGAGAGTGTACAAATAAACCTGACATTTCTAAAAGTAAATAAAATATTGCACATAAACCTACTTCAACAACATTCCCATGGCCCGGATAAATAACATTTGGTGCCAATTCCAGTATTTTGTGCAAACTCCTCATGTAAGTATACAGGTCTTCAAATACAGCGGTGCCTTCTCCCAAGATGCAATCTCCACTGAACAGTGCATTATCCTCAACAAGGAGTAACACCACATGATCGGTTGTGTGACCCGGTGTGTGGTATACCTTCAATGTGGCACCTGAGACTTCAAACTGCTGCTCATCATTCAACCATTGCAACGGAATGGACTTCGGTAGAGGTTTGTCTTCCGCATCGTCAACACTTCGTTTGAATTTCCAGACTATTGGTTTTGCTGTAATTTATTAAGGAATACAAGCTTATTTTTTCTACATTTAGTGAATATTCGAAGATAGTAGCTAGAGATAAATATTATAGCTGAAATAAAGATAATGATACTATTTGCAATCTTTATTCATATATACAACAAAAACGTGTCTACCTGTCTGTCTGGCTCTCATTTCAAAGTTCAACCAATTAATTGATGTTTACCAAAAATTATTCCAGTACAAAGAATATACATCAGTCTCTTTTATTCAGTGTAAATGAAAGAGAAAGATGGAATTGATCCTTCAAAAATATCCAGTGTTATATTCTATTGGGAGATCAATAAACTCAAGAGATAGACATTTGACCATGCCCAAGAGCAGGTCCTATAACCCAAGCAGAAGCCCATCACCATATTTTTAGGAAGCCAGCTACAAATGTGACTTTAAACCTCACCATTTTGCTGTTTCACTTACTTTCTTGGTGGCCTACAAATAAAGAATGGATCTCAAAATTTAGCTTTACAAAAATTTTAAAATGGTGCTGGCTGTGGGGTTTTAGCAGTTGCTGCTATGCAAGCAATGCAAGTTCGAATCCCAGAGGAACAAAGTTATGTATGGTGATTTTACATCAAATGCTTTACAGTGAAGGAAAACATGGTAAGGAAACCTGCATGTCTGAGAAGTGATTCAAAAGATGCATGTATAGTGCTTGAGACCACAATAGACTCACCATCTGTCACATTGGCACTTAATTATCTATGGAGGAAAGTGAGTTTTGTTATTAAAAATTATAATGTCCTGCTATTCAGCTTTACATATTTTACTCAAGATTTATAAGAGGTTTTTTTGCCACATATCTAGATATTTTGCCAAAGCCTAACTTTATGTTTAACAAAAACCTAATTAATAAAGATTATTAAACATTTAATTTAAATTAATATGGAATGGATTAAAATAATTTGTAAACAGAAAGTAGCAACTTACAAGCAACATTATTATAGACACTCTCGACACCACCAATGTGGTCCTCATGCCAATGAGTGATCACAATGTGTTTTATATTCACCTGCTCCTTGCGGACCACGTCTGATAGACACTTAGCATAGTCTGGCACCTCTTTATCACCAGTGTCTATTAGTATTCGGCTGAAAATCAAGAGTACTGTGAGAATTATTTTAAGTTTCTATATTATATGACGATCCGTCGCGACGGCATCGCCCACGTCTTATTTAACTCAATTAACAACTAAGCTTTTTTTTTTTTTTGTTAGAAGTGATTAGAAATTTGATGGCCAAATGGTTTAGTTCATGTCTCACCAACCGGTACCAATGTTTCTCTAAACACAAATTGAGTGATTACATACCACAAGGTACAAAAACGAAAACATTTGAAGAAATCTTTCACTAGAGAAGAATTCCAAGTATGCATAAGTGAGGACTCATTTAATATTCATTTATTTATAATTTGAATTATGAACACCCAACATGGAACAATTATGAACATGACAGAACTACTCACTCTCTTCCTGTCCCAATCAAGTATGTATTTGTTCCTTGAAGTGTCATAGGGCCCGGGTTAAACCCTAATACCCGGATTATTCTACTGGACAGCTTCGTCACAGCCGGTATGACTGCTGCTGCCATGGCGCCGCTTTCTTGTATTAGTGTACTGATAAGTAACAACTTGCTACAATATAGCTTTCATCTATGTACATTTGATCAGAGATAAAGTTTTTATCACGCACAAACCTTTGGACTCTATTTTTTATTATTGAGAAAATATTAAACTTTTTTAAATATTACGTTATTGTTTGTTTCTGTTTTGGTTACAGGGCCACCTGTTAAACAACTTTTTCTTAGATTTTAACATTTAAAAATAAGTAAATAAAACAAAAACGTATTCTATTTACCTGACTCCTACTATCAAATTGACATTAATGCTAGTTGCCTGACAAACAATGTCAAACATGATAAACCCACTTTTTTACCGGGTCTATGATGGAATAGTTCGGAGGATACAAATTATCTATGGCAATTAACACATATAAAGTAGCACAACAAGGCGCCATAGAAGTTGATTCTAGCTCTAAATTGAAGTTAGTAATTAAAAAAGATTTTGGATGAATTGTGTGAAAGATGATATGGCTAACATAGGAGTGAATACAGATATGACGGCTAAAAAAGAGAGAAATGGAAGAGAAGAACACATTGCGCCGACCACAAATAACATGGAAAAATGGCAGGAGGATGATGATGATGAATTAAAAAAGATTTTTCTATGGACAATAAAATATTCTTGATATCTTGATATCTTTGGTCAAAGATATCAAGATATCAAGAATTGTTCCTTTATCTATGGCGTCAGCTGTATCTGTCAAGCGAAGCAAATAGTGTGAGTAGTGAAGTGACAGATTTTTGTTGTTTTATGACGTTTTGTGAAAAATGGCTGGAGCGCTCGCAAGGGTTGTTCAGGGAACGAAGTCACATTTGGGTAATTATTTGGCCTTTTTACATTGAAACTCCTAATACACTATTAATAGCCCCTCTCGGATCAAGTTTTGTGATGGAAGGGAATATTGCGAAATAGCAAATCGTGAATGTGTATGGTGCGCAGTGTACTTACATAATGTTGACGTTTGACGTATTTTGTAGGGTTGATTGCCCCAATTGTGAGCGCCAGCAATGTGCCGGTACGGTACCAGCAGACCCAGGCGGCGGGCAAGTCCCACTACGGGGGCCTCGCGGACCAAGATAGAATCTTCACGAACTTGTATGGACGACACGAATGGAGACTAAGCGGGGCCATGTCTCGCGGAGACTGGTATATGACGAAGGAAATCCTGCTAAAGGGAAATGATTGGATTGTCAGTGAGTACAAGAGGGCATCTGATCAAATATTACTTGTAGATAAACAACTAAACACTAAACAAAACAGAACAGTTTTCATTAGATGTACCAATGTAACTTCATGGACTCACTATCACACAGCGCCATCTAGTGGGACTAGACTAAGCAAAGCTTGTACTATGGGTACTAGAAATATATAAAATACTTTTTCTATAACAAATTGTTAAATGACTCAGAGGGTATGCAAAAAAAATGTATGCACCAATTTTAATTTAATTTAATTTTAAAATTACCAGATGAAGTCATGAATTTTAATGATAACTGGCTAACAACTTTTATATATTAAAAGTAACACTGGCAGCAAAATTTGTCAGTTGAAAATATAGTAATTTTTCTTCTTAATCATTACACTCTTGGCAGAGCAGTTGTGGTCATAATGTTAGTGTTGGTGGCTTGCTGAACAATACGGCGCCATTTACTTCGGACTGCTGTCTGGGAACCAAACCAACTACAGTGTACTAGCTGAGTAAAGTAACAAACAACTTTCCCATCATTAGTTTTAAATAAAAATAACAGTATCAATTAAAAAAATTACTTGTCGAAAACTATTAACCAGAAAACATTGAAAATAAAAATGAAAACTATTTATTCAGTTTAGACCCTGGTAAGGCACTTATGAATGTCGAGATTTTACCACCGGTTGGGAAACTAGCCTTCTGAGAAGAACCGGCAAGAAACTCAGCCATCATGTACATTACATTACAGATGAAATGAAAACATCTGGTCTCAGAGGCCGTGGAGGTGCTGGCTTTCCTACAGGTATGAAGTGGTCGTTCATGAACAAGCCTGATGATGGGCGTCCCAAGTACCTGGTGGTGAATGCTGATGAGGGCGAGCCGGGCACTTGCAAGGACAGGGAGATCATGCGTCATGACCCTCACAAGCTGGTGGAAGGGTGTCTCATCGCTGGTAAAGCAATGGGTGCATGTGCCGCATACATTTACATCAGAGGAGAGTTCTACAATGAAGCTAGTAACTTACAAGTTGCTATTGCTGAGGTATGTTAAGACTTATAAGTTTTTCAGCTAATTTCATTTGTATAAATTTTTTTGGTTTGATTAGTTTTGTCTAAGTTTCAAAGCACATAAATGTTAATTTTTGTGTTATCAAACACAAACTGAAAATAAAAAAAATATCTTTATTTGATTAGAAATCTTATAAAGTACTTTCAAATCGTCAGTAGCACAAATAAATAATTTACACGACTGAAATTTCGTGAAATATATACTCTTGTCCCATGCATATTTCAATCACCTTGATCTTTACTTTTTTCCTGCATATATATCCACACTGCTACTATAAAGAGGAAAGATTTATATTTTTGTGTGTATGTTTGTAAAGAATAAACTTCTGTGCTGATTTCAAAAATTCTTTCACCATTGGAAAACTACATCATCAGCGAGTAACATAGACTATATCCCTGTACTGAAAATGGGAACATCTGGTGAAAATACAATAAAACCTTCCAGGCATATCAAGCAGGCTTCCTTGGCAAGAACGCCTGTGGGTCCGGCTACGATTTCGACGTATTCGTCCACCGCGGCGCGGGCGCTTACATCTGTGGGGAGGAGACGGCGCTCATCGAGTCCATTGAAGGCAAGCAGGGCAAGCCGCGTCTGAAGCCTCCCTTCCCCGCTGACATTGGCCTGTTTGGCTGCCCCACTACTGTCAACAATGTTGAGACCATCGCTGTGGCACCAGTAAGTACAAAGTATGAGTTAGATAACTTTCTGTGCATGAACAAAATTTTATGCGTAATTTTACAAAGGATAGCCTTTAGACATGTCAGAGGAGCAATTTGACTCTTAAGGCCAAATACTTAAAGGTTTTATTTTATTAAACTGTGTAACAATTACTGCCATCCTTTATACTGATGCCAAATTTGAGAAGTAAAGCCTACATGCACTTCAAATAAATATGCTCACGCTAACCCAGAAGGGGTAAGCAGAGGTGGTGTAACAACAATACCCACATTTGATTTAGTGCCAACATGACAAAGGGTAAGTCCATCGCCATCTCTGGCATTATACATACTTCTTTCAATTACTTCTGAGATATATGCAGGTTTCCTCACGATGTTTTCCTTCACCGTAAAGCATGTGGTGTGAGAAGTCACTGTACATAATTTTTTAGAAAAACTGATTGGTACAGTCCCCACTGGGATTCGAACTGAAAACCCCAAGACTACCACGGCTCTCAAATAAATTCGTAAACAATCAATTATACAGTGAATTGATTTAACATTAAGTAGAAATTTATGTTTGATTTCGTTAGGTATATTTTTTCGACTGTTATGTACACTAGAATTTAATTATGAAAAATTACATAACCTTGGGCTGTAATCAAGAAACTACTATGATTATGTCATTAATTAGTATGACTACATAAAAATCTCGTATTTCCAGACAATAATGCGTCGCGGCGGCAGTTGGTTCGCGTCGTTCGGCCGCACTCGTAACTCAGGCACGAAGCTGTTCAACATCTCAGGACATGTCAACACTCCTTGCACTGTTGAGGAGGAGATGAGTATTCCTCTGAAGGAGTTGATAGAGAGACACGCCGGTGGAGTCTGCGGGGGATGGGACAATCTGCTGGCCATCATACCCGGGGGCTCATCCACTCCGCTTATACCTAAAGAGTTAGTATTGGTATTGTTTTTGATTGGTTACTCCACTCTATAGAAGCTTGCAAACAAATACATACATATATACACACATTCATATATATAATACTCACTTCTGTATCCCATAGGGGCATATATTCTTCAAAAACTTAATTTTGCACTGAATTTCAGTCGAACTGCAGTATGTTTATTGCCAAAATTCTAATTTATTTATTCTTCCATTTTTTAATTTTGTTGCCATTCATCTCCAAAGTAGCTCCACACAATACATAATCCTGTAATTTTTAATTGAAGTAAATTAACTCTGAATGTAGATGGAATTTAAAAATACCTTTAAAAATGTGTTTATACCATGCAAATGTTTTTTACTGCCCAGTGGGTATGTCGATGTTACTGGTTACTGTTCGTCCGTAGTGTATGCACGACGGCAATAATGGACTTCGACGGGCTGGTGGCGGCTCAGACGTCTCTGGGCACGGCGGCCATCATCGTGATGGATCGCTCCACCGACATAGTGAAGGCCATCGCGCGCCTCATCATGTTCTACAAGCACGAGTCGTGCGGACAATGCACGCCTTGCCGCGAGGGGGTCTCCTGGATGAACAAGATCATGTACAGGTGAGGGAGACGTCACTTTGTTAACTTGAATTTGATTTTTGTATGTTGCATCTACTTGCATCCAATTTGGTGTACCTAGTTTGGATTAATACTGAATATTTTTAATATTGTATTGATGAAATGTACATGACGCCTGGCTGAGTTTCGAGTTGGACCCGGTGGTAAATTTTCATCCTGTCCGAAAAATTAACTACCAGAAGCAATTTAATTGAAATATATATAGTTTTTTTTGGGATTTTTTTTTATATATTTTTGCATGAATATGTACCACCAACATGGACTGGATATCAAAAGAAAGACAGAGAAAAAATATATTTTTTAATTCTTGTAATTATATAATACTAGCTGTGCCCCGTGGTTTCACCCACGTAGACTTTATTGTGTACCACGTTTTATGTCACGGATGAATAAATATCCTATGTCCTTCTCCTGATTGTAAGCTGCCAATTTTCAGACAAATCGGTTCAGCCATTTTTGAGTTATAAATAGCGTAACTAACACGACTTTCTTTTTATATATATAAAAAGATAATAATATACTTTTATGTGAATTTAGTGGAAACAGACACTTCAATTCGTATATATAAGACTCACATAAGTAAATGTACTACCATTTTTCGATACCTAAAATATATTGTAACTTTCCAGATTTGTTGACGGCAATGCATCGCCCAAGGAAATTGACATGCTGTGGGAAATCTCCAAACAAATTGAAGGTAACATAACATGACTGATTGTAATTCTAGTATTGAAGTTCTTAGTCTCTTCCTGGACCTCACTCCTGGCCAGTAGTTGGATGGGTGAGTCCAAGGTCCCTCCGTGCTATTATTATATTTTAATCTGGTAATTGCACAGAGAAAATAAATCAAATACAAATACTACTGAAAAACTTATTTTGTCTGTGTGTTTCATTCATGTCAACCACAATGTCGTTACTGATTGAAAATGAAAATGATTTTCAGTTTAGGCCCTTGTAAGGCACTTATTAATGTCGAGAATTTACCACCGGTTCGGAAACTAGCCTTCCGAGAAGAACCGGCAAGAGACTCAGACACTCATTTGTACACATAATGGTTGAGGAGGGCGATGGGTGGCATTCTCGTCATACTTGTGAACAGGTGCTGCTAATGGGGGCTGGTCATCTCAAGCTACACAATTATTCATAGTACTTATTATTCGTTTTTAAATTTTTTATATCTATTTTTGTGCACTGGAACTGAGTCCATGGGCTTACTCAAAGCTTACAGCTTTATATTTTTTATGATTTATATTGTATTACTCAAAGCTATAAAATTATTTCTTTAAAAGAGTAATTACTGAGTTTCTTGCCAGGTTCTTCTCAGTAAAAGCAACCTTCCGAAACTGGTGGAAGCATTTATAATCCTATGTAATCGTGTCTTTCTGACTATTTGAAAGTACTTTGTAAAAAGTCTAATCGAATGAAGATATTTCTGAATTTGAATTTGAATTTGTATGTCAGGTCACACAATCTGCGCGCTGGGCGACGGCGCGGCGTGGCCGGTGCAGGGCCTCATCCGCCACTTCCGGCCCGAGCTCGAGCAGCGCATGGCGGCACACGCCGCACTGCACGGACCCAGCAAGGCCGAGAGACTATATTAAAACACCCAGGCAACATCTGCACTTCAGAACATGATACACTAGGGTCCTTCATTATGAATATAGGTGACATGACCTAGGGATTTGCTTTTGAAAAATAAAACTATTAATTAACAAACATGATTCACATGAATATTATTAAAAAAAACACATACAGTCTAATTGATAACACAAAAAAATTGTTAGTAAAATTATTCTATTAATTTATTACATACGTCTTTCATAATACAGCTACAATGAATTTAATAAAAATCAATAAGTTTATTACCGTGAATCAAGATTTTTTAACTTATAAGAAAGTACTCAATACCTTATTTATTTCCTAAGGAGGGAAAGTTAAAACCCGCAAAATAAAAAAATTATGACCAAATTCCAAAACAAATGAACATTTTGTATAAATATGTAACAGTTAATACCTCGGCCTATCGTTGTTAATTACCATATTGCATAATGATTTGAAATATATGTATTCTGGCATCAAGTATTATCTAGTATCGGACCATTATTATATCGCAATTCCTCCTATTGCGCAATATTGTGAAAATAGCCTGAAATTAATAAAATTGTTAACTATAATGTTGACTTCATTAATAAATTGTGAATTTCATTCATGTAAACATGTCTGCCTCTTTCAATAGAATATTACCCACTGATTCTAATGTTGCTAGCTTTAAAAATATCATTTTTATATTAATTTTGAGCACCGGCATATTTTCAAAAGGCAGATTATTAATGTAATTTACTTAACATTCGATGTGTATCAAAGCTCGAAAATGTCTTACTTTTATAAAAGATATCGCAGTATGTGACGGGTTACCTAATCTAGTTAATTTTGTATAATATTGTAATTAGAAATAAACGTATGGAAATCGACAAGTTTTCTTGTTATCGTAATAAATCCACTCGACTAAGCTGTGAATATTAAAATCCATAGTTTTACAATTGGTCTAAAATAATATCATGCTTCTAAAGCAAGGCTGGAATTTCTTTTATGAATTATACATACATACATATGCTCACGCCTGTATTTCCCGAAGGGGTAGGCAGCGGTGTTGTTATAGCAAAACCCACTTTTCACCGAATATTATTATGTGCCAACGTGACAGATGGTGAGTCCATTGCCGTCTTTGAATTACTTCTTAGAAATATGCAGGCTGCCTCACGATGTTTTCCTTTACCGTAAAGTACGTAGTGTGAAATCACTGTACATAAGTTTTTTTAGAAAAACTCATTGGTACAGACCCCGATGGGATTCGAACTTGCGTCGCTTACGTAGCAGGCGACTGCTCAAACCTCAAAGTCACCACGGCTCGTTCTGTGACGTATATGACCTTTATTCCGTTTTAAACACTTTTCACATGTACTATTATTCAGCGCCCGGCCAAATCCATATAATATTATCTATATTCTAGGATTATCGGTAACCCAAGTGGCATCAGCCTGAGACCTTACAATACCTACTCAAGTATATGTTAACGTTAATTTTCTTCTGCGAGCATTATAACTGTTTATAGTATAGGGTAAAGAGTCAGTAAATCAAACTAGAGTATAATTTTTCTAATTATTTATTCCGTCTATCATTTCCTTCTTTTTTTGATATTCCTTACGATAACTAGCGCTATTTACAGTTTGTATAAATTAAAGTAGTAATAGTTATATTTTACATGGACTACGGTTGTACAACACACTTTCCTCACTTTGACAATGTTGACTACTTCGATGGTACAATTGAACATAACCCAAATGATAAAAACAAAATGATTCACAATGAACAATAGCCGATTGATCGTAAACATAACAACAATTTGTACTGGTAACACGTACCGTTTGATTTGAAACTAATATAAACGCAATAAAAATAAAAATAAAGTTGATCTCAAACATTTCCCGTTTTAAATAAAAGCTCAACACCAAGTACCGAATGGACTAATAATTTAGTATCATAGGAAGTAGTGCCCGCCTCACCGCCACAACAATAAATTATGTATAAATTAAATAAATGGCACAGACCAAATTTCTACAACCATTTTGGGTACATGGTGGTAAGGATATATTTAGATATAATTTTGATTGATATAATACAATAATTTCGCCTGGTTTACGTCCAATAATGACGAATGAAAACCATGCTATATAAAATCAAAATAACTCTATGATGGAAGCAACTGATTGTTGTGCTGCGTAACAACATAATGGCAAACAAGGTATCGCTAAATAACATCGGTGGAGATCACAATACACGTTATAACTTTAATTTCTTCATATAAATACAAAATATACATAGGTTTAAGTATCTATCTAACACTACAGCCACAATTTCAATGCAATATACCCAATATTGATGTGAAATTGATATGATTACATTAATTATGCTTACAGGAATAAACGTAATAGTTAACAGAATGCTTCATATAAATAAATGGGCCCCGTGGCCCGGTTGCCCGCCACTTCCATAGATCACAAGAACGCGATATCAGTCTCACTATAATCTGTCATTATGAACGTTACGACTATACCACAGCTCGTAAGAGAGTGAACCCAACTCAATAAAACGCGCATAACACTGCACTAGCTCTGGGGGCCCACTATCGTTTAAGCAGCGCGTATTAAGAACCTCTTGGTTTTGACGTTCAATTTTACGATACCAAAATGAAACGTCAAAGCTTAGAAGTTCTTAATACGGTCTGCTTAAACCGATGATGATAGGATATCACGAGATTTGCACCACTTTCGTAATCTATACACGCTAGCGTCACTCACAATATTTGTATGAGATATTTACGTTCTTCACGTCACAGCTAGGAGCCGCCGTACATTTTCTCATACAAATATTCGGAGGAGAGGCAAGATAAAGTTAGGAAAATGGTGGCAAACTCGTGAAAGGGCTGTTATTGCCATCATAGATTGACAATGATTATGAAACAGATGTATATGCCGTGTTTGTCTGTCACTGTCACACATATAAACTATCATGGCAATAAGAGCTTATGGTAGGTCACACAGGGTTATGCGATGTCTATAGTGAGGGTCGGACCTCTAGTTTATAAATAAGCGAGGCGGCGCGGGCGGGCCAGCCGACCAGCCGCCCCTAAACTTGCTTCTCCTCACACAGCGCTGCACTGCACTCGACTACAATCATTTCTCACACAACACTACTCATCACCCACAGCCCCTCAAACTTGCAACTAAAATCTTTGTAAAGACGGCCTTGGAAGTCCTTTACCATCAAATTAACTTTTCGCAGGATTATCCATTTAAGTTTGCAAAAACATTTGAACCGTAGCAAAATGTTTATTAACTAGATATCAAAACTGGTAATACTTTCATGGCCGACCTTACTTATTCGTCACAATGGCGAGGAGTCTGTAAAGAGATCAATGAAGACGTATTGGAGCCGAGGGCAGTACAGCGGTGGTCAGGCGCAGAGTTACATCGAAAATTAATAAATAGCAAACGACGCGCTGTCCGCGCCGGGCGGACACTAAGCTCGTACAAAACACCTCAATTAAAGGTCGCTTCACACTAGTACGCTCTCAAATTGCCCGGAGGTAAGCAGAGCGCTCCTAGAAGTTAGGCGCGACCTACGCTTCTCACATTTAATTTATGATACCTTGTAAAATGTAGCTGGATGAAAACAACACCAATGAACAATTAGACACATATTTATAGGTAAACGTAAACATGCACTAGCGTTCTATACATATGTTAAAAAACACAAATACACATAAACGTACCTATATGCATAACACTGAACATCTCAAAATCCATATCCAAAATACATTGACAAACAAACATTTTTAATAACGCTGTCACTGTCAACGCGACACGTGTCATTTAGACATTTCGATCAAGCTACACTGGACAAGGTGTAGGGAGGTGGCGAGTGCCTACGAGAGGCTGATGTCGGGCACGCGGCGGTCGGTGGCGGCGCTGGCTCGCGGCGGTAGGTCCGACCGCGGGTCCCTCGCCAACCACGGGTGTTGCAGCACTTGCCGCGCGCTCAGCCGCTCGTCAGCCTCGCGCCGCAGCAACGATCTGATCAGGCACTTGCCGCGCGATGACAGACACTCGGGCACCACGAAGTACCCTCGAGATATTTTCGCGAACAGCGACGCGTGCTCTGAGTCGTTGAACGGATACCTGGAGACCAACAAAAAGTTTAGATTAGATTAAGTTTATTACAAAATAAATGATGATTTAAGTAATCTACAACCAACAAAATGCTTTATTAAACTTGCAGCTGTGCAGAATCAAGTCGTATATCTAATCTGTATTTAGAATATACGACTATTTGTAAAAGAAATATGCTGCAAAAACGCTTATCGCATGTCAAGAGATAGCGTTCATTATCATATCGACATTAGGCCGAGCTGCACAAATTGTTATGTTTTTATGAACCCCGGAGCCCAATTAATGAGGATCTGATTGTCATTGGGCCCGGCAGATGCGTGCCAAAACAAAAACTCAGGTACGAGGAACCCTTCCGGCGACAGGTGATGGCGGCGATTGCGGCCGAATCCCGGGTTTCGAATATAAATTACGGGTGCGGGGGCTCGAAAAAAGCAGAAAACAAAGGCTCGCGAACGGCAGGTGCGGCGACCGAGGGAGCAGTATACTTATACTTAATGCAACGTCTTCGCCACATGACCGCGGCAGGTGCGGCGAAGATTTCACCAGCCTTATTTATATGTGGGTGATATAATTGGTGGCCGTTGGCGCGTAACGGCCGACAGGTGATCATCCCGCCAACGGTCGTCGCGACCCCTTGCGATCTCTAAAAACGGTAAGTCCCACGCCTTGCAGGTGAAGACGCCCCCTCGCACCTACGCTATACAAATACCCTATAATGGGATTAACCTGCATTTTAAATTCAACGCACCTTCCAACGAGCATGGTGTATAGTATGACGCCCAAAGACCACATGTCCGCCGCTCGGCCGGAGTATGTCCGATGCGCTCTCAGGATCTCGGGGGACACATACGCGGGACACCCTCTCTTGTCCTGCAGAAGGTCCTCCTCAGGGTCGTCTAGGACTACCGCATCTTCTAACGACTCCAGCTTTAGCGTCGTTCTGGAACAAAAGAAAAATAATTTTAGATCTGTATAAACGCTATGATTCGAAAACGCACACAGGGCGAATTTTGTTTGGTTATTTGCAATTCCTTATGAGTAGGCTCTTGGTTAATTAACTCCCCATTATTTTGTCAAACTAGTGGGAAATTACACACGTGACTCCATTAATATTGTATGCAAACGATGGAGTTTGGTAGTCCACTTCATTAAAGTATTTTTTATTGGCCGTTTAACCCGGCTGTGTCAGGTCGCCTGCACTTGACGCGCATCGACCGGTGGCCCACATAGATGGTTGATATCATATTATGCGCATCTACGATATGCGCTGGTCCGTAATGGATCCCCTTTGTGCTCAAAGCTTTGAATGTACGCTATTAGCGATTCGCGCGGCTAATTAATGTTAAAGCCTCGCGTCGAATACAAGCGAGGTTCTATAACAAGGTTAGTTAGCGTGTGTAACAATAATGTCGTGTAAATAATTACATGGCGACCATAAAGCTGTTCGATGACGCAATAGGTTTTGTTTCGTCACCCTGGCTTTAGGCGTACCGTGGCCGACCTCGTATTTCACAGAGCGGCCGCATCGTTTCGAAATGCATTAAATGCACAGTTGGTAACATTACGCCGGCTTCATGTATGATTGAATGTAAATCTGATCCGAACTTGAGTTTTCTTCTTTCATATCGTGAGAACCAACAATAGCGTTTATTCCTCCCTCAAGTATTTATAAGTAAGTACCTACATATACAAGAATGGGATTATTTATTATTATAAGGTACCTACCTAAGTAATTATTCTCCAGGCAACAATGTAACACTTGATAAAATTACATTCTGTATGAGCGAATTGTCCGTGTGCTAGCGATGGTATCGTGTAATTTCAATGTAAAAATAAAAATGAGTAACAAATATGGAGGTTAACACAAGACAGGTGCACGATAGGCGGTTCCATGCAGCAAATCGACTGCATTCAATGCATACATGTATGTATATTTTTAGCTCGTTTAATAATACTCGACAGGAGAACGGCGAGTGAACCAAGGAGTTCCCTCCCCGTGCCTGGTATTTAATTTTATGTAAAACTCAAGTGTAATAATTTCAACATAGATTGGAACATTTTAATAATGTGAAGAAATGTGTATGTTTCGATTACTCGTGCCTTCGAAAGCTGAAAGCAATAAATATCAAGTTTACTCAAAGCGTGGTTACACAACTCAAAGTTGCGGTCTCACTGTAGTTTGACAAATAGTCTGCGGACGTACGCAATAACACTGGGATTGACGTTTGACTTCGCGGACGATCGCCGGGCGCGGATGATCGGCCGAGCAATATTGGACTTTATCTCTATAACAATAACGAGCCTTGATGGTTCAAGATGAGAGATAAACGGTAGCGTATTTAATAAACTGATCGGGTCGTGACAATGTGGAGCGGTTGTGTCCCGCTAAAGGTTACTCTCGTTAAGGTGTCGCAACAGCGCGGTTATCAAGTGAAACATTACGCGATGGTTGAGGCTGGACGGTGGGCACCGCTCGGTGCGAGTGGGGTGCGAGCACGTGCGCGGCTATCATCGCTCGCTGCGGCTGCGAGTGAGGCAAGAGATCCACTGTGGGAACTGGGTGACGAAACCAGTGACGTCACCGTGCAACTGCACTCCAATCCTTTTTTGTAATTCATCAGTGAGCGGAGCCGGGTGCGGAGGGCGTCCTCGTATCCGTTTAGGTCTCGACTGCGCAACGCTCAACTGATCCTAATTAAATCCCTACAACGGCAAGGCTAAAGTGCGATGTCTGCAGTTGCAATCGATTCCAATTTCGCAACGTGTAAATAAGTTATACGGTGTCGTAACGTGGTCGGAAGGTTGGCCGGATTTCCGAGCGTGTTCCGAGCGGGCGGCGGCCGCCAAGGATTCTCGCGGTGTCTCGGGCGCGGCGCAGGCGCAGGCGAAAGGACAACTGTGACTTTACTTTACGCAACCACACGCACAAACACCACACACACACGGCTGATGAGGCGCGATCTAATAAACTCGCCAAGTCGTGACGCACCCGAAACTTACAAGTTGTACCTATTACTAAATTGACTCACGTTTACAACTTCGCAATTGCGTTAACGAAATATTTCGTTTAATTATGCCTTTGCAAGAGTAACATTTGCCTTAACATTTTCTTGGTCAAGTTTATGCGAGACGCATCAACTACATACAAACACCTAACGGTTTAGTAATAAAGCCTGAATAACAGCAATCTGTTAGAATGATTGTGTGTAGTGTTGTTGTGTGGGAGATCGCCCACAATTAGCGGGATGCGCCGGCGCGGGTTTCGCAACTGCCGCCATTGCTCAAGTCAACCCTGACAGTTTCGTAACAATGGCACAGATGCACCACCACACATGCATGCACTTCCTGCCCGACATTATAACGCTGGCTCGCTGCGTGACCGCTTGCGCAACACCAAGGAAATACTTTATTCTCTAACTAAACAAATCACACTCGATGTGTCAGTTGCATAGGTATTGCGAAAGGTTCCGTTTTAATAGCCGCGTCAACAATGCAGTTATAACAAATAGTGTAGATATTATTCACGTTTACAATGATGTGGATATCGTTAGAGTAATATTTAGTTCTTTCTCGTTAGTACGAGTGTGTTAGTCATAGGTTTTCGTAACGCGCATTGTAGGGACACGTGTGTCGCAAGCGGGCCGTTGCCACACCGCGGAGATGCCGCCGGGATAGTTGGGAAACCATCCCGACCATGCCCAATTATATGTCGGCTCTGGTTACGCAATCGTGCCCCACCACCGGATGTTTTGTAAAATCAAATTGATAACACGCCATCCAGTACAATAACAACAGCTTATCTCAATTTATGAACACATCAATCAGCTGTACACCATGATATGGACTTTATTAAAATAAAAAAAGCCCCTTTGTTATAATATGTGGTTAAGAATATTGAACAGTACAATAGGCACGCTTCAATGAACAACGTTAGATCTTGCAAGTCTTGCAGCGATAGAGTTGCAAGAGAACACTATGTGCTCATAACGTGTGTGTGTTCAGCCCAGAAATTAGGTCTCAAAACCGCACAGGCAGCGGCACAGTTCGCTTTATCGGAGTCGCGATAACGCAAGTGGAACTCAGTTTTGAAACCATGCGCTGGGCCGCTTGCGAAAACGCTAATGTGAACATCGGTTGCAAAATTGTTTTAGTTTTAAATATCGAATGCAGCGACAATGGTAGCGGCGGCGGCACGTCAGCTCTACAGCGGGAGCGGGATCACACGTCGGTGCGTGGCGTGTGACGGCGTGACGCGGGGTGCGGCTGCGGTGAAGTAAGGATATCGAGTAGCGCAACAGCTGAGCGCCCGTATTTGGCAGGCGGGCGGCGTCCGCGCACAGGCCGTGTGTCACAATGGCGTGGATTATGAGCCACGTTGCGATATGGCGTGTTGCAAGTCCGGGCGGCGGTCCAAGCGGCGCCGAAATAATCCCGTGTTGCAACGCGCGGACTGCGGAACGGCCGCCAGCGCCACTCCAGAGCCTGTTGCGCAAACGCACTACCGCACGCAATTGGCCAATTGCACACCATCTCCCGGTGCTCATTACTCACTACTCACAGCACGCGGCGACGTTTACGAAACGTACGATACCGTTCGATGACCCGATAGCTTCTATTACGTGAGAATTACGTAACTAAAGAAAGCGGAGGAATGCGTCCGCAAAAAGTATCCGAAATCTCGACGTATTCCGCCTCGAAGCGTTGCAATTACACCGTTACGCGGCGTGTCATGTTGAATCCGGTGAGCGGTCGACTTTCTAACGCGGGGTCGGTGTACGCGGCGGCGTGTCGCAACAATTTCTCCGGGCGTTGCGAACGAAGAAAGCGCGACCTCAGCAGCGTTTTGCAATCGCGCGCCAGCGCACCACTGCTCGAGGAGAAAGAGCGCCGTAGAAAGCGTACGTCGACCTGCGCCAATCCACAAACCGCAGCCCGCTACTTGCGACAGTTGCGTTAACAAGATCCCCAGGATTCCTGCGGTCGCACGAGCCGTTCATCATAGCAGTAATGTTCCTGGTGTGCTTCGATTGGGCAAGTGGGCCCACGCTTGCGCAACCCGTGATAAAGCGCGGGCGCATGTCACACTCGTGAAACACTTCCGTTCATTGACTCCTTCCCGATATAACTGCTGACTGTTTCGAAATATTTTCGACGACAGACATGCACACGTGCGAGGATTAGGTCGCTGAAAAAATGCAGGCCTGCAATGCAATTATACACATTTATCCTTGATCTTTAAGGGTCGTTTGTAAGACACGCTCGAAAGAAAGTAAGTCGGCGCCAGAGGTCCTGTTGCTTTGGAACTGCAGACAATGCATTTTATCGCATCATCTAGTAACCACCCGCTCGAACTAGGAATTCTGTCATGCAGGATATTACAGAAGAATCGTCGGGTAACCGGCTCACTGGCACGTTTGAGTACATATTCACTTTCATAACTCGTTGTTACGTTTTAGACCAACTTTTCCGAAGTGTTTGGAAATGTGCGGGTAAAAAGCTGGAGCTCCCACATTGCGGACGAGTAATCATCGTTATTACAGCACATCGTTGCATACAGAAAAACTACTACAATCGTGCGACATGCCTGCCGTGATTAGTTACGTAGATAGCTTTCACGCAACAGCACAAATTAGAAACATATATCTGAGGTGTATGACCTATCTACGTTGTTACGACGTAGGAGACGACACCTGGCGACAGGTGCGCGTGCGCTCCGTTTTACCAGTTTGTAGAGGCTGCCATAATGACGTTAACCATAAAGGGCAGCTGTGTGATGTGTGTCGCCGACAGATGCGGTCTAGATCGGCCGATAATAAAAAGAGTAAATCCAACATCCGTATGCGCCCACGCAGTTTCCGCCGAGCTGCTTTACGCGACCGGAATACACCTTTGTTTCGCCGCACGCTGCTTCCTCCTCATTATTGTAGATCGGAAGTGCGAATAGCAAGATGTGCGGCCACATTGTGCACATAACAATTATCGAGAGCATATTGCATTGCACGTACAAAGGGTTGCAATATCCATATGCAAACGAAAATTAGAACGGCGATTAATCACGAAAGCTAGGTCGCAAGAGCTTGCGATATGTAACGAGTGGAGTGGACGATTGCGAACTGACTGGCGAGGCAATACTCGGCGGCATTACTAAAACAGTTGGTTAACGGTATTGGATCTTGCGCGCGGATGGCGCAAATGTATGATAAAATATATAATACAATACTTGAATGTTTCATGCATACGCGCTAGAGGCTCTGAGATCTATAGAAGGGTACACACTAGTTCTCAGCTAATCTCCTTTAGTTTTGTAAGCGTCGTTGGGTTATCGCAATATATTAAATCGCCAGTCCTTTCCTTACGGTCCATTTCATAATAGTTTGCCCAACGGTTAAACTACTAGGCGTTTGTCTCTTGCACTACTAGGTGCGGAATAGCTTGCGTGAACCTCGAGTGTTCATTGCTTAAGTTTCTAAGGTTACCTACTATATCATTGGCGATAAATTCAGTTATTACTCAAGTGCACAAGTGTAACACTTACAACCTAGTAGTGCCAATACTAGTACTTAATATTAAGCGGATTCATAGGAGGCTAGGTTCGGAACTGCTGGTAAATTTCTCGACGTTCTTAAGTGCCAGGACCTAAACTGTATAAATCATTTCCTTAAATTTCTTCAGTATTTTGTTTCTTATTTGGGTCAAACTGAAAGCAAAACGATGTGATTTTGACATCACATAAAAGACAATAAACACGATGTAATCGTATGTAAGTACAAAAGGCTGGAATGAATGACGCAGGATGGTTTCGAAAACGCGAAATAAGCGATGTTGCGAGTTGCGATTTCGTCTTGTGAAATACATTTACTCCGCGATTGCAGAACGCGTAGGACAACAAATAGGATTAATCTTCGTCGATTTGCTGAACTGTTATGCTACAAAGAGCGTACAAAGTTACGTTGTTTATACGATAAATACCTAACTAATATTTCCGCGAAAACTATAAGGAAAACGCTCTCAAATCTCGGATATTTGTGCCACAAACCGTGACTACTGCGATGTTGCTTGTTTATAGATAACAATATAGGTAGATATAGCTGGATCCTTTTATCGCAATTTTTATCAGCATTTCACTCGTATCTTATCATAGGAAAGACCTAAAATTTCACCAGTTATGTATTTATTTAGTTGGCAACGCGATAGTACAAGCAAATATTGAAGACGCACAATAACTACGTTCTGTGTTATTTGATGTTGCAATCTGTTTACATTTTATTGGTACGTTGCTAAAATTTATTACGATTTAGTCTCTTTTCAATAACTGTACTTTTGTTTTGCAAGTTTCAACGTCGACGAATATCATTACGTATTCATTTGGCTGAAAATGTGTTGAGTTGTTATGGGACGCGGGTTGCACACAACGAAATTCTGCGGTTAAACATTTCGTTGTTTCAATGTGTGGTAAAGTATGCTATATCGAAACAAAATAAAAATATTTGCACTAAAGCCCTTGAGTTAAGGTACTCGTGTTAAGCACACGATCATTATCAGAGCTCCATCGAACCAGGAACAATGGAATACAAGGCTTGTACGACCCCAATACAGTACTAAAACTATTATTTATATCGACGAAGCGATAACACGTTGAATGTACACATACGGTTTTAGGAACACGTATTGTTGTACAAACATATGTATATGTTGAATTAAGTGTAATGATATTTATGGCAACGCAATGTTAGGGTTAAGGTATTGTTCAACTTCCTTAGGCTTTAAGACCAGGCATCATGGTAGGGCCATGACCTCTTATTGCCATGATAGTTTCACTCTTACTATGAGACAGATGTATATGACGTGTATAAGTTTGTCACTGTCAAACAGTGGAACTATGATGGCAATCAGAGATCATGGCCTGATGATAAAACAGGAAAAGTTAATTGGAGAAGTCGTACGACGCTGAACGTAGTTGTTGAAGTTTGTAAACATTTATCGTTGTTTATAGTATTAATCTCGAGAGAGAACAAGTTTTACCGCTACCTTTACTGAAAACGTAAACACACTACCAAGGGGACATGTTACAAACGAGTTCCCTTTTTTCGACATTTCGAAACTGTGATCCTTCCGTGAAAGCGATGAAGCCTACAAAGTGACGTTTAAAGTTAATTTGTAAATAATGGTAACAAAATGTATGGAAGAATTTCAAACACCGTACGATTGTGTGAATCGAGAACGTGAATCGAATACGAATCGAATGATAGAAGGTGATGAAAAAATAAACAGGCCTCTAGAATTTGAGGACGATGACCTTTTGTTTTTAAACATGGAACATTATTGGAACTATATAAAATTTTAATCTTTCCCTGAGAATGTGTGAAAGGTACATACAAGCATGAAATGGCATGCAAAAGACTGGCAACACCTACTTTCTCATTCTCGGCCCGCCTCGGTACCGTTGGTCCGGCGAAATGGTAGTAGGTCGATGAAAGTACTATCCAATGCTACATCCAAGTCCAATATAATGAACGATAAACACCATCGATAATATTTAAATTAAAGCCGTCAATTAACTTATTACAAGTGCGAATTGATAAATGGACCGAGGTAGTACGCAAAAAAAAACGAAGAAATATTTTTTTGTAGCAAAAAAAGTCGTAATTGGGTGTGGATACCCTACCCATCACTTTTTTTCCCAAGGCCCAGGCCGATGCGTAGTACGATGAGATCATGTAAGGATCAATGCTCTCCTCGAATGCCAAAGCAATGATCAACAACAAATTTAGGAGGGGCGGTCCTCTCGGCCGTTCACCTCGCGATTACATTTTTTCTAAGCCCCATGATGTAACTTGGAAAGTGCGGAAATAATAATTTCTAGTAATTTCTTAAAAGCAACAGAATTATGCTCCGAGTTATTATATCACTATCTGGTAAGTACATCTCGGTGGCGGATGCAACGCGATGGGAGGTCAGTGAACTTGCGAAACCTCACTCACCTGACATAGCCGAGGGGAGTGAAACAAAAGCTTGTGATGTAATGCGAAAGAAAGCAAGGAAACAATAACAAGTAATAGGCCGAGCGCGCCGGCAATTAACGATGAAGCAATTAGAGATGAAACAATTCGATTTTGAAATTGGAACTAGACGCATTCTAAATTCAAATGAATGGATGGCCAATGCTTGCACAACGCTGGCAGCTCGCAACGGAAGAGAGTGCAGGCCAAACGGCACTGTGATGCAATAAAGAAAGTGCGGAACTGAAGTAGGTTTTCTAACGCGGTGAATGTACTCCGGCCATTAGCATTGTATCATTCGCGTCTGCAGGCTCTAGCTAGAGGCTCGCCGCCGCGGCCGACGACCTCGGTGATGTCAGAGGAGCGAATTTATTTTGCATTGGTCATTCAGTATAGAATACTTGATATGATACACCTTTGGGATGGAAAATAACTTGCGAAATTATGGCAGAGCGTCTCGTGGGCAGACATTGTAACACCAGGCTCTGTATTGAACGCTGCAATGGGTTAGGTAACGAGTGTTGTCACACTCGTTGCTGCTATTACACTGATGACTGATGTAATGTAATGCGTGCAATAGAGGGAAATTATTAACTTGTTGTTGGATTTTTTCGCATACTTAACATGCCTGCTGTGTAAATGTATCATAGATTTACAGCATACAATAACGATGAGCAATCGAGATTTCTTGCACGAGAAGCATCATTAATAAATTCTAGGAGTTTAGATATCTTAAAACGTGTCTTGATACATTTCGAGGTTTATTCAATCTGAACGATACTGTGTCTGCCAACCTACATAGGAACTAAAATAAACAAAGCCCACTATACCACTGGCATGATTAATTAGCAAAAAATATGTTAAAAAGTGATATGTCAAGTTCAGTGGGTGCGAGGCCGGCGCGCGGGCGCAGCGGAGCCGGCGGTGGGGCGGCGGCAGAGCCGCGTTGACAATGAATGGCAAGCACCGTTGTACTTGACCCAGTATTCCGTCACGCTCGCCCCGCCGGTGCACCGCCACGTTCAATTGATGACATGTCAGATACCACACAGATGCAACGTTCTCACCATCAATATTAATAATTAACAGCGATTTCATTATGATACCACCGACATTGGCGTAGTAACCCACTTGGCACCGGCCCCGAGTTAGCTTGCGTCAATCAAATATAATTCTAATATCGTGCGCGTTGTATCAGCTCCTCTTTAGATGAGTGATGTCACTGACACGTGCATCGAATAACTCGACGATTCAGTCATTATACTCAGGCACAAAATTGAGAATTTTATCTCGACACGTTTAGAACAGTACATAAACATAAGGCGTGTGTCGAAATGCATACAGCCAGAGTATCTCGCAAGCGGTTTCCGATATATATTTGTTAGGTAGATAGTGTATGTGTGCCATTGCGCAAGGTCGAAGCGCACCTGCGTGCGGCCGGCACTGCAGCGACCGTTGCAGCTCCCACGATACTCATGAATTATTCATCAATTTCAGGACCATCAAAGGGTATGCAAGGAATTTGATGCCACGCACCTGCTTATTGACCTTTCAGGCTGTCGTTAATTAATTATTTACGCAATTTGTGTAAAATTTGAACCGAGCGTTGTAGAAAACAGTGGCAGTGTACCAACAAGCGGTTGCAGCGGCCGGGTTTACGCGCGCAGCGTCCGGCGGCAAGCGCACTCGTAATCATCCAAGTGGGTTAAGGTTCCATCAAGGATTTATTGCGGCAAGTCTCCGCTCCAAAACGCCGAGTGTTGGTTACTATGAGCTAACTGCACGCGGTTCCGCTGCATTTGTCCATTTCTATCTTTTGAAATAACAATGTTTTTAATGCTCGTACTCAATTAGCGGCGACGACCAGTCTGTCAATGTCGCTTTGATGAATAAGGTTAATTTTTTCACAAAGTGTCTGTTCAGAAGGTCCTATTTCATTCACCTGTCGGCGACAGTTACGCGGCGACAATGAGAGTTAGGACATCTTTTGTATAATTAGTGTCGGACAAACAAAAGTGCGACTTTATCGTTAGGGGCGGCCCTTTGTCCTAGCATTTAGAGCGTTACCGAGTTGGCATAATGGAACCGTCCTTTGAGAGGCTTTTGTTTGACACTCTTGGCAAATACAATTGAGCGAAAACAAACAGGTTAGTTTCAAAACGATCCAGATGTATCAAAAGCGGTACATATATACATACAACTGTTTAGCAACTACTCGATACTTTCGCAACTCGCACCGCAGCGTCCGCACCACTCGATTAATTGTTCCTATCCTATACCGAGTAAGTATTCGATTGTTTTATTTCATAAACACAACCCATTGTTAGCCTAAGTGTGCTCGAGCTTTCAAAACGATTTAACAATATGGCGACATAATAATGCCGGGTTAGCTTCTCATTAGCGAATTACAAATACTATTAAGTCAAATTAAAATTAAATTACATTGAGGCACAACAAATGGTTACTTTTTGCAATGCAATGCCACGTCCTCGCACAGATTACGTATTAATCGACCTCGCGTTTAATGTTAATCATTATTAGTAACCATAGGACCTCTAAATTGACGACCCTATACATACATTTTCTTGAGGTTATATTTAGATAACATTGCGCAAGTAACACACGCAGGTAGGTTATTCGGTATTGGCCTTTTCCTGTATTTTCGTAATTACTGTGGCTGCAAATAATTCGCATATTCGCGCAGTCATTATGATAATAATACATGGTGTAGGATCCAATGGCCACAAAGGCTTAGGAGTGTATGTGCGCGGGCGCAGACGACGGCAGATGTGCGCTGGCGCATTGTCCCGGCAACAAAAGCAGGTAGGAAACCCAGAGGACCTGGCTACGCCATGTGCTACGTGTCATTTTTTCATTTCGAATAAAACATTTTACGTAAAAATGAAAAAAAAAACCTTTTTTAATCTGACCCAACAGATGCCCATGCATATGTCTATACAAAAAAATATGAATGATACTGAACTGATACGATACATCATTAAAAAAATATCTCTCAACGACAAAATTTATTCAGGTGCCAGCCTAGCCTATGAACAACAAAATTTAATTTCGACGCCAATTGAAAATGCTTTGTGTTCGCCTCGTAACGTAACTACCTACAGTAAATTAATTACAATGGTTTCCCTTTGTTACAAAAGAGAGAAACGATTCGAATCCCAGTTATCAAAATTAATAACGGCAAAACCAATTTACAGTGATCGCGTAATATCCTGACAGAGTATCTGAGCCAGGCAGAAGTTTCATACAAATTGTTTGCTAACCGTGAACCACTCTTGACTCCCCTGAACTCTTATAAAATGGTTACTGAGTGACAGTAACAGATGGAGCCGTGGTGGCAGTGGGGTTTGAACAGTCTGCTACGCAAGCGACGTAAGTTCGAATCCCAGCGGCTTGTACCAATGAGTTTTCTACAAACTTAACTACAGTAATTTCATCCCACGTGCTTTAGTAATTCAAAGACGTATGTATAGTGCTTAGATGGTGATGGGATCACCCTCTGTCACATTTACGCTTAATTATATTCGGTGAAATTTGGGTGTTGTTATTACAACATCTCAGGACCGTTCTGGGATGGCGTGAGCATATTTATTAATTTATAGTTACAGATGTGCACACGTCACATACATATGTCCCTTACATTGAGTCCAAGAGAGTGTTAAAGGCTTAAATAAAACCTTTAAAACAAAAGACTCGTATCAAAAGACCAACTGAGGGGACTCACAAAGCTATAAAGAAAGGAACATTCGAAAAAACGGCAAATATTGACCTCGTGGCAGATGTCGAAACTCAAACTTTGAAATGGCTGTAAGTGCATTTGAATAAACATCGCCTCTCATAGTAGATACACTGTTGACCTTACTTACGTGTATTGTATCGAATATCGGTTAAACGTGTGCATTCGGATAGAGTTGTCATCAGGTGACCAAACACTCTGCTCCTTATTTATTTACTAACAAGCTGTGGCTCGCTGTTTCACCCGCGTAGAGTTAATTTTATGGGTGGCTTTAACCGAAATCATTTCTTTTTAAAACAACTATCTGTCAGTGAAAGTCCTGATAAAATCGCTTTCAGCGATTAGCCGGGACAAACAGGCAGACAGACGGAAAAACTTTCAATATTATTTTTCAAAAATTACTTGTTTGCCTTAAGTATGGTAAATATATATGTACTTTCACATTCATTTACTCCACTAAAACACTATGCTGTGAATTTGGAATTACAAACAGATACTTAAATTTTTATTTATCTCTATGTATAGATAAAATAATGTTACTCTGTATATATGGATTAAATAATCTATACAGATTAAATAAAGCTACAATGCTGTCAGACAGAGACAAGCGGCAAATAGTACACCAAACCCAATAAAGTATACCATACTATGGCGCCAGACTACAGGACATTGACATTGGTTCAACAAAATTAATTCGAGCAAAAATAGACGCGACGGTCGACATAAATTCAAGAATATGTTGGCTATAAAATCCTTTATGAAGTCCCAGATTTACTGACTGTCCTGGGCTTAACAAACAGTGTCGATTGAAAAGAGACCTTGTTATTTAACCGTCGAAGGTTGATATGAGCTGACAGGTCGAAAAAATTGTAACTCATTATTGTTTGGTCGGAATGCGAACGTCGAACACGTGCGTGTCGCAGGTATAAAACACGCATGTGCAATGCATTGTCTAGTGTAAGAAAGGTGTTTTCTTAAGATGAATAGGAGTATCTTTGCACAATAGTCGGTAGATTTGTATCGGGAGTCCCATCATCGATCGGCAAACAGTGTAACCGAATGATAAATCATGCGTAGGTGGAGCACAATGACTATTTGTTTACCGAGCCATCTGTGCAAGCTGGTGGAGACGAGGGTACGCATGGAATTGGCGAGTTTGCTCCACAAAAACTCGACCATTGTCACCGCGCTCAGGTAATTGTTGGAAGATTAACCTGATACGAAGTTTAACAATACAATTAGAACACCTTGACTTTTTTCCAAAATTCTCTTTGAATGAATAGGAGAATGGATCTTTTCGGTTGTAAGGTTGCTGTACATGTTGCGGCATACGCGACCTTACAAGTCGGTTATCTGGCGGTGATAACAGAGATTGTAGTGACCTCTAAACGTTGGCTAGGTGTCTTGAACGGAGATAACAGTGAAGTCCAATGACCGTGTTAGATACCCGGTAATTAATAATAACCGTGTGGTTTCCCGCAACGGCAGTTCCCAGTAAAATACACCGTGTAGTTTATAAAAGGGGCCATATGCGAGTTTGATTCTCAAGCACTCTCGACGACCGGATGTAACGGGACCGGAAACGGAATATCAAATAGGACTGCAGAATTCATTTAGCAGATGTCCGACATTGTATCCGCTTGAGACAAAGGAAAGCCTCTATAATGGATCAAAAATAGGAATAATACAGTCTGACCACATGGCGTAGTAGCACGTATTAACTTAATTACTCCGTGTTTCCACACAGATGTATTATTTAATCCGCGGTTTTATTCTGCTATTTTATATTGGCGTATCTATCCTTAATATGAAGAAGAATAGCTGAAGATTTTGTTTGCTTAACCGCGCTAATCTCAGGAACTAAAGGTGGAAAATTATTTCAGTGTTTAGATAACCCATTTGTCGAGGTAGGATATATATCATTGCGCTTACATCAATCGCTGGTTAAAGTTAGCGTTAGCCCAAAGCAACTATTTCAAGCAAACGAAGTTGTGGCCACATGTTAGTGTTCTTATACGTTATTGTATGATTTTGCTCGCCTAAAAATATCTTGGTTTTTACGTGCTAGGAAGCAAATACAATTACTCATTGGTTAATATGGTTTGATAAAACGACATGTAAAATAATATCTACTTTAAAAGGACTTTTATGTTACTCATAACGTACTGGAATCGAGCGAATAATGATTCACTGGTTTATCTATATACTAGTAGATATGAGAATTAGATGTGTTGGTTTGTTATATGTTAAATCCCGCTCACATATCATCATCGATGTTACATAAGAACGTGCCATTCGGAGACCGATCACGACCTACTTAACATATAGACGGAAAAGTTGAAAGATGTGTATTTTTATTACGTGTTAATATGTAAAAACACCTAATTATTGTGAACGCAGCTTTATATTATATGTTTATGTATGAAACACGAATCATTGTCGTGTACATCATCTCCCTGGTCTTATCATATTCCTTGTTGGCGACTAATCACCTGATTTTTATACGAAGCGACTGCCATGTGACCCTCGCAACCCCTTTTACGAGAATAATTGGTCATCTGGGTTAAACCAGATGGAGGGCTCTCTTAGGCTTCCGACTGACCTATAACGATTGGGAAGATGTTCAATTTGCAACGACCGACAGCTTAGCGTGGTCTAATTTAAATGGATTTTGGTTCCTGGTTGGGCGGCGGCGAGCGGTGCGCGGGCGCCGCGATTGGAAGGCGGAAGAGTTGCGCAACTGACATTGAACTGAGGCGGTCTTCGTTTAGAGGCCACACGCCCGATTCTTATGTAGTTTTAAATATCAATACATCAGTTTATTAGCGCCAAATATAACCTTTACCATCAATACAACTAATCAGCAAATCTTCCATACAAACATACGTCATAACTTCATCATGCAGTCATGCGCAAGGACCGTAAACTTGCCTTATAGTTTTATCCACATTCATCAAAGTTCATACATTTGAATGCTAGTCGTGTAATGAAAATAATAAAAAAAAACGAACATATTATTTTAGTGTATTAAGACTTCTTACAGAGTACTTTCAAATCGTCAGAAAGACACAAAAGTTACACCGTACAGGATAATAAATGCTACAACCGGGTTCGGAAGGGTGCTATTGCTGAGAAGAAGAATAATTACTCTCTTCAACAATAGTTTTTACATTGCGTGTATATAATTCTCAGAATATCTAGGTAAGTACCTAATAAAGAAATCCTGATTACTTTTTTCATAGCGAAAATTGGCTGGTAGAAGGAAAATGTACAGTCGAATAAACAATTCCACTGAGACCCGGATTTCTCAGAACCGTGGACGTGACCGCTCGTACGCGGAAGTGTTCGCGTCACATCATGAAAGAGCAACATATTAATTATTGTTTTGATTTTATAGTGTGGCGTCATTATTCTGACGAAAACTTCCTTTAAACTACATACTTATTATCTTGTGTTTCTCTACTATAACTAAAAACACGAATGAGGCAATATTGATACGGTACACGTAAGCGCAAAATAGCAAGTGTGGGTGCTAATTACATCAGGCAACTCGACACCAAAGTCACCGGTACGTCATTCACCGCTCGAGAAGGTGAATGATGTCGATCACTCTACAAACATTAGCAGTTTACGATCGAATTGTCTATCTTACCTACTATTGTAGATTCTGCACTAAGCTGTTTTAAGATGTCTATCAAATTGTAGTAAGCAATGGAAAACAACCATCTGAACTGCGCAGTAACATTTATTATCTATACAGATAAATAAAATTTGAAGTCTGTTTGTAATTCCAAATTAATATCCTTTCATTTACTGCATTTGGAAGATAATACGGAGGGTACAAAGAAAACTTTTTTTAATGTCTTGTCTGTTTGTTCAGGCTAATCTCAGAGACGGCTGGACCGATTTCAACGGTTTCACTGGCAGATAGTTCAAGTTACACGGATTAACTAAGACTATTTTTTTAAATAGGACTCGGCGAAATAATCAGATAAACACTTTGAATATCATCGTTCGCACTTCGCACCTGCAAAACTTAAATTTCTCGTATGTTCCTTAACGCTGCCTGGGGGAGATCGCTTATAGCCTTTTGTACTCTTAGCTCTTTCGCTGTAACATTCTTAAACGGTGTGCAATAAATATTAATTTGCAGTAACATGTATAGTGTGATTATGAATCGATAGGCGTGATAGCATTGCGTGTGTAGTGCATCAATGGGCGGTGAGTGTCGCAAGCGCAGCGCAGTGGCCGTGTCCGGGGCCCGTCCTTGGCCACGGCTTCGACAACGGGCCGGCCGGCTGCGCGACCGTGCGTAACCGCTTCCTCGCTTCCGCATACCATTTACGTCATTCATTCATATATTTACACCTAGGGTCCTCGAAGGGGTAACCTAAGGTGTTAACACCGAAGAAACAACAAGAGGTGGCTTGTTTGTCTTTAGGAAGCTCTTCCTTTTTAAACGTATGCAATTTCTTCACGTACTTAAAAATCTCATTACATATCAGTAGGGACAAAACAATTCCACGAATAGGCATCTTATCAATACAACGTGAAGTTGTACGTATTGTAACTCGTACGAGTGATCCCACGAGGAAATGGATGTGACGTGTGCACTACGCTACGCAGTTGTAGAACAAGCAATTGGTACGGGTCACGTGTCAAGGCCCGTAAGTCCCGTAACCTTCGCGTGGGACGCTATCTGCGTCACGAGCGTTGCGGGTAGACGAGCAACCCGCGCCAAATGTGAATAACAACCCCTAGGGCCGCCACCTACCCTTCTCACCCTTCGTGTGCCCTCACGTTTTGCAACTTACTAAACATTTTCTTTACAAACATTTCGCTAACTTACTTTGTACTGCTTCGTTTTCTATGTGAAATTCAAAGCTTTAGCTTTTGACGGTTGAAACCAAACATATTTCATTTGTGTTATTCAAATGACATTTTTCTTTGCACGTTTCGAGCTCCCAGTTGAAAAGATTTTTAATGAAGTTGTCTGAACAATAATTGAAATGAAATGAAACCATAAAACTCTTCATTACATCATCAGCGGCAAATACTTATGTTTGGAGTTAACTGCGCAAATCGTCGTGAAATCTGTACAAACATTGTGAAAAACAAAAGGACAATGTCTTGCGAATGTTGTTTTGTTTCAAAAACGGCGGTGACTTCATATCGATAGCAGATCACACTGGCAATGCCACGAGGCGACCCGAACACGGGCATCCAATGTGAATTATAACATATTTGCATACGATATAAATTGTATTGTACTGCGTCTTCAATTTACAAGATGGAGAAATTATACTAATATTGTGCCAAAACAAATACCTAAGTAATTTTTTGGAGTTGGTAATCTAGAAATAATTTATATTGGGAAAAAATATAATCGAAATATACCGCCAGTTAAAATATTTATCATGAGTAAATAACGTAGATATTACATGATGATTTTAGTTTTTGAAATTGAACCTTGCCTTCGCATGGCTTTTAGGCTACCATTTTTATTAAAAGTCTCTTGAAGTTGTATCACAACCGTTTTCATGATAAATTGCAATCAGCTTTACTTATTAGGTGACGTCACGTTCAAAAACATAGGTATTGTTGTCGCGTTTGGTTACACAACAAGTGACCGCGAACAGAGGTCGGATACGTTCTCATATTTATTATACGTATTCTTCAATCTCGAACGCGGCGCGAGGCCAGAAACACGAAAAGAGTACCGTTTCGCAACACAGCTCATTTCAATGTCATTGTGAACACTCCCGATGGCCAACACATACAGAGACTTGGTCACTGCAATATGCAGAAATATTCTATTTAAATTTATTTTATTTCAGAAGGTTTCACGTCTAATAATTTTATAATGATAAAGATCGCAAAATGTATGTACATACAATATAACTCAATGTCAAGTATGGCGCAATTGCAAATTGATCTATGAGTTTTCATTAGCGTTGCGCTAAGGCGCTAACAGCCCGATATACAAATGATTGATACTTGACGTAACGTAGACAGGATAGGGTTAATTTAAATTTAGAAGCGACATTTATGAATGAACTGCCAGGGTAAAAAATACCCTTAGAGGTAGTGACGTGGTTTGTTTGATGGTCGGCGAGGTGTTGAAACGCTGGCCGCTCGTGTGTGCAACGCTGGTCGCTTGCGTCATTTCCTCTAGTTGACCGTGAACTGAGTTACGTCACTACGTCAGCTACGGAGTTTCGGAATGAGATTAGGATGCTCCTACACTTGTATCGAAACTAGATGGCTCCCACGCCACTCCAAGCAATTTAAAATAGAGCAAGTTTTCATATTTTACTGCGTTTACTAATACAAACGTCATTAGTGTTAATAGTATTTGCAGGTAGCAACTAGATTAACGTGTCATTTATTTAGAGGTGTTTGAAAATGACATCATACAAGTCTCTAATTACAACATTAGGCTTGTTTATCTTAATAGTTAATGAGTGAGTTGACCACATGAGTAATGACTTGACTGACGTGTCGTGCTCTGAATACACTAATAGGAATTTTGGGGAAAACACTCGTCTTTGTAGGACAAGGAAAAATTAATTCGTTGATAACAAAGTAATATGCAACTACTTCAAAGATATCAGACGTAAAATACGTATAAAAAATACACAAAAACAGGAAGCTTAAACGACAAATGGCCGTGGTTCGCCTGTTAATAAGAAAGACCATTGTTTGTGAAACGTTCTTGAAGCAAGCATTACACATGTATTGCGCACTCATTTCAAAGGCATAAGGATTATGTTTCAATATACGAGTTAAAATGCGACTCTCTGCCATCTAGCGTATCAGAATTGTCTTACAAAGTGATAAAAAGATTTGATACCAAGTTAAAGATATTGTAAGCTTGTGACGTCATTGTATTTGTGAGATGCATCTGCAGAGGGAGGGTTAATAGTGATTCTGGCCACCGCCGAACCGGTTACAGCTTGTTTTTTTCTGACGCGACGGCGACGCGAGCTCGATCCGCGAACAGGAAAATTGGCAAAGCGGTAGATCATTCACTGCCACCAAAATGTACATAAAGCTTGGCGAATGTTAAAACAAAGGAGATATAGTCAGACCGTATCTAAAAAGCTGAGGCTCTTTTTGGTTTTTAGGATAGCAACATCAAGAGTTAGTTGCGGTATTCTTTTTTGTAAGAAGTATATTGCTTACCGCCCCCGTTTGCTTTGTCTGCGCACACAACGTGCACGTAGGAGGAAAATAAATGAAAATAAGGAATTGCTTCCCACCTCCACAACAGCGACGCATTTTACTTATTATGTGAATCATATTGATATGAATTTGTGAACGCTTTCAATGAGGTACATTGCCCACGCACGTCTTGTGTTTATAAACAGGAGAACGAAAAAGAACATCAAAATAATCGAATAATCGAATTGGAAAATTGCAGTCATCGAAAGTTGTTTGTTGAATTCAAAACAGGAAAAGTCGATAGCATGATGTAAAGGAACAGCATCTTGGCAGATTTACGACACATCGGACCGGTAGCGCAGGTCAGTCCCCTGAAGCTATCGTAAAACTTTTAACACTAATATTAGTTGCGAGCTAATGCGAACTTGTCTTACCAATATAAATAATGGATGTTTCTACCTGTGCTGTGCCTCATGCCTCTTGTCGATCTATGAAACTTCTCTTCATGAAAACCAAGACTCGCACGCTTTCGTAATTTTCAACCTACCCGCAATTTTATAATCCTCTCATACAAAGCTTAGAATCCTTCAAGTAACAGAACTCTAAGTATAACATATAATTAAAGCGGGATTCCTAGTCTATGAGATACAAGTTTTATCAACTGGATTTTTAGAGATTTCAAATAATTTTCGTTCGCGTCACAGGTAGGTACTACATGAATCTCGCCATAGTGGTTGAGTTATATTTAGGTACAATATTGAGGAGGGTATAATAAGACTCTATTTTGGTAGAGTTAAATTTAGGGTGGTTTAACTAGGGTCGACTAATGGCTCGAAATTTCCTATGATTCATCCCGCACCCTCCATCTTGATACTTTGAATTTCCCCTCGTATGACGTCATCGAGTGCACAAAGTGCATGCACACTCATACACGATAGTTACCTATCTATCTTTGTATATGGAATTCATCACCGCCCCGTCATTGCATTTCTGATTCATTGTTACATTGTACTCGAAGGAAGGATATTTTTATGACCCAACAAATGCGGTTTATAGTTTTAAAAATCTTCAGCTCATTGTGTCAGCTAAGGAAATGTTTAAAACATTTTTCTTGAGCAATTCCTTTTAGATTAGTAAATGGGTTCGACGCACTCCGCCTCGGGTCAATAACACCGATAAGGGTGACTTTTTGGAGTGAAATATGAATAAGGTACAATTACAAAACATGGCCAATCCGTTGCTTTGAATTAAACATTCATGTTATGATAAGATAACGCTATTGGAGGCGATGACGTATTTCACTTAATCGTATTTTAATTGGTCGAGAAGGTAATTGGTAAGTATTTACTACGTTTAAGTGTGTTAGATGAGTATTTTAATGTGTTCTCTTAACGCTGGGTGGTTTTCAATGTTTTTCATCGGTCAGTCACCTTAGCGACACGGATGCGCGGTCGCGGACTCCCTTCAATCCAAAAGGTCGTAACATACGCAGCAGGTTTTAACACAATAAAAAGATGTGCAGGAAAGAAGGAGCACATTGCAAGGGCTTATGTTACTGGTGAACCTTTGTTGCTATGCAGTAAGGCACGTAAGAATTTTAATTTCTCGACGGCGCGTGTCGTTGCCCAGTTCCTAAGAGCTGTTCATGGTGAGCGGTCAAGTGAAACCAGCGTTGGAAAATGAAGACGGCTCGTCCCTCCCTATCTAATAACCGGCACGCGAGCACTTTTTGCTCATAGTCTAAGGGTCGGGCGGTGTGACTGCACCCATTTCTTACAGGGATAAAGTCGCGTGCGCTCAACCAACGAGAAAGTTTTTTTGCGAATATCAATGAGCGTGCCTTATGGAGGTTAAGTCAGTTCACTCGACTCTGTTCACTTAGGTACGTGAGTCACACGCGGTGATATCATGACATGACACCACCAAATGGCCGTTTTCCATGAGTCGAGCGGAAGGCGAACATGGACCAGCTATATTTAATGTCACCTCATTTGTGGCACAAGGTATCCACTCAATATGGTTACTTGTTTGTTTTGTTGATGAACCATGAAATTTGCACGAACCTTGACATTGATTGCACAAAGACGTGCAATTTTAACTTTGGTTGATTACTTAAGTAGGTAGGTACTGAAATGCCTAGCTTTTTATTAAAATTTGTTTATAAAATTTCTGGTAAGTCTATCTTGCTCGACTCTCGAATATTGCAGCTGTATTAGGAATGTTGTCATAGTTGAATTGGAAATAGGTACGTTTTGGTGTAGTACAGATGTAGGCAAACGGAGCGTGTCACAACACAGGGGCCGTCGTCGTATCGGCGGATAAGTGCGCGGTTACGCAAATCCGCAGATATGTCGGCGCTGCTCGCAGCGCGGGCGCGCCGCTTGCACAAGGTTTCGCAGACCTTTGTTTTACGCAACCGGATCGATTTAATAGCTAGTCGTGCGTTTTCTCAGCTGTGTACCCGATTCCAAAATTAACTATATCCAATTGGGTAATACCTCGTTAATAACAAAAGGAACGACAATGTTGGCTTAAAAACCAGGAAGGAAACTCCTTCCGTCTCTTACTGTGCGATCTTTTGTTGTTTGACGTGCCCTCGTTGCAAGGTGTATGTAGGTGCACAATTAGTTTAGATTCCAGTAACAGTCCGACTTCTTTTTGTATGGGTGTCAGGTCCGGCAATATGACATACGCATTGTGTTCCGTCCCGAAGGATGTAGGTGTGAAGAGGACATTGGGTGAGAGCATTGCACTATGGCCGCGTCCGGTAGCCGCGTCCGGTCTTTTCGTACCACCAAAAAAGGTGCGAACAGGCATTATTTATAGTCGTGACGAATGTTTGCGTCGTCGTCCTCGTCGATTCATTTATTTTCAGAATGAGAGGCGTAGGTGCTGTGAATGCGAAAGCATTCCCGAACATTACGCGAAAATGAATTGCTATTCGAAATCGAATAATTTTGTCTGTATGTTAAGGTCATAAGTCAGATCACCTATATGTCGGTCGAACTAGATTGAAATGCATCATGTTTGAAAGCACGTTGCAGTGATCGGTTCCGCACGAGCGAGGGGGCTAGGCGGAGTGCGCCGGCGCCGGCGTCGACCACGCGACATTGGCACAGTTGTGCGCGACCTCACCACGCGGCGCTGGTCGCGAGCGAGGCCGCCAATAAACGCCCCAAAACAAGAACCAACACACTACTTGAATTCCGGCACGCCTGAATCACGCCACACAAATTAGCACTCATTTCTCTATCTCTGGCCACACCCGCGCGAGAAATACCTCCAACACGTGCCAACTACGCACTCGGAGCGTCCACAATATGCAAAGGTTCGCTCAGTTACGTAAGCTAGACAATAACGATTGGTATCTAAACTGCACCAATAGTTGTACAATCAGTGAAACTGACGCACGGTGCCGACCGCGCGCCTGTATTATGCAAATACATCGCTGCTGTAATGTAGCGTCTTGCACCACGGAGTTGAAGCTTTAGCAACTCTGGTTTCAAAACGTTTTCAAAACAGCATAGCGTAGGTGCAGGCATGAGGTACTCGTACGGCTGATCGATGCTGCTAAGATATCACCACCGCAGGGCGATATTTGACGGCACGGTGCTGCTTTATTTAGTGTGCGAGTGGTTGCGTGGTAGTAGAATGTGAATATATAAATAAGTCGTAAACGAGGGACAGATTTGAAAGGAAGTGTGGTGTCAGTCGGTGGCCGGGCCGGTATGCGCCGCGACGGCGTCTGCCGGGTGGCGAGGCACGCGTCTATCGCGGACCAATTTGGCACATCCGTCGAAGCAGCCAGCCAGCGCACAACCACCGTAAATATACCATCCCGTTAAAGCACCACACGCGCCAATAACAGTCACCACTGCGGTTACGATGACACATTAGCAGAGAAATGAGAATCGACTCCAATTTCCGCAGCGCTTCAGACAAACCGGTCCTGGAAGTTGGAATAGCTGACGTACCGCAACGCTGAGAGAAAACCGAGAATCCATCCCGCAGTAATTGTAAATATCGAGTTACGTCATCAAATGCCGCTGTATCACCGTCATTGTTTGCCATGAATTCAATCACTCAATCTGAACACCGTGTTACGCAAAAAAATGGATTTGTTTCTTTACCTGGAACGACTTCACCCAGTTATTATTATTTTAGCTTGGAGTGGGCGGGATGGGCCTGAACAATGCGTCAGGACAATTTTCATACCTGAGTTTGTTTACAAAGGACTACGGAGCGAGGGCCCCGCACTGTCTGCTTGTTTCGTGCTGTCAGATTCAGCGAATGTCCCTGTTACTATTGTAATTGCTTGCACGCTAAATTATAACGTAAATAGGAGTTTAGACGAATGTCTCCGAAATGTATTTCCGCCTGGCATTGCGCCCGCACCGAAATGCGAAAATTATGAATGCACTCGGACAAAGGTAGTTTATAGTTAAACATCCGGCTTTCTGGTACTTATAAGTCACTGCCTACGCCGGAAACGTTTTTTTACTGTAACATTTGAGAAGAAACTGTTTCAATAAACCGGAAATCCGCTACGTAATATTCGAAGAGCAAGATCACGAGGGATAGGTTATGGTTATAAAATATAATAAGTTTATCGACGCAGGCGGCACACTACCTGCCTTATCGGGCAACCGACTTCGTGTTCCTCCCCTAAGGCCTACGTCCGGATGCACTTTTAGAGATTTCTCCAGATAGTTTCTAGTTACACAGGATCATACTATTAGTTGATAATGTTTAGTTTATGTGATTCTAATAATAGTTTGTGTGACAAAAGCTAGTATTAAAAGATGAACTCACCCTAGATGGAAGCAAATTTATATTATATTTTAAAAGGACAAGAAAAATAGAGAAGTATTATGAAAATTCAATTCCTAGCATCAAAGAGACTGGAGTACTGGGGATCAATATTAATGGCCATGTTTACCTTTGATACGAACCAGTCGCGAACGCGGGATGTTGATCGCGGGGCATTCGCGGCCTCCCGCCGGATGACTCGAATTTATAATCAGGGGTGCCTTTGAAGCGAGGCCGCGACGTGAGAACAGAGGTCAAAGGGCGGGACACTTGATCATGTTGCACCTTCATTCTCACGATTGCGAACTACACCTGGCTCACTACTGAACTGACCACCACAGCATGTGCATAATCATTTGAATGTATTAGGCCCTAACAAGGTCAGCTGCCCGCATATGTAAATATCCAAGGGATTGTTTGACCATCTGAATAATCACCGGACGCGCTTTGAGAAATTATGTCCTCTGGGAATTTTTTTGGTCATTAACTAAAGGGCATCGGATTGACGTGAAACATCTGTCTACCTGCAGAGGTCTGGCCACGCGATGGTCCGTTATCATTATATTTATGGACAAAAAGTGACATTTCCTGCACAATTTGGAAACACATCTGCAATATCCTGTGCGATTGATTTAACGACTACATTTTTTGGTTTTGATTGGTAATTCGGTGGAAAATGTCAGAGCTCGACTTCATTTCCAAAGATAAATTTAGCAAGTGTGCATTTTATATATCAAACGAAAACCCGTTTCAGAAGGTCGATGCGGTAAAAGTTTATCTTGCAGCTTAGAGTTTCTGTGTAATAACCAAATGTAAAACATTCCAGCTTTGAGAGGCAACTTCGGCAAAGGCTTCTCAAGTCGCGGCGTACTCCTCTCGCCTATTACGAAAAGGGTAAAGGAAAAGTTTTTACATTTGAAGCACGGTCGCGGTGTTTCTCGTTCCGCATCGCGAACCGACGCGGGTGCTTTTGACGACACTCGCTTTGATGACACGACGCTGAAAGGTATTAAATTTTACCTTTCCACCGTCTACTCACAAGCGGACTGAATTAATACTCTTGCGTAAAAACAGAGATGGTTTCGTTTTGCTTACGCTTGTCAAGCTCGTGAATGTCGTGTTTGAAAGTGCTTGTAGCGGAGTAGTTATTGCAATTCGAACCAGTCTGTGGCTTAGCGGTCTCGTCAAAGGCGTACTCGATTTCATCGTGCAAATGTCACCAGAGACGAGTTGTGGCTAAGGTCAAAGAAATCATTAAAGTCAGTTCGTGTCCCCGAGTTTGTGGAGGCGTACTGAAAATTGTCTCGCCGGGGACGACCGGGATAATCCAATACTGTAGAGGTTGGTTATTGAACCGGAGCCCGCGGGAGGGTCGGCCAAGTATTGCATTAGCAAACTCAATATACTAAGCTCATTTAAGTTCGTATCTACAAACATTTTGAATTACTGGCCCAACAAAAAATGCTTTTGTAAAACAGTTTTTAGTATTCAACAATCAATCTTTTATAAAATAAGGGTCGATTCCGAATGTTATTAAACTTACGAACGATAAGGGTTGCGCTACTGGCTGACAGGTGAATAATGGAATTAATTTGGAAGCCCAAAGGAATGTTATCGTTAAATGATCAAGGGTGCATAAAATGATGTTTTTTTTTTCATTGAACGTTTTATCAGGATCACCTGATCGGATGAGGGCAGGTACCCGTATGTGAATGGGATGGGGGTCAGCGGTGGCAGGCGAGAGACACGCAACGCGGTGCGCGCGCGCACTGGCGGCGAACCCTTGACCCGATTGCGGCGCGCGCAGTATTGTACATTGTACGCAGCAATGACACCGCTTGCCTTGAGCCGCTACCATTGCCGGAGATATTCGCAACAATGGAGGCCAGATAGCATTTCAAAAGTTCGAAAATCCGCTGGTTGGTTCCTACCGGCCGACGGGCGTAATTAATAAAAAAAAGTTGAGTAATCCCATTGCGAACGTTAATGTCCTATTTGTTCATTATTACGTTTGTTTTTTATGACTAAACACCTGAATAATTCTTCATTCCGACCGTAGCGTTGATTGGTCAGTGATGCATGGCGCCAGAGTCGTGGAATTATACCGTGTTTTTACTATACCGTGAGCGACGCCTGACATTCTATAGGACACGTATGGCATGAGAATTGTCATAATGAATGTCTTGATAACCATTTATCGAAGTAGTACGAGGTGCTATTGACTCACCAAGGAAACGACTCGCTACTTAAAATACAAAAAGTGTTTCCGTTTCCCTTCCGACCTTTTATGCGTCAAAAAATTGTTTTTCTCACAATCAATCTTCTGGGTCGGCGTGGTGAAAAAAATGGGGAAGAATTTGATCGAATCGATCTGGGTCGGATGGTGATATCAGTGGGGTAAAGAGAGTTGCGTCAGGTATTTCATTGGCAGTGTTGAGTGCACAGAAATCGGAACCGCGGCCAACTGCGGCGCAGTTGCACCGTAATGCAAGGTGCCGTTGCAAACTATTGCAGCTGTAGTTTCTATTCTAACACTCGGTAGCAACAGTGAAGACACTCACCTTTGTGGGTCGGCGAAGACGAACTTCCTCAGCTTGAGATCTCTTAGCACGATGCCTTGTTCGTGACACGCGGCCACAGTTTCTGCCATTTGTCTGAAGAGTCGTCGAGCTTCGTGCTCCCTTAGCCGTTTCCTCGCCCTCACATACGAGTGGAGGTCGGAGTGCGATCGGGGGAAGATTAAGTACACCCTTTTATCGCCGACTAGTACTTCGTGGATGGGGTTGACGTGCGGGTGCCCATCTAGGCGGTAGTGTGCTTGGAGTAGGTTGCTGCAGTCTTGTGACACCACCTATTCAACAAAAAAATTCCCTTTGTGGTAACTATTCTCAGGAAAAAAGTCATGATAATATTCGTAGCGTTCATTGAATGTTCCTATAATCTTTCGTAGACACGCTACCTGAATATTTTAACCTCAATAATAAGCTGCTTTTCTTCAGTTACGTGACGGTTTAATATTAGAATCCTATTGTTTCTTTACTTAGGTTACTAAATCTTGGTTAATGAAGCAAATTCAGCGCCAACATGAAAGTGAATAATACTATTAACGCAAGCAAAGAGATCTAACATGCGATGCTCAAATTATATCTACGTTAAATAGATTCAAAGGGGTCCTATTTCAAAGCCGTGATGATTTAAAAGGGTTTAGTCTAATGTGAATAACAAGGTTGAAACATTTACTGAATAGGACCGGCCGACCCTCTTTGTGAATATCGGACTGTTGGATTCAAACAGATTTCTTGGGAGACAACAAGAAATCAGAGTTACCTCGGCAGCTGGTGGCTATACTGCAGACTTATGATTAAGTATAGCTCACAGTTCAAAGCTTTCCTGGTTAGTCAGTACGTTACAGTTAGTGTGAGCAAATCAGTTACAGTTATGTATCATGTATTGCCAAATGAGCACGCAGTGTCAATGACATCAAGCAGTACGTAGGCACAAATACCAAATTGTTATTTCCTGACTCGTTGCTGATGAATCACGGTGCGTGCTTCTTTCTAACCATTTCTTTTTCAAAGCCATGTATAAATAATCCAATCGGTTATTTGTGTGGTCCCAGACATAACGTCGCGGTTGTACCATTTCTAAGTATTATAAATTGTGGGCGTCGCCGCGTTGTATGAAAATAAATCATGACCTATTTGTGTTCGCTAAAAACCAGAGATATCGATAAGAATTCGCCATGTTGACATAGCACTTGATAATATTTTGCATCAAATGAGTTTTACGGGAGCTAACCTACTTTCTGTTATCAATATTTGCTTAATCGTTGCAAAATATTTGTATCGTCCATGTACACATTGATAATAACTATGTTGGAAAAATTTCGGCAGAGCTGATGAGTTTCTTAATATTTAATTCGAAATACTAAAGTGAGTTCAGTCTGTTGCATGTTTGTTAGAGGACATTTGAAACCTTGCATTGGCAATGAGTGAAGCCGCAATAGTAGATTACCGTATACACAACGGTGTCTCGCTTGTTTGTAGATTGATTGCGGTATCACCAACACTATTTCAAGCGTAATGTTGTATTTCTGTTTTTGTTCTACAAGTCAGGTCGAAGTGTGACATTAAACCATCGATGTAAGTGGCGGTGCCGACTAGCGTCGCGGCGCGGTCTGTAGCCAGCGTGCCTGGTGGGGGAAGGTGGGGGCCCCTAGCCTCGGTGTGACATTCGGCGATCGGCACGTTATCAACTCGTCTATTTCACAATGTCAATGAGAAGGTCACGCCTATTTTCGGCGTGGTGTACCACGTGCGATTACCATGAAATCTAGATACACAGTTTTGATTATAACAAAAAATTATAAACGCACGTTGTCAGAGTGTATATTATATAGCGTCACACATTGTTCGTATATGTGTATGTGTACAAATGTGGCAGTCGTGTCGGCAACACTCGGTGTTGTAAATACGCTCGACGTTTAGCAACGATAACGTTGCCACACTTTAACCTTGCCAAGTTCTCACGAGGGAAGTGCCTATTCTGTGCCTTGACAATACCAGTATAGGCCTTTGTTAGTGCTCAAACTATGTACCTATCCCGCATGCCTAGTTATAGGTGTATGAGGCTAGGGTGGGCTAGGAGCGCTACCTACGCGAAGTTCGGCCCGTGGAGCCCAGTAAAGGATATTTGAACTAAAACGAGTTTCTGAACTAGTTTCTATGGTCGAGCGATGGTAGGTCGCATTGTGTGATTCATGTGGACTGGTTTTATGAAGGCAAATGTAGCATTTTACGAGTTATTAATAATTTCAATGCTATTTTTTTTTATTAAATTTGCAGATGTTCAAGATTCATCCGAAGTTTATGACACGGAATCCGGATTCAACAATCCCCATACAATATCGCCGATTAAAGGGAAGTGTTAACGTCATGATTGATGGAAGTTAAAAGGTCTTTCTTCCTTGCGTTCCTAATTAAAGCCGTTTTTGTTACCTTATCGATGCAAGATAACATTACGTAGTGGAAACGTTGTCGGCGGCCTATAAGTGCGATCGAGCAGCACACGGGACCCTGACATATTAACTATGACATCGGCAACGAGATGCTATGAAGTATGAACAATCAACAATGCACGCGGCTCGTTAAAAAATAACTATTATGTTGTTAAATTCACGTGGTTAATCACTGTTTAGGTGACCCTGTCTTTCTTACTGTGAGAAAGCTTGGTATATTACCAAATTGTTTTGTGATAACTCTTTTTAACTTTCTTCGACAATATTGCTTTAATTAATGATTAGACCATTGATAGATATTTATCTACCTAAGTAACCAGAGTTTGTGAGGAAGATAAGTAGCGGGAACAATAGATAATAGATGTACAACGATTGATTCCCAATATATCCCATTGATTATACCCAAATAACATAGTAGGATCGCCATGTGGGCACATTATTTGAGCTTATCTCTACATGGGGTCCCGATCCCGTGGGACTGACGGACCCTTTTATTTGCCAAATATTTGAGTCAACTCGTTAGTTCATTTACAGGATTAATTTAAATAAATATAAGCATGTTTAACCAGATTTCTGCCTCCGTCTTGATTCGAATGGAAAACCTATGAATTCTAGGTATAAGTGCCGTCACGAATTTTGAGCCCTGACCTTGAATGCGCAGTAGTCATTTTTTTAGCCTGTCTCTTTGTCTGTTTGTATAACGCGCGTGACACGAATAAAATACCTCCACTATTTTAGCTGAGCACTCGTAACTCTGATGTCACTTGTGCTATGAAAAAAAAATTCATCAAAGAAATTGTTGACGCCACTACACTTGCAATTATAATATTAGTATGGACTGTCATATTGATAAATGGGCCAAAAGGTCGATGTTGAGCGACAGATTACAGGCTGTAGGTATTAGCAGTGCACAGTACCTATCAATCAACGCACACTACGCAACTGTTTTACTGTTGAAACACAAGCTCAATGTCGACACAAGACACGTGTATGTATCCGTAGGTACTTATAGTACAAAATACTAGTTATCTAATTATTATTAAAAAAATAATCAATCAACATTTTTCGTTACCGAAACCTGCCAATTTTCAATGGCCCATTGCCAATATTTACACAATAGGTATTTATTTTATTGCTGCATCCTAAGTAGTTAGGTACAGCTAGGTAATTACCTAAAATAGTGCCTGTCTACATACATGTAGAGTGGTAGGCAGGTACTTACTTAGTTACCTAGATAACATGTAGGTATAGATAAGACAAACTTCTTTGTGTAGACTAACCACGGACAAAAAAAAACTTTTTGATCTAAGAAACAATTAAGATGTGGGTAAGGAAGGTGTTTTGCATATGTGCATCTGTATGAAATGCATTGCATCTCTGTGCATAATGTACATAGGCAGTAGGCCCATTAGCCAACACAAAATGCTAGTGCGTTTGATAGTATTGAGTTTTGTTTTTAGGTTGGTTCAGTTAACTGCAGTTAACATAATTTGACGCGATTAAGCATAACTAACCAGATAGGTACATGGTTACGTAAACCATTTACATAATTATCTTTATCATAATGTTGTCGGCATTGTCATATTACCCGCTTATCGTAGTTTTAGTACCTACCTAGTCTGAATACATTTTTTGAAAATAGAATAACGATTCTACGTTTGACGCTTCTCGTGATTTGTGTATGGGGGGTCATTTAATCTTGACTTTTTGACAAGTGATATTTTGTCATGTTCAAATTGAGTTCCAAACAAAGTTTCCATAGAGAGTTAAGATGTTTTGGATGCAAAAACATGTCTGCTAATTAACTGTTCCTTAAGGACTTAGATCATTTGTAGTGCATAGTTAGGAGGTACATATAGTAAAGAAGAAAAAGGTACTCACTTTACAGACATACTCCTCTTGTGTGCGCACGTCCACACACCGGCAAAGGGATGAACCTTCAACTTGTTCCAGAAGGAGGTATTTTTCAGCGACCAGCGCCGCTTGGAACTGGTGCTGGGGGGGTTGGGGGCTGGTGGGCGCTGGGGGGCTGGGCGACGCCGGCGCGGCCGCAAGCCGCTCCGCCAGCGCGGGCGACTGCGCCCGGTCTTCGTCCTTGTGGCCCTCGCCGCCCGCGATAGGCGCCGCTGCCTTGCTCGGCCGCAGCGGCCACAACAGCGACGGTGATCCTGGATCCATCACTATTACACTAACACTGTCACACTGTACACTAGTTCACTAACACTAAACACTTGCGGCTCAGGAACTATGATGAGATGAACATGATCTGCAACAAAATTATTGCAAATTAACTAGCAAGCCCATTGGGACACGTACGAAACACTAACCTTACGAAATTTAAAACCGAAACGAGACAATCGCCGATTTAGTAACATTATTTAGTAAGGGGAAATTACGAATAAACTACGAACCTTGAAATGATTCGCCCGGAGTGGATATCAGACCAAAATTTGACTGTCCGTGGTGGCGTTTGAACCGCTTTAACTTTGCGACGAATTACAAGAAGTGTTTGCGAATAATTCGAGCACTTCTAGACAGGCCGAAATTTTGGGCCGGTGTCCGCTCGGGTTGTTACGAAGCTAAACGAACACACGACCTATCCGCACCAACGCCATTGCGAGACTGACGGCGCCGCTCGCTGCGAAGCCTCGGACGGCAACCGATCCAACGTCCAATGTCGACACACCGTCAGCTTGCGTAGTACGCGTCCAAAACTCCATGCGTTTTGTTCACGCAAACAACGCTATATCCATCTCTTTCTGTGCTAACGCAAGATAGACAAGCAGAGGAGGAAAGAATGCGACCATTCATTTACGTTTGGCAATATGCAGTAATAACAAACATCGCGGTTAATATTTTGAATTGAAGACCTGTCCGAAATCGTTATCGATATTGTGATCGACACTTATAAAATAAAAAAGGGAAATTAATATTTTCATATAGATGATAACCAAATGAAAATCAATATATAAAATTGAAGTACTTTAAAATTCTACCTACTTTACCTACATACATAATTGCTCGCTCACGAATGTATTATTTGAAGGGGTAGGCAGGCAGATTTTTTACTTTTCGCCACTTATATTTTAAGTTCCATATAATAGGGGCGAACCAATACCTTAATTCACTAAATAAATAATTATTTTTTTTACCAGACGTAATATTACAAATTATATAAGTAATGATAAATCAAATAGATTTGCTAAATTATCAACTAGTTCAAAAATTTCATGATTGTACAAAATAAATATAATGTGATTCAAATATTTTAAGGTAATGATTTCATCACACTCGCCATTGCTAATGATGGCGATGAAATGAAATGAGGTACGAAGAATCCGACACGATAAATTTCGTCTTGTTGGAGTTGTTGGTAAGCTCTAGACGTACTTAATAATATTTATAATAATCTATCCCTCTCCCTTCATCTAGGACCTTTCTATACTCATATAATATATATTCTGAGAGGTATGGTAGGTTATGACGGTAGGTATTATTGCATTTCAGAGACTGAGGTAGCTTCAAAATCAACTTTGAATTTAGCTCTACCTCAGTTTTATTACAGAGTACAAATTCCAATCACCCATCAATCCATCATTTGAAACATATTGCAAATATTGAATATATACAAAATATAGGTATGAGACCCGTTTGTCATTGAATTTCCCCGAATTGAGTTTCGGGGATTTATTCGGTTTTATACTGAACTGATAAAATATTTATGGATATACGAACCGCAAAATGGATACACCGAAATCTACCCGGACAAAGTCGAGTATTAAGCTAGTTGACTTAATGTCTCCGGTGTGTATAGTGATTAAAATCAATTTAACAAAATCCTTAGTCATTTGTGTGTATCATAATCTAACCTACTAACTTTAACATGGTCTTATACCCTAACATTTATTAAATATTAAAATATCTTAGAATCGACTACAATCTACATAATCATTATAATTTTTAAGTATTATTTACCTTCCAGCGGATAATCTGCAAATTACAGTAGTATGGTAATCGAAGGCGGTTTCCGCACAAACAAGATCGACGCAATTTGTGTGGGCTATTTCTAGAAAAACTAGTTACGCTTTACTAAAGGATTTCCAATGAAGATGACGTTCATAAACTCACTCCGGTAGCAAGAAATACTAAGGTAGGCGCTCTTGGCTTTAATCTAATCTCAACTTATTTATTTTTGCATGTCCTATTGTTTTAGTTTGTTTTTTAAACACGAATGTTTAACCAATAATTTTAAGTAAAGTAAGTACTTCAGGTTTCTTATCTCCACCTTATAAGGATAAGCGACGGGTTCATTTGATTGGACAAGTATTATTGTTTCATATGACAAGTCTGCACAAAACTCACGCACACATTGGCACATTATATTTTTTTGAATCAAAAGATTTACCGATCATGCTTTATAAAAAAACTTACCAAATAAAACTTGTCAGCTTCAAAATTGGTTAATGAACTGGCAAACCCTTCGTCATTTGCTTTTCGTTTAATTAATAATTATGTTTACAGCTTGACAGTAACTAACTTGCGGTGGATATTTTTTTACTCTGATCAAAAGGATACTCTAATGCAAGCGACATATTTTTATACCTAGTATTTATAAATCATTATGAAATGTATGCATTGATTTTAAAATTGCACAAGTTTTTTTTCATTGTGTAATTACTGCTCAAAGTCTGACACATCCTGTGACAGACCTTTTAACAATAGGAACGCAATGTGACTTGATTCTATTTGAAAATGATGATTGATAAAAGAAACGATTCAACTTTAACTACTCATGTTCTATTGCCCATCATTCATATGAAGAATGCCTTGAGAGTTGGTATGATAGTCGTCCACTCTCTACAGGCAGTTAATAGTGCTTCCATTGACGTGGCTCCTTCTAGAGATTCGTAATGTCGGTTGCCAATTTATCATCTTTGGCAATCATTACAGGTCGGTCGAAAGCCTAAAATAGTCTGACAACTGGTTTAACCCAGATCACAGATTTGCCTCGTAAAAGGGGTTACAAAGGTCAGATGGCAGTCGCTTCGTTTAAAAACCAGGTGATCAGCCGCATCGGGTTGAATCAAGTGCCGACCCCAACAATGTATGAGATACGGCCAGGGAGATGATGATAGATAAGCATTATTATTTAAATAGATAATACAATAGAAAAGAAATGTATGGTCTTAAAAAACTGTGTTATAATTAATGTATGAAAAGAATAAATAAATAGTGAGACGAGAAATAAGTATAAGGTTAATAGTATAAGTGGTGCTGTGTCCTAACAGGATTTTTGTTTATTAAATATTTTAAAGTTTTTTATACTTATCACAGATTTTTGACCGTAAGTCGGCGCCTGATTTTGCCTACCTACTTAAAGTATCGAGAGACATCTATAAAAACGATTTTACTATAAATAATTGAATCCTGTTTGATATTCAATTAACATGCGGACTTCACCTTAAATAATTAAATGTGATTATAATATATTGGCTGAATTTAAATAAAATAATAAATGTACTGCAATATCATTGAAATATTATGAAATCGCAAAGCAATCTGGCTGTGTCATATCATAACTCATCGATTAATTAGAACTTCTAGAAATAAAACCGCAAATACTGAGCAATATCAAATGTGTTATATGCCTATATATTATGTACCTCTTCCTACCATACAAAACGTAGTTTCGTGGTTTAAACACAATTCTAAGTTATTCTTAACCTATGAGTGTTATTTCCAACAATCCACCATGAAATTGTGATCGAATCTTACCTTGTGTTTTTCTATCTGGGATAAAACGTCGCAGTTGTTTGATTTGAATTAAACTATAATTCGTAGGTACTTAATTCAAGTACATACTAAAAATCACAGGTTAAGCAATCTAAACTGTATTTTTTATCTAAAATTCTGTCTTTTAAGGCAAAAAGGTTGTAGACATTAGTAGCCACATATCCTTGTCATTTATTTTCCTCCAATAAATATGGCTTACGGAAACTATATAACTCAACTATGTAAATACAGGAAGTGAATAAAACTATTAACAGAACAGAATGCGTTTTACTGCACTCTATAAATTCATTATTCTATCGTAAACACAGCATCGATAACAACACGAATCTGACGTCACATCACTATCCGGAGGTGAAGCGTGTGATTTAGTAGACACGTCAATACATTGCCGGTTTTCTTCAAGTTCACGACCTATCGATATGTTAGCAGATGATAATGTAGTTAGCCGGGTGTTCCATGCACGTGAAATGCAAGCGCCCAGTTTGTATGGTGATTCAACACTCATTCATGCAGTTGGTTCTTTGTTCTTTTGATGATACACAAGGATTCTCAGATGCCCTTTCGATGACACACTGCCTTGATGTTCATAGATTCACCTGGTCGACCAGTTAATGAAGCTTAAATCACTACTCATCCCTAAAGCCTCCCTACTCTAATATTCTCCATACGGACACCGAAGGGGTGGTATGGTGGTACACTTATACTAAAGAGGGCTCTGCAGGCCTTAAGTCTACCCGGGTGAAACCGCGGGGCACAGATAGTTAATAATAAAATTGTTTGCGAATATAAGTGAATATTATAAGTAGACATTTTCTAACAGCAGTGTGGGAACACCACTATGATACTTAGCGTAGGCTTGCTACGTCACAATTAGTGCTGTCATTTATTGGCATAAATTTTTTTATGTCATGTGACATATTTCAATACAATCTAGAAATGCTAGGTCATTTATTTTTCTTATTCTCAGTGACAATGAAGAAATAACGAGATGCGTGCGCATGTAATTAGATATCCTTATTTGAAAAACGTGACAATATTTTCCACGTGTTACAAACTGACAGAATGGCCGTCCTTTTTTGAATAGGTATAGTTTATGAATGGATGCAATGTTATGGAAGCTTAAAAATAAAACTGCACGTCATTTGCGTCTCGTGCGTCATATAGAAGAGTGTAAGAGCCGTGACGTCACGTTGTTTTTAGTCACGTGACACAACTGTCATAGGAGTAAAAAAAAATTTAAATTTCAAAATAATTATTGTAGTGATAGTCGTCATCGAGAATTCCCTTATCTACATTAAACGTTTTAAGATTTCCCTGTCCTTTCATAATTTGACGCAGATAAAGTTAAGCAGGAAAACGTTTATCAAACTTGTTTATTACATATGCTCACGCCTGTATACCCCGAAGGGGTAAGCAGAGGTGTTATAATTACAACACCCAGTTTTCACCGAAGATGATTAAGTGCCAACGTGACAGATGGTGAGTGTATCAATATACATACGTCTTTGAATTACTTCTTAGATATATGCAGGTTTCCTCTTGATGTTATCCTTTACCGTAAAGCACGTGGTGTGTAGTGATTGCAGATAAGTTTTTAGAAAAACTCATTGGTCAGGCCGTTGGGATTTGAATTTACGCAGGCGGTGAAATATCGTGTATCGTGAAAAACGAACGAGAAAAAATATCTAGGTAAGTATATATCTTATATCGTTCACAGAGACACCTCATCGTCTTAATGGAATGGCTACGAAAGTAGCATTATTTGGGTGCGATTTTCTTAAAGGTGAATGTACGGACTGTTACCAGTCGGGAAAATCCGTATTTCAAACGGGAAATCCCGCTACCTCTATTAATCTATACATGTATATGTATACGTATACATATAGATAAATAAAATTGTATTGTCTGTTTGTTATTCCCAAATGACAGCTTTTCACTAAATGCATGTGAAAGTATACACGGTATTGACAATGAAAAACACATTTTTAAAATTGGTATTTGTCTGTCTGCCTGTTTGTTTCGGCTAATCTCCGAAACGACTGGACCAATTATAACGGGACTTTCGCTGTCAGATAGCTGGTGTTGCAACCTAGACTATTGAAAATGACCGTGGGCCATGTAGGCAAGGGTTCCGTGGGCCACGCATGAAATTAGGGCTACGCGGTTGAAACCGCAGGCCACAGCTGGTAAGTACTATAAATATATATATATATATATTTATTTTGCATAAAACTGTATATTTCCTTTACATAAATAAATATTAAAGGCAAAGTTTCGGCGTGGAGGGAATCACGGAAATGATTCGTTTAGTAAAGTAATTAGACTCAATTGGCTACTGTTCTGTGGGCGATATCGCCAAATCATTATCATACATTAATATTGATAAGCTCTGAAATAGGTTATGTAATGTTGAGTTCAACAAACAATTGATTTGATTGCTTAATTGTTATTTCCCTTCCTGTTATTATAATTGTCTATAACTATAATTGTTCGGATCCAGCCAACAGAGCAGTCAGTCTTCAAGTGATAGGAGTTATTGTCAATAATATTATGAGATGCGTGTATATCTATACGTATATGTCTATATGTAAACATAAATACCATTGAAGTGTCTGTTATGCCAAATTAACAGGTTTTCACTAAATGCATATCAAAGTAAATAGGATATAATTTTTTTTCTTAAATGTTTCTTTGTTTGTCTATTGGATTTTTCCGGCTAATCGTTGAAATTAAATTAAAGGGACCTTCAATGGCAGATAGCTTCTATGAAATAAGTCTAGTCAGCTAGTCGTTGTCAGTATAATACGTCAAAACGTTGATAAATTAGAATTTGCAACTACGATTTGGAGGAAAATTCGAAATTTGGGACAGATTCAACATAAGTTATAGCTCAGTTTTCCCTCTATCTTTGCTTGTAAGTAAAATACTGAATAATATGATAAAAACTTGACCCAATTCAGTATTCCTAAAGATAGTGACAATCCAGTAACGGGTGCTTGTGGTCACCTTAAGCTACTCATTTATAAACATATAAGTAGAACTATAAGACTATTACTTTATTTTAACTTTTATCGACTTGTGCTTTTGTGATTATTTTGTATTTTTAAATAGTATAATGTTTTTGAAAAAGTGTAACTACTTACCGAATCTCTTACCAGGTTCTTCTCCGAAAAAACAACATTCCGAACCTAGCGGTAACATGTATAACCCTGTGTCATGATGTCATTCTGACGATTTGAAAGTACTTTATTAAAAGTCTAATCGACATATGCTCAAGCCTGTATTCCCCGAAGGGGTAGGCAGAGGTGTTGTTATCACAACACCACTTTTCACCGAATTTGATTAAGTGCCAACGTGACAGATGGTGAGTCTATCGCCGTCTCAGCACTATACATACGTTTTTGAATTACTTCTCAGAAATATGCAGGTTTCTTCACGATGTTTTCCTTCACCGTAATGCACGTGGTGTGAAATTACTGTACATAAGTTTTTAAGAAAAACTCATTGGTATAGGCCCCGCTGGGATTCGAACTTGCGTCGCTTACGTAGCAGGCGACTGCGCAAATCCCGAGGCCACCACGGCTCCCGTCTAAACGGCTCTAGTCTAATCGAATAAAGATATTTTAAAGTTTGAGTTTGAGTTCAGAGACTGGCAGCATTGCCACGCTGGATAGGTGCCCAACCGCGGTAACAGATTTTTTTTTTAAAAAAGTTCATGATCAAATAACGGTTATTTTTTTAGTAAGATCCCTCTCATTCCATTCCTGAGGGATTACTCACAGGTCGGTCCTTTGTCCGAGACATTAGTCACGACTCTTCCCGTTTTTTACCGGTCTCTTGTAATACAAAAAAGAGTCAAGGTCCTACGTGGTCTTGGTGACGGAACGACGGTAATGTTGCTACTTTTACTTCCCTATCCTTGTTGCTGACTATCAGTCTCTGACGAATGGATAGACAAGCTTTTTGTCGAGGGACGTACATCTTGGAAGATCACGTTCATACCATATGCATAACCAATCACCAGCATCCCGTATCTATACAGATAAATAAAATTGAAGTGTCTGTTTGTAATTCCAAATTAACAGCTTTTCACTAAATGCATATGGAAGTATACACGGTACTGACGTATAAAAACCAATTCTTAAACATTTTCTCTATCTCTCTGTCTGTTTGATTTTAACGATACTTTCACTGGCTGTTAGCTAATGTTACAAGGAGTAACTTATCTTATTAATATATTATTTTTAAATAATTTAGGGTTCCACGAGCCACCAATTGGGCTTACGCGGGTGAAACTGCGGGGCATAGCTAACTTATAGTTAACTATAAGGTAAGTCTTTAAAGTGTAGGTATAATCCGTTTTGACATTATTCGGTTCAAATTTTAAACACGTTTACAATCTCCTTCTTGATGAACGTCACTGTGCCATGTGTCAAAATTGGAAATTGTTAAAATATATCACATTAGGAGTGTAACTTTTGTTTTCTGTACGTTTTTCTTACGTCTCAGATTGTTCTTTTCAATAAATATCTTAGGCTTAGTCGTTTTATAAAGCGTCTAATAATAGCCGCAAATATCTAAAATAACGAACTAGCTAGAAATCTCGCCGCCACAGTTTCGCGCGTTCTTGACCTGATTAATATTAAGAGCAAGGGAATCCCTACACGAGCCTCACTATGGCTAACAAAATTGCTTGATCAGTAGATATTACCTTCTTACTATTGCGTTCTCTATTACCATTATCACCCTCCTGCCCTATCGCCTTTCAACTGTTCGCCTCGCGAAAAGAGATGGGACAATGTAAAATTTTCAATATATCTCTATCAGTCTTCATACCTGTATTTATTTATAGCCTATATCATCAAGCCTATATCATCAACATATATCATTGATTATCTAAAGGTGCAACCACATGCAGCCGCTCGACGCTCGTTTCCAGCGACAAATGTAGTCACGTGACCCCATTTTAAATTTCCCGCGACTCAAAAAGGAACTACGTCATGCAGCTGCTCGTCGTTCGTTTTCAGCGACAATCAATCACTCGTCGCTCGTTTGGTGATGGTGGCATTTTTCGTGCTTCAAAGATGGACCAAAAGTTCAAAAGCTAGGTAACGGTAGATGGAATGGCTTTACCATATGTGGTAGTTGGTAACGAGGCATTCCAATTAACAGACTACTTACACTCTCGATAATTCCCAGCGATCATTTTCAGATTTGTCGCTACATACCACGTGACCACATTTGTCGCTGGAAACGAGCGTCGGGCGGCTGCATGTAGTTGCACCTTAATGCGTCGAAAATGTGGATGGTGGTCTTTCTGCAATTTTAAACTATCTTGAAAATTTCATGCCTTTCATGCCAATAATTGGTGCATACTTGGATGCAATGATAATAAATATAACATGGGCATTTCAGTCATCGGTCCATTGTGATTCTGACGGATAGGATTCTGACAGGTGTCAAAGGCTGTCAAACAAAAAAGGCATGTACATACGTACTGCGCAGGCGCACCTAATCACTTGTTTCCTCAACGTTACCTACGCGTTTCCTTATGTGATGGCGTGAGGCCAGACCCCCAAGGTCGTAAGATTTTGCAAAGAACTGAAGGTAACAGACCGACAGATAATATCAGTTGAATTATTTGGCGTAAGTCGTACGTTGCTACGAGGAAAATACTGGCTGGTGTAAAAAGTACGCAATTTTAACGGTTGGCATTGAATGAGACGCTTGAATAGATACGTCGAGACATGTTAGTACGAGGATAACACGATAACAATCTGTCATTGGTGTCTGGATCTTCATCAATGGAAAACATGCGACAGACAATATTTAACAGTAACGTAATGAAAATACAGAAGGGAATGACACAATACCGGGTTGGAGTAATTTAGTAAATAAAGCCAACAATGCTTTTAGAATTATAGACAAGGATATTGTAATTATTCCTGGGATGATAATTATGTACAATTATTGATCGAATTTCTGAAAGCTAATTCAATTTATAACGAATACCTATCTATCGATATCAATACAGATTAATAAAATATATGTTAGTAATTCTGAATAAAAATCTGCCAATCTGTCAGTCCGTCTGTCTGTTTGTTCCGGCTAATCTCCGAAACGGTTGGATCGATTTTAACGGGACTTACCGAGGTAAATTAAGCTACTTTTATTAAATAAAACATTAGGGATCCGCGGGCCACCCATGACATTAAATCTACGAGGGTAAGCTGGTACTTAATAATATTTAGCATCTAATAAAAGCGAGACATTACTAATCAGTGCAGTAGGCACTTGCAATAAACGACCATTCTGCGAGACGAAGACATAGAGCAGAAAAGGCAAAGAATACTCAGGGTTTAACGTCTAAATTATGTTTTTGCAAACAAATTGCATACAAGGCTTATTCAATTATCGTTATATCTCTTTAGATAGTTTTGTAGAAATGCGGGATGTCTAGTTACGTGGGAATGCGGAGCCCGCATAAATAATTATCATCATTCAATTATGATCCCCGCGCCCTTATCGAGCTGACTATAAACTTTGCAGGGCAACCACAGTATATATATATGCTTTAAGAAAGCAGTAAGAAAACTCGGCCTATTTTTGAAATAAGAACGTTTGCTCCATTGAGCGTGAGGGTAGTCAATCTTAAAGATTTTAAACTTTACTCCTTTGTTTACTGTCAAAATAATGTATCTATGTGTCTTCCTTTCTTTCTTTATTTATTTAATGGCGAAGAGCTTGAGTACAGCTATTCAAAGTCAAGTAATTGTTGAGAAAAAAAAATCTTGTATATTGTTAAAATATGTGGAGGAACCCATTGGATTCCTCTCAATTTCTAAATTGTCATTCTAAAGTATTGGAAAATGACGTGGACGCGATCGGACACGACGTGACACCTTTATTGGCGCTACTGTCATTCTGCTTATAATCTCGTAGATGTGCGCCTCTGTGTAAGTGTTTCTACGATTTGTCCCTAGATTCGTTACTACTTGTAAAGCGTATATTTTTATACTGTGGCATAACACTGGGGCTAATAGCTCGCCTTCATCTCAGATAACTTCTATAACATCTTGTTTTAACGATCACATCAGATAGCCTTAAGGTTGGGTATTCACTTGTGGTGGAGCATGAAATATATTTTTAGACGAGAAGTTTCATCTTAGAATCTAATGCTTAGGTTATAATGTCTATCAACATATCATTCAGATTTCAGTCTTTTGTCTTTATAATTTTACTGCCATTTGTTGTACAGGGCCCTATCAAGACCTTCTATTGCCATGATATATTGAAAAGGTTTATGAGACAGCTATAATGACGTGTATAAGTCCGTCACTGTTACACAGTTCAACTATTATGGCAATAAGAACTTTCAGGAAGGCCCCCGTATATTTCAGTTGTGATTTTTCATTATTTTACCCTATTTTATTTGCAATTTGGTCATTGTTACGCGTGTGAATTTTCAAATGTCTGATGCTAATGATTATGATGATTCAAATAATGACTCATGGACAGATATACCAGACTTATTAGAAGAATATAGTGAGTATAAAAATGTAAATCCCATTTACAATTAAGTAGGTCTCTATCAATACCAACTCACCACACACAAAAGTGACGAGATGTCATTGTACTGACATCCATTATTCATGCAATGACCGGATCCCAATTTATATACCAATAATGACTCGTCATTTCTAAAAGTGACCACACCAAACTGTTTCTTGAAAAGGGAATACCTACGTAACGGATATACATACATATATAAAGAACGATCGAAGGATCGAGAGAAATTAGGTCATATAGGTCTTGGTTCGATCCTCGAGTCTGTCAAAGTGGTATTGGGTACGTTCAATTATTATTTAATTACCAAGTAGCAAAGTAGTAATCCCGCCCAGGGTTTGGATTAGTGTTCAATAATGGCAATAGGCTAGCCCCCTTTTATTACATGGGACTTCAACATAACTGGCGAAATATGGGTGTACTGTAAGCATACCTCTCTGCCTACCCGTTTGGAGGAATACAGGATGTATGAAGAAAAAAAAATCCGTTCCAATCATGTGAGTACTAATCTTAAGGGTAAAAGACATTTGATAAATGCATAATGTACTTCACGTTGATGCGTACACGCGCCGTTATTCACTCAGGACCGGTTCCTGAGTTTTCATACTGATTGGCAATTAAGTGACGCGACAGCTATGCCATCCGCAAATAACGTTGTGAGAGACAATTTTATATTTTAATGTCTTCCTGAAAGAATAAGCAGTCACATGACAAAAAAATCGAGTGACATACCTTATATTTAGGATACCTACTTTCGTACTGGAGTGAATGGGGGTCTTACTTATATATAAGTAAGACTATAACGTCTCTTACTTTTGGGGGTGTTGGTAATAGAGAATTGAAACGGTAGTGTATATTACCTTTAGACTACGGTAAAGTGTCTATACAGACCATCACACAGTTATGCCACATGGTGGGAGAGTACCCAAAATATTGTAGACTAGCCGTGCGGTTTCACCCGCGTAGATTTCATTGCATTCCCGCGGAACCCTAAATGTTTTTAATAAAATAATCCTGTGTTAGTCCTTGTAACATTCGCTATCTGCCAGTCTCACTAACCCGTTAAATAAAATAGATAACAAAAATTATATACAGCTATATTATTTTAGGCGGTTGCATCGTTCGATAGTCAAATTATTTAGGTGTCATTAACGATTCCGAAACTATTGTATTTAATAATCAAACTGCTATTATGTCACAAGAGTAGGTAGACTAATTGAATAATTAAATATTGGTGCAATAACATATTGAGCAATATAGCGGCAAAGTTATTCAATATGCCATTGTTGTAGATTCAACCGGAAAATGGAGTAATGTGCGGTAAGTAGGTAAGCAGTTGTTTTTATTATATTTATAAACTAGCTATAGCCCGCGGTTTACATCAACTATCTGGCAGTGAACGCCTCATTAAACTCCGTTCAGCTGACTCAGAGACCAGATTCAAACTTGCGTGGCTTGCGTAGCAGGCGACTGCTCAAACCCGAAGGCCACAACGGCTCTTCTTATTTGCTGATTAATAAAATTAAAGTGCCTGTTTGTAATTCCAAATTGACAACTTATCACTAAATATATTGATAGCATAATACTTAAATAAACAAACTATTTCTCAGTTAGTCTTTTTGTGTCGACTATTATCTGAAGCGTCTGGACCGACGTCACGGGGCTTTCACTGGCAGATAGCTGATGTTACAAAGAGTAACTTAGCCTTATTATTAATTAATAAATTAGGTTTCCGCGATATTAAGCCACCCATGAAATTAAGTAAACAACACAGGACATATTGTCCAGATTTTGATAAAAAGATTCATGATAACTTTACAAATATCTCGGAAACGTATAAAATACTTTAAAATGTTGCATATTTCGTAAAAATTTTACGGAGACCGATCACTGTGGTGAAGGTTGAAGGCAAAAGTCATCATGGCCCAGAATGCCCTGCGATCTCACAGCGATTTGAATTGAACTAGATGCCAATTGCTCAAATCCTTTTACCAGTAAGGGCATACGTCGAACCTAACTAGGTACAAGGCACTGGTTGCCCTTGGGGAAACGGGACAGCTTTTAGGTACACTCGACAAAGTAAACAAGTTGACGTACTTTGCAATTATTACTTGAAACGATGTTTTTAATATGGTGGAGTATTTGCGCAAATTGTTAGCGAGGTCGCGACACTGCATGTTGCATGAAGTTGCACATTGCAGCTTTAACTCGACCTTTGTTTATTTAAAGGATTATTCTGAAAACTAGCTGTGCCCCGCGGTTTCACCCGCGAAGATTTAGTTTTATATAATATATTGGTTTAAATTGATAAAGTGTCATAGAAACTTTCATTCCTATTTTATCCCTTTGGTGGTAGAATTAATCAAAATCTTTTCTTAGCGGATGCCTACGTCATAACATCTACCTGCATGCCAAATTTCAGCCCGATCCGTCCAGTGGTTAGAGCTGTGCGTTGATAAATCACTATGTCAGTCAGTCAGCCAGTCAGTCACCTTTGAGTTATATATATGTAGATTAAGTGTAGGTAATTATGCCTACTTATAAGTAAAATCGTACAATATATTACAAATAATTATTGTAATGTACGGTCTATACCATACCGCACCATTTATTCCCGATCTAAGCTAAGCTCTCAGACCAAAGAATAGAACTTAATAATTACCAGCTAACGGGTATAATACTTCTTTTATTTATTTATTTTATTTATTTATTTAGCCTCATAGAACGGCTTGAAGCCACTTAAACTAAAGGGAAAAAAGGAGCACTTTCATGCAGTCTCCTCACAAAACTCCAAACATACACACAAAATATTCTTCCAACTTACAGTGAAGATTTATAAATACAGATCCTGGATAAACGAGCCGTGCTAATTTTTTTGACATTTTCGAAGATTGAAAACTAGCTAGATCGATTTATTCCCACCGAAACCTCCATCATACTAAATTTCATGACAATCATTGGAGCTGTTCAATCATTCGACATTAAGATCTTAGGACCTGGTTGACCGAGCTGTGATGTGAACTTTATCCCAAAAAAGGAAAAAAATAACGCATCGGTGAACGTCAGTCTCGGGGTACTCTAGTTTCGTTATCGCCCCGTAAGCTGGCAGCCTCACGTTTGTGCTACCATATCTTGACTTGACTGTAATGAAATTTTATGAGTTTTGCCCCTGAAATCCCATACACACAAAATTTCATTAAAATCGTTGGAGCCGTTTCCGAGATTCAGATTCTATATATTTGACAGAAGAATTGCTCGTTAAAGGTATAATTATATAACTATATAATTTTTGTATATCGTATGATGTACAAAAATTTTTCAAAGGTATTATATAGACGGATATATAGATTTACCAAACACACAGACTGAAGGTAGAAACAAATGCTCCTCGTATCACATACAATGTTTGCCCTGATGCGAGAATCAAACCCGTGACACCTAGTGAAGTCAAGATACTAACCACTAGGGCAAACGCTGCCGTCATATTATACAGTACCTACCTACGTAGAGAACACAATCTGCGCAGCTAGGATTTCTTTATCAATAAGATCTATTTAAAGCATTGCACAACAGGTTATGTTTAGTAGCGAATAGGATCGCTTATGCAAATGTCTGGCTGGTAGGATGGTTATCCAATGAAGCAGGCGGGATAGAAAATAACCGGTCATTTACCTTTGGGAGCTTTATATTATGAGAATTATCGCAAATTGAGCTGTAGTAGCCGTGGGGTTTGAGCAGTAGCGGCGCAAGTTTGAATCCTAGAGGGGCTCGAACCAACGAGTTTTTCATTAGTACAGTGATTTCACATAAGTTTACAGTGAAGCTTTATAAGCTTTACAGTGAAGGTAACATTGTACGTCTGAGAAGTAATTCAAATACTGTATGTATAGTGCCTGAGATGGCGATTAATTCGCCATCTGTCACGTTGGCACTTAATCATCTTAACGTGAGCTTATGTATATATGTAGAATACGCGCGCGAATCACCAAGTTGGGTAGTGGATTATGAAGATAGGTTATCGTATTATAGATAAGTTAGATAACATAATCTATAACTAACTAATGTTTATTTAGCAGTTGTTTGAAAACACACGAATGTGAACGTAAACGCCTAATCACTCACGCACTCATGCCCGCCTATATCTCATTAATAAATACTTAATCTATACAGATATATTAAACTGAAGTGTCTGTTTGTAATTCCAAATTAACAGCTTTCATTTAATGCATACGCTACATATATAAAATATTATAAATAAAAAAGAACAAACAGGGGCCTTACCATGACCTCTTATTGCCATGATAGTGTTACTCATATTATGAGACAGATGTATTTGACGGGTAATACATCTGTCACTGTCACACAACTGAACTACCATTGCAATAAGAGCTCATGGTTGGGCCCCAGAGGTTTGTTTACAACACTTCAATGAATAATTGTCACATAACTTCCAAACTACTTATCATAATTTGAGAAATGAAGTATCCAATCCTCTAAACATCACTAATCACGTATTAAACACGTGCCAGTTGTTGATTTAATAGATGATAATTTGTCGTCGTCAAACATAATTGTAGGAAAAGTACACATTTACGTATACAAATTAACATTGTCCTGCTTTGTGCGTATTTTATTTTCTTTCCTAAGGAATATTTCGTAATAAACATACATCAAATATTGAGGAGCTCGTGGCACAGTTGCTATTGCGCATATCATTCGATCAGCGAAGTTAAGCAACCCTAAGCCTAGCCAGTAATTGGATGAGTGACCGCCCGAGTTCCCTCCGTGCCTCGGAGAGCACGTTAAGCCGTCGGTCCCGGTTGCCAATTTATCATCTTTGGCAATCGTTACAGGTCAGTCAGAGGCCTAAAATAGTCTGACAACTGGTTTAACCCAGATCACAGATTTTCCTCGTTAAAGGGGTTGCAAAGGTCAGATGGCAGTCGCTTCGTATAAAAATCAAGTGATCAGTCACATCGGGTTGAATCAAGTGCCGACCCCTACAATGTATGGGATAAGGCCAGGGAGATGATGAAACATACATCAAATATTAAAGGGTTGTTGAAGGTACCGCGAATTTGTTACACGTAGTTGGTTCTTGAAGTGCTTCCTACAGTCGTCAAACTCTAAATGATTTTTCTTTTATTTCCCCTTATATTACAAAACATACAACACGGACAATCAAATTTGTACGTCGGCTACGATCTCGCAACCATTATAATATACCAGCGTCACAAGGTATTTCACTGGTCCTGTAATCCTTTGAAGTTATATTTCCACATTTTTTAGTGCGTGCTTACAAACAAACCATACAGATGCAGACCTGGTGATTTGAGCGGTCAGCGGAAAAAGTGGGAATTATTACTATGCATGTCTTTCTTCGCGCTCAAGCCACAAGAGACCCAAAAAATCACTAATGCGTAGCGCTCGTGTAAAGAGCATCCTATGCCATTTTTAGGTACATACATATATATGCTCACGCCTGTATCCCATGGCAGAGACCACTGTTTGCCACATGCTACGATCCTTACATACTTCTTTCGCTTCATCCACATTCATGCATCTCTTCATACACTTTCTTCGGTTACGAGTGCTCTAAATTTGACCTTTCTGAAAAATACTATTAATTTGGTCATAGTAGTTCTTCCTTGGACGCCCTCTAGCGACACTTCCGGTCACATTCGCTCAATAAATTTCTTTCATTAATCGCCTTTCACTCATCCTTTCGATATGTCCAAACCATCTCAACATACTTTTTTCAGTTGTGGTGACCACATCATTCTTCAACTTGCAACTGTCTCTTATCACACTATTTTTCATACGATCTACAATGGTACATACAATTTTTAGGTACTATATCGAAATACAACATTTGGCTCGCTACTTACTTCAGAGTAATGTATGTCCCTGGTTTGTATTTTTATTGCCTTGGGATTTGTCTTGTGCGACAAGAGATCTTACAAATTCAGATGATTTATTTATTTTTAAAACTTTATCTTATCTCCAGAGGTATCGACCATGTAATGTATCTACGGATCACATTTTATAAATAACTAGCTGTGCCCGCGGCTTTACCCGCGTAGAGTCTATTTCATTGGTCACTCGCGGAACACAAATGTTTTTTTTAACAGATGGAAGGACTCTCAGACGAACAGAAACAGTTTTTTTTTTAATTAGTTTTTCAATGCCAGTCCCGTGCATACTTTTAAATGTATTTAACGAAAAGCTGTAATTTTGGAATTACAAACAGAGACTTCAACATATTTATCTGTATGTATAGACTGCATAGATGTATGGATATGTCAAAGGCAATAATTAACTGCGTTGAAATAAGACTGGAATAGTAAGTTATCGATATTTATGAGTTGTTGTTGTTATTATACATAAACAACTGTTTTATTTGAAGGTGTCCTAGATTTTTTAGACAAATGTCAGATTAGAATTTTTAATCATGACATACATGGAAATTCTAATTTCTTAAAAAATATAAAGAAAAAAAATATATGAAATGTCACATTGCTTGCTTTTATGTGGGCAGGTTTCGAGCACTACTTAACCTTACTTCAATACTAATTAGATTGATGATTGTTCAAGGAAGTTTACAGTACTTGGTCTTCCCGGTTACGGCTTCCAGTTACTCTTAGTGCGTTAGTAAGAAATAACCACGTGAGTCAATTCTATTTCATAAATAAAGTTACGTACTAATAGTGTGTTTACACTGCGCTCAGTCGTGACCAATGACAGCTGACGACGCACAATATACAGCCAGACATACATATAATATATACATGCATGGAGATACGTGCATTCCCTCACGCTTCAAGATAATGCACCTATTTCGGGGTTTCCTCAATTAGATAATTTATTTATCGATTAAGTTCATTTACCCTCGTAGCACCAATTTATTTTCAGGGCCCGTGCCTCAAGTATTTACGTTGACGATTTCGCCTGCGTATGTTCCTCATTTTGCATGCGAACATTAAAAAGCATCCCAAGCGTTGGAAGTTTTACATCTCCATACAAAAAAAGCGCAAACGAAAGGCATGGCCACGACTTTCGAACGTGTCAAAACGTATATTTAGGGCATAGGACTCCATGTACTTGATTACTCATTACATAAGTTACTTACAAGTTCTATCCCCTATCACAAGTTTGCCACCAATTTCGTAATCTATACTCGCTAGCGTCACTGCGAACATTTGTACGACATATTATAGTTCTTCACGTCACTGTACAATTTCTCATACTAATATTCGGTAGAGACGCTGGCGAGTAGATTACGAAAACGGTGGCATACCCGTGATAGGGGTCCTGGAATATTTTCTGTTTGCCAAACCTTAGTGTTTCAATATGAGTTAACTTAAACAACTGATGATTTAAAAAGTTGCTAAAATTATGTGCCAACAACATTTCTAAATAAATAACTCACAGCCGTTCCAACCAAAACCTATTTTCAACTTAAAACTCCATTAAATAAGGTGTACTGTGGTTTTTTGTCCTTGAAATTATTTTACTTCAACGTATCTCTCGAAAATATAATAAGATGCATGATGTCGTTGTCTGTGAAGTAATCTGTGCTTCGAAATAATTTCGTACTAACTCTTACCCGCGACTTCATCGAACAAAGGCACTCGAATACATAGGTATTAGCTGCATAAATAGTCAATTCAATATTGAAACCACATGTGTATGAAATTTTTCATTGTAGTGTAATAAGAAATTATGAATGCTAGAAAATGAATAACCAGTCGATATGAATCCGAAACTAGTACATAAAGTTTAATATTGATTTAAAATATTATTATTGAAAATATTTTATTAGGCTTTTTAAAGAAATAACAAAAAGGTTAGTCGACATCACAGAAGACCGTAGAGCTGGCAGCTACCTCGGACAAATAATTAGTCTTGCCATCCAAAGGGGGAATGCTGCCAGTATCTCCGGAACCTTGACTACAGGGACTCCTTTTAATAATATATTTTAGGATTATAATTTTTAAGGATTTTAGTTATTTGATTATATTTTGTAAGATTTATATTAATAGTCACCAATGTATCTTTAGTCTTGTCAATAAATTTTCTATATTAACTTTAAAAATAAAGCATTTTAATAATAAAGACACTTTGTTTCAGTAGTCATTTTATGAGTCTGTAATCTATTATATATAAATATGATACATACGCAGTAATTCCCGATATTTTCTCTGTATCTGCTTATTTTTAGGTGTAATTATGTTTATGACGTGCTACACCTACAAAACAAAAATTATTTCCTAGTGGTAAGGATGTGACTCACGTTATCTTCAGTTACGTAGGTACCAACATAAGATCTAATAAAGATAATGCATGGAAGATTGCGCCGGCGCACCAGGTGACTAATTTGAAGATAACACGTGATGACGTACAAGGACGTGACGTCACAATATCCTGTGTTTAGTATCTATGTGTTGTTCGTAATTATAAATACATTTGGTTATATTTTATTGTTTAAAATTAGTTTGTGTATTTAAGTGCTAAATATGTTAGTATGTAAGTAAATTCATTAATTTGGTAGATTCAAATATTTTTCGATTTAACAACTATGAGAGAAATAGTTAAATCTTTAACCTAGATGTCAAAATTGGGAAAAGTTAGTAACGTCATTTATTGAAATTATTTCATAATATAAAGAGACTACGTACCTATAAATATGACGTGCATTTAAATAATATATATCTTTAAACAATATTTTACTTAAAAATACGAAGTAAATAAATAAAAAGGCAAATGAGAACAGGGTCTGACCTCCTTGCGTTATGAAGAAGTCAGTGTTGTAAGTTGGTTTGTCAATGGCCAATGCACAAAAACAAATGTGACAGCATTTTTTTAATTTAAAAGACAATAACGAAATAAATATTTTTTTTTCATATACAAAAAAATACTTGCTGTATTTTTGACGTTATTTACACTTCAACATCTACTCTACCTACTAGAGGAAAGATTTGTATTTTTGTGTGTATGTTTGTAATGAATAAACTCAATAAACACGGTGCCGATTTCAAAAATTCTATCACCATTGGAAAGCTACATCATCAGCGAGTAACATAAGCTTTATTTTATCCTCGTACTCTCACGGGCACGGGAACTACGCAGGTGAAACCGCGTGACGTCTTTCGTATTCCATAAAGAATGCATCCATGTGCAATCCGTTTGCAAACTATGCTCGTTCCTTATTGCATTGTTTCACATTTAGTATTATTTCATAATTGATTGCACTCTGTATCTCGTAGGCATTTCGATTTCGACGCTGCGTTTGTTTGGCAATACGTTTCAGTAACGCAACATTTCATAATGGTGAAATTCATAATAAGCTGCCAAATGGCAATGCCAACCCACCGGCAGTCAAGGTTCGATTCAATCCGTTCTTACCTTATGTGCAACCTTGCTATAAGCCTGCCATGTTCAGTTTGCCGATTAGAACGTGTACGTTATCTGTGGAATCTATATCTATACTAATATTATAAAGAGGAAACATTTGTATGTAAGTATGTTTGTATTGAATAACCACAAGAATTTTTTTCAGCAATGGATAGCTACATTATTAGCGAGTAACGTAGGCTATATTTCGTCCCCATACTACTACGTATTTTAAAATGCTATCATACTTTTAGGTACTTATACCTATGCAATTTGTGAAAACTCGTTAATTTGGAATTACAAACAGACACTTCAATTTAATTTATCTGTATAGACGACAGAGGTATTATTTATGAGGATTCCATCAAAAGGATACAATTTTCACTATTGTGAATAATTTTATATGAATTTTATTGTAATGTCTCATTACTTATTTACAATGTAATGTGCATGATGCCTGCCTGATTTTTTTCTTGCCGGTTCTTCTCAGAAGGCTAGTTTCCGAGCCGGTGGTAAATGACTTAATCTTCTGCTACTGGCTTTTTAAGAATCCTGGGGCCCTACCATGATCTCTTATAGCGATGATACTTTAACTCTTATTATGAGACAGTTGTATATTATGACGTGTATAAGTAGTTCATGATGGCAATAGAGGTTATGGTGAGGCTCCGTATTCCAGTAGCAGAAGTAATGGTTAGTTAATTCTTCTGTAAGCAGTATGTTAAGTACTCTACCAACAGTACCAACGTCATATTTAAGTAGATGTTTTACGACTAAAAGGGGCCGGAGGGCCTGTTTTGACTACCGAGCTGCGGGCCCGGGAAAGTGGCAGCGCTGCCTTGCACAGCGAGGTCTCCAAAGTGTGGGGGGACACCGGTGCGATCTACCAGAGTACCCGGAGTCCCCCTGAGCACTGAGGATGGCCACCGGGAGGGTTTTAGTGCGTAAAATCCCACATACCTCGACGTGCCCCTCCTAAGGCGGTCGGGGACCTTTTGAAGGCTTCATCCACGTCAATAAAAAAAAAAGATCTGTTTTACCCTACATTTAGATATTTCTTTCCCTTCCCAAACATATCAATCATCTAAAACACGCATTACGCGTCGGTTAATATCAATAAATTACACAATACTTATACAAAGCGGTTGGTTTGAAATTGTGCAATTTTTTGTAACCTACTGCTATAAATATTTGCTTGAATTTCATGAAATTGTTTTGTAACTGCCTTCAGTTGCAAGTGGTAAAACTAAATATATTTATATAAGTACTTAAAATAACTACCTCTACCGTCTATAAATTAAAAGCCTAAACTGGTCCTACAATATATTTACCCAGTAGGTCATTTTTTTGTATAGGTACATACATACATATTCATCTATGCTCACACTTGTATTACACCCTCATTTCGTCTATACAAATATTATAAAGGGGAAATATTCCCGAACCCATGGGATTAAGGGGATAAATCATATAGCCTATGTTACTCGCCTATAATTTAGCTATTCATTGCTGAAATATTTTTTAAAATTGGTCTTGTACTTTTGGACCCAATTCGTTACAAACATACCTACACACAACAGTAGACAGTACGTAATAAGTACTTTGCCTTTTATAAAACTCATAAAATCCTTAGTTCTAAAAAACAAGGTTCAAAGTTTCCATCATCTTCAGGACACTCAAAGTCAAATAAAATCTTATCTGCGTACATTACCTAAACAATACGATCGTCCCTGAGAGAACTCCGAACAATCCATCTTTGTTCTGGGTCGATTGCACAGCGGGGACGATTTGTTCTTTGCAAGGTGACTCGGCATTTACATATTTTTCATAACCTAACCACTGAACTTCGCCAACACTGCAAAAAAATTCAACCTTAAATTGCGCGCCCTTGCCACAGAAAATAGGAACTTACTTTATTTTTTTTTAAAGTAATAGCTTGCTATATATTTTTTTTATTTTGTGTCTGTCTATTACAGATTAATTTACTATACTATATATACAACCACAGAAAAAAAAGATAACCTCTGACAGCTCCCATTAATAAAATCAATAGAGACGGAACTAAAATCATTCATTTTAGGGTTTTGTACAAAAAAGATTAAAGCGGAATCGTTAGTCTCGGTCTCTCTGTCTGTCTGTACTTACCAATACCAAACTTCGTTTTATGACACATATTTAATTAAATCGTAAAATTGAAAAGCTTCAAAATTGGGTTCCAGTACTGGTATTTTAAAATCGAGATTTTGAGATTAATCGTTGTTGTTACTTACTGATATACAACAATAAAATTGTTATTACACCTAGCTTATACAATGTCGACATGTTAGGTAGATAATGAGTTCTAGGTCCGGCGTCCATGACCTTTTAGATTTAGTGTTAGTGTGTCAATGTACTTACAAACTTAGTTTTGTGTTGGTCTTAAAGACGCAATGTCAAATGTAATTACGGTACCGAACAACTAGATTTGACCACAGACATATATATACAAGAAGTCGACGGCAGATGATAGACCTATAAATATTTAAAAAATCTAAGTTACTTATACTCGGCATGGCTTTTCATTGGTGCTATATTTACGGTGGTCTATACTACACTTCCAAATACCGAAACTTTTATTGACAAATAGGAATGACATATGCCACTTGACTGACTTATGTCATTCCCATACATTGTGTACCGTTTCCATTAGCGCAAGCGCGAGAGAAGAATATACTTTAAGTCGGCCGTGCCAAAATCGTATCCGCATCTCGCTAGCAATCGAGCCCTCAAATAATACATTCCAAATTCAACACATTTTCCATCTACTCACAGTATCAATTAACGTTACTTGTGATCGCTCACGAATTCATTAAATTCCTCAATAATATATGTCATTGCAGTTTTCCTTGGGTATTTAGGCTGTGCCCAATAAATGACCTCACTTAGATTGCATTCAATATTACAATTTGCAATCATTTCAATTCGATTATTACTCAGGTCTGTCCGTTTCACAGCACTATGACAAAGACTTCTAGAATGTTACCCTAATGAACTTCACAATTTATAATAAACTACCAAATGAAATCGGATAGACAAATCAACATTACAATACATAAAATCATCATCAACACTTATCATAGCTTAAAAATAAAATGATCCATATCACATAACTAATATATATTCATACTTCCCATATATGATGTTCTATACACATACAAGTAACTAATCACGTTTAATAAGGTATTTTTAGGCCTGTGTGTCAATCTAAACCTTTGAAGGTTTTCAATTTGCAATAAAATTTTACTGCACTAAATATCTGTTATAATGAATTTATATTTATTTAGTTGGGTTCTTTATGTATTGCAAAAGCTTAATTAGCATAAAAATGGTAATTGATAGGTTTCAATATAAATTCACGAACTAATTAGGCAATTAATTTTGTTCAATGAAGTACCTATTTCTTCAAATCATTAACACACACGTCTGCACAACGCTGCGCTGACCTACTAACCCAGTAAAGAATTCGCGCGAAATCTTTGCATGCTTTTTTATTTGCGAAGCGCCTTATATTATTATGCCACTATCAAAGACACTGTTACGTCAATTTGAAGTTGGTTAAGTTACCTAGGTGTTTAGCAAGACAAGTTTAGTATTTAGCTAATATCGTTGCAAACATAATTACAAAAACGTTTTGCCATAACATCATAGTTGTAGTAACATGTAGTCGTGGTTATCGTTATTAAAAAGGAGTTCATGCAATATGCACCCACCGCTCACCTACCGTTAGTTGTGGTAATAGCTGTAATTAATATATTTGTGACCCGACTGTTCTAGGACAAAATAAGCCTGTTTTATACCTGTCTTAAATGTTCTTTCTGCGAATTATTACACTTACTATCTATCTATGTAGGAATTGTAGACTGGGAGAAGGCAAATACTTTTGCGTCTTACCACAAGAGTCCCGAAGAGCTAGATTTTTTCTCCAACTGTCGGGAAGAGGCAACCATATTGCTTCGCATTATTACAGTACCACGTTTACAAAAAGTTAAAATGACTATGTATAAAATGTCTATGATGGCAGAACATTCTTTGTCCATTGCCAATATATTAACGAAGGAAAAAACTAAATATATTTTTAATCTGTTCTTATTGACATTACATCTTAATGTAGCCATTAAACAAAATTATTAATTTGTTTTATATTCATGGTAGAATATTTTATGATTTAATTTTTTAGCATTGAAAATATTTATTCACAGTTTAACCAATCTACAATTTGTCTGTTAAAATTCAGTGCCACACGTTAAGTATATTAAAATAAACGGGCATATATTAAAACTTTCGTGTGTGGTCATGATTTATTTTAAAAATAAATTGTCCTAAAATGTGTTTTTCTATAATCTCAATAAGACGGTTATAGTTAGTTTTTTTTTAATTTATTGATTTTATAAAATATCAACTGGTTTGAGTTTAAAATCTTTTTTCAAGCTAGTAGCATAAAATGGAAATGAATAGGTGATTCATTTTATTTACTTTGTTATAGATAGACCTTTGAGTAAATATTTTCAATACCTTCTGTTATTAATCCCTAAACAAAACTTCTGTTACTTTAAAAAAATCTTATTATAACATATTTTAAGGGCCTCAACTACTTTTTTGTATTTTACACATAAGCAGAAATACTTAAACTCTTTTATTTTTCAATTTGCTTTTCGTAAAGCAAAATAACAAATCTGTTTAGTATCAAATAATGGTAGGTTTCTCATGGTAATATTGTCTGTCACTTCATAGTAGAGAACACTCAACGTAAACTAGCAACATTTCAGCAATCATGGCGAGCACGTCGAGGTCTGTTTTTCTTATTTATTTTATTCCTGTTTTGTTTAAAAAGACGTAAATCTTGTACGATTCACCAGTATAGCATTTATTTATTATTATGGCTTTACGTAAGTTTTGGTTATTGCTATTAAAACCGTAAGATAAGGCGGCAAATTTACCTGATGTCAAGATTTCTACTTGTTGATGAATATTGAACCTACTTTCGTTTGTGGTTTTAGAATCGAGGCGAATAAAGTGGTGTGCTATGCCCATCCGGATGCCCCTCTTATCGAAGATTACAGGGCTGGGGACATGATATGTTCGGAATGCGGCCTTGTGGTAGGCGACAGGTAAGTTGGTCTACGCAAAACATTTACGAAAGCTCCCAAGACAAGTCACAACTACTGTGTCGTAATAACAACAAACTTAGACCGACGCTTGTGATGCATTTGATTTCTTTATTTGGCGGTTGCTAATTAATTCCTTGTGTATTGTTTGATGCAGAAGACCATATAAGATAAATAAATAAATTCACACACTTGTTTGCATGTTAGATTATTGTGTGAGTATCTAAACATATGTAAACATTTTATTTACTGCAGAGTTATAGATGTCGGTTCTGAATGGCGTACATTCAGCAATGAGAAGTCAGGAGTGGACCCATCTCGTGTGGGTGGTCCCGAGAACCCACTGCTATCTGGTGGGGATCTGTCCACAATCATTGGTCCAGGGCGAGGAGATGCATCATTTGACAGTTTTGGAGTTTCCAAGTACCAGAATAGGAGGAATATCAGTAGTACAGACCGAGCACTGATCAATGCGTTCAGGGAAATCAACACAATGGCCGACCGGATAAATTTGCCAAAGACTATTGTTGACAGAGCTAACAACTTGTTCAAACAGGTATTTATAACATTCATAAATATACATACAGATAACTGTGAAGGAAAACATTGTGAGGAGACCTACATATGTCTGAGAAGTAATTCATGGACATATATATAGTACCTAAGACTGCGGTAGGATCACCATCTGTGATGTTGGCACTTAATCATCTTTGTTAAAAATGGGTGTTGTTATTACAAAACCTCTGCCTACTCCTTTGGGGAATACAGGTGTGAGCATATGTATGTATGTTTTGGGTCATGCCATCACAAGCTATGAGCGCTGATATTAAATGCAGTATACTCATTTAGATGAGATTATATATATATACAAGGCACAGTACTTAAAACTAATTACAAGTAGAAAACTTGGCCCAAGCCGGTGTCTCTCGGTAACATGCCAAGAGGAGATTATATTATATTAAGATATAGATCTGTTATGGTCATCACAAAATGAAGGAAAAAAATATTCTGCATGCAGTATTTTATTAGAATATGCACTTTGCCAAATTGACAAATAATTAGTATTATAAAAACTTGAAAGCAACCTTAGGAAAAACTAAAAAATCTTATATATTTGCATGATTAGACTTCTAAGAAAACACTCTCAAATCATCAGAATGACATTATTATACAGGGCTTTAAGTGCTACAGCCAGATTCCACAGATTGCTTTTACTGAGAAGAAACTGAATCATTATTGAATAATACAATGTATTCTACATGATATAAGCCCATGGACACAGTTTCAGCACAAATTACAAGATGTTTACACCAACTACTAGTACCAAATTGTTTTTCTTTAATAGGTATTACAGATTTTAATGTTACCTACATTAAAATCTGTACATACACATATTCTTTAAGTGAATTTTAATTGAATTAACCACAAAAATATTCAAGAAAATGATAAACCAATTAACAACATCAAAGACCAGTCTTCATGTCATACAACTGATAGTAAATTATAGCTAGTGGATGTCACGTGGTTTCACCCGCATAGTTCCCGTTCTCGTGGGAGTATGGGGATAACATAAAGCCTATGTTACTCACTGATGATGTAACATAAAAAATTTAAAGAATTTTTGAAATTGGTACCATAGTTTTTCAGTTTATTCATTACAAACATACAAAATCTTTCCTCTTTATAATATTAGTATACATAGTGTATTAATCATTCAAAGTTTCATAATTCGAAAATTGCCATTTCAATCCTGACTTTTTGTTCAGCCCCTAAAAAATAAATATATTTGATATTATAATAACTGAGCCCCGCGGTTACACGTATAATTTAATTACCACGAAAACTTATGGCCTATGTGCAGTTCTGCTATACAAGCTATATCATTGTAAGGTTTCATTATTGAAAAAGTAACTATCATCATATAACAACAACATACATCATTATCATATAACAAGAGAATGAAAGAGTAACTGTCATACATGCATACATACATTCTTACAAACTTACAACAGAAAGAATTGTCTGAAGAATTCATTTATTGCATATTTTTATATCATAAACAAAGCATAATATTGTAATAACAATATTATTGAACTGTCCTTGATTTATGAATGATTTATGAAATGTTTTTAAAATGTATTATGTATAAAAACACCTTTATTTGTACATATAAGTTTTTATAATTGCATTACGTTTAATCTTTAAATGTATTCTAAATTAAGCAAATACAATAAGAATAGCTTGTAGGTCTTGTGGTTGCAAATGCTACTGCAGAACATGAGGTCCTAGGTTCGAGCTATGGGTCCGGCAAGGTGTTATTAGGGTTTTCTATCTGTAATTTCATTGGGTTTTTCAGTCTGAGACAGTTGTAGTCATTATCTGATAAATTGGCTCATCGGGGAAAAATAAATGTCCCTCTATACTTACCCTTCTGGAGATTCTACATACTCACCAGGATTTAGTTTACTCACCACACCAGCTTCTCCCGCAGACTTGTATGATAAAAGTTGTTGGTTTTAACTTCAGGTCCATGATGGCAAGAACCTAAAGGGCAGAGCGAACGACGCTATAGCCTCCGCGTGCCTATACATCGCTTGCCGCCAGGAGGGAGTACCACGTACCTTCAAGGAAATCTGTGCCGTCAGCAAGATCAGTAAGAAGGAAATAGGCAGGTGCTTCAAGCTGATACTCAAGGCTTTGGAGACCTCTGTGGATTTGATCACAACAGCAGACTTCATGTCTCGGTTCTGCTCCAACTTGGGACTACCAAACTCAGTCCAAAGGGCAGCTACCCACATTGCAAGGAAAGCTGGGGAGTTGGATATTGTCTCTGGACGCAGTCCCATATCGGTGGCAGCTGCTGCTATTTACATGGCTTCGCAGGTAAGCTGGTTTTTTTAATTAACCTTTGAAGGTCCCCTATATCACTTCATTGTCCGTGTATCTGTCTGTCAAGGCTCGACACAAACACAATTAAAATATATGTGTTTTAAGCAACCTTTTTTTTATAATTTGTAATTCACAAGGGAATTTTAACTTATAGAGTACTCTCTACTGAGCTAGGAACAAGATATTTTGTTAGGAATTTTTTAACACTCTTATAAAAATAGAACGCCCAAGATGGTGAACGGATTTCACAAGGGGTGGACATTCACAATAATGTTAATCCAAGACTAGAGAGTCTTGGAATAAACTATGTTTTGCAGTGTTAAGAGAGTTAAGGAAGGATTGAGTTTGATGTTTGATCTTCCAGATTTATAGCTCAATAAATGAATATTCACCAAGCTAACTTTAATTAATCTTTTTAACTATTTTATGTACGTCAATGCTGTCGCGATTTAATAATTTGATTTGATTTATGATATATTTTTTTTGTTTATTTAATGCATTTAAAATAAAAAAATATTTCTTTCTTAAATTTCAGGCGTCGGAGGACAAGCGCAGTCAAAAGGAGATCGGAGACATCGCTGGTGTAGCGGATGTCACCATAAGACAATCGTACAAGCTAATGTATCCCTTCGCAGCAAAACTCTTCCCGGAAGACTTCAAGTTTGCCACACCCATCGAATACCTGCCCCAGATGTAGCATTGTAGGTAGAAAAGTTATTACAGTTCACAAGTTATTCTTATTTATTATATCACTAGTAACGTTGTTCTTTGAAACTCTTCCCACAAGATTAGTGGAAAACACAAATTTTCAAGTTACAAAGGGCGCTAACTCAATATTATTAATTATTCAGTTTTTTTTACTAGTTGTGTAAAATCACTCAACTGTGCTTTTAACATTCTTAATCCAAATTATAGTCTGCAAAATTCTATGTTTAGTGAGAGAGGTTTTTATAAATAACTAGTTGACACGGCAAACGTTTTTCTGCCATTTCGTGATAAATGGGGGGTGGGGGTAGGAGGGACAAAAATATTTAACTACCTATTCCATGCATACATAAAAAAGAAAAAATATTCATTAAAATCTGTAAAGTCATATCGGACACACGAGATTTTGATATTATTAGATTAATTTAATTTAATGGGGGGGGGGGGGGGGGGGGGGGGGGGTTTAAAGTGTGTATTATAAAGACGTTAATACATTACTTTTTAAATTACATATTAGACGAAAGAACTTTGAGAGCTTAACATTTTTGACAGTGGTAACTCAACAATGAAAGACCCTGGCTTTACCCAAGTTACGTTAGTTAAATAACATTATATTAAGTGGCCTAATTAGTAACATAATTCCACTGATTCTTGATGTATTATAAATGGAGACTGGTTTTTGAGTTATTTTTAACTCACAGATTTATAAAAAAATAGACAAATATATGCACTTATGCAATTTTGTTTCTGTATAATTGTTCTTCCAATTTGTGTACATTTTTTTGTGTTTACAAAACGTGGTCGCAAAAAAATCTGTTCTCAGAAATCTAAATAAAAAAGTGTAATATTTCCATAACATTTTACAATTATCATTTTCATCATTCGCCATTGTCAACAATCATTTACCGTTGTTGACAGATGTACCAAGACTTGTGAACAATATTGTTGTGTCGTTTAGTAATTGTACACCTAGTTGTAAGTATTAAAGTTTATTTTATTTAAGCATTCGACATTACTTGTCTCTACCAAACACAGCCGTATATTTACTGATATTTTATAATTGAATAATAAAAAAAATGTCGGAGATAGCTAATTGTATAAATGCGAAAGTTTCAGTGTGTCTGTGCCACAAAGGCAAATTCTGTCTGAATTTATCAAATACGAACCGTATATGTATGGTAATATTGGTGTCTTTTCGGTCAGAAAGTCATTGTAAGCAAAAAGTAAAGTCCCGCTTTGTGAATGTCATAATAAGCCATAAGAAAATTTCGACTTTTGATAAAAGTGCAAATACACCCATGCCTTCTGTCTGAATAGACTCCATCTTTTTCCAAGGGGTTATTCCAATAATCCCCATTGAAAATTCCCATTAATGGGGAATAGTGGAAAAAACGTCCAAAAATGCCCATTGCTATCGAAAGCGGCTTGGAATGGGGATTTTTGGACAAATCCCCATTAGGTTTATAATTAAATATGAATAACGTACTGTATAAGAATGAGGAAGGCGAAGTTATTTTAGAAATCAAACCAATTCATGTAACAAGGCAAGCCTAAATTTAAATTATTTAATATTGAAGAATGAAATCAAATCATAGTCAAACGTAATGGGGATTTGTGGAAAATTTGTTCAAAAATCCCCATTCCAAGCTGCTTTCGATCGCAATGGGGATTTCTGGACTTTTTTTCCACTATTCCCCATTGATGGGGATTATTGGAACAACCCCTTTCCACCAATATTCTTGGTTGAATTCGTCTAGGCTAAAAGTGCGCGGCTTTGCGTCACGTTCTACGACCAAAAAGCAAGCACTGGAATTAAATGGTGGGGCGCAGTATAAGCTTAGAGATGATATCTACTCTTTAAAAGCAATGGTTAATTAATATATTTTACAATCTTGTAACGAATCCTAAACTCATACGAACTATGACTGCGACGAGCTGACATCACACGGTTTCACCCGCGTAGTTCCCGTTCCCGTGGGAGTGCAGGGATAACATATATCATATATTAATCAGTGATAATGTAGCATTCAAATGGTGAAAGAATTTTCAAAATCGCTTCAGTACTTTTTGAGCCAATTCGTTACAAACATACTTACATACAAATATTAATTTACATATTAAATAAATTGATGATAATTGTACCGTATCTATAGGGACAAGTTGTTGAATTTTGTGATTGATAAGGTATATTTTGTAAGTATAAATAAGGCGGTTGTATGAACTGTATTATTAGTAAATAATTATGTTTTTCGGTTCTCTAATATTATAATATGGTCTCATTGGAAGAGGATTATATTTTTGTACGTTTGGTGCCAATTTAGTTGCGATATGTACAGAGGCTATTTATATTTTGGACAGAGTTTGTGGATGTAGATAAATAAAATTGATGTGTCTGTTTGTAATTCCAAAAATACAGCTTTTTCACTGAATGCATATGAAAGTATACACGGAAAAGGCTTAGAAAAATCAATTTTTAAAACTTTACTCTGTCTGTCTGTTTGTTCCGGCTAATCTCCGAAAAGGTTTGATCGATTTTAGCGGCACTTTCACTGGCGGATAGCTAATGTTACAAGGAGTAACTTAGGCTACATTTATTTTAAAAAACCGGTTCGAAAAAAATATTACGGTTCCGCGAGTTAAAGCATGAAACTAAGTCTACGCGGGTGAAACCGCGGGGCACAGCTAGTTTTTAAAATATGTCGCCACGTGTTTTGAAAACTATTATGTAAAAAACGGTAATATCTAACACAAAGAAAAAATGTTTTTTTAATTTAGCGTTTTTTGTCACAAGGATCTCCGTCACACTCGACACACCGTATAAAGGACTGCATAAATCTTGTTTGTCCGTGACTAGTAAATTATTTATAGGAACAAATTCAAAGGTGTTTGTTATTTACTCAATGCAAATATACCAAGTGTAAGTGAGTGCCGTCACGAACTATGAACGTTGACATTGAATGCCTAGTAGTAATTTTATGAGTCTGTCTGTATAGCGCGACGCAAATAAAATACATACGCGGTAACGCTTGTACCTGTATCCTATAATGCAGAGAAGCTTACTAAAACTAAATAGAGATTTCTATTATGTGTTACACATGTCAACACGCACATACATAATGTATATATATTGTACATGTATGCACCGGAAATGGCGTCGTACAAAATATTTTTTTTTTCTACTTTAATTTTCTTTACTGAATCAAGTATCTGTTGTGCTTCTTGAGACTTGTCTCAAAATGTAATAAGAATTATTTGATGTCTGATATTTTTAAATAATGACAGAAATATAATAACACAATGCAAATTTGTCTGCCTTACGGGGGGTTGAAAACTAGAATCTGAATATTGACTTGGCAAAGAACCATTCTGATCTAAATAACACTTTTGTATTTAAATAATACTGACTGCGCGTTTCGGCACTAAGACAAGTGAGAATTTTTGTTAGCAAAAAGAAATCTTCGTTCATATTGGTTCCATGACGCCATTTTCAATATTCTACAAAATGGTGATACAATTTATTTCCAAACTATGTTAATATAAGTCTTTGTAATTGCTACTCGAGTTTATTGTATTATTTGTATTGTACACAGTGGATTATGTAAGTAGATATAATTAGTAATTATGGATAACTCAACAAAATAAATGTATATTGAAATATACCGCTTTTCAATTAAGTTGAGTATTAATCTTATATCCGTTGTGGCTGAGTGGTTTGTTTGAGTACTGGGCTTATTACGAGGGCTACGCCGACGTCAGTTCAAATCTCACTCTGTATTAATGACCACAAATCACAATACTTTATAAAGTACCGTTCTTTTATAAATCAATACAGATAAATAAAATTGAGGTATCTGTTTGTAATTCCAAAATAACAGCTTTTCACTAAATGCATATGAAACTATATAAGGTAAAGGCTATGTTGGACGCGGACCAATCGTGGACATTTTTTGTCTTTTCTTCCAAAATAAAGGAAACACGCAGTATTTTTTTTCAAATGTCAATACCGATCAACAGAGTAACAAATGAAAATGTACTCAACATTGTGAAGGAAAACAGAGTACTTTGGAGAACAATCCAAAATCGTAGGGGAAAGATGATTGGGCACCTTGTGCGACATGACAGCTTCTTTAAAAACATAATAGACGGAAAGGTAGAAGGGAAGAGAGGGAGAGGAAGACCACGGCTAACATATATGAGACAAGTTAAGGAAAAGGTGTCTGTCATGACGTATAGGGAGGTCAAAGAGATGGCACTGGACAGAGACAAGTGGAAAGAAATGCATCGGTTACACCGACAAGAGTTATTACTCTTAAAATGATGATGATGAATACCGATCAGTTGTGCCAGTATTATATCTGTCATAACAACTGTTATTGACAACTGACACCCAGTTTGATTGCGGCCATAACGGTTGTTAGTTTCGCGGTGTCATTTGGTGTCGGGAATCGTAATTTCTTACTAGAATCGCGATGCAAGGTACACTGTTGTTGAAATTAATATTATTTAATGGTTTATCAATAGAAATGCAATTCTATAAAATCAATTTGATAATATAACCTATACTATAAATTATCATTTTAGCCCTAAAACACAACACTGGATTTTTACTGTCCATTAATTGTGTCTAAGTAGGAGTGTTTTTTATTTATATTATTTCATTGTACTAAGTACTAAACTGAAATTAAACATTAAATTCTGATGGAAAGAGCTTTTAATTTACCACCAAATCTTTAAGAATGTATGCTGTAAAATAAAGAAATTACAGAGCAAATATGAAAAAAAAATTCGGTTATACTGTTTATAATTGGTGACTTTACGGTACTAACAGTAAAAAACTTTTTTTTTTTAAAAACCTTTTTGTGTCCGTCTGTCCGTGTGCCTGTTTGTTCCGTGTAATCTGAAACGGCTGGACCGATTTTGACGGGACTTTGACTGGTACATATCTAATAAAAAGTACACTGGTAAAAAGCACAAGAACGAAAAGTACCTTTAAATACAAAAGCTTAGGGTACATAACAGCGGGAAATTGATTTTGTTATTTATTTTTGCACTACCTTGGGTATTGCCCCTACACTGCCAACACAAAGATTGCCAACTTTGGCACAATACATGTCAGACTAATTTATCAGGCGCCCAAAAATTAGGGCGCGCCGCCTTTTGTACGGCTTTCACAAAGCCTTATTAAGGTACTTACATACTTGACGAAACCCACATATCGGGATCATGTTGCAATATGGATTAATTTGGGGACGCTCGCCCTGTAAAAATAGGTCATGTTCTTGAAAATGATTTATTCAGTTAAGGCCCTGGTAAGGTACTTATGAGTGTGGAGGAATTTACCACCGGTTCGGAGACTAGCCTTCTGAGGAGAACCGGCAAGAAAACTCAGCTCAGTTCGAACATGAACTCATGTATACAATATATGACGAGTTTACCACGTTTTCCTAATATAGATTATAATATATATTAATACTCGCGAGCGTCTGCACCAAATTTTAGTATGAGAAAAAGAGCAGCGCCTCCTAGCGGTAACATGATGAACGAAAATATCTTATACAAGTATTGTGGGTGACGTTAGCGAGTATAGATTTAAGGGATAACAAGGGTAAATGTACATAACGATATTTTTATCATTCTAGATTATGCATGAAATAAAGTCTAAATTTTAATAGCTATCTAGATAGTTAGATTCATTAATTCTTCATACCTATTTAAATTCTTGATATATTGATTAATTTTTGCTAAGACGTTTTAACATTATTCAGTGTCAGGAGTAAGGAAATATAATACCAAGCGAGCATAGAATAGCTTGGTTATAACAGGAAATATCCGCTAGAATTTGTGCTTGTCCGGAACATAAATAAGAAGAAGTTCCATCGTGTCCGGCTGAGGAGCTGTTAACCGAGGTAGGCCAAGTGTTATTGAGTATACCCATCTCTAATTACTCTTTTCAAAAAAATATGGGTAATTTTGATCATGATATATTTTTGGAAGTTCACGGATGGTTTAAACGGTGAAGAACATAAATAGTAAGTAAAGGAAAAGGTTTCGCAGTTCATCGAGTCATCTAGACTACAATATTTCGTATCGTAATGACACCCACAATATGATTGATGGATATAACGAATATGTCACCAAAGATGTTCGTGACGCTTTAACAATATGACAGAAGGTAAAAGGATCAAGTCTTTTTACCACACCACAGTACGTGACATGCATGTAGGTTAGGTGTACGCAGGCCCTGCTACTTACGTGGCCCTTTGTAATACTAATGGTGTATTTATTTTTTAACCTTAAGTACCTCGGCTTCGAAAGGGCAGCGACATTGTCAATGTAGGCAGTGTAGGGTATGTACCCCATATTCTTAATGCTATAGCCCAATTTTTTGAGGAGGTAATCATTGGAACCGATTGCTCCTATTAGGGCACTAGGTAATAAAATTGTAATACCTGGTTGCAATGTTAGAAAAATTGGTTTTTACTGAATAAGTAAAATCGAATTAATTTAAAAAATAATCTCGGACCCATTTAGAAAATGAATAATGGTTCTTATGAAAAAAAAAACGTGATAATAATGCTCAGTAAGTCAATGGGTGTAATCGCATATTTTACTGGTATTCAAAATTCATTTGTTAAGATGACCTAGAGCTGGCCTTACCCACAAGGGTTCATTGCATGCCCCGATTCTTTTCAATTATAAATCCGTGATGTTCAAAAAAGGCGGTGTAAGTTGAATATGATACATCATTTGCATCACAGAACCTCCTTTATTTGAAGTAGGTTAAAATGTGAGTTGACTCATCAGTCAAAGCACCGCGAGCGTCAGTTATTTTCCGGCAGTCAGTTTGGCCATTAGATGTCACGTCGTGATGTCCATACCTTTGACGGTATACCCACTTCCTGTCGCCTGACCTATTTATTTGTGACGAACGGCCATTATGACCATCGCTTAGTAGATCATAGAGCTGTCAATAAAATAAGTATGAAGTTATTTACGTTGCGGGGCAGTGTTCCAACTGCTCTGTCTAAGGTCCAAATTCACCGATGAAACTCATCGCGATTAGATCCAACGAAACGCAGTTTTAGAGCTTAATCTGGATTAGAGGCACATTTTGCATTTCACCAGCACAAACATAACTTGGATCAAGCTAAGCTTAGTTTTCATTCTAAACGCCCAATTTTGGCCAGTTAACGGCTTTAAACGCGTTTAGCCGCTGTCACTTGTTGTGAATGTCACAATAATAACTAACATAAAAATGCTTTGTATATTATTGATGCAACCATTCTTGATAAAGAGTAAATAATAACACGGAAAAACAAATTTACACACGCTATAAATAAAAATTATATAAAGAAAGATGTAAAAATTTTCGTACAAAGAAGAAACACAATATTGCCAATAGTGAAAAAAAAATCGTCACAAATAATTATATTTCATAAGTTTTTACATTAAAGTAAAGGTAAAACAATATGTATGGAATAATATATTTAAAATTTTTATAAAATGAAATATATACCTCACTCTAAATATTTTTTTATCGTATTACCTATTTAATAAGAGAACATTTTCTGAGCTTGTAACACTATGAACGATCAAACACGTTTCGTTATTACTTCTATACATGAAATACGTATGAGATCGTAGATTTTGCCGTAAAATGAAACGCGGCTACGACATTTTAGGGCTCGCGCCAAGCGAAATGTTTGTTTTATCTATGGCTTTCTTGAACGCGTTTAAAATGGTGCTGGTGAAATCAGTATGACGTTAAACGAGATCAACACTGATCTGTAAACCAGATTACCGGAAACTTAGCTTCATTAAACTAAGATTTTATAGCGATCGGTGAATTTGCCCCTAAGTGGTTGGCCTGTGGGCCCTAACAAATGGCGTTGCCGTTGTCCAAGATTAAAAATATGTAGTAGACCACAGTACCATTAAAAACAACATTAATAGCGCAAATAGATGCCGCTGTCGCGAGTTACATTTTATGAGTCTGTTGTTTCTCTGTATGTATGGTGAAACACGAATAAAATACATGCGCAGTTACCCCCACAATTTTCAAAGAGCGCTCATATAAACTGTAACAAAATAATTTATGTTATTTCATAATATTTATAGTGCTAGCACAAGGCACTATCGAGAACTTGGGTAAGACGAAAACCGTAATTTTAACCATTTACAAATCAAAGGCAAAGCTTTTATCCATTGCAAAGTATGTAGACAAGACCTTAGATCACCTTACATTCTATCCAGATTATTTCTAGTATCCGAAGGGAAAAGCTTAATTTAACTTCGAATGAAAATCTCTCTGAATTTTGATAGTATTTTCAAGCATCATTTCACTGACTTATATTTCAATTCAAAATTCGCAATGTTATGAGAATGTAGGTAGTGAGTACAAACTGTAGGCCCTAGCTTAATGAAAACCCGATCAATTTGTTCAGTACTGGATTTTCCAGCTGCTACGCGCTACGAGGCTACGGAACCACATCAAGAGCAAGGCTAGAAAGCAAGACTGTCCAATCAGTACCGCGCTAGCTTTCACAAGGGAGGGTTGTGTCTCTCGTCTCTTCAAACGTACGCGCCGCGCGTGTTCACGCACGCAGTTGTTCAACCTTTAATCCAATTATATTAGTGTCAGTGACCCGACAGTGATAATGGGATAATCTAGTGATTAGTAATTAATATGTCGGTTGTAAGTTCAAGAAAATGGTGAAGGATGTGAATTTGGAAAAATGTTGAGGGCGTCTCGCGCGCGATGGACGTGTGCTGGATTGCTTTGCTTCTTACTGTGCCTTGGAGTGGAAGGAATTATAGGTAAGGATTTAATTATTTTTACTAAAATATTATAAAGAGCAAAGATTTGTATGCAAGTATGTTTGTAGCGAATTGGCTCAAAATGTACTGGACCGATCTTGAAAATTCTTTCAGTTATGGATAGCTACAACATCAGCGAGTAACATAGGCTATATTTTATCCTCGTTCTGCTACGGGAACGGGAACTACGCGGGTGAAACCGCGTGATGTCCGCTAGTAATTACATATTCCACTAATATTATAAACGCGAAAGTTTGTATGCATATATGTATGGGCGTTTGTTATCAAGTGAAAAGTATTGAATGGATTTTAACGAAATTTTACTAAAATGTAGCTTATATATCAGTATATCGCATAGGCTACTATTTATAAGGAATATATTGCGTGATATGTCCAAAATAAATCGATAAGTAAGTGTCAAGTAAATATGAAAAAATACTGCAAAGTCTCAGACACCAGCTAGTATATGGTTTACCATAATTGATTAGAATTCATTATTTAAATAAACGTGAGAATTGAATTGACGAGATTGACTCAATAGACATTAAATTAACCCAAAACTTACTTATTTTAAGTTTTATGACACTTGGGAAAACCGCGTCGTAATGCAGTAACCGCACTACATGAATCCTGTATTTGAAAAACTTAGATTGGTTGGAATCGCGCACCCTTTTCGTACAAAATTATACTGAGGAAAAACATGTTTTCATAGTATTCATAAAAGGGAATCAAAACCTATATATGGTAGGCCTTTAACCTAGAATGAAATTTGGCAAGGAGCGATGTTATTTGGCACACGGTAAAGGAAAACATCTGAAAATCGTAATTCCTAGCCAGACACAAAGCTCAAAAAATCGCAATATAACAAAAAATATTATGGTTACTACTTCGTTGTCAGAGAGGTCCTTGGTTCGAACTCCGGGTCATACACGCCTTTATCAGCCTGGATTAGTGCGATTGGTGGCAATAGGCTCGCCCCCATTATATGACTTAAATATAACTGCTGAAATGTGGTTGCACTATAACGGAACTCATAACGGGAACGTTTGGCAGCACAGCAGCCGGAATGGCGCATGATGGTGAACAGCCAAGTCTGCGAGTTCGAGGTTCAGCGTAAAGCTGACCTTGATACCAAACGCGACCAGCTAACTAAAGGCTTTACCACCTGCTGCAATAGCATACAATTATGAGAGCGGCATACTTACGTGCTTCACGGAGCTTCACTGCCAAGATTGACTACATAAGCCATCTTCGAGCGCATCAGCGCAATTTATCCGACTAGGGGTCAAAGTCGCCATGACCGAAATCATTCGGAACAATCATCATCATCCATCCAATAGATATGGTCTGGATAAAAGGAGTACTTTTATTCAACGAAATACGAAGTTTCCGTCCAACTTTCGCAAAGTTCCCACAACGGTTCTTATTCGGGACGTTGTAAGCAAAAATAATATTTGTTGTTTATATGAGGATACAGGAAACTGGGACCACTAAGAACTTGAACCGCGATCCCAGGTGCCTGATAGGATTTTTGAATCGGTCGACTGGAACTACAGACCTAATTAGCTTCAATGTACAGTAAGCAGAATTTTTTTAAAGTTATACAACACAGGATTTTACTTTATGTAGTCCTACTTAAATTAGATTATTTAAAGCTTGATAATTTTATTTTGATAAAATGAAGTGTGAAAGATAGTAGAACTCCTTGGTAACCTAACCTTGGGTAATGATCTCAGCCATATTCGGAGAAAAGGTTGAGCGATTTATTAGTCTTTAACATTTGATCGTAAAAGAGATTTATGATAAAAGGCGTTCCCTTCATGCTTCATTAACTAGACGATATACTGAACATAATTAATAGTATTTTCGGAGTCTTTCGTATCTTCAGACTCGTCCTAAGGGACACTTTTCTAGTTCTAGTTTTGAGGACAGTGTTGTTTTCCTTACAAAATTAAATATAGAGGCGATTTGGTTCAAATACATTTTCGGTTCTTCTGGACATCGTTCGTGTAGTGGTTAGTATACCTGACTGCTACATTATGTGTAGCGGTTTCGATTTCCGCATCAGGACAAACATTTAATGTGATAAGCATATATATATTTATTTATCATATCCGTTGTTTGGTACTCAAGCTTAGCTTGGGACTAGATGGCGCTGTGTGATAATGTCCAAACATTATTTATTTATGCAGCTTATATGCCGACTGTCTTTCAAAATATGAATGCTCCCCGTCAGAACACCGTCCATTCACCACATACTATACCAAAAAGGTTTTTAAATTCTCTCTATCTACTTAGGTTATTAAACATTTAATGTGTCGCCCGAGTTACGACTCACCTTACTTACATTACCAAGTTTATTCATATTATTACTAGAAAATCTATTCTGAACGTTATTGAAAGTTTTTAAGCGGATCAGTATTTTCTCTTTGCTCCACAAACATTTTAAAAAGTCTACAATATGCGATTAATTTACAAAATTACTGAATATTACTTTACTAGGAATATTCAGCAAGAACGTATATTATCAACGTCAAGGCCGTTACGACCTCCACCAGGCTAGTGTATCTGTTTTGTATCTTTCATTGGACCACCGAATTGGAATACCGTAACTAGTTGCTACCTTACGTCACGTCCAAACATTGGATCTAGCGAATTCGGTGTTGTTTACAAATAGTTCTCACGAAGGAAAATCGATTCTAGATGGTGACACTCGCCGCTACCATGGGGTGTTGTTACATGAGCTAATATTAGCATAGTTTCATGTATCTACTTGTAAGGGAGGTAATATTGCCGACGTTCATATTATATGCTTTAGTTAGTTTTTGGCAGTAAGTAGTTAGTTTTATAATAAATATCTTTTATTTCCAAGAAATACCGTCCTCTTGTTGGTAGTTAGTACTTCTGCCTAGGATAACATATATGAGACAAGTTAAGGAAAGAGTATCTGTCATGACGTATAGGGAGGTCGAGGAGATGGCACTAGATAGAGACAAATGGAAGAAATTGATTACACCGACAAGAGCCACAACTCATAAAATTATGATGATGAATTAGTACTTATATGCTAATATTCTATGCTACAATTTTTTTCTTTCACCGTCATCTCCTTATTTGATGTTATCCCATTTGATTCAACCCTATGTGGTCCCCAAAATGTATTATAATTCGACTTTAGCGACTCAAAATGTATTTTCATTCTGAAATATTGAAAATTAGGCTACACATTGATTAGATCTTAATTGTTAATAATATTTCATGAAATTGAACTGTTCTTTTAAATGTCGGATGTATAGATAGTATGGACAAGACAAAGGAATGGCAATTTTTAAACCATGATACCTCAATCAACTGTACACACTAATAAATAAAATAAATTGTATCGCCGTAGGTAAATAGGTACAAAGGGATTTACCGGTTGTAAAATTGAATTAATTATGTAACAGTTCGACGAGGAATTTTATGAGCGTGACCGGACTAATGAAACAGGGACCGCGCTAAGTCTCTATAAATATACAACACTTGTTTTATCACCAGGTTCACCTGTTTTGAGCCGTGGTGGCAAGTTCGAATCCCAGCGGGGCCTGTACCAATGAGTTTTTCTAAAAAACTTATGGTCAGTGATTTCACACCACGTGCTTTACGGTGAAGGAAAACATCGTGAGGAAACCTGCATATTTCTGAGAAGTAATTCAATGACGTATGTAAAGTGTCTGAGACGGTGATGGGCTCACCATCTGTCACGTTGGCACTTAATCATCTTCGGTGAAAAGTGGGTGTTGTGATTGCAACACCTCTGCCTACCCATTCGGGGAATACAGGCGTGAGCATATGTATATTCACCTGTGTTGTTTTTATAACTGCCTTATATCGTATATGGTATCTTTATAGCAAATTTTAGAACATTCGGACAACTTATTGATCCACAAGATGACGCCATACGTCACGTAATAATGGATAAATAGAAAAAAATGTTCTCATCTGATTAAAGAAAATTATTAGATAACATGAACGCTTTTAAAAATAAACATAACAATGCCTGACTGGGCTTAATCTGGGCGAAAATTACAGTCTTGGTGTTATATAAGTGTTGTTATAGCTTCTTACTATCTTCATCGGGGATTCCATAGGAAATAGAATCCGTTGTGTATAATCATTTCCCTGGCCTTATCCCATAAATTATTGGGGTCGATGTGGCTGATCACCTGATTTTTATATGAAGCGACTGCCATCTGACCTTCGCAACACGTACGAAGATCTGGGTTAAATCAGTCAGATTTTCTTAAACTCCTTTAACATTATGTTTACGTAAATAGTTATACTACTCATCTTTTGTTATATTTGGAGAAGACAACAGTGTGTTGTACATAAAGCTGTCATCAATAGTGCGCGTGCGCAAGGATAATTGATCTTAATGATCGATAAACTTTCGTTGTCAGCTCAAATGGCAACTGTTGATCTGTTTAAGATAAATTTATAGGGCTTTGTCACGTTAGTTAGGCATTATTTGTTGCAGGAATTTGAGAGCTAAATATATCTAATAAGGACTTTCTTTGTTGAATTTGATGTGATACGTGACTGTCACTGAAGATAACTAATTTCAGGAGCAATATAGTTAGAGTAATACTTATTGGAAGCAAGATAGAAATAAAGAGCTATTTACCTGAGTATTATTCGCTACCGCAGACAATAGGAATTAGTACCGCAAAATTAGCTTTAGTCGCGGAACTTCATGCAATCTCGTACGGTATTTACCTCTACCCTCAGTTGTAGTAGCTATATTTAAGTAGGTATAAGTAATCACATCAAAACTGCTGTATTTTGATGTGAGTATATCTGTAAAAATATGTTGTCTGTCAAATTCTATTTAGTTAGGATGCTATCTAAATAACTACCGGACGTCACGTGGTTTCACCCGCGTAGTTCCCGCTCCCGTGGTAGTATAGGGATAAAATATAGCCTATGTTACGCGCTGATGATGTAGCTATCCATTACCGAAAGAATTTTCAAGATCGGTCCAATACTTTTCGAGCCAATTCGTTACACACTTACATACAAACCTTTCCTCTTTATAATAATAGTATAGATATAGTTCAAAACTCTGTGACATTTTACTTTTATGCCTATATGTCGTTTGGTATCACCAGTGACCGTAATCAAATATCGTAAGCAAAATTTGACAAACTTACGAGTATCCGATCGAACTGAAATTCGGCAAACGTTTATTTTACGTGACTCTGCAAGATTTAAATACCTAATGAAAGCAACAAAAACCATTTTTTTTTTTACTTTTTTAATTTTTCACCTATATATACATCCTCTTTTTCTCATTTTGCAAATTAAATGTGACATAATCTATAAAAAGAAAAAAGTGGTTAGTTATTTTTTTTTCTCTTCAATTAAAATATCGGTTGGATAACTCATTTTGTATGTTGATGGCAACATATCAGTGTATGCGTTGCAAAATCGTATCTACCAATCAATTGTCGATAACACAATTCTATTTCTAATGTCGTATTCACACAGTGTGCGTAAATCCCATGAGCACAGTGCTATAAATAGGTCGTGTCATTGAAACCGCTTCTTTTGTGTCAAATCCACACAATGCACTCTCCCTAGATTCCGTCCATTATAGATTAGCCTACGAAATCATCGTACTATATTCGTATTTATAAAAAAACACCCCCGTAGCTGCCATGTGTGCTGTCAATGGCATCTATCATTAAAATATTGTATGGAGCAATTTTCGGGTGAATTTTTAATTTTGACAGAGCTGGGGATAGTATGTCAAACTTGTCAGCAAGCTTGAGATGTCTCTATCATAAATATGCAATTCAAATTGTTGGTTATGTAATTCAAAGTTCAAATTACTTTTTTTAAATATTACTTAAATAAACTCATTGGTACGGGTGTGTAGCAGGCGAATGGTCAAACCCCAAGCCCACCACGGCTGCAGTGATTTCACATCACGTGCTTTACGGTGAAGGAAAACATCGTGAGGAAACCTGCATATGTCTGTGAAGTAATTGTAAGTTTTTTTGAAAAACTCATTGGTACAGGCCGCACTGTAGGTAAAATATTACTGTAATTAAAGTAATTTTTTTTACTCATCATGTCTTTAAATTACATCATAGTAAGTCTTTTTTAATATCTACTGTAATCTTCACCCCAACAAATTTGGCCACTCATAGTAAAATATCATTAATCACTATGTTTGCAGAATAAGCCCGTTAAGGCGACGTTTCACACCTTTCACACAATATAATGTAACAGAAGGACGACCTATACAATGATTAGGCAATAGAATCGTGCGCATATACAGCTATGTGAACTTAGCACCCGACTTGAAAAATACCAAATTTTTTTTTTGGCATCTGGAAGGCTTTCGTATGTAGTTGTTTGTAGAGAAAATTATTTCGTTATACTACTTATGTTATAAACGCAAAGTTAAGAAGTATGCATGTATGTATGTTTGTTACTCGTTCACGCAAAAACCACTGAATGAATTTTAATGAAATTTTACAATTATAAAGCTTGTAAAACATTGGCAATGATTTATAAACATATTTTATATTTTTTAAAATATAAAGGGAAGTAAAATTTTACGCATACGAAGTCGCCTGCGGAAGCTAGTATATTATATTATACACGTTAGCACGAGGATCTCAGATCAAGTCCAGCAAATTCCAGAGTTCATTTTGAACGAAATCGCTTGAAATTATAAGTAACGACTGTAATTCGCTCGGCAATGCACAGGTAAAGTTTAGGAGATACGATTTTTACGTCAATGCACGTATATTATTAGGCATTTTACGAATACACAAACATCCCTGGGAATCATTAATATATCTAAGTGTGAAATCTCGCACTAACGCATGTTAAAAAAACTGTACTTACACAACTTACATCCAAGAAAGTACGCGGCAAGACTGATAAAGCGCCAAATGTATGGGAGCTGATCTTCTGTGACTTTATTTTTTGCCGTGATGCATCCCTGTTAGTGGTAAGTTACACGGAGGGCGATGATTAATAGCGTGTGTTTCGATTTGTTAGCGTTCAACGCTTGTTTAAGATGTTGACGCCGCTTTGTTTCTGATAATCGACTATTTAATCGATTGGTGCTTTATTTTAGAAACAATTTTTACCCTTAAAACGTTTTTCATGTTTTTCATTTTTGGATTTATCCGTTAATAGGTAAAAAACGGCCATGTGCGAGACAAAATCGCGCACGAAGAGTCTCTATAAAAACGGGACCCAATTACTATGATTCCGCTATCCGTCTGTTTGTCTGTCTGTCTTTCTATTTCTGTTGCTACTATTATAATAGAATACTAAACAAAATAAAATTTTATATATAATAAGGGAGCTCCCAAACATCAAATTTGATACGAATGCCTTCAAGCGCGAGTCCGATTCACACTTGGCCGGTTTTTTTTGATCACAATACATTTTTGATTGCTTATACAAAGTAGGAATTTGCATAGATACTCAGTACCTCACTATAGACGACAAATAAAAAAAAATGGGTCACGTTTCGTGTGCACAGTTGCATTGACAAAATATCGAGTTTTGTCACAGATTAAACAATAGCACTGACCGCGTAACATGGTCGGTCATGTTCAATATTTAACCTACCTACTACTTGATACGGTGTTTCTACGTATTCGCAGTTTATAAAAGTATCACAAAAAGAAAATAGTTTTTCGCGCCTAATGGGGCTAGTTTTATTTCAGAACATAAAAAGGACAATATATATGCATCTATATTCTATATAGATAAATAAAATTGAAGTGTCTGTTTGTAATTCCAAAACTACACCTTTTGACTAAATGCATAAAATGCATACTTAATAAAGTATACACGGAACTGATAGAGAAAAACCAATTCTTAAAAATGTTCTCTGTCTGTTTGTTCCGGCTTATCTCCGAATGGCTTCACCGATTTTAACTGGAATTTCACAGGCTGATACCTAATATTACAAGGAGTAACATAGGCTACTATTCATTAAAAAAAAATATTAGGATTTCGCGGGCCACCCATAAAATGACGTCTACGCGAGTGAAGAACTGCGGGGCACAGCTAGATATTTTTTGTTTTAAAATACAAAAAGAACATTGCATGTAATTCTTGTAGCAAATTTATTGTCTGTGGAAACAGCATGTACATACGTCATACGTCTTCACCCTATGGGGTAGCACCCTAAGCTATTTGTTATACTCTGAAATGATTTCTGAATCCCTCCAAAATTTCCACTATGACGTCTATTGTTTTCAGAGTGTCTTCACGTTGATAAAGTGTTGACAGCTTGGATTAAAAGGTTTTATAAGAAGGGCTTTGTTTTCTTTTAGGGTATGGAAATATGAATATATAAAAAAACTAGCCGTGTCCCGCGGTTTCACCCGCGTAGATTTAGTTTTATATAATAATTTTTTTCGCAATAAAAGGTAGCCTATGTCCTTTTTCAGGGTCTGTGCCAACTTTCATGAAAATCGGTGGAGAAGTTTAAGCGGGAAAGCGTAACAGACAAGACAGAGTTACTTTCGCATTTATAATATTAGTAACGATTATAAATAGGAAAGGTTTATATTATATGTATGTTTGTAACGAATGGACCCAAAAAGTTCTGCACCGATTTTAAAAATTCTTACACCATTTGAATGCTACATTATCATTGATTAATATAGGCTATTTCATCCCCGTACTCCCACGGGAATTAACGGGAACTACCCGGGTGAAACCGCGTGCATTGCATCGGAACATTTCATACTCCCGCTATAACCATAAACATGGGCTTACTTCTATGTAGTTCCTGATTCTATTCAATATGTTTAAACTGTGGGTTAATAAATGAGTTCGGAAAATTATATATGTATAATATCAATATTTTGACATCAAAATAAATAACACAATGTGTTGCTCTGGAATAAAATATTTTATTGAATTCTTATAAATTATAAACCAGACACTACCTGAAATAAAAGAAACGACATTTATGTTTTTTTAATATATTTAGCTATGAAATAATATAAACTAAAAAAAAAATAAAAAATTCTGTGACATCTATCAAACCGTCAAATCTGTTTTAACCTGCCAGTATATTAAGGAGTAAATACTCCTTACATATGCGTATATAGATTTCTTAACTTAGCGCCTTTGGAAAAGTCACTTCTCACACACTCCTGATCTTCACACTTACCAATCTATCTTCTCTCTTCGTTACTTTCCCTGATGTAAAGATTACCTGGAAGAAATACGTCTAAATACGTCGTCTCTGCCTTTTGTATGCACGTGATAAGTTGAACTTTTAGCTAGTCATATTTTTTTCTTTAATAATGGTGTTTGCATATGAGTACTAGCGGACGTGACGCGGTTTTACCCACGTAATTTCCGTTCCCGTGGGAGTACGGGAATAAAATATAGCCTATATTTCTCGCTGACAATGTAGCTATCCATTGCTATCCTTTTTCAATTCGATTCATTACTTTTTGAGCCAATTTTTTACAAAACTTACATATAAATCTATCCTCTTTGTAATATTAGTATACATACGAAATTGTATTTTCCACAGAAAGGGGTATTTTTTATAACAAGTAGCAATCCATACAACAAACAAGCGATCAGACATTTGTTGAACCCTTCAATTAAGATATACCTCGGGATAATCCAGCCAGACACCCCAGCTCCTGTCGCACCGCAATTAATTAATCTAAATTGTACTTTAACACGACTAATGAGCGTTCAATTTCCTTCGATACAGTGGGTTTGATGGTCCAAGCCTTCTGTGCAATTACCAGTATAAGTTGATACATTCGATTCTTTTAAATTTCAAGCAATCTATGAGTGCTTGGTAGTTCAGAGTAGACTGGTGATGTTAGTTCCAACAGCGTTGTTTTGGGCCGTTGCCATGGCGACGCTTGATTCGAATTAGTATCGATGGGGTGCGTTTATGTGAGAAAGAGAAGGATTATAGTAATTGTCGTTGAATTGAGCGAGAGGGGAGAGTTAGGGGTTGAATGATGCAGCGCTCTTGCCCCTGCGTGGTTAGATTGCATTGGCCTACTTTGAAATTTTGCGCTGTATTGCCAAATTATATCATGCGACTTTGTAGCTTAAAAAATAATTAGATTTTTTATCTTAGTAGTTATTATCTATACAGATAAATACAATTTGTGTCTGTTTGTAATTCCAAAATAACAGCCTTTCACTCATATATAACTTTGACATCGAATAATCAATTAAAAATAATCTCCTTCCTTTCCTTTATTTATTTAATGGCGATGAGCTTAAGTAATACTATTCCGCCAATGTAAAGTCATTGTTGAGAAAAATATCTTGTAAATTGTTAAAAATATGTGGAGGAACCCATTGGATTCCTCGCTCAAAACCAAAAATAATCTCTTTATTAGCTGTTTCTCTTGTCACGAGTATAGATTTTGACACATTCAAACGTCATCGCTTGCGTTTTGGCGTGGCTCAAAATGTGTTGATACTTTTCGAAGGTGGGTTGTGGTTGAAAGCCAAAGATGACAGACCAACATATTTAGACATTAGATGTTAAATTTGGGCAATGTTGTGGGTATTTAGGTTACTTTTCATTGTTATTATTGGAAAAAAATCCTTGCTTAAATGTATTTGTGCTTTTTATATTTTCTCAGTATATTTTTTTGTTATGCTTCCTTTTCCATAACATAAAACACATTATCAATAAAATTAATGTATCTCCTATATACTTTTCTCAGTTTACTTATAGTAGTCATTGCAATACATTTTTAATTTGATTGAGACGTGGTGGCCTTAAGGTTTGAGCAAGTAGTTCAATGAGTATGTAAAGTGTCTGAGACGGCGATGGACTCACCATCTGTCACGTTGGCACTTAATTATCTTCGGTGAAAAATGATGTTGTTAATACAACACCTCTTACCCTTCGGGGACCCTTCTGGGATGGCGTGAGTATATTCATTTATTTTATTTCTTTGCAACAAAATAAATGTTTTTCTTTCTGTTTCCTATCAACTAATACGGAGCTATTTGAGAAAATCTGACAGCAATTTTACATACATACATACATATGCACACGCCTGTATTCCCCGAAGGGGTTGGCAGAGGTGTTGTAATCACAACACCCACTTTTCACCGAAGATTATTAAGTGCCAACGGGACAGATGGTGAGTCCATCTCCGTCTCAGACACTTTACATACGTCATTGAATTAATTCTCAGAAATATGCAGGTTTCCTCACGATGTTTTCCTTCACCGTAAAGCACGTGGTGTGAAAACACTGTACATACGTTTTTTAGAAAAACTCATTGGTCAGGCCCCGCTGGGATTCGAACTTGCGTCGCTTGCGTAACAGGCGACTGCTCAAACCTCAAGGCCACCAAAATTGAATTAAAAATAAGAACGTGTTATTTGAATTAGTTTAAAGCAAATCAGAATAAAGCTCTTTATTTAGTAAAACAGAGAAATATATTGGGTTGCCCTGGATTTAGTTATATATTATAATCACGATAAAGTCTCGCCGATATCCAATTAAGATAAATCCTGACCCGAAAATATTAAACATTTACAAACATTTTCACGCTATGAGCAGACTTTAAATAGGTACCGTTTCGGAACGAAACAATGTTGGTGCCCTCTGATTACATAATTCATAAAGGTACATTCCAGCACGGAAGGTTTTTGTTGAAGGTATAGTACAATGCAGTGAGTTATTTATATAAATTGGCCCTTTTAGGATTAATTTCAATTCACAACGCGTCCTTTTTTTTTCCTTGAAGCTCACGCACGGAAATTGAATCGTTCAATTTAAGCTCATTTACTTAGAGGTCCAAAACTTGGAATTAAGCACGCATGCGACGTTTTTATGCCATTACTAGCTTTTGTCCCCGGCTTTGCCTTACATTTTTATGTAAGTATGTTTGTAACATTGGCTCAAAAAGTACTGGGTCGATTTGAAAAATTATTTCAGCAATGGATAGCTACATTATCAGCGAAATATAGGCTATATTTTATTCCCGTGTTCTATCGGAACGGGAACTACGTGTGTGAATCCGCGTGACATCCTAGTCTTTGATATAATGAATTGGAAAGTATTTTCAACGACTATATTAATTGCGGTTTTTATTGGGTTAATAAGGCTATGACTACCTACTGTAGTAGTACTTTACTACCACGTTACTAGTTAAAAAAACTTCTTTTTCATTATGCACTTTGTACTTTTGTTCCAGAAATCGTGGAGGAGCAACAATGCCACGACTTCGAATTCCGGCTCACTTGTCGCGAGCTGGACTCGCACATAGCTGTTCTCGAAGCCTGGTATACCTCCTTAGAGGACGCCCAACTCAATCACAACCTTACATACGAAAGTTTAAAGCTCAAAACAGAAAACGATTCTGAATTGAACCGTGTTTATGTATACTCTAGTCCAACTCACAACGGCGTGTATAGTTCATCTAACCATTCCACGGTAGACATTGAAAACTCCAGCGTGAACGTTACCTTTAATGATAATTATAATAATACGTTGTTTAATGATTTAATGATTAATGATACAGTGGACATGACAGTGGACTTTGTGAATAATTCTTTTGCGTGTGGAGTGACGTTTGTCAGGAGTTATGCTAGTTGGCGGGAAGGTGACAGGAGGAGACAGACTGCGTCGAGGGATTACTCTATTAATTTGAGATCTCCGCTCAGTTACAGGTAAGTGAAATATTAGAAAGCTACTTTAGCCTTGAGTGTTGGTTCTGGGGGCCTTTCATGGGAGTTTTTCATTGCCGCTTTCAGAAATCACCGCGTTGACGTAAACGCAGATTTGTATAGGATCGAAACAGAGCCATCTGTCGGCCTTCAAATGGCACTATTTTGATCCCACACCAATCTGCGCTTACGTCAACGTGATGACTTGTGACGAGGATTTTAAGAAAACTCCCTGTATGTACTCTGTACGTTTAATTTTGTACCGTAAAATGAAATGTCAAAGCTAAGAAGTTCCTAATACGTGCTGCTTAAACGATCATAGCTGAGTCCCTGATATATTTTGAAAAGAAAGTCAGAAATAAAACAATTTATTTGCAGACACAAACAACAAATTATGTATAAACATATATTTCTTTCTGATTTGACTGTAGTATGTGCGACATTACATACAAATTATTGAAATTTTGGCCATTTATGAAACTCAATACATTATTCCAAATTTATTTTGTTTTGTTGAAATTGATGTATGAAATAAAATAGCACGAACAGTTACTTTCCAGCTTAGTTGACCCAAAAGTCAAGAATTCAAAATATTTTTTGATAATGTATGCGAAACGAATAAATTATGTTCAAAATGCACCTGCGGTGGCTACACGGGATCCCGTACAAAAAACAATGTTTATTGTCTATGCAAATTGATTATTGACACTCATTTATATTTATTTCTTATTCTTAGATACATTATTAGCGCGTTTCTTTATTTAAGTGCATTAGGCATACAAAAATAAAGAATAATACAAAATATGCTGAACCCATTATAATACAAAGCAAAAAAAATATAAAAACTCAAAGTAGGTACTTCGTATAATTGCGTAGCTTGAGATGACCAGCCCCCACAAGCGGCACCTGTTCACAAGTATGACGAGAATGCCAGCCATCGAGGTGGGTCAACCATTACAGTCGCAACTTTACCCTATGTTTTGCAAAAAGGGGGATGAAGTTTTCAAACGACATAAGTAACACTCTTTCGTACAGATACAATATCTATTTGACCTGACCTCTCCGATGTGACTGCACTGTGTAGTGTCTATAGTGATTTATGTGCATACGTCTTTTACGATTCAATTCAATATAGGGAACTAGGTCAAACTACTTAAGTAAACATGTGTTTTTGTAACTTGGAATAGCGCACACTTTTTTGTTTAACTATGAGTTACTTACTTTATTATGAAAATTTCGAGTAGCTCGATATATAAGGACTTAGGTGAACTTGGAGGAAAAATTCTAAACGTAGCAAAGAAAATAGCTTAAGCTGTGTTGCTTAAGTCTTTAGCAGAAATAGCTCTCGGAGGTTAATCTGCGAGAGGCAACATCAAAAAAAACATTTAACATCCAAAAAATTAAAAAATAGCTACCCATTAAAGGTCAGCGCTCAATCGTCGTGACGGCATCTGCAAGCCTAAAACTTGAATTGTCTTAAGTAGAAAAGAAAATATACTAAAACTGGAGTAAGACCCACACACATACAATTAATAAGCAACAGAGAGAGTAACAGTGTCTATGCTCAAGAGTTAACGTATATCTGTGACGTTATAATGTACTTAAATTAACAATTTATTTACTACCTTATCTAAAACCTACTGCATCGCAATTCTGTGTTATGAAAAAAAAATCTAAAAAAACTGCTTTTAATATTAAAAAAATGTTCTTAATTTGTCTAATAAGTTTAATCTCTTAACATTATAAAAAAAAACACCGTGAGTAGCCGAGGCTGCAGGAGGATAGCCATCTTTATTTGTTCCTTTTTTTTATCTATAATTTACTCTATGGATTTTTTAGTTTTTTTTTTGCTTTGTGTTCGGTTGAAGTTTTATAAGGAAAAAAAGAGGGTTTTAGTTGTGTTAATGTTTCTTTATAATTCAATAACTTCTTATGTAAAATGTGCACTCAATATATTTATAAATCCATGTGAAACATTTTATTTTACTGTCGGGGAGGCCGTGCCGCGTACACCCACCGTACCTCCAAGGGATAAGGTCAGGGATATGGTGGGTGCTTAGTAAATGCTTAGTTACTTAGAAGAGACAACGCAATTATAAAAAGAAAAAATGTCTCCGAGATAGTTTTCAGTAATGTGTCTGGGACACAGGCGGGTTTCGGTGATACCTAGTTGTACGGCACATTGGCGAACACGTTCTCTTTTGTCTTCTACAACCTGCGACAGCGTGTACTCTTCTCTGATGCGACCATTACTCTGCAGAAGATTTGCCTCCCTCCCAATACAGCACAAGTATTCGTAGGCCTTCATATCACTTGCAGCTGGCAGCTCACTTCTCATTATTAAACCAGTGATATGAGGATTGTTACAAGTAATAATACCGGCCGTGGTTATTTTCATCTGTGTGTCGATGTACTTCACGTACTGTAAAACAATACCATATATACAGATAAATAAAATATAAGGTGGAAGAGACGTGGTGGCCTTGAGGTTTGAGCAGTCGCCTGATTCGCAAGCGACGCAAGTTCGAATCCCAGCGGAGCCTATACCAATGAGTATTTCTAAAAAAAAACTTATGTACAGTGATTTCACATCACGTGCTTTACGGTGAAGGAAAACATCGTGAGTAAACCTGTAAATTTCTGAGAAGTAATTCAATGAAGTATGTAAAGTGTCTGAGACGGCGATGGACTCACCATCTGTCACGTTGGCACTTAATCATCTTCGGTGAAAAGAGGGTGTTGTGATTACAACACCTCTGCCTACCCCTTCGGGGAATACAGACATGAGCATATGTATGTATAAAATATAAGTCTCCGTTTGTAATTCCAAATGGCTTCTTCCTAGATATCCATGATTTTATTACAACCACCTAAACGGCTTTTGTTTTGGTATACAAATGAATTCTCACGACATCCAAAAAATTTAATTGACGTGGAGGTCACGGGAATTAATGAATGAAAGATTATTTTTCAGAATCTAATCTCTATTTCCTCTTAAGGCATAAGCCTTAAGAGGAAGTATAGGATTATTTCCAGACATGGGAATAATCCCATGTCTGGAAATAATCCTTCCAAATTAACAGTTATCCACTAAATGCAGAATATGCATATATACCGATACGTCTGTCTGTTTGTTCCGGCTATTCTCCGAAACCAGCGGAGTGGAGTCGTTTTGCTACCTATAATATAGAAGTCGTCACGAGTTATAAGCGCTGAACTTGAATGGGTGGTGTAGCGGCGAACCCGAACCAATTGAACCTATTTCTTATTTATTTAGTTTCATCCCTTATTTTCGGAACTGTAATATATTTTTCTTAATATTATTAACCTAAGTTATTCCTTGAAAAATCACCTATCTGCCAGTGAAATTCCCGTTAAAATCGATCCAGCCGTACACGCGTGATGCCTTGACCAAGGGATATAGGGTTTAATTCCGAACTGAGATCCGATCCCCACTATGGGACGCCTTTAGCTGTGTTGCTTAACACTTTTTGTCTGGCTTGAGGCGTCAGTAAGTTTTTAGCAGAAATAGAGCTTATTCTGCGAGAGGCAACATCAAAAAAACATTTAACACCCAAAAAGTAAAAAGCAACTACACTTCAGTAGGTCTACAGGTCAGCGCTCAAACGTCGTGACGGCATCTGCAAGTCTAATGCTTTAATTATCATTAAAATACTCACGTCGCTAAGCTGCTCAGCATCGCTGGCGCTAAATATAGCACAAATGATCAACACTTTCAAAAACATGGTGTAAAGGTATTATATATAAAAGGTATTATATATAAAATACAGCAATAACTGAAGCGGGATGTGGTGTGTAATGAAAAAAAACAGAATTTCTATCCTTTATATACTAGTGACGTCAGGAAAAAGAGAATATCCTTTTTGTTACATAAGCGTTTTTGTACATGTATAATTAACCACAATCTCTCAAAATGGCATTTGCGGTTACATATCTATATTTTCAAATGGAAAAAAGTTAAAATATACTTGAAATGATATCATGAAAAAAACCCACAGCATGATCCTGTATTCCCGAGGGGGTAGACAGAGCTGCTGTAATAACAACATCCACATTTCACCGAAGATGATTAAATGCCAACGTGACAGATGGTGAGTCTATCGCTGTCTTAGGCATTATATACTATAATTATATTGTGTATATTCTGTGATTTTCGTTTCAACGACAGGGTTTTAATGTTACGGTGTATAAAATACTTCTGGAAAGTGACTTCGTAGCTATTAATATTTCTACATCTACAAATCAAGACTTTGGTTGAGAACATGCATGTGAAATATTAATCTAAAACCTTTGCTTTCTATATAATAATGACATCCGATATCTATACATCTTATCAACATGTATATAGATAAATAAAATTGATTTGTCTGTTTGCAATTCCAAAATAATAGCTTCCCACTAAATGCATATGAAAGTTTATTCGGAATTAACATAAAAATATCGATTTAAAAAAATCTCTATTAGTTTGTAACGGCTAATCTCTCGGCTAGATCGATTTAAACGTGGCTTTCACTGGTAGATAGCTGATGATACAAGGGCTAATACTACTTTTATTTGAATAAAACCAGCCATGAAATTAAGTCTACGTGAGTGAAACCGCGGGGCACAGCTCATATATTCTATCATAATAAACAGATAAAAATCATTAATACCTACCTACAATATGAAATATACACACAAAGATCAGAGGAGCTCGTGGCACAGTTGCTATTGCGCATATCATTCTATCAGCGAAGTTAAGCAACCCTAGCCCTAGCTAGTAATTGGATGGGTGACCGCCCGAGTTCCCTCCGTGCCTCGGAGAGCTCGTTAAGCCGTCGGTCCCAGTTGCCAATTTATCATCTTTGGCAATCGTTACAGGTCGGTTGGAGGCCTAAAATAGTCTGACAACTGGTTTAACCCAGATCACAGATTTTCCTCGTTAAAGGGGTAGCGAAGGTCAGATGGCAGTCGCTTCGTATAAAAATCAAGTGATCAGACACATCGGGTTGAATCAAGTGCCGACCCTAACAATATATGGGATAAGGGAGATGATGATATGGTACACGAAGTACCAGACGCACATAACGGACAAGGAGTTAATAAGTTGATTGTGACTAACATGGAGCCACATCGGGTTGAATCAAGTGCCAACCCCAACAATGTATGGGATAAGGCCAGGGAGATGATGATATGGTACACGAAGTACCAGGCGCACATAACGGACAAGGAGTTAATAAGTTGATTGTGACTAACATGGAGCCACATCGGGTTGAGTCAAGTGCCGACCCCAACAGTGTATGGGATAAGGCCAGGGAGATGATGACACACAAAGATCAGCATTCCACATAGTCTACATAAACACACACACAAGAATACTCTAAGTCTTATTTCGTTCATGATCTTGTAATCGATTATTGAATTCGATTATTTTTATGAGGAAAAACTTATAGCGATAGTATTTTTTGTTGATAAAGGGTTCCCCTTTGAGGACAGATGTTTGTTTCGAATTGTCTTGTGGCTAATCTCATTTGTGCCACTGATAATCCGATGTATACAGATAAATAAAATTGAAGTGTCTGTTTTTAAATTCCAAAATTATACCTCTTGAATGTATACACGGTACTGACATTGAAAAACTTTTTTTTTTATATTTCTCTGTCTATCTGTTTGTTCCGGCTAATTTCCGAAACAACTGGACCGATTTTAATGGGACTGTGCCCCGCGGTTTCACCCGCGCAGACTTTGTTTCATGGTTAGCGGGACCCTAATGTTTGTTTTTAAATACAAGTAACCCAAGTTACTCCTGGTAACATTAGCTATCTACCAATGACAGTCCCGACAGAATTGTTTTTTTTATGTCAGTACCGTGTACTTTCAAGAACATTTAGTGAAAAGCTGTTATTTAGGAATAAGAAACAGACACTTCAGTTTAATCTGTATCGATGTATAGATGGATTTATAAATTGTCTTATTTTTGGGATTTTACAGTGTAAATTAATTCTGCGCTGATTTTTGTAGAGAAGAAGACAGTTACGTAAGACATAGTTAAATGAGTATCATATATATCATTATAATGGTTTACAGTCGAGAAACAACATAAAAGTATCAAATTTGTCTTTTATAACTAGTTTTCCGCATTGAATGATTGCGTTCTTTTCTTCTTCATCAACAGCTGAGAACAATATACAGTTGTTATTATTTATGCGGCCATCTTGGGTATAACCACATGCCTGCTCTACTATGCAGGCTACAAAGTCTTTCAACTCTGGACTGCTTTCGTGATTTATATTCATTCCAGGGTCTAACGCTATTAGCATGAATACTTTAAAAGACGTGCATTCGTACAGGATACTCGCGCCCGTCAAAAAACTCTGGAATAGAAATTATGTTGTTTAAATATTTATAGTAGAAGTGACGTTTGCCAAACAGCCGCGTTATTCGGTAAGGTCTTTCAGCGACGAACATGACGTCGAGTGTCAGATTCAGACATAGGAAATTGATACACAATATATAGATGTCACGCGTGAGAGAACCGTAATAAAATATCTAATTAGTCTATATTAATCTATGATAATGTAGCATTAAAATGGATAAAACTTTTTGGGCTAATTCGTTACGAACATACATACATACCTTTCCTCTTTATAATATTTGTATAGATTATAAAGAGGAAAGATACGTCCACTAGTACATAATATATATACGATAAAGATCAATTTCATATAAACTGACCCTCGACAGAGAGAGCGACGTTGCGAACCTTTACATGAAATACAGGTGTGAGCATGTGAGAGTATGTATTTATGCAATGTTATTGTTTCCTGCCAGGTTCTTCTCTGGAAAAGCAACTTTCCAACAACATTTACAATCCTGTAACATCTATGTCCTCTGCCGATTTGAAGTTGCTATGTTATGCTATGCTATACCAAATGCGAAGGTCCTTTTTAAGGATCTTTCAAAACGCCTGGTTGACGTCTCTGGTGACCGTCGAGCTGGTTCTTACGGTCAGAGGATTAGCTTTAGCGATCCAGCGAGGTAAAGCAGCCAGCTTACTGGGCACCATTCCCGCAGACACTAATTTAAATTCCGTGTTTTATTTACAATTTTTATTTTTATTATATTTTTCTTTTTCGTTGCGTATAATATAATATTCTATATAAGATATAATAAGTACTGTCAGAGGTCTCATTAATTCAAGATATTATTGGATTTAAATTTTAAATTTGCAGTGTTATTTACGATGGTGACAGTCGTCTGGAAGTTACGTAATATGCATTAGATAAAATCAATACCTGAAACATATTAATTTCTTCTTCAATTTCTGCAGCACGGGATCCAATGACAGCCGCATATATGAGAATAACTTTGAGAAGCATTGTGGAAATGTAATGAGCAATCAACTCCCGCGGGCGAGGCTGTGACCGGCGTACTGTGGGTATCTGGCCAAATATTTACTTGTATACTGGCAAAATGTTTATTTACGCATTTACATGTTAACACAGTCCAGCTGAACTACGCCATATTGTTTGCCAACTTTAAGTATGTCTCAAACTAAGCAAATCGTCTGTGAATATGAGTACCAAACGTCGGAAACGATACTGATAATATTTTGTTTCGCAAATCTATCACATTACATTACAGATAATAAAATTGAAGTGTCTATAAAAACAGCTTTTAATTAAATGCATATGAAAGTGAACTGTACTGACTAAAAAAACAATTTTTAATTTCTTTCTCTGTATGTCTGTTTGTTCCGGCTAATCTCCGAAACGGCTTCATCGATTTGATCAGGACTTTCACTGGCAGATAGCTAATGTTACAAGGAGTAGCTCAGGTTTACTTTAGGGCTTAGAGTACTTTTATGACGCCGCCGCAAGCAAAGTCATTTTAGGGAGCATGACAACTCTATCAGACGTCATATATTCCCTCCCATTCTAGCCATATCATCTTTCACAACTTCCATCCATCGTTTTTGAGGTCTTTAGGTAGGAGGTAATTTGTTGAAAGTCTAATCAAATAAAGATATTTTTGAGTTTTTATAAAGGTATATACTACCTACCTGTTTTACCTGCGCTCTGTGAACTGTACATATATGTATATATACACAAGAATAGCTCGTTTAAAGGTATAAGAGATAAGATTTAATGTCAGTCAATACAATAACGATACACCGTAAAGAATATAGATGTTTCATAAAATTCATATTTCTACTAGCTGTGTCCGGCAAACGTTGTATTTTCATATATTTTTTTGGGGTGGTCATTTAGGGGTATGAAAAATAGATGTTGGCCGATTCTCAGACCTACCCGATCTGCACACAAAATTTCGTACAAATTGCCCCAGCCGTTTCGGAGGAGTATGGTAACTAACATTGTGACATGGAAATTTTATATATTAGATTCAGTTATCATAAATGGCCACAAAGTCCTGTCAGTTTTCAGAGAAGCAAAGTATTTTATAGACTTAAGTTAACGTAATCATATTAACATTACGTCTCCTTAAGGTTCCGTGAGTCGTCTGTTTGTCTGTCTGTCCAAGTGCCTCTTGCGAGTTTTCTGAAGATCCCCGTCACAAGTCACCGCGTTGACGTAAACACAGATTTGTATTAGAATATAATAGTGCCATCCGCGGACCGACAGATGGCTCTGTTTCGATCACATATAAATCTGTATTTACATCAATATGTGGGCCGGTGATTTGTGAAGGTGGAATGCAGTGAGAAACTCACACTAGGCCTGTGTAACAATTTCGCGGAATCCGACGACATAAATTAAACGTATTTGATTTTTGGAGTGACATTTTATTTATACCTCTCAGCAAATTTTGATACCATCGATTTTTAGCATGCCTGTTGGTATTGGTATTGGCACCAGTACCAGCTTTGCCTTCCAAGTGAGCATACAATCCCTCGGCGCCGAACTCAAGACATATGCATCTTTGCAGTTTCCAACCTGTCTTTTCCGAGCACGTCTTTGCAATTAATAAACGGGTTTTTGTTTGTCTCGTTAAATACCGACAGCCATTGTTGAGTATTAACACATTCACTGCTAACATTTCAACTTCTTCGTAAATTCTCTAACAGTTGGACGCACATACGCGTCGTTAGCAGTGAACGCGTTAAGGCGTCCATCTTCAAGGAAACCGTACAAAGTTTCGTGAAAGCAAAGAATAAATGCTTTTAAGTCGTCATCGAGTTCTTCATCCAGAAATTCATAAATGTTTTCATCTTCGTCGGTATCCTCGGGATTTAAAAGATTAGACATAAGTATTGAGAATTTTTTACTGTCATGCATTCGTATGCAGTCTTTATAAGCTTTGACGTAAACTGTAACAAAAATATTTAGGTAATCAACTTGATCTATGAAATATAGTTGGCTCAATCCTAAGGCAAGCCGCAAACATTCAATAATGTGTATAACATTGTGTGTGGCCCGTATTCTGGTATCAGAAATCAAAGTCAAAGTCAAAGTCAAAAATATCTTTATTCGAATAGACTTTTTACAAAGCACTTTCAAATCGTCAGAATGACATATTAACACAGGATTATACATGCTACCGCCAGGTTCGGAAGGTTGCTTTTACTGAGAAGAATCTGGCAAAAAACTCAGTAAATACTCTTTTCAAAAAAAATATTATATATATTTAAGAGTACAAAATAAATCGCAAGCAAAGGCATTTTAGTGAGCATGACAACTCAAGCCAGTCAAACAAAGATCAAAAGTAATAGATATTAAGAATTGTAATACACATAGGAATAATATTTATCCACTTGAAATATGATGCAAAACAGGCATCATTAAGGTCACAAAAAAAGCGTGTGTGCGACTAGTCCTATACAAGCGTTTAATTCATCATCGTCCCTGGCCTTATCCCATACATTGTTGGGGTTGACACTTGATTCAACCCGATGCGGCTGATCACCTGATTTTTATACGAAGCGACTGCCATCTGAACTTTGCAACCCCTTTAACGAGGAAAATCTGTGATCTGGGTTAAACCAGTTGTCAGACTATTTTAGGCCTCCAACCGACCTGTAACGATTGCCAAAGATGATAAATTGGCAACCAGGACCGACGGCTTAACCCATCCAATTACTGGCTAGGTTTTAGTTGGTTTCTTCACTGATCGAATGATATGCGCAATAGCAACTGTGCCACGAGTCCTATACAAGCGTTTAATTATATGAGAAAAAAAAATACCAGCATTTTTTTATAGTATCACTTTTAACACACGTGATGCTGACTCCAATGGTAACCGTAACGATCAGCATCACTTTGAGAAGAATGGTGTAAATGTAATGAATAATCAGTCCTCGTGCAGAGCGGACAAGGCTGCGACCAGCGTACTGTGGCCAGCTGGACAAAATGTCTACTTGTATACTGACCAAACGAGATAACACGAGATTAAAACAAACTGTTTCCCGCTACTACGTCTGCAGAATTTTAAACACAAAAAATCTTATAATATACGTTCCAGCAAAATCGATTCAGCGGTTCAACTGTGAATTGACGGACATATAATTTATTTACGCAAGTCCCCTTGTGGATGCTCTCCTCATAAGACAACATATATATGCTCACGCCATTCCAGAAGGGTCCCCTAAGGAAGCAGAGGTGTTGTAGCATCAACACCTACCTTTCACCGAATATGATTAAGTGCCAACGTGACAGAGGGTGAGTCTATCGCCGTCGCAGGCACTATACATACGTCTTTGAATTACTTCTCACATATGCAGATATACATATGCAGGTTTCCTCACGATGTTTTCCTTCACCGTAAAGCACATGGTGTGAAATCACTGTACATAAGTTTTTAGAAAAACACATTGGTTCAGGCCCCGCTGGGATTCGAACTTGCGTCACTTGCGTAGCAGGCGACTGCTCTAATCCCGAGCCCACCACGGATCAGACAACATTCCGGACATTATTCCCCGTTTCTAATAATAATATAGGTTTAATGTTACATTAAAATTACTTTTGTGAGCAGTGCAATTAATTTTAACTCGAAAAGGCATGTATTTCAATCCAATGTTTGTTTTAATTAAAATTTGATTGAAATAGTGAACAAGGCGATCGACTATTGCGGTATGCTCGGATACGAAAAAGATATATGTATGGCGAACATCGTCCCATAATTTAGCTTATACGATTGTTATTATAACTAAGTATTCCCTACAGATAATGTATTTTGTATGCTAGTCATAGCTTGCCTTCAAGTTCAAATTCTAGAGGGTATTTCAAAGAGTTTAAGTGTAGTGATTTCACACCACTTAATGGTGAAATAAAACATCCATTTACAGGGTGTAGAGTAGACTTTTAGGCGTATTTTTTTGGCACAGAGCATAAAAATTATGTTATCATTACAAAAAAATATCGTTAATTTTACCTATTTCTTTTTGGGGATTTTTTGCACATTAAGTATGAGCAGAGGTGTTGTAATGACAGCACCCACTTTTTACCGAAGTTGATTAAGTGCCAATGTGACAGATGGTGAGTCTATCTCAGTTTCAGGCACTATACATATGTCTTTGAATTACTTCTCAGACATATGCAAGTTTCCTCACGATGTTTTATATAATTAACCCTAGATTGTAATCAATGCCAACACGAAGAACGAAGAAAGATGAGAAGTGATATAGGTCCCGTCACGAGCTAATAACGAGTATCTAAAAATGCGCAGTAGTAATTTCAAGAGTCTGTCTCTGTCTATACGTATGGCGCGAGGCGAATAAACATGCGCAGTATCCCACAATTTTTCGCTGCGCGTTCTTTATTCGTGACGGGACCTGTGCAAGGCTTTAAATGGAAGGTTTATTGTACGTTCGGGACACGTCCGCACTTCACCGTTGCGACACGTAACATTTACAATAATTCCCACGGGACCTACATTGTTATAGCCATCGTATTCTTGTCTAACATACGTATATCTATTGTAAACAACTTAAGAATTATCGATACCTATATTTTTCGGATAAATAAAATTTAAATGTGTATAATTCCAAATGAACAGCTTTCACAAATACTTACAAAATATTTTTTAATAATTTTGGTTGTCCCGCTCTTTGTTCCGGCTAATCTTTGAAATGTCTGGACTGTATTATGTCATGTGCTAAATATGAGTTTTCAAATTGGAAGATGCTTAGGGTCCGCTATGTAAGGCCAGTACAGTGCCTCCACTCCTGCTCTGACAACCACTCCGAGAAGACTCACTGCAGGCATACAGAAGATATGACCACTCCAAGGTATTTTCGTAATGTCGCTATGGGGTGTCACGTCGTGGTCGTATTAAATCATACGTCATTTTAAAAACTTTAAGAGTGTCAACCCTCACACACGAAAGACTAAACGTTCTTATTTAAAAAAATGGTCTAGACTCCATACTACCAAGTAAGCTACTATTATATTCTGTAACTAGGTCATCAATTACATCTTTTTTTCTGAAAAATTCTATTGTCCATTGTTATCAACATGATTTCATTACGGTGGTAATATTAACTGATACAATTAACGTTCAAAGTTATGATTTAAGAAGTCACAGGGCAAAGGGCTATCTATCGAGCGCGTCCGATAATGTAAGGTGCAGTTATTGATCTCCCAGAAACTGATTCAAACGTATTTAAGTTTTTACTGATTAAGTTCAAAGTGCAAACCCTGAAGTGAAAACAATTAATGAAATACTCGACGTACATAATACTGATCTGCCGTGGCTTAACTAATATGCCCTTTTCCAAAATTAGGTCGATTTTTAACTTATAATGCTTTTAATAATGTGAAAAAAAATCGACCTGTGTTTCCCAATTTTCAATACCTTGAATAATCCAAGGATTATTTCCAATAGGTGTTGTCATTGAAAAGTCACATCGGTTTAAATTTTTACCGCGGTCTTTACATGTTATTCAATACAGCATTTGGTAGACAACGAAATTATAGATACATCACGGCAGTGATGCAATACATACAATGAGTTTTAGGCTAGCCGCACACACGCAATAATATAGTCAATAAACTGCATATTGACCATAATCATATGTGGATGCGGCCCATATTGCGGTATTTTTCAATAATATTGTTAACATTGACAATCAAAATGTGTGTGTGCGGCTACCCTTACGCGTTTAGTAAAAATAGTGGGGATTGAGAGTGAGCCGTGGTGGCCTTGAGATTAGAGCAGTCGCCTGCTACGCAAGCGACGCAAGTTCGAATCCTAGCGGGGCCTGTACCAATGAGTTTTTCTAAAAAAAACTTATGTACAGTGATTTTCACACCATGTGCTTTACGGTGAAGGAAAACATCGTGAGGAAACATGCATATTTCTGAGAAGTAATTCAATGACGTATGTAAAGTGTTTGAGACGGCGATGGACTCACCATCTGTCACGTTGGCACTTAATCATCTTCGGTGAAAAGTGGGTGTTGTGATTACAACACCTCGAGGAATACAGGCGTGAGCATATGTATGATTGAGAGTGGAACTATGCAAGTATTTGTTCGCGCTCACACTATTTTAGACCCATAACACGACTACGTGTTTGTGGAAAGTACTTTGTAAAAAATAAATATATCATTGAGTTTTTATTTTTTTGTTTAGGACTAAGCTCAAAACTCGTGACGCACAAATGAGAGTAGAAGCTGTGTTTGATTTGGAAATAAATGGCGTTGGTTGATGCTGTCTGAACATTATTTATTGACGTTTTTATACAGAAAGAAGACAACGATAGAATGTATCAAGTGATTCAATGTAGTTTTCGGTGATGCTTGTGGGGCAGAGGAGCTTTGTGTCCAGACCGGCTTGTACGCCACATTGACGCACACCATCTCTCTTACGGTCATGTATCTCGGACATTAAGTGTTCCTGCCTGACGCCGCCATCTCTTCGTATAAAGCCAGCTTCCTTTGCAATGCAACATATATATTTAAATGTCGTCATACTTTTAGGCGCGGTACCAGTTCTGAGATGATCAAACAAATTTGAATTCGGACAAATTATCAGGCCAGCGGTGGTTATTGCGATCTGTGTTTCGATGTTCTTGAAATACTGTAAAGGAATACACCAATTTATATAAATTATTCTGACTAGACACCTAATTTATATGTGTGCTGCGGTTAAACTGGTGAACGTGGTGAGGTGATATAGATTCTCGCATCGCTTAAACGGCGTTTGTGAGCTGAGCTGAGGTTCACCCTCATTTCGACAATAAAAAAAAAAACATAATCGGCGAGCCTATTGCCATTAACCGGACACAACTCCACACTCTGGACTGGACCCGGGGATAGAACCCAAGACCTCGTGTTCCGCAGTAGAGCTAGTCACAAGACAAACGAAGCAGTCTGATGAATGAACGATGGCTGAAAGTGAAGTGTGAAAGAAAATTTTACGAAGTAAGGCATGATAAATAATCCCTACTAATATTATAAATGCGAAAGTTACTCTGTCTGTCTGTTACGCTTTCCCGCTTAAACCTCTCAACCGATTTTGGTGAAATTTGGCACAGACAATCTCTAGACCCTGAGATACCTAAAAAAAGTATTATATAAAACTAAATCTACGCGGGTGAAACCGCGGGCACAGCTAGATTAAAATAAAATAGAATATTAATTTATTAAACCAAAAAAAACCCACATAATTTTCTAAATAGTGCCATAGAAGCTAACATTACACTCCTACCCGAAGTGGGTTGAACTTGACTTTTAGTTATTTTCAAGACTGAAGATACCAAAGAAGGTGAGATATTTATTTTCATTGTTTTAGAGGGGAAGGAGCTTGTGGCACAGTTGCTATTGCGAGTATCATTCGATCAGCGAAGTTAAGCAACCCTAACCCTAACCAGTCGGTGACATCCTGAGTTCCCTCCGTGCCTCGGAGAGCACGTTAAGCCGTCGGTCCCGGTTGAAAATGATCATCTTTGGTAATCTTCATAAGTCAGTCGGAGGCCTAACATAGTCAGAAGGCGACGTCAGATGGCAGTCGCTTCGTATAAAAATCAGGTGATCAGCCACATTGGGTTGAATCAAGTGCTGACCCCAACAATGTACGGGATAAGGCCAGGGTGATGATGATGTTTTAGAGGGGAAAAATGGGGCTGCGGGCGTGGTCCTTACAGGCTCTTCGGAAGTTATAATTGAATTGAATTCCCCCTTCAATAATAATGATTAAATCCAAGGTGGCGTTGGAGACCACGGCCCCGGTGCCAAAAGCCTCAAACTCATCTAGTCAATAAGTAATGTAACTTACGTCAGAAAGGTCGGCAGCGTGGTTGTTGCCGAAGGTTATAGCGCAAATCAACAAAACTTTCAGAAACATGATGTAATCGACAATAAGTGAAAGATTGCTAAGATCGAGAGCTCGTTCGAGAGATGAATGTAATGGTTAATAGACCATGCCACTTTTATACTGCTGACTTTCTGGATCAATCTATCTATATATACTAATTGAAGTGTCTGTTTGCAATTTATAAATTACAGCTTTTCAATATATGCTTATGAAATTATATACGGTAATTATGTACTGTATTGAAACAGATTTTTTTTCTTTCTGTCTGTCTGTTTGTTCCGGCTAATCTCTGGCTGGACCGATTTTAACGGGACTCTCACTGGCGTATAGCTAATGTAACAAGGAGTAACTTAGGTTACTTATTAAATTCGCGGCCCACCCATGACATTAAGTCAATGTGGGTGAAATCACGGGGCACAGCTAGTTAATAATAACTCAGGACATAAAATTAATTATTTTTCCTTATTTATGGATCATTTGGAAGTTTGTGGTTAATTAGTGAAATGGGTCTGCTAGATTTTTCGTAATAGGGACTTATTTGGTTGCGGTTAAGTCGAGATAAAGGGAACACCATTTTTGGTAAAATATCTGCTGACATTATTTTCCTGTTAAAAAATGTTTAGGGGATTTACTGAGTTACAGTAAAACAGATTGATAGATTTCCTCATACTATTTGAACATACACATAATACAGATAAGTGAGTCAGGACTTGAATCGTTATAATATCTGTAGTTTGGCGTATTTTCCCAAACAATAATAAAAGTAATATAATATGCGTTTCAATATCTTTACTTCGTCTTTTCGTCATCAACAATTAAATAAAAAAAAATACTACTCCTGTTTTTCGTCGTTCACATCTTCCCTCGTCTTTCTTATCTTTCATATCATCTGTCATTCTCCATTTCTTTTTTATTTTCAACTTCCTTTTTAATTTTTTAAACATTGCCTTTCATTATCGCATACGAACTCATTTCATCAATTCCACATATCTATTAACGCAAAGCCAAAGCCTCTGGTCCTTTTGAGAGATTTCTGAAATTGCACCAAAAGGGGTGAAGTAGGGTTGAATGTGACCTTTTAATTTCGAGTCTACACACCATATGGGTGAGCTAGACATATATTAGGCAGTAATGCCTTCGAAAACATGTTGTAAGCCGAAAAAATATGTCATACCATGGATTTTACGATGAAATGCACGTATGATAAAACTCTCTTTAGAAATCCATCCATTATCATTAAAATAATCTAACTAAACACAAGTTTATAACTTAACTAGCGGATGTCATGTGGTTTCACCCTCGTATTTCTCGTTGCCGTGGGAGTACGGGGATAAAATATACCCTACGTTACTTGCTGATAATGTAGCTATCCTTTGCTGAAAGAATTTTCCTAATCGGTTCAGTAGTTTCGCAGCCTATTCAATACAAACATACAAATCTTTTTTTCTCTTTATAATATTATTATAGATTACTCAATAAATTAAAAGTTATAGCACACATAATCTAAGCGAGTTCAATATAAATTGATCTCTTATTAACCTCTTGTATGAAACGATCAAAGGGACCGAACTATTTATTAATTGATCTAAAAATACCACACCTACAAGCAAAGAGCACCGCGGTCTGTGTATTTGAATTTAGAACATACCATAGATAGTCAATTTTGTGTACCGACAAAAAAAAATTTAAAAATAATTAAGAATATTCTCAATTCGAATTTGAATTTGAAATATTTACTCGCATTTTATTTTAAAATGTATAACGAATTTGCAATAATCAAAAAAAAAAAATAATAATTTGCGATAACTTTTTTTGGGATGGCAATTTATTTAGGGCGAATTAACATGTAGCAGCGTTTCTTCACTCGCTACATAGATGGCGCTACTCGCTAACAATTGCAAAGTTTGAGTACAAATACACGACAACCTGAATCGCACAATAAGAGTTATCGCACTCGCTCAATAACAACCTTTTTTAGCAACTATAGGCCCCGTCACGATCTACGAGCGCGTGCTTGAATGCGTAGGAGTCATTTCATTACTCTGTCTGTCTGTATGGCGGGACGCGAATAAAAACGCCTTAGCTTCGACTTTGAGGGTAAATTAAAAAAAAGGCATTATATTTAGTTTAATAAAAGCACGAAGCTTTAACTATAGGCAGGAATATATCACCTGGGTGAAGTTGGCAACTGAAGTGAATAAAAAAATTTTTTTCGTCATGTATTCGATTGTACCCGGTATGTACCGGATTTTACCGCTTTTTAAATCGTTTGTACCCATATCCAAGGGCCCCGAGATATGACAGTGGAAAGTTTGAAACTTTCAACCCCCATATCTCGGGGCCCTTTGAGGTACAAACGAAATATAAATGGTAAAATCCTCTACGTGCTAGATACAATCGAATAGCATTTATAAACTTTCAATATTTTATACTTAGTTGCCAAAATATTTACCCCCCTATAGCTTTTACCCCCTAGGGGTACAAACGATTTAAAAAGCGGTACAATCCGTTACATACCGGGTACAATCGAATACATGACGAAACAATTTTTTTTATTCACTTCAGTTGCCAACTTCACACAGGTGAATATATCATAAGTAGGAATAGACACATTTACGCTAAAGTATATTCGCTTCAAATTACTTGAAAACGTTTTTATTGTTCCGGTTGTAAAAGCAATGCAACCGAATAAAATATTTCATCGTTTACATTACGTACTGAAAATGTACTAAAATTAGTCCGGCTTTAATTTCGTCGTAAAAATAAGATATTTTAGGCTAGTGTTACATTTATACAGATGAATAAAATTGAAGTGTCTGTTTGTATTTCCAAAATTACACCTTTTGCCTGCATATGAACATGTACATATATACACGGTACTGATATAGAAAACCCAATTTTTTTTCTGTCTGTCTGATTTTGTTCCGGCTAATCTCTGAAACGGGCTGTATCGATTTTAACGGGTAACAATATTCTCCAATGGGTTGGCAGAGGTGTTATAACAACACCCATTTTACACCGAAGATAGTTAAGTACCAACTTGACAGATGGTGAGTCTATCGATCAGGGGGCCTTTGACGGGTCTTTGATTTACTTCTCAGATATATGCAGGTTTCCTTACGATGTTTTACCGTAAAGCACGTGGGTTGAAATCACACATAAGTTTGTACGTAAGTTTTTTTGTAAACCTCATTGGTACAGGCCATCCTGGGATTCGAACTTGCGTCACCACGGCTCTTAATATACTTAATCACGCCAAATCTATTCCGGATAATACAATAGAAAATGTATATTAAAAATAACGCTAAATCTAGGGAAATACAGAAGGATAATTATATCAAATAATAATATATTACATTTCTTTCCTCGTCCCAAAATTTCAGTATATAATGGTATGTTTATTATTTCATTCGACAGTCTAACGAGCTTCAGAGAGCATTCAGTTATTGTTGATATCATTTAATCATTTACTTAAATCATAATGCTGAAAGTATTATTGATTTGCGCTGTAACCATTAGCGCTAGTAACGGTGAAGATCTACTATCGGTAAGTTACTATCTAAATAGAAATCTAAACAGATAAATATAATTGAAATGTCTCTTTGTAATTTCAAATTAACAGCTTGACACTAAATTCATAATTGTGCATGTATTTTAAATAGTATATTAAAATATAATAGGTTTAATTTGCATTTACAGAATTTCAAGAGTTTTTGGACGCAAATGGACTTGAGAACCGCTGCTGTTTTTACCTGTATGGATCCACAAATAACAAGTATACTTGTAGACAATGGGGGAGAACTACCTGTAAATGATATAAGGGGACACAAATATATCTGCTGCATTGCAAGACAAGGCTCATTTATTCTCTCTGATGGCCGCATCAACCAACAAAACTTACTGTCCGAGGTTAAGGGTTATAAAAGAGATCGTGTGCGACAATGTTTGATACAATACGGTCTTGACCAGGCTAGTATCTGCCCTGAATATATCACCGAGAATCGACTCGATACTCTTTATGCGTTCAAGAACTGTATTTAATCTTAATCTACCTAACAGTATTTATTTATAAAACTGCCCCAAGGCTAGGTTTCAACATATTTTAATATCGCCTGCGTATTATCATTTCTTCATTTTGTAAGCGGAGATGTAATAAGTTTTACGTCTCGTTCGAACGTATCAAAATCTTACTAACACTGAGGATAGGAGTAATAGGAACATGATGCGGAACTAGTGTTGCCAGATAAGGGCTTATCCTTTTCTGGATTTTTCTGGCAACGAATTTGGAGTTTCAGAGTCCAACCAAAAAATATTACGAAATTACTAATTACGGTATTCAAAAAATGCAAGTAATCTAAAAAAAAATAATTAAAATTTTTGTGAGAATTTTTTTTTGGAATTGAAATGTATGAAAATAATTATTTTGTGGAAAAACATAGTATATGTTAATTACCGGACTCGGACCACACGCAAAACCCTAGCCGGGATTCGCACCTCGCGACCTCTGCAAACCGTCCAATTGCTCTGGCAACTGAGCTACTACGTGATCACACCTCATGCGTTGAAATTTTTCCTTCTCTTGTTTTTGGTTATTTAGGAGCCGCATTCGAGTTTTTCTTAACCATTTTATATATTTAGACTATATGTGTGTCTTGTATGTAAAGTAGGTGTACTGTTTGTTTTATATATTAGTTAAGTTATCTTCTTTCTGTTGATGGCATGGAATAAAGTAAAACATTTTATTTATGGTCTTATTTTACTCTTAAATTTCGCAATTCCAAGTTCGAATTAATAGAAGTATCGAGAGAAAAAGATAAGAAATTGAAAATTAAAGAAACCTTTGCGATAGACTCACCATCTGTCACGTTGAACTTAATCATGTTCGGTGATAAGTGGGTGTTGTTATAACCACACCTCTGCCTACCTGCTTTTGGGGAATACAGCCGTGAACATATGAATGTGGATGTTTTTAGAAATTTTACTTTTACGAGACGTGAGATAGATTAAAAGCGCGTTGTTAATTGGTTGCGTTAATGGGGTGATTCGGAGTTGATTTACGATTCAATAAGTTAGGAATCAGTTGAAAGAAGCACTTAATAGAAGACTTTTGTAAAATATTTGGGTATTATTTCCAAGGTTTGTTAAACTAGACCCTTTCAAGGTCAATTTGATAAATGTATGCTTATTCTTCTGATAAAGTATACAGAGTGTCAGAGATAAAGGTACAGTTGTCTTCTAGAAGTAGGGTTTCATGAATATATGACAATGTTGAAGTCGTAAAATATCTAGCTCTAACGATAACGTAGTTATAGGCTATGGATGTTAAGGGCCGAGGATCTCGCGGCCGCGTTTACCTACATAACTTTCATTATAGTTACGAAGCTAATTATATATCATGCATGCAAGTACTACTTATGAAAATTCAAATGCAAATATTAAGAATTGCCTGAGGTATTTAATGAATAAACGAACTTACATGTAAGTGAAGTTCTATATAATATAATTCCGAAGAGATTTGGGATCGCTTAAGTGCGACGTATCTGGCGGTGAGACCATAGCCGCCTCAAGTACAAAATCAAATGAATACCTTAAGACAAGAACTTAACTTATGACTTTTTTACCTAATTACTTTGATTAAGTAATAAAACTCGTCGTTCCCATAACAAATGAAATTGCCGAATCGAATGTAATTGATGTTTCAATTGTACAGAGCATTGAGTGAGCATTTTAAGGTCGGGTACTAGTCACGATTTGAGTGGTTCCGTTACTTGATCACAGTTGACAAAGGGCCTTTAAAGTCATAGAACTAAAGCCGCTCTTTGCCTGGACTAATATACAGGAATAATAGCCTGTAGAATAGTCAGTAATCAACCTAAAGAACTCCTTATATAGACTTGTTTTAAAAAATTATACTCCGTTTTGCCACAGTGTAAAAACGAATTCCTTTTCCACATGACGACAAGGTAAGCAATGGCAAAGGTCTTTTGGGCTTGCTACATATCGTTTATTAAGTTGAATTTAAAGTTATAATTAAATTATTTATAAAGCAGGGTTTGTACAGAGTCATAGGGGTCTATGCCAATATACCATACCAATGAGGTTTTGTAAAAAACTTATGTGCAGTGATTTCACATCAAGTGCTTTACGATGAAGGAAAACATCGGGGGAACCTGCATAAGTCTGAGAAGTAATTCAGAGACGTTTCGGAGATTAGCTGGAACAAACAGACAGAAAGAGAATTCATATGCATGGAGTAAAAAGCTGTTAATTTAGTATTACAAACAGACACTTCAATTTTATTTATCTGTATGTATGTATAGATGTAAATGTGGAAACACACTTTATAACACTAGAAACGTTAGAAACGCGAACCATTTATCAAAGTAAGGTTTCGTAAAATATGTTCTCTATTTTGAGTTACCTGAACTATATAAGGGCACAATTAAAAGATATTTGCGCAGTTCAGTTTGTTTGTGGCCTTTTAAGGTGCGGTTGACTAATCCAATCAAGAAATGCTTTCGATCTCTACCCCTGCTTTAGTGTACTTGCTTTATGTGCGTTCAGAGAAAATATGAATGCGTGAAAAATGGACTACGGAGATTTGACAGCATCACCCCAATTATAGGTTTCAACGTTGACAATATCGATTGCGTATTCTCCTGACTCCTTATTTTGTTTGGTAGCATAAAAGCGCCCCTAGTGCCGATTGTAGGAAGTTTTACGTCCCCCTACGTGTTCTTGGTCAGCGCTCATGACTCGTGATGGCACTTTGAACTGAACACACAACTATGGCCAAATACAAACAGGGGCCTCTACTATTATGATATACTACGATCTATGATCGTTTAAGCAACGCGTATTAACTATTTCTTAGCATTGACGTTTAATTTTACGGAACAAACATGGAATGTCAAAGCTCAGAAGTTCTTAATACGCTCGCCCTAAACCGATGATGATGGCCCCTGGTATCACGACTGTATGATGACAAAGAAAAACGAACCACAAATTAAATGTTTAACCGGTCCTTCTTGAGATAGGATATTATATCCATTAAAACCTAACTCCGTTTGTACTACACTCACAAACATAAATGTACTTACAATGGACCGGAAACCTCAAAGGGACTGTCCAATCATTGGCTCAAGTGTCAATGTACTGATTACAATAACTGTTACGACGACACACTTAGCTCTGAGGAAGCCTTACCAATATACAATCAATAGGCCTTTCCTTATTGTTATCTATGGACTTCCTTATGGAAAAAAGTTAATAGAGAAAGACATCCCTTTGGTTTTACGTGTACTAATCTGAACAAGGCTAACTATGGTTTTTCAGCAGGGTTCTGAACAGGGCTAACTAAGGGTGTAACTGTTCGGGGTTAAGCACTCGAAGTAAAATTTGAATATAGGCAGCATGCGTCGTGCGTGGAGGAGGTGCAACGACTACTTTTGCAAAATGACATTCTGAGATTGACACATGATTCCCCCGGACCTCAGCTCGCACACCGCACGCTCCCTTTGACAGGTTATGCAGTTAAATAAAGACAGATGACATACAATATTTTAAGAGGACGTAAGAATATTGTTGTAATCAAAACTATGAGCCTATTGCGTCGCTAACAAAGGGTTTTCAGCAGCGCGTATTAGGAACTGCTAAGATAAGACGTTACATTTTAGTACAATCAAATGTAACTGTTGGCTGGTTCCTACATGGAAGGCTTCTTAATATTTTACATGTGAAATAATCACACAACAAGTCATAAAATATTCATATAAAAACATAAAGAATATTCCTAACAAAAAGGTTGGATGTGAACCTGTCGCTAACAGTAACGTCAAAACAAAGTTAACGATCAGTACTTGGTTGACCGAGCTGTGCTCGGTTTCATTTTCACACAAAAGAAAGAACTTGACATGTGGAAACGGTAGTCTCTGCCTACCTCCATGGGATACAGGCGTGAACAGTGATATGTATGAATGTATGTATGTTGTTAAAAATAAAAAATATGGGAAAATATCGGACAGGTTAGAGATGAGGACACGAACCGGGATATTATAGTTTTGTCATCGCACCATAGACTGCAAGCTTCACGTCTGAGCTATCATAACTTGTTCGGCGAAATTTATTTTTGTATTGTAATGATATTTTATGAGTTTTTCATTGCCTGAAAACATAGTCAAAAAGATGTTTTCTGAAAATCAAACCTTACTAGATCAATTTGTTGTCTCCGAAACCCCTTTCCCACTTTCCTCTCCCTCAACTTTTGAAATTACATGAAAATCATTGAAGCCGTTTCTGAGATTCAGATTATATTACATAAAGAAGAATTGCTCGTTTAAAGGTTTAAGATAAGTAGTGAGTCTCCAGGAGAAGTAGGGCATTGCAGGATCTCCCGTTTGGAATCTTTCTCGATCTCGAAAAGATGGCAGCCAAATAATAATTTCAAAACTGTGTTGTGTTCTTGTGGTGAATAAGATCGCCAGTGTTCCATAGAGGGGGGAGTACAGGCGCTGTCCTTTTTTTTTTTTTGTTGACGAGGGGGAAACCTTCAAAGGTCCCCGACCGCCCTTGGAGAAGCAGGTCGGGGTATGTGGGATTCTTACCGCACTAAAACCCCCTCGGTGGCCATCCTCAGTGCTCAGGGGGGGACTCCGGGTACTCTGATTGAACGCACCGGTGCCCCCCATACTTTGCCGGGGCACATCCCCGGGGCAGCAGTGTCGCCGCTCCTGGAGACCTCGCTGTGCAAGGCAGCGCGAGCCACATCGCGTTATCACCTTCCCGGGCCCGCGGCTCGGTGGTCAAAGCTCCCCCCCCGACCACCGCCAGCGCTATCCTAGCTAAGCGGACGATGTACTCACCTTACCTTCTTCGGTGAAAGCCTTTCCGGGACCCTTCTGGGAAGGTGTTAACTTACATTGCAATAAATTAATTCCCTGAGATAATCATAAATCGTACATTAATCTATAAAGGCATAAGTGGGCCATTCCGTGTCGGAGTCGTAACCGCAACGCTGCGGTTCGATTGGAATCACTTCACGTGGCGACAAACATCTTATTTCGTTATGTAACCAACTATTCCAAACAATGTTATTAATGGATAATAGATTGAAACACAATTTTACGTGGATGCAAGGACATAATATATTTTACAGTGACACAACACAATCACTCATAATAGACGTAGGTCTAATTCAAAACATATGGAACAGATTAATATGCCAGTATCAAATCTAAGTGGCTTCCAACACACCCCCTTAATCTATTACATATACAAGCAAAACATTCAACAAAAAATTCACTTCTGTACTTGCCTGTACTCAACATTTAAAACAACAAATAAAATTACAAAGTTGTGCTAACCCTATACATTTATCTTTCTATAGCGTATCGCGCACCAAATTCAAAATTATTCTATTACACAAAACATAAAACATAAAAACGCAAAACATAACACTTTAAATCGTCTAACTACTTATCCGCCCCTTAATAGAGTAATACGTCAAAGATAACTGCCCTAAGAACTCTTTAAGTTTCGGACCATGTACAGACTTAGTTAAAATGTCAGCTATCATTTTGTCAGTTTGCATGTATCTAATTTCAACTTTTTTACTTAGTACACATTCCCTAATAAAATGATGTTTTATATCAATGTGCTTTGTCCTATTATGCATCATTTTGTTGCCTGCAATCTTATGTGCCGACTGGTTGTCATTATAAATGACGACCGCTTTACTATCCACAGATATTAAACTGCTAAGTAAATTACGTAAATAAATCGCTTCTTTCGAAGCTTGACTTAGTCCTACATATTCTGCCTCCGTGGAAGATAAAGATACAGTAGCTTGTTTCTTACTCTCCCACGTCACAACATTATTTCCTAATTTGAAAATTAATCCAGTGAAAGATTTTCTATCATACGCCCCACCCCAATCTGCATCTACGTATCCATTCAAATCTAATTTTCCTGACTTTCTAAACGTAAGACAAAGATTTGACGTACCTTTTAAGTGTCTAAGGACTCGCTTTGCGCACCTGAAGTGTACTTCATCATAACATGAATTAAACTGGGAAAGTACACTTACAGCATGTGCGATGTCCGGTCGCGTATTGCAAGCTAGGTAATTTAAACAACCTATCAAACTTTGATATGGCAGTTTACAATTAGAATCGGGTGATTTTTCCAATTTCATTCCGACTTCCATTGGAGTAGTAACAGACTTAGCATCTGTCATGCTAAAATGGTCTAAAACACTCAGAATGAACTGCTCCTGATCTAAATAAATAACACCTTGATCCTTCCTCAGTCTCATCCCTAAAGCATGTCTAGCCGCGCCTAGGTCTTTCACTTTAAACTTTTTAAGTAGATTCGCTTTTAACTTTTTCTTTTCTTGTTCGCAATTTCCAAAGACAAAAATATCATCAACGTAAATTACCACTATAAGCTTCTTGTTATCATTCAGTTCTTTTTGATACAAGCATGGTTCTATTTTTGACTGTGAAAATCCTAAACCTAACATCTCTTTATCTAACTCATTAAACCAAGCATTTGAGGCTTGTTTTAATCCATACAAAGAACGTTGAAGCTTACATACTTTAGTTTCCTGACCCTTAACTACAGCTCCTTTAGGTTGAAGCATGTAAATGTCTTCTTTAATCCTACCATATAAGAAGGCAGTAGTGACATCCCATTGGTCAATAAACCAACTATACTCAACCGCCAAAGAAAATAACAAACGTAAAGTAGAGCTTCTAACAACAGGGGAATAGGTGTCATAGTAATCTACACCACGTACCTGTGTAAAGCCTTTTGCTACTAATCTAGCCTTGTATTTCGTCACCTTACCATCGCTATCTTTCTTGACCTTGAATATCCATTTGCATTGTATTGGCTTCTTATAAGCTGGTCGATCAGTCAAAATCCAGGTCTCGTTCTCCTTTAACGACTGTAGTTCGTCATCCATCGCTTGTTGCCATAAATTACCGTCAGGACTCGCTAACGCTTCTTCAACAGTCAATGGATCATCATCAATCATGCATTCCATAGCACACATGACATTACAGCCATAGTGATCGACTTTTCTTCTCTCTCTGAGAGGATACCTTCTGACAGTCTCTTCAGGAACAGCCACTACCTCTTCAGGTATCACCACGTCTTCCACAGCGTCACTAAATGTACCACCATCATGCTCCGAGGGTCCCACTTCATTAACAATTATTGGTTCTGTAGAAACAGTACCTGGGTCTCTTGCCACATCCGGCTTAACGCTTTCTTCATTATCGAGGTTAATCGTAACGACGGAATCGTCAGCATTTGCTTTCTCGTCTTGTAGAAAAACATGTTCTAAAAATTTGACATCTCTTGCCGTTGTTACTTGCCCTGTCTTGGGGTTCATCAAACGATATCCTTTTTGATTATCTGGGTATCCAATAAAAATCATAGTTTTCTGTTTTCATGTCTAGTTTACGTCGCTTTTGCTTCGGTTTCAATGAAAAAGCCAAACAACCAAATATTTTCAGATGACTTACATCTACATCTTTTCCCGTTCACAGTTTCTCCGGTACAGCATTGCTTACAGCCTTTGTAGGGCTCCTGTTTTTTAAATATACAACAGTTCTCACTGCTTCCGCCCAGTATTTTTTGCTCAGTTTGGCTTCCGACAACAGTGTTCTCGCCTTTTCTATAATGGTACGGTTCGCCCTTTCCGCCACACCGTTTTGTTCCGGCGTATAGGGTACAGCCGTTTGGTGCTTTATACCTACAGACTTCAAAAAAGTATTAAATTGTCCACTACAAAATTCTCCACCATTGTCAGATCTCAAACATTTTATTGATTTACTCATCTCATTCTCAACTTCCGCTTTATACTCACGAAATTTATCAAAAGTCTGACTTTTATTCTTCAAAAAATAAGCATGAGTTTTTCGAGTATAGTCGTCAATAAAAATTAGCACATACCTCGAACCACCGAACGACGGTTCCTCCATCGGACCACATAAATCAGTGTGAACGATCTCTAAAATATCTTTCGCTCTCGTACCTTTGTTTTTAAATGGACTCTGACATGTCTTCCCTTCTATACATGGGACACACGGTTCGTACAAATCACAACTTTTAAATTCCATTCCGGTAACTAGGACTTTCAATTTATTCATATAATTTCTGCTTAAATGAGCTAATCTTTTATGCCAAATGTTCGAAATATTTTCACTTTGTTTTGACAATGTCAAATTGACGACGTTATTTTTCTTTTCTTTCAACTCGAAAATTCCGTCAATTTCTTGACAGGTTGCAATAACTCCATTTTTATTTTTAATCATGCATTCTCCATTGTCAAAATTCACGCTATATTTCTTCTTCATTAAATTGCTCACCGAAATAAGATTCATGGATAAATTGGGTACATGCAAAACGTTGTTCAAAATAAATTTTTCTTGTCCGTCAACTTGGGGTTCAACGTTTCCTCGTCCTTTTACACTTATCTTTTGACCATTTGCTACCGAGATCTTCATGTTGCCTTTTTCAGGTTTATAGGCTAACAACTTAGATTTATCGTGGGTCATGTGATTTGAACATCCACTGTCGAGATACCACTTGTCTTTATTAATCGCCTCCTTTGCATTCAGGCAGACAGTCGCGGTTCCACTCCGCGTTTTGCACTCAGACGCTTTGTGTCCTTGCTTGTGGCACTTATAGCATTTATAAACAAACTTCTGCTTATGATCACCGGATTTCATAGGGGATCTGGCATTGTTCCATACTTGTTTTATAGCCAAAGCTTGTTCCTGGGTTGTATTACTTGTATTTACATTGCTCTGTCTCGTTCCTTCCTGAAGTAACTTGGTCTTCATTTGCTCTAACGTGATCGCTTGACCACAATTATCAACAGCCATTATAAGGGGGCTGTACTCAGCAGTCAATCCACCCAGCAAAATTGAAATGACCCAGTCATCAGACATTTTGGCATCTATATCTGCCAACTGCTGTGCGAGAAAGGTAACCTTCGCAATATACTTTTGAATAGATTCAAAATTCTCCAATTTACAACTCCAAAGTTCTCGTTGAATAGAAATCTTTCTACCCCAACCCTTGTCCTCGTAGGCATTTTGTAAATTTGCCCACACCTGATTCGCAGTTTTTGCATCGTATACGTGTGTAAAACACTCTGGTTCGAGTAACAAACATATCGTGGTTCTTGCCATACGGTCTACGTCTTTTTCTGTGTCAATGACAGCATCTTTTTCAACTACAGTCCACCAGTTTTTATTTTCAAGGTAATTTCTTACTAAGAATTTCCAGTTTGGATAGTCCGACGTACCTTGTAATTTTCTTATTCCGCTCAATCCGCTTATGCCAGGGGAGTTTTCTACCGACATAATTATTGTGCAAGATATTTTCGCAAATTTAATAACCACTTTCAATGTTTTATTTAAAGAACGTTACTCAAATACTATAGGCTCGTTTCTGGGGTTCCTGGGCCCATAACCTAATGGATAATAGATTGAAACACAATTTTACGTGGATGCAAGGACATAATATATTTTACAGTGACACAACACAATCACTCATAATAGACGTAGGTCTAATTCAAAACATATGGAACAGATTAATATGCCAGTATCAAATCTAAGTGGCTTCCAACAGTTATAATGATCTAGAACTTGTTATCTACATTTATTTAATACTAGCTGTGCCCTAAATGTATTATTTTAAATAAAATTAGCCTAAGTTACTCCTTGTAACATTAGCTATCTGCCAGTGAAAGTCCTGTTAAACATGGTCCAGTCGTTTCGGAGATTAGCCCGAACAAACAGACAGTCCGACAGAATTTTTTTTTGAAATATTTGTATCTGTGTCAGTAGCGTTCTTCTCAGTAAAAGCAACATTCCAAACCTGGCGGTAGTATGTATAATCCTGTACACTTATGTCATTCTGACGATTTGAAAGTACTTGTTAAAAGTCCAGTCAAGAAAAGATATTTAGAATTGAATTGATATTGAAAAGAAAAGTAAAGTAATGATTTTTGTTTGCTGCGCAGATTCCTCTTTCGGTGGCAAATGAAAGTGTGTAAGATTGGTATCGTAAGTTCGCAGTATGGTACATTTATCTACACTAATATTATAAAGAGGAAATATTTGTTTGTTTGTTTGCAATAGGCTCCGAAACTACAGAACCGATTTGAAAAAATATTTCAGTAATGGATAGCTACATCATCAGCGAGTAACATAGGCTATATTTTATCCCCGTACTCCCACGGGAACGGGAACTACGCCGGTGAAACCGCGTGACGTCCGCTAGTTAAATCATAAAAATACTATGTTAATAAAAAAAGGCAGGCTGCCCCCTAACTTCTAAAATAGGTCGAACGAAACGAACGTCGCAATAAAACCATCGCTCCGTGATTATTTCGGATGAAAACAAATAATACAAAGAGAAGATCCTTTATTTACAAACTGACCTCTTTACGCCTTTTCAAAGGAGGGCCTGAATGACCTCCGGTGAAAGAGGGAAAGGAAATTGATGGTCACACTCTGAGGGTTACGATCATATCTATAAGACGTGTTGAAAAAAAGCAAATAATCTTATTAATCTTAACCAAAATAACAGCTTTTCACTAAATGTATATGAAAGTATTTTTATTATTTTTCTACTCATGTCCGTCTATCCGTCCGTCTGTCTGTCTGTTTGTTCTGGGTAATCTCTGAAACGGCTGAACCGATTTTAACAGGGCTTTCACTAGCCTATAGCTAATGTTATAAGGACAAGGGTTCCGTGGGACACATGAAATATAGTCATCGAGGCTGAAATTCCAAAGTAGAGGTTGACGAAAAATAAAAATACTTTTCATCGATCTAAAGATAACTCTCACATTATTTATACCAGAATTATCTAAATATATATAACTCAAAGATGCCAGAAATAGTGATCTATCAACGCACAGCCCAAACTACTGGACGGATCGGGCTGAAATTTGGCATGCAGGTAGATGTTATGACGTAGACATCCGGTAAAAAAGGATTTTGATTAATTCTACCCCCAAGGGGATAAAATAGCGGGCACAGCTAGTCTTTCATAAGTCATAAGCACATGAGTAAGCCCCACAGATATCAACCATATTGCGAAAAAGTACCACAATCAAGTCTCTCTCAGAAAACTGCGCTGTTAGAGAAATTAAACAATTGTAAGCCTTAAGTAGACGCGTTAAGGTTGAAATACAATGTGTGAGGGTAGGGAATTCATCTCTGCATTATTGAATGGTGAATGGGCGATTCGAGGGTTATTAGTTATGACCCAAATAACGATATACAACAGAAAGTATTTCAAAACAACTTTTGTTTGTTTGTAAAAGCAAAAATCGAGATGGATTTTGCTCTTATATACTATATCTATACATGCATACATACTTATACATACAGATAAATATAATAATTGAAGTGTCTGTTTGTAATTACAAAATAAGAAAGAAAGAAAGAAAATAAATTTATTCATAACAACATACATATAGGAGCGAAAAGGTTTGTCGTAACATTAGATTATAGTTGTTATGAATTGGACCCAACTCAGCATAATCTGGCTGTCACGGTGATGACAACCATCACTGATCTTCCGCTGGGACCAAGTCGAGACGTCACAAAATAACAGTTTTTCCATAAATGCACTATGAAAGTAGGTATACATGGTACAGACATAGAAAAAAAAAATTCTCTGTCTGTCTGCCTGTCCGTCTGTCTTAATTTTTTTAAAGTTATAGTAGCCTAAGTTACTTTTTGTAACATTAGCTTATCATTCAGTGCCTGAGAGTCCCGTTAAAATCAGTCCATTTCGAAAAATTTAAAAAAATTCAAAATTGCATTTTACACTTTAACAGACATACACTTTAATCTGTATAGATATATGTATAAATTCACCGGTTCGTCCAATACGAAATCCACCTTCACCAAACAAAGAAATCCAATTTTTCCGTGACATCGGTACAAAAACTAATTTACCGAAGTGACAATTTCAGCTCAAACATTCAAACAATCCGACTAAAAACAGAATTGTTTTGTTTTCTCACCGATAACACAACAGTGGCTCGAAATAGAGGAGACTCATTCATCCAACAGGTTACATAATAGTGTCATGTATTTTTGTAGCTCGTTGTCTCAACATAATTGGAGAAATTATTGCATTTTTTGTATTAAATCGTCATCTAGGTTAAATGTGTATACGTTCTTGTTTTGTTAGGCTTATACCGTAGGCATACAGCATTACCGCAGTATATATAAGCTTTTAGTAAGGAATCTAGAAGCAAATCATTTGAAATGATACACTCTATGAAAATAAGCGGAATAGGCGTAATTACAGTACGAGATGTCGATGTCACGTCGTGAGGAGCTCGTGGCACATTTGCTATTGCGCATATCATTCGATCAACGAAGTTATGCAACCCTAACCCTAGCCAGTAATTGGATGAGTAACCGCCCGACTTCCGTCGGTGCCTCGGAGAGCACGTTAAGCCGTCGGTCTCGGTTGCCAATTTATCATCTTTGGCAATCGTTACAGGTCGGTCGGAGGCCTAAAATAGTCTGACCACTGGTTTAAGTCAGATTACAGGTTATCCTCGTTAAAGGGGTTGCGAAGGTCAGATGGCAGTCGCTTCGTATAAAAATCAGATGATCAGCCACATCGGGTCAAATCAAGTTCCGACCCCAACAATGTATGGGATAAGGCCAAGGAGATGATGATGTCGATGTCACGTAGTGGCTGATCGCGTATCATACAACTTTCAACCCCCATTTCACCTTATTAGGGGTGCAATTTCGAAAACGCCTTTCTTTGTGTATACCTACATCTAACTAAAAACACACCCTCTAAATTTCACGACTTTAGGACCAGCGGTTTTAGGCTGCGCTTTAGTTTCCTACGGTCAGGATTTTGAAGTTAAGATTGAACACATTGTATTATATCTTCAGAGGTCCATACAGGGGATGTTGTAGTCACTTAACTAACATTTCTTTGAAGATAATTATGTAATATCTCCGGTGTCCACGCTTCACAGTCCATCTCGTTAAACTTTAATTTAGTGTAGTGCTGACTATCCGCAAACATCTTCAGTACCTATCGATAGTTGAATCGAATGCTAATAATATGATCGATTGATCTCGACCAGATGGTCGTATCGAGTGAATAATTTTAAATCGATAACGTTCTGATATGATGCAATCGACGACTTAATAACGAGCGCTGAATATACATTTATCTTCAAATGAACATCCCAATGATGGACATGAAGCAGTTATGGTACTACTTTTAGTGCGTTGGAATTTACAGCGTGTTGCCCTTGTTTTAAGTGTTAATTTATCTCAAAAGCTTTTCATACAATTACTAAATTGTGTACAATTACGTGCTATTTCAAAGTAGGACAGTTTGCTTCCTAAAAAACCATAGCGTGCTTATTATCTAACAGAGAAATAACATCTAAGGGCACGATAACAGTTGTTAAAACTAATGTACAGACAATTTTGATGATGACAGTACCTATAATTTTAGTCACAGTATAAATATAAACCTTAGAAGCAGTAAGGAATCTAGTCAAATTTTTTGATATAAGAACTTTTGAACCCCTAACTGTAATTATATCTATTCCGTATTTACTAGTAGAGTGCGTATCTGTGTTAGTGTAATTCCGAATTATTTGTTCCTAGATTACCAACTGCTTGTTAATTTTATATTTGAACTGTAATTAAGTTTATATTTAAAGCTTTACTTAGTCAGTTAAAGTCATTATTATATTAACAATTTGTTAAAGCTATAGTTGAAAGTGTAACTTTATTCGATTAGACTTTTTACAAAGCACTTTCAAATCGTCAGAATGACATAATAATACAGGATTATACATGCTACCGCCAGGTTCGGAAGGTTGCTTTTACTGAGAAGAACATGGCAAGAAACTCAGTAATTCATCATCTCCCTGACCCTATCCCATATATTGTTGGGGTCGGCACTTGATTCAATCCGGTATGGTTGAATCAAGTGCGCCTGATTTTTATACGAAGCGACTGCTATCCGACCTTCGCATTTTAATGAGGAAAATGAACTGGGTTAAACCAGTGGTCAGATTATTTTAGGCCTCCGACCGACCTGTAACGATTGCCAAAGATGATAAATTGGCAACCGAGGTACGGAGGGAACTCGGGCGGTAACCATCCAATTACTGGCTAAGGTTAGAGTTGCTTAACTTCGCTGAACGAATGATATGCGCAATAGCAACTGTGTCACGAGCTAATTACTCTTTTCAAAAATATTATATAATTTTGATAATACATGGACACAATGCACAAATGTCGATAAAAATTATCATAAAGTAAAGTACTATGTGGTAATACTCGGTGGCACTCGCGCGTTGCCTATGTTATAAATAATGATTGCAGAGTACGTCTTATCAAGCAGTCAAAAGCTATCCATCTGTAAGTAAATCAATGTGATTTGTTCACCTTACCTTGACCAACGATGAAAGACTTGGAAGACCGCCAACTCTGTTTTTCTGATGTTGACATTAAATTTATAGGATCAGCTTCCATGGACATACGATTCGATGTAAAAATATCAATTTTGTTTTTATATCCCGATTTTATAGCTCGATTTGCTATTCGTGTCCGTTCCAAGAATTGAAGGAATTTGATCTATTAAACGAAATATTTAAGTGTGAATTTCAGTTAATTTTAGTAATCCACATCTAAGCGTTTGATGAAGGATCGATAGCATGTGTACACTAGTCACAGTATACATATAAGCTTATTGCAAGCAGTACGGAATCTAAGAAAGACTCGTTTGAAATGGCAAACTCACACAGGCGCGTGCATCTACTAGATTGTAACAGATCCCGGTGTTATGTCAGTATATGCATCTTTGCACTTATAGTATATGCAACTTGGCACTGTACTTTTGCTACAATTAATTAATATTAATTTGATATTTGCTTTGACTGGTTGGAATTTGCCATGATCACGAATATTTGTGATACTCGAGTTATTATTTTTGACAATTGGGCATTGGAACTGTGTCCATGGACTTATACTCTTGAGATATAATACTGTAAGAGAGTAGTAATTGTTGAGTTTCTTGCCGGCTTCTCAATATAAGGTAACCTTATAACCTTCACATAATACTAGCTGTACCCGGCGGTGTCACCCGCGTAGATTTAATTTCAGGGGTAGCCCACGGAACCTTAATGTTTTTTTAAATAAATGTAGCTAGCCTACTCCTTGCAACATCAGCAATCTGACAATCCCGTTAAAATCGGTCCAGCGGTTTCGGAGATAACCCGAAACAAACAGACAGACAGACATAGAAAACATCTAAAATTGGTTTTTCTATTTCAGTACCGTATATACTTTCGTATGCATTTAATGAAAAGGTGTTATTTTGGTATTACAAACAGACACTACAATTTTATTTATCTGTATAGATGTTTATATTAATAAAACGCCCCCAGCAGAACCCGCCTGCAATATTAAAAGACCTTGGTGTGGAGTTCAACAATATTGCAGGCCGTACTACGAGCTTTGTTTGAATATAAATACTCACTTACCTTCCCTCCCCGAAATCGGACTTAGGCATCAGCATCTGAAAAAAAACTGACAACTTTGTTACATATTTACATATTTTTGTATCGACTTTTGTGCATTGGAACTGTGTCCATAGGCTTATTATATATTATGTAGGTACTAGTTGAGCCGCGAAAATGTCCTTTATGTTTGCGGGTATATTGCCAATGCCAATCACAAATATTCTATTGGTATAAACATTTTGGCAATCAGTTCAGTTTATCTAGAGATTACTCCTCTCATAAGTTCACAAACTTACAAACTTTACCAGTTTATAATATGTAAAAGTATAGTGTCTGAGACGGCGATAGACTCACCATCTGTCACGTTGGCATTTAATCTTCGGTGATAAGTGGGTGTAACACCTCTTCCATGCCCATCCCTTCGGAGAATACAGGCGTGAGCATGAGTATATATATAGGTTTTTAAATAGTTTTTTCATTATATAATGGTAGTAACATTTATATTTTCATTGCATTTAGTAAAAAGCTGTTAATTTTGAATTAGAAACGTACACATCAGTTTTATTTATCTGTATAGATTACCACAAACTTTTGATTAGTTTTTTCAACATGTTTCGGTCATAAAACTGTTCGCTGTCAAATATTTCAACGACTTTCGCATCTCGTTATCGTGAAGCTAAAAAGAGAAGCGATACTTGAATATAAGTTGTAAAAAGCCTACCATAATATCGATAAAAAACTTTTAATCTTCACAATCCATTATCAGCCGGAAATCTGTCGATAGAATTTCTTTTATCGATACAATGCAAAAAGTTTATTCTCGCTTGATTCTCGTGACTGTATGAAATTACTTTAATATTTTTTGGATATATAGTGAAAGCTCACGCTCTTAAAAGTGCTGTATACTATTAGCGGGATAATAAAACCTTTACAAATACGTATTTTTCAACCGATCAATGTGTTTTTATTGAATTTAAAACTAGACTAATCGAATATAGAGAAAAACTCTTGCTTATTGTGCTTGCTAAGCAGGTTGCTTTGAGATCGAAAGCTTTGTATTTATTATCTGCCGTTGTGTTCACTAAGATTACCCAGCGTCGAACTCGATGATAAACGTTCGTTTCAATCATAGGACATTGATACATAGCATATAAGGTTCAATTTCGTTCTCGATGACGAGTGCGGCGCTGAGAAACCTTAGTGAATAACGCGGCTGGAGGCCTTTATTTTATTGCTAGGTGTTCCCCTCAGGTTTGCCCGCGTACACTTTATTTCACAGAGTCCTATTTAAAATGTAGCATTAGTTACCCACTCGTTGTGTGATCGTCCCACTACAATCGGTTCACCCGTTTCTGGAATTAGCCGGAACAAACAGACAGACGGATAGAGAATATAATATATTTTTTAAGTGTAAACACTGTATTTATTTTAAAATACACTAAGTGAAAAGCTGTTAATTTGGATTTACAAACAGACACATCAATTTTATTTATGTATCTGTAGATATAGATTTACTAGGTAGTATTTTTCCGCGACTTCATGCGCGAAATTTCAAGTTCCCTATTTTGTTCCATTTGGTGTCGAGACCCAGGTTAGGCTTTTTGCTGAATTTTGCTGATTAGGCTTTTTAAAGAAATAACAAAAAGGTTAGTGGACATCACAGGAGACCGAAGAGCTGGCAGCTACCTCGGACAAAAAATTAGTCTTGCCATTCAAAGGGGGAATGCTGCCAGTATCTTCAGAACCTTGCCTATAGGGACTCTTTTTACTAATATATTTTAGTTATTAGATTATATTTTTTAAAGTTTGTTGTTATTTAGCCAGTTCCCTATTATTTCAGTTGTTTAGAAGAAACTCACAGACGAAAACTTTATTTACCCACAACACAGCGCCACATGTCGCTAAATCGCGCGATGAATACTTTTACGTAATTTCAAAAAAGTTACAAAGTACTGCAAATAAAATTGTCCTACCGTAGCGTTTTTGGTAATTTGATAAATAAAACCTAATAGGCCCACTTAAGCCACAAACCCTAATTGCGCCATTTGGTACGATTAGTTTACGTTATAAATGGTCCAGAATCGTTCAATGGTTCGCCTCGAATTATGCAATAAAGGTTATATGAAACGGAAACGGGTGCTTAATACTTAAGTAGCTTGACTTTGGCTAACGTTTATGATAGCTTTACTTATTCTAAGACCTTGACACGAGTCTAGAAATGGAATAACACTTGGGCCTTGGAAACTGAGGCTAGAAAATAAGTTTAATCTATTTTTATTTTATCATAAAAATGAGCATGAAGCAGAAGTATGTAAGGATTGTAGCATGTGGCGAAAAGTGGACTCTGCCTATCCCCATGGGATACAGGCGTGAGCATATGGATGTATGAATATGATTTTCCAGCTTAGGCCCTGGCAAGATATTTTTGAGCGTCGAAAGATCAACTGGAACCACTAAGAACCGGAATCGCGATCCCAGTCGCCTGATAGCATTTTTGAATCGGTCGACTGGAACCACCTATCATCGCCCGGCCTTATCCCATACATTGTTGGGGTCGCCACTTGATTCAACCCGATTTGGCTGATCACCTAATTTTCATACGAAGCGACTGCCTTCTGAACTTTGTAACCCCTTTAACGAGGAAAATCTGTGATCTGGGTTAAACCAGTTGTCAGACTATTTTAGGTCTCCGATCAACCTATAACAGAAGATGATAAATTGGCAACCGGGATCGACGGCTAAACGTGCTCTCCGAGGCACGGAGGGAACTCGGGCGGTCAACCACCTAATTACTGGCTAGGTTTAGGGTTGCTTAACTTCGCTGATCGCATGATATCCGCAATAGCAACTGTGCCACGAGCTCCTCCACGCTGGAACCACACACCTAATTAGCTTTAATTTACAGTAAACAGAAAAATCTTAAAGTTGTACAACATAGGATTTTATTTTATGTAGTACTGTGCTGTAGGGACGACGAGAGGGACTACGACATATGGCAAAGAGGCAAAACATATCTTAAAAAAATAATACCACTGGTTTGAAAACTAGCCTTTTGAGAAAAATTACATTCTAAAGTTAGCCTACGTCCTCTTTAACAGCTCCAAAATTGCTTTCCTTGCACAGACTTAAAATCCAATATCATTAATTCACAAAGTCAACTGTCCTTCCTTTAGATACGAGTATTTTTAGAATCAGCAAAGTCATTTATAGCTTACATGGTACGTTTTAGGGGTGTGTGTATTTCTTATCAGCTACTGCTATCAAGTGATTGCTCCTTGACTAATTAAATGGGGTCGAACACCCGACCTATTTTTATGTAAGAATTCGTAGTTAAGTGGATTTCTGCGGCTATTGTGTTTTGTAGGTTTACATTTACTACGAAATGAAATTCTTAAATTTTTGATGACATAAAATTGTTGATATATAGAAATAAAAAAAATAACGTCAAGTTAACAATGTAGTTTATTTACTAACTAGTAACAGTACTAAAAACTAATTACAAGTAGAAAACTTGGGTGTGGGATGCCACGTGTGTCGATACGTTGGCTCTGTCCCATCTCCCCGGCACTGCTGTGGCGGCCGGTGCAGCTGCTGTTCAGCAGGAGTGCCTCAAGCGCCGAAATATGCTAGCATTGGTCAAGGATACATATTTTCTGCGTTTGCGATTGAAACTCTGGGGCCTTGGGGTCCAGATGCTCATGAACTTTTCAAAGACGTCGTCTGGTAGAAGCTTCTCGTGACAAGCGGGCTGGGTCTTTTCTCGCTCAGAGAATCAGCATTGCTATTCAACGTGGCAATGCTGCCAGCCTTCTTGGCACGATCCCGAGAGAAACCGATTTGGGCCAAGTTTTCTACGTTACGTTATTTTATTAGTCTGTTTAAGGATGTGTCGTCAATATGACAATTCTTTTTTCAAAAGTCAAAGGTCAAAAATATCTTTATTCGAATAGACTTCTTACAAAGTACTTTCAAATAGTCAGAATGACATAATTACACAGGATTATGCTACCGCCTGGTTCGGAAGGTTGCTTTTACTGAGAAGAACCTGGCAAGAAACTCAGTAATTACTCTTTCAAAAATATTATACAATTTTAAAAATACAAAATAAATCACTTAAGCAATGTAAGCCTTTTGTTCTACTGTACTAGATTTAAGTTAATGGTATATAATATGTATGATTGATGTGTAAACTAGGACACCTGTTTGAATACAAATAAATAACAACGTGTGTTTAACGGAATTGAATTCTAAATTAATAGAATATGAAATAATCCATGCTATTTTTTCTCAATAATTCTTTTATTTGTCACAACTCATTGACAGCTCATGTTTTTAATATAAATGTATAGTGGACTGTATGCACTTACTCTAAAAGGTTGGTTATAAATATGAACTCATTAAACAACATGTGACGAAAGTAAAGAAAACACAAGCATTTTCCAACATATTCTCTGTTAAAATAACGAATGAAATACCGAATACAATAAAACAATGTATCCATTTGTTTTGTTAGTAACGTGAGACGAGCAGGGTGGCGTGTCACACGGTCGCTAGTTTAGTGAAGTATAATAATGTACGTGTTTATCAAGGATGTTATAGATAGTCTAGATTCTTTAGGCGAACTTTTTTGTTACAGAACATGTGGTACATATACTTACTATTTATTTTTGTGAGATTACTAAAGGTTCAATGTTTATTAATTTTTTTCGGAAATTTTGCATCATATATTACATTTTATTTCGCTCATATGAAAATATAAATTTGAATTTTTAACAGGCTCTTATGAACGTCGAAAAACTGCCCAATGCTTCCGAAACCTTCTGAGATGAACCGACAAGAAACTCCGTATATTTAAAACCTGCTAAAGTTTCTTGTTCGACTTTTTACAAATTTTTCCTCTCCATGGAGAACTGGCGACCATACTAACACGAAACCACTACAAGCGCTAGCTATTGCTTTTATAGGCGTTTTAAATGTTTGTTATTTCGCCAGTTAGTCATATAGTGGTGTAAACGAAATCCTTCAAAGTCGTTTTGCGGCGTAGGTACTGTGATTAGAATAAAAATTCCTCCGAAGCGAAATTTTCATGTTCATATTGCATTTATGTTAGTTACATGAAAGATACACTACAATCTTAATTATAATGATAGCCGCAGATAACATAAACCCTGCTAGGGTACGGCAACGTGAACTTATTTGGAACCTTACGCCTCCGCGTAACTTATCATATTTATTGGTTTTTTAAAACTTTCCCAATTACTAAAGACTAATGTGGTGCAAAGTTGTTATTATCAAGTTTTGGCCTTTCGGGAAGTGGCACCGCGATGACGTATGCCTGACAGACGCCATCTTGGATCGCTTCCAAGTACCATTAACCTACTAAAGTTTGTAGATCATTACTTCTTTTGATTTTTTACCGCATTTGTTGACATTCTGGTTTGTGACGTATTCATATTGTAATCGACGCGTATCTCGTGAAGAACCGACAACTGGGGTAGACGTGTTCTTGAGTGGAGACCGCGACTCGGCAATCGTAGTGTAGGATGACGGGATGACAGGTGGGATGACGATCTGCGAAAAACTGCAGTCAGATGCTGGATGCGGCAAGTTCAAGACAAGTCGCTATGGCGCTCATCAGGAGAGGCCTGTATCCAGCAGTAGACTAATATAGGTTGATGATGATGATGATGACTTAGTTATAGGGCAGCTTTCTACTACGCCTCCTGCCTTTATATTATTACGTTTTTCTCCCTATAAGTCATATCTCCACCACTCTCACCATTCTTATTTGTATTCTTGCTATAGTACAAATAAAAAAAAACGGATCACGCCATCGCAGACATTACATAAGTGTAGGCATTGCAACACCCACTTCTCACCAAATATGACAGTGACAGAGGGTGAGTCCATTGCCGCCTCAGGCACGGTACATTCGTCTTTGAATTTTTTTTCGCACTTGTGCAGATTTCCTCACGATGTTTTCCCTCATCTTAAAACTCGTGATAAGAAATCACTTAAATTATGTTTTTAGAAAACTCGAACTTGCGTCGCTTGCGTATCAGGTGTCTATTGAAACCTCGCGACCACCACGACACCATTCAAAAAACATTGAGTGTACGCCTGACGTGCTTCTGCACGTTTCAACCATTTATATATACATACATATATACATATCTATACAGATAAATAAAATGTATTTGTCCGTTTGTAATTTCAACAGCTTTTCACTAAATTCTATCTGTATATTAGTTTCGTCTAATCTCTGAAACGGCTGTATTGATTTTAACGGGACTTTCACTGGAAGAGAGCTAATATTTCAAAGAGTAACATAGGCTATTTTTGTTTGGAATAAAAGTGAAACAAAGCGTGTAACCGCGGGGCACAGCTAGTATACAAATATGGTCTCAATAACTCCATACGCTTCCGCTGAAAATAAACCCATGCACACTTGTTCCCATGCAAGTGGGGCAAGGGGACATAACACGTGGTATTTTATAGTGAGTGTGCACTCAGCCCCGTCCGTAGAGACTTGCGTAACTGCTCGATATGTCTTAAGTGAAAATTTTATTGCTTTATCCGACTATTCTCGATTATTGATACAAGGTATAATTCCAATCTTTTTTGTAGATCATAATATTCATATATACTTGGAATATTCGTGTCGTTGTTAAAAGTAAGATTTGTATCCGTTAGGTTGAAATGGAGATTATTTTTCATGATCTTTTCTAAGCAGTACATACATATGCTCACGCCTGTATTCCCCGAAGGGGTAGGCAGAGGTGTTGTAATTACAACACACTTTTCACCCATGATGATAAAGTGCCAACGTGACAGATGGTGAGTCTATCGTCGTCTCTCAGGCACTATACATATGTCTTTGAATTACTTCTCAGACATGCAGGTTTTCTCATGATGTTTTCCGTCACCGTAAAGCACGTGGTGTGAAATCACTGCACATATGTTTTTAGAAGAACTCATTGGTACAGGCCATTACAGCTCCTCCAAGCAACCATAATAAAATGATATTTTTATTAGCTGAACTTTGGGCTCCCGCTGACTGCTTTCATTGATTTATTTTATTAACATTGATTTATTTTTTCAAATCGGACCAGACTGCCCACCATCATTGCTTTATGCAGCGCATATTAAAAACTTCTGGGCTTTGTAATTGTATTTTTGTACCGTAAAATTAAACGTCAAAGCTAAGCAGTTCTTAATACGCGCTGCTTAAACGATCATAGCAGCCCTAGCAGTTTCTGAGGTTTAAGCAAATCCTTCAGCTTTATACTTTATTGTAGATTTCATAGTTTTCATTTTCATTTATCAATAATTTCGTAATCATTTCTACTAAAACACGAGTTATAAAAAAAATAAACAGAACCAACCATTTTTTATTAAGCTGTGTTTATTTTCTACGAGCATTTGTTAGTAACATGAGAACGACGTCGCGACGCTGATTGCGGATCAGATTACGATACTATTGAATCTAGTCCTAATTGTATTAATTGGTACAAATTGTACCTAGTACAAATGGGAAACTTATTTTGAAAAGACCGGACGCATATCTATACAGATAAATAAAATTGAAGTGTCTGTTTGTAATTCCATAATAACAGCTTTTCACTAAATACATTTGAAAGTATATACGGTATTGCCATAAAAAAAAATGAAATTTCTTTGTCTATCTGTTTGTTCCAGTTAATCTCTGAAACTGCTAAACCGATTTAAACGGCATTTCACTGGCATGTAGCTAATGTTACAAGGAGTAACTTTGGCTACTATTATTTAAAAAAAAACATTTAGGGTTCCGCGGATCACCCGTGAAATTAAGTATACGCAGGTAAACCAGCTAGTAATATAAAATTTTTATTTTATTTACATTTTAATTTTCGAAAATGAAAATTGTTTATTTAGTTTAGGCCCTGGTAAGGCACTTACGAATGTTGAGGAATTTACCACTATAATATAATATTCTTACTGCCCGCGACTTCGTCCGCGTTGAATAGTTACTATGCTAACGCTAACTCTAACACTGAGTAGAGTAATGATATATAACCTTCCTCGACAAATGGGCTATCTAACACTATGAAAAATGGAATTGGTGTTTTTAAAGTGAGAAAATAGTTCCACCTTCATTATTACCGTAACTAAACTTACACAATACCTAACTGTAGTCAAGAATATAACTTTGTAAACACACTTAAACTTTCGCTATTAAGTTTGGCGAACTGTTGGTAATTTTTGATGAAGCTAAGGTGCACTAGACTTACTTACTATGTTCTAAACTATGGCCCAGGGAAGTGTTAATAATGGGGCAAAGTTCATGCTGTTTCGGTGTGGGCACTTTTGTGGGACATTGACCTGTATTCCCCAAAGGGGTAGGCATAGGTTGATACCGATACTTAAGCCCCATGTAATTATGGGCGAGACTATTCAGACTCCAGGCTATTACTTCCTAGGAATAGCCCGGAGGAGGATACCCTTTCACACAAAAAGTACTGAATGGATTTTGATGAAATTTTACAATAACACATCAGAATAACACCAAGGCTAATTCGGTCCCAGTTGCCAATAGAACACCTTTGGAAATCGTTACAGGTCAGACTTAGTAGGTCGGAAGCTTAGTTAGTCAATTTTCTCATTTACGAGGGGGAAATCTTCATAAAGTCCTCGACTACTCGACTACCCCGGGAGAGGTAGGTCGGGGTATGTGGGATTCGTCGGTGGACACCTTCCTGGGGGCGGCGACACAGCTGCGCCGGGGATGTGCCCCGGCAAAGTGTGGGGGGACACCGGTGTGTTCTATCAGAGTGCCCGGAGTCCCCCCTGAGCACTGAGGATGGCCACCGGGGGGGTTTTAGTGCGGTAAGAATCCCACATACCCCGACCTGCCTCTCCCAGGGCGGTCGGGGACCTTTTGAATGTTTCCCCCTGGTCAAAAAAAAAAAAGGTATTCGACTCGGTAGGTAATCTCTTTCCTCGAAAAATTGGTTTGAAGGTCAGAAGGCAGTCGATTCGTATATAAATAAGATGAACAACCACATCGGGTTGAATCAAATGCAGACCCCAACAATTTATGGGATAAGGCCAGGGAGGTGAAGATGTATGATATGATTTGGGGGGTAATCTATATCTTTCTTATACGTCATCAGTGTTACAAATTGACAACTGAATTTTCTTGTCTCATTAGTGAAAGCAATTAAGATCACCTTTGTCACAAAGTTACACGTAATTGAGGCTACTCTATTAACGCTTTCGTATTTGAGTGTCTATTTTCGAGGTAAATTAGCAAGTTTGTATTTTGTTGGAGTTAGAAAGTGGTTCTGCTAATTAAAATACTGCTACGCATTTAACTTATTAGCTCCGTACGTTTATGACACACAAACATAGACCCTATTTCGTATTTAAATATGCAAATTGATACAATGGCACACATAGGGCCCGCGCTAAATGTAAAAATGTTATAACACCTCTGCTTACCCCTTCTGGGGTGGCGTGAGCATATATATATATAATATTAGTATAGAAAACCGACATAAATCTACGTGTTACGATCATTATCTTCTGGGATAAACATAAAAACAATTTGTAAGTTAGTCCTTTACTTACTAAACTTACTGCCCTCTAAGTTATGACCTAATTATATATGATCTGATCTTCAAGTTAACGTGACCCATAAAAATACTTAACACATGTAAGCACATACGAAGGGAAGACGAGATCTTTAAAAAACAACGCACAGTTTTTAATTGAGTGTTGCCAGCTAATTGGGCAACGGGATTTAATGTTCATTAATCATTTCCGACAATTACGTATAGAGGGCAACATCTGTAATTACTATGTTAAAAGATATGGTATTTTTTTATGATATGATAGACATTTGAAAGACAGTTAGGATTCATTTCCAGAGGTCTGTGTCCATAAGTTTATTTTTCACATAGCTCACACTTATAGGCAGAGGTGTTTTAATAACAACACCCACTTTTAACTGATGATGATTAAGTGCCAACATAATAGATGATGAGTCTGTTGCTATCATAAGCACTATACAGACTTCTTTTGAATTACTTCTCAGACATATGCAGGTTTCCTCACGATGTTTTCCTCCACCGTAAAACACCTCGCTGGGATTCGAACTAGCGTCGCTTGCACAGCAGGTTAATGCTCAAACACGGCCACCACGGCTTAAAACCGACGCTCGACGTAGAGTTCGACGCTGAGAAAGCTTACGGAATTACGCGGCTGTTCATCTTTCAGATAAAAAAACCTGAAGCGTTTATCAAGAGACCCACACTTACCCGACCCTTAATAAAACAAAATAATCTAAGGATTACAGAGGTCACAGAAGGGTTGAGGCAAATAAAGCCGTAACGAGCGGCGATATTTTATCAAACAAATTGTCCGGAATACGCACACCCTTCGGTGTCACATCCTTAAGACATAATTGAAATGCTTTACATTACGCTTTCACTTATTAAACATGGCCGGAATTTGATAACAATTAATTTACTACATGCTGAAGTTAATGACTTCTCCCATGTGATAAAGAAAGGTTATTCCATCCATTGTTCTATATTACTTTGAACTTAATTAATGAGGCGCTCATTCAGCAGCAAATTACACCCATATACTGTGACAGCTGTATTTTAGAACTAACGGATTTATTTTTAGATAATACTACCTGTGGACTTCGGTTCCATCCGCGTAAACATAGTGTGGCTTTAGAAAAGCTATCTGGGAGTGAAGGTCCCGCTAGAATCGGTCCAGCCGCTTCAGAGATTAGTCGGAACGAACAGGCAGACAGACAAAAAATATTAAAAGTGTTATTTTATGCAAGTACCATATAGACTTATACATTTATTGAGAAGCTGTTATTTTGGAATTTCATAAACATTTGACAAAATTGTGTGTTTATCATCATGCAAGCAATCGGACTGTAGTATAAGAAAAGTATTTTATTTTCAATCTTGTTTTGTATGCAAATCTATTTATACATTACTGTTTTGTATTCGAAATTTTCACATATTCAATTCAAATTCAATTCAAAATATCTTTATTTGATTAGACTTCTTAAAAAGTACTTTCAAATCGTCAGAAGGACACAAAATACATTATACATGATTATAAATGTTACCACCGGGTTCGGAAGGTAGCTTTTGTTGAGAAGAACCCGGCAAGAAACTCAACAATTACTCTTTTAAAATTCATAATTGTCTCAATTAGCTGGCAGTGTTGGCACGACAACTGATATTCCTTTGTAAAAAGGCGCCAAGTTGTTATTTGGCAATGCGACAAAATAGTTTTAAACAGACTTTTGTGTCATTAATATGCTTAGTCATGTTTGGGAAGCATAATAATAAAAATAACAAATTTTATTTTTTCTTCCATTGATTTAATGATGAGAACTTGATTGACCAATTATTTTTCTTACAAAAAACTAAACTTTATCCCACAGAAGAAAAAAAACTTGACGTTTTACATTAAAAAATCAAGCTGAAAAAAACAGGATAAAGGAAAAAATAGAATCGGTTTCATTTGGATTCGAATAGTCTAATCTTAAATCTCGTTATCACCCGATAGGCTGGAAGCCTCCCGTCTGAGCTATATAACTTGACAGATGTCGGAAAAATGTACCTTCGTTTATTTAAGGCATTAAGATCATAGATGGATACATTTTGAAGAAATTTTTCGAGGAAATATTACATTGTATGGAAGTCTACACTCGAATCTGTATAGTGTTTAATGTATAAAAATGTTTTTTTTGTATTACGTCGCATTTATTTCTTACCTACTAAAAGCCGATTAATGACTGTTTAAATATTTAAATATCATGTAAGCTAGTGGCACAGTTGCTATTGCGCATATCATTCGATCAGCGAAGTTAAGCAAACCTAAGCCTAGCCAGTAATTGGATGGGTGACCGCCCGAGTTCCCTCCGTGCCTCGGAGAGCACGTTAAGCCGTCGGTCCCGGTTGCCAATCGTTACAGGTCAGTCGGAGGCCTAAAATAGTCTGACAACTGGCTTAACCCAGATCACAGATTTTCCTCGGTAAAGGGGTTGCGAAGGTCAGATGGCAGTCGCTTCGTATAAAAATCAGGTGATCAGCCACATCGGGTTGAATCAAGTGCCGACCCCAACAATGTATGGGATAAGGCCAGGGCGATGATGATATACAAAGATTTCTGAAATTTAACATTAAAAAATAAATAAAACATGTCTGTAGTATATGTAATGTTTTGGGGCTTGACCATGGCCTCTTATTGCCATGATAGTTTCACTCTTATTATGAGACAGATGTATATGACGTGTATCCATCTTTCACTGTCACACAACTGAACTATCATTGCAATAAGAGCTCATGGTCAGGCCCCTGAATCTGAAAACAGCAATGGAAAGGCATCATCGCAACACGTCACAAATTACGTCGCAACCAAAGTTTTGAATCTGAGAGCTCGTTTGAATAGACGCTTAGGTACTAAAGCCGGATGATAACGCCATCTCAAATGGAGCCGTCAAAACACGTCGTCCTGAATCTGAAGGAGGGTTTGATAGGGTAATCTCAATGAGATCCCGTCGGGACAATATACTATGAACATTAATAGACGCGGTTTTATTTTATGAATTTCCTCCGTACGTACAAATACAGGCTGTCGGGGAAAATAGGACAGTTGTTAAAATATGTGATAGGGTATAATTTTAGGAAGCAAATAAAATTATTATGACAAAAATATCTGACGCCTGTGCTGCCAATTTACAACAACTTTTCACCGACGATGGTCAAGTGCCAACGTGACATATGGTGAGTCTATCGCTCTGATATCTCTAGCCATACGTCTTTGAATTACATCTCAGACATACAGATTTCCTCACGATGTTTTCCTTCACCGTAAGCACGGGGTGTGAAATCACTGCACATACATTTTAAGAAACACTTATTGGTATACAATGAATGCATTGATCGAATAAAAATACGCAATAACTGTGCCACGAGCCCTTCAGTGACTTTACCATGACCTCTTATTGGAATGATATCCACTGTGTGACAGTGACAGACTTATACACGTCACGATTAAGACGTCATGGTACGGCCCCTGTTCTGGTGTTAACAATCAAAGTCATTTTCTTACAATATTTCGTTTTAACGACATACTTTATAGAACCTTGAACTTTCTAAAGTGCTATAAACGAATACGATATGACTTTGAAGCTTAATACAAGGGTATTGCGTGGCGTTAACTTGATAAGTAGTCTGGAACATTATTCCACTTAATCTATACAGATAAATAAAATAGAAGTGTCTGTTTGTAATTGCAAAATAACAGCTTTTAACTAAATGCATATGAAATTATATACGGTACTTACAATAAAAAACTAATTTAAATTTTTTTCTTTGTCTGTCCGTCTGTTTGTTCCGGGTAATCTCTGAAACAGTTAGACCGATTTAACGGGAATTTCACTGGCAGATATTAAATGTTACAAGGAGTAACTTAGGCTTTTATTTAAAAAAAACATTTCGTGTTTCGCGGGAATAAAATTAAATCTACGCGGGTGAAACCACAGCAAGTAACACATATTTTTACAGCAGAGGCGAGTTTCAGAACTGAACATTAATCTTTCACAGTTGATGAACTAGTTCACGGCCAGTCTACTTCCAAAGCTTTTTCAGTTCATGAACAAAGTTCCACGATGAGCCAGGTTATTTTGCAGGTTCTTCAGCGTAGTTATTCATTCTGATTAACCTTTCAGCTTCAGCTTCTGCCTAGTGACCCAAATAGACTAGTAATTAGTGTCTCGGGATTCGGGACCTACATATAACGATTATATTCTAAGTATTTAATAACATACATCTACTGTACAGAGAGTATATAACACTGAACGAATAGTCGTATTTTTGTTTATCTGTGGATATGCCATAGGAAGTCTGTGCGAATGTTTCAATATGTTTGTATTTATATGTACATACATACATATGCTCACGCCTGTATTCCCCGAAGGGGTAGGCAGAGGTGTTATCACAACACCCACTTTTCACCGAAGATGATTAAGTGCCAACGTGACAGATGGTGAGTCCATCGCCGTCTCAGACACTTTACATACCTCATTGAATTATTTCTCAGAAATATGCAGGTTTCCTCACGATGTTTTCCTTCACCGTAAGTCACGTGGAGTGAATTCACTGTACATAAGTTTTTTAGAAAAACTCATTGGTACAGGCCCCGCTGGGATTTGAACTTGCGTCGCTTGCGTATATATATACGTAGTTTATATGTATATGGATGATTTATATTGTTTCGATGAAATGTACATGATGCTAGCTGAGCTTGCCGGTTCTTCTCAGAGGGCTAGTTTCCGAACCGGTGGTAAATTATCGACATTCATAAGTGCCTTACCAGGGCCTAAACTGAATAAATATTTTTCATTTTCATTTCATGTATAGATTGTGTAATATTACTGCATTTTGTGTAATTTTATAATTATTATTAAAATTGCGAAATTGAAAAAAAAAAAATATTGAAAAATGTTCTGTGCTCATCAGTATTTAGCTTTAAGGCATAGATAGCTACCTTATTCTACCAAAAAATCCTTAACAAAAGTTTTCCCATCACACCCACGAAAGTGTTAATTTCACCCGGGTATTGAATGTAAATTGGCACTCAGCCGGTCATAGTTACCCGGTTGGAACGACGCCAAAGTGATATCGGCAAATGGCAACATTGGGCTTACCCGGTTAAGCGGTACTGTATATATGTTGACCCATTAAATGTTATTACAGACATTAGGTAATGACAAATATATTTTTTATATTGAAATAGCCGTGGTGGCCGTGGGGCTTAAACACAACGCAAGTTCGAATCCCAGCGGGGCTTGTACTAAAAAACTTATGTGCAGTGGTTTCTCACAGGTGTGGTGAAGGGAAACATCGTGAGGACACCTGAATATGTCTGAGAAGCAATTCAATGACGTATTGCCGAGACGGCGATGGACTCACCATCTGTCACGTTGGTATTTATTCATCTTCAGTGAAAAGTGGGTGTTGTCTAAGAATACAGGCGTGAGCATAATATGTAATTCATGTATGTAATTTTTTGGGTGACGCACAATTAGTAAGGAGTACCGTAAAACATCAACACAAATAAAATTTAAAGACCTGACTGATTCACTGACTTTCATAGTCGAAACTTTTGGTACCTACATATCAATTGAAAAATAAAATAAAATATATTTGTTTGAAATGATATCGGTTTAGGAAAGTGAAATACTTGAAAACAGAAATATGGAGTGTATCTGACAAAATATTAATAATTCATTTATCAATGTAAAAGCTCTTAGGAGAACATTTGAGGCATTCGCGAGCAGTCGCTTGCATAGGTTTATAAAGAAAAATAAACAAATTCAGTTCTTAGTTAATCTACGAATATTTACACGAACGTTGAAATAATCGATACATTAATACACTTCGAATACTGTTGAACATGTACTGAACTAGACGAGAACATAAATCGAGACATAATTTAATCATTCAATTACTTATCCGATCCAGTTCCAACGTTTGCGTAAATAACGCTAACGCTGTTGATTCCTGACGTCATTTTAAAATAAATACATAACGATGGATTGCCTAATAGGTCTAGTGGTTGCAAGCACTTCTGCGGAACATGAGATGCGGGGTTCGATTTTCAGGTTGGGCAAAATGTTATTGAGTTTCTCCATCTGTAAATTTCCAGCAGCAGACTCTGGTCTGCATTAGTGCCCGGTTATTGGCAATAGGCTCTCTCCCTATTACATGGAAATCATAACTGTTGAAGTTTGGCTGTACTGAATACCCCCAGCTTACCCCTTCTCGGAATATAGGCATGAGCATCAGGAGCGGTCATTTTTGATTTTCAGAGTGAAGGATAAACAATAAGTAGGTAGGGAGGTTAAATACATACCAAGCGCGGCGTAGGTACATACGTTTTGGTACACTCACACATACACGACACGAGTGTATCCAGTCAACACCAATGGCAAGCACTGCTTATCTGCCTATATGAAATGCACGCCCCTGGTGAACATATGTATGTACGATGGAAGAATAACCACGCCATTCGCAAGTTTGACTAACTTTTTTTATAAACGCTTACAGGACGCTCGTAAGCGCCCACTGCTATCTATGAACGCTTATTAATGGCTCGATTTGAAATTAATAAATATGCACTCAGTGAGGAATGCAATTATCGAAGGAAGTTCAATCAGACCATTCGAGTTGTTTCACAACTTTACAACTATCGAATCAATCGAAATATCTACTCGATTGTAAGCATCGGAAAATAGCCGAGAATCGTTTAAACGGGCTCGAGTTTATTGCACTGCAATTATGTAATGTGTTGTTCAAACCTATAATTTTATTCCCAAACGAGAGTATGTATCGATTACAATCTTTAATTGGTTGAAATTATTCGATGCCTATCGTTTAATCATGGATCCGATTATCATAAAAAAAGTACATGAGAGTGATTGACCAAAATGTTAGTTATGCAGCCTGTAGGCGATAAATTTAAGCTCGAGAATTTCCTCGAAGAAGCTCGAAAAACCATAGTTTGTGAATCATTTCGTTATTTGCATAAACTTATTCTCAATCAAGCATTATCTTAACACCTATATAAATAAATAAACTTAAAAGTGTCTGTTATGTAATTCCAGAACAACACCTTTTCACTAGATGCATGTGTGACTACTTCCATGATAGAAAATAAGAAGAGCGAAAAAAAAATTGTGGTGAGACTAACAGACACTTTATATTATCTATTTGTATTGATCGTTACTATCGATATTCGGTTTAATTAAAACGCAGCATTGGTTGAATTAAAGACAGCTTAATTAATAATCTTATATCAATGGAACCGGTTGGAAAGGGCCGCCCAAGTCGAATTACTTACCAGCTTATTTGTACTTACATCATACGTTTAGATAAGATTTAAGCAAACATGGGGAACATTGGACTGTAGATACTACTTCTAGAAATATTATTGCCCATCGTTTGTTCCAATCAAGTTTCAATTATGCCCCATTGTCTAAGCCTTTAACTTAGTGCGACTTAGTAGCAGATGGTACTTACTTAGAACTTTCGCAAACTCCACTATTTAGTATAGAAAATAGTCTGGGATAAAGCAATTTGTCAAACTTTCTTAAACTTCTTACTAACAAATCAGACGGTTTAACCCTGTCCAAGGTGCTGAGGTTACTTGGTATGGAACGGGCGGTCATTCCATCCACTTTTCATGTATCGTAAATAGTGAAGTTATTTTGAATATATATAAATTTATTTATATGCAGATGACAGTATATACGGTAATGTATGTAACATACTCACGCGTGTATTCCCCTAATTGGTAGGCAGAGGTGTAGTAATAACAACACCCACTTTTCACCGATTATGATTAAGTGCTAACGTGACTGATGTTGATTCTATCACCATCTCAGGCCCTAGACATACGTCTCATAATTTCTTCTTGGACATATGTATCCACTCGATGTTTTCCTTCACCGTAAAGCACGTGGTGTGAAATAACTGCACGTAAGATTTTTAGAAAAAGTAATTACACGCGGGACTCAAACTTGCGTCGGCCATTACGGCTCTCTTTTTATTTAACGTACATATAAAATAAATTTCTAGACTTTTCCATATATATTTTTCAAGTACAATAGCCTCCCTAACGAAGAGTCCGCAACTTCTTCAGGCACCACTCGACACAAATCCACACAAAGGAGGACAAACAAACACTAACGAATTCATGTACTCTATATACATGGGAAGGGTTTCTTTCGAACTTCATTAAAGTTTCGGATGAATTAACTTGTTCTTCAATTATATTCAGGCTTTAAGGAAAAATTGCGGAAAACTAACTTGTAGGATAACTTACCAGACCGGGCCAGGTCCGAGCCGATTTTTGGCCGTTGTCTGACCGTCACTCGGTTGCCACTCTGTATCAAGTACCTACAAACACTTTTGTAGTTGCCAGTGCCGTTTAAGACTTTACACCTACCAATGTGACAACAGTATTTCTATCTTATGTATTTCCGTTGGCAGTTATGTACAAAGAAGTGAAAGCCGTGGTGGCCTTGAGGTTTGAGCAGTGGCCTGCTACGCAAGCGACGCAACTTCGAATCCCAGGGGGGCCGTACCAATGAGTTTTTTCTAAAAAACTTATGTACAGTGATTTCACATCACGTGCTTTACAGTGAAGGAAAATATCGTGAGGAAACCTGCACATTTCTGAGAGGTAATTCAATGACATATGTAAAGTGTCTGCGACGGCGATGGACTCACCATCTGTCGCGTTGGCACTTAATCATCTTCTGTGAAAACGAAGACTTAATACTTACTAAGATCATTATTATTACTATTAAACATAAGGACCATTTCCTTATGTTTAATAGTAATAATAATGATCTCCTACCGAATTTCGGTTACGGAGGCTAATCTCAACGAGGATCAGCCATGTGCGCAGGAGATATTATAGTGAACAAGTGTGTGCAAACACAGGTGCACTCTTTATTCCCTCACTCTCATAGTCCGATGGGAGGCAATCCGACACGACCGGAGAGAGATCAGGCGTAGGACCAACGGCTTAACGTGCTTTCCGAGGCACGGGGGGTATAAACAACTCAAACTTCCACACTCCGGGCATTTTATTGTGAATTTCTTGACAGAAAAACCCAATATACATTATTGATCCGACCCGGGAATCGAACCCGGGACCTCGTGATCGATAGGCGAACGTACTAACCACTAGACCAACGAGGCAGTTTATGTTTATTTGTGTGTTAAATACTCCATCGTGATTCACCCGTTTTTGGAAACACATTACTATTTCCTAATGCACCTATTTTCAATACAGTGACTTTTACAGAATGCAGGGGTTATTGGTTATTTCACGGTCGTGGATTGCCATTGCGAATAATGCACCACAATTTGGGGATCGACGTGCCGTGACCAAAGTGATGTAGTGCATGTCGATGTGACTGCAGTGAAAAATGTGGCGGTAATGGGTGCATTACATTATCGAATTGGGGTCGAGGTTTTTTTTTCGTTTGAACACTCTTTTGCTTATTATAAGACGGCTCATTACAGTCTTCGGCAAAGGAGATTTTTTACTTCGGTACCATCATTGGTTTAAGTAGTACAATTATGATCGTTCTTAAGAACTCTTGCGCAGTGACGTCTCATATTTCTACCGTTATATTAAACGTCAAAGCTATAAAGTAATTACACATTACTCAATTGCGGCGATCACTTACATACAACAATCTTCTCTCATATATACATACATATGCTCACGCCTGTATTCTCCGAAGAGGTAGGCAGAGGTGTTGTAATAAGAACACCCACTTTTCAATGAAGATGATTAAGTGCCAACGTGACAGATGGTGAATCCATCGCCATCTTAGGCACTATACATACGTCTTTGAATTACTTCTCAGATACATGCAGGTTTCCTCATGATGTTTTCCTTCTCTGTAAAGCACGCGGTGTGAAAACACTGTGCATAAGTTTTTAGAAAACCTCATTGGTACAGGCCCCGTTGGGATTCGAACTTGCGTCGCTTGCGTCGCAGACGACGCTCAAACCCCAAGGCCACCACGGCTCTTCTGTCAAACTTTAAAAATACCGATTGGCAAGATGTTGTCATGATGACATAAAATAAAAAGACCCAAGCAAATAAACTTATTTTTTGTTGTCCTTTATATATTTTCATAGCATTAATAAAATGTAGGGACGAATACAAAGTCATAAGCTCCCTTAACAGGTGATCAGGAAGTAGTCAGTTACGTCACAGGAGACCGGAAGCGGCGCCATGTTTGTTAAACGCTTTCCGTTGAGCGCGTGCGCATAATGACCGTACGTTATTTACGACTACTTTGCGGGCACATTTAAAATTATGACATGCGTTTTGAGATTATCATTCGAAGGGGAAAATATAAAATGGTTTATTTGAATTGTTTATTTGATTGAATCTGTGTTTAGACATAACGTTACTTGAAGGACACTAGAGCTGATTATTAAGGCAGTTGTTTTGCGATATAAGTTTGCAAATGCAAATTAATTGGTTACAGCAAAAGTATCACACAGAAACATGCTATAAAGAAAAACGTGTACCTTTATATTGGGATTAAAGCTATGTATATATCTATACATACACATACAGATAAATATAATTGAATTGTCTGTTTGTAATTCCAAAACAACAGCTTTTCACTCAATGCATATATATACGGTACTGTTACTGAAAAACCAATTTTTAATGTTTTTCTCAGTTTGTTTGCCTGTTGGTTCAGGCTAATCTCCGAAACGGGTGGACCGATTTTAACGGGACTTTCACTGGCAGGTTGCAAATTTTACAGGGAGTAACATATACTATTTTATTTAAAAAACATTAGGTTCCCGCGGGCACAGCTAGGATAAGATAAAATATGTATTTGATAACAAAATTACTTAAAGAAAAAAGAACTATAGAGCTTAACAATATATAATAATATGCTCGGCTCACCTGACAACTGTCAGAATAGTAAATATTACCTTCTTTAGTGGATAATGTCCTGTCATCAATTCCAACATACCTCAGGAGGTCACGGCCCCGCTCCTGACCTGAATACAAACCATTAATTAAGATAAAAGCTACCATCAATAACACACCTAGTGGTATTGGAACTGTTATTGAGATCGAATTAGAAATATTGCTTCCAGGTTCATGAATTAAGTGATTATACAAAGTCCTTAGCTGTAGATATACTTATAGCTGAAAGAGGATTTCTGGCCACATCTGTCGGGTACCCCGTTTTTATTATATTGTGAAAATCAGAGTGCCATTAGCATTTTAGGCAATGATGGCTACCATCCCCGCAGCAAGCACATAGATGTCCGGTATAATTTTGTCAAGGAGAAGGTTGCAGCTAAGGCTATATGTGCGAAATACAAGAGCACTGATTGCAGATGATGACAAAGGGATTGGCACGTCCAAAGCATGAGGTCTTCGCGGCAGCCATGGGTTTGCGTCCAGAAGAGGATGTTCAGAATACAGAATGCAAAAATACGACTGGCCACATGATTAAAACTGGCTTAATATGACAACGGCCATCAAGGCATTTTTATCTGTCTGTGTCAAATAAATATCGGTGAACAGCTAACGTATCTTGATATGCGAAGACAGCGAGGAATCCAATGGGTTCCTCCACCTATTTTTAACAATTTACAAGATATTTTACTCAACAATTACTTGACATTGGCGGAATAGTTTTACTTAAGCTTATCGCCATTAAATGAATAAAAGACAGAAAGAAAGAAAGCTGACGTATCTTGTGTTGAATTTGTAAATTATTATTCTAATATAGTATTATTGTGTACAACAAACAAGCGTAAGTAAGCGTAACAAATAAGAGTAAGGTTTTGTTTTATGTATGTACTTACAAATCGACACTTCAATTTTATTTATCTGTGTAGATGTATAGATATAGATATGCTCACGCCTTCTCAGAAGGGTCCCTTAAAGGTATGCACAGGTTATAATACCAACATTTTACCAAATATTAGGTGACAATGTAATATATGAGATGGTGAAGTTGGTGTCTGAATTGTGTGTTGTGTTTTAGGAAGGCTTTCAGGTTAATGATAACAGAAACATGTCTTCTTACGACTTACAGTTACTGCTTAATATATACTTAAAGCTTAAAATAAAATCTATAGTATAGTTATAGATTTATAAACATTCCATGCCTCTTCAAACCTGGAAATTACTAGTGCAGTGATTTATTACTTTAAGCAATTGGTACATGTTAGTTCTAGGAAAAGATAGGGTGGCTACGTATTTTATTTTGAAAATTCAGGTAAATGTTTCCAAATGAGTTTCTATTAATAAACTATGGCGAACATCCGTACAATTTATTTAACAGTTTTTTTTTGTATTTGTGACGTTTTATATATCAATCTTTTGATGAAAAGTAAAAGATGCCAGTTTTTCTCTTGTTTGGTAAAATATACAATCATCATCTCCCTGAATGTATCCCATGTATTGTTGGGGTCGGCACTGGAATTAATCCGATATATAAAAATCAGCCTGATTTTTATACGAAGTGACTGCCATCTGAATTACGTTACCCGAAAATGACCTGTAACGATTGCCAAAGATGAATTGGCAAACGGGACCGACGGCTTAACCGATGATAAAATATACAATATGCTAGTTGAATTTCTTCTCATTTTTTTGACATCCTACACTGAATGGTATTTTATTAGTATATAACTATGCTATACTATACTCACTAGCTCGGGAAATCGACATTGCGCCGAGGAGCTAAAAATATACAGCTTGATGGTCCATAGAAGGAAGTTTGATTGAAATCGCATAGTACAAGACCATTTTTGTACTAATTGTAATTTATTATATCCTTTACAGGCGTGAGCATATGTATGTATATCCTTTATTTTAATAAAATATAAGGCTTTATAATTTCATTTAGCAACGAGAATAATCATTGTCTTTTCTTTCACATATCATCCCATAAGCATCGAACCTTTTGTAACATCCAACGAAACATTTGAAAAGTTTTGAATTTTTTTAACTTTAGAATTATATGTAACACCAGTCGATGCACTGTGGCAAAATATACAAGTCCAGACCCTATATTAACAACGACATGGTCACCTGAGCCGAGGGAAATTAACCGATGCTATCTTCCACCCCAGTGGAACTGGACGGCAGCTTTTAACGTCCGATCGGTGGGATATGGGGAAACGGAACCTTGGCTATATTTGATGCAACATTTGGTTTACACTGTGTGTTTTAACTCGATAAGGAAATTATTAAAGTGGGAGTATTTGATATAAATCTGATCATTATTTTAAATGTATTAATCGTGACGTGACAAAATAATACCTTATTTTTTTTTATCTCTGCCTGTAAATGTTACTGCCAAGTGCCACGCAGGTTCAAGCTAGTTGAGAAATATAATACGCTGTTTTTTTTGTTTCAGATGTACGGGAGTGAACCACTGTAACTTCGTCCTGAGTGAAGACTATCCTCCCGCGGTGAGCTGGGCTCCCGGGGTTGTGTACATTAAATATGCCTGCTTTGATGGTAAGATATACAGCTACCCCTTCTGGGCCTAGTGCGAGTTTTTCACTGCTGCCGTAACAAGTCACCGCGTTGACGTAAACGCAGATTTGTTTGTGATCGAAACAGTGCATCTATCAGCCCTCAGATGGCACTATTTTGATCCCATACAAATGCGATGACTAGGCACTCTGATAACCCTGTTAAGGCCCCGGGAAAAATAAATACACACCTTTACCTATTACGGGAAACTTCTTACATCAGCTACTATTTGATTTCACATCACGAAAAAGTTTGAATTACTTCTAAGCCCGAATTCAATGAGGCCACGTTGTTCTGCGACTTTACAAAAAACACTTTTAAAATATCCTAATTAGACCATCCGTTTTCTTGTAAGTAATTGGGTTTATGTATATTACAAAAGAAACATATGCTTCTAATATAAAACCTTCGCTCTTTTGCGGTCGGTAAAAATACAGTGTGACCTGTGATTTAGTTCATTAAACTGTCTAAATCATCATCTCCCTGGTCTTATCCCATACATTGTTGGAGTCAGCACTTGATTCAACCCGATGTGACTGATCACCTGATTTTTATACGAAGCGACTGCCATCTGACCTTCGCAACCCCTTTTACGAGGAAATTCTGTGATCTGGGTTAAACCAGTTGTCAGACTATTTTAGGCCTCTGACTGACCTGTAACGATTGCCAAAGATGATAAATTGGCAACCGAGACCGACGGCTTAACGTGCTCTCCGAGGCACGGAGGGAACTCGGGTGGTCACCCATCCAATTACTGGCTAGGGCTAGGGTTGCTTAACTTCACTGATCGAATGATATTCGCTATAGCAACTGTGCCACGAGCTCATCATTAAATTGTCTAAATGTGACACCAATATTCTCTACACTTGTCTAACACTGTTGTAGACTTGTGGACAAACTTTATTGCATATGAGATTGGGAACCCTTTTTTCAAACGAGCAACACTGTGAATATATTCAATTAAACACCCCATATAGTCATCTGTCGCCAGTAGGCGTGAAATTGATTTATTTATCGACGCGGCAGATGTATTGGCGTCATGCCACGATATCTAATTGTACCAACCATATGTGCAGTGTACATACTAAAGTTATAGAAAAGAAATGGTTGGCATTCACGTCATACTCGTGAACAGGTGCTGCTTGTGGGGGCTGGTCATCTCAAGCCACGCATTTAGTTATGAGTAGATGTATTAGATTTTTAGTTATGTTAATTTTTATCGACATTTGTGCATTGGAAAATTGTCCATGAGCTTGTGTTTCTTAAATTATTTATTTTGTATTCTTAAAATTGTCTAATATTTTTGAAAAGAGTAATTCCTGAGTTTCTTGCCAGGTTCTTCTCAGTAAAAGCAACCTTCCGAACCTGGCGGTAGCATGTATAATCCCGTATAATTATGTCGTTCTGACGATTTGAAAGTACTTTGTAAAAAGTCTAATCGAATAAAGATATTTTTGACTTTGACTTTGAAAGAAATAATATTTATTGTTAACGTTAAATGTGAAACGCAGAATACATTTAGGTCAGGTACAAAATAAGTGGCTTATTTAGTAAATAACGTTAAACGCCACAGTCTCTCTTATGGTTTCTTGCTATATATGCTGATATAGTCACCATCATTTACATCCTTACAACTTATTCACAGCTCGTGAGTTGGCAGTTGAGTTGAGTTGAATCTGACCACTGTCAGACTCTGACTCAGATCTGATAATTTGAAATGTTATAACTTGTCAGATCGAACGGATCATCATATCATAATGTAACCACTGTTCATATCGAATTTTCGCAACTTCAAATCCAAGCGGGGCCTGTACCAATGAGTTTTTCTAAAAGCTTATGTGCAGTGATTTCACACCACGTGCTTTACGGTGAAGGAAAACATCGTGAGGAAACCTGCAGATGTCTGAGAAGTAATTCAAACACGTATGTAGTCATCGTTGTTAATACAACGCCTTTGTATATTGATAAATTTTTAATAAACAACATCGATTTGCGGATCGCTAATCTGTATGTTACCTTGTCATAGATGAAACGTTTTTAAAGATAATGTACTAAAAAAATACATAGACAAAGTCACGGGGAAAAGTTAGTAGGTAGTTGTAGTTCTAGTATAATATTGGGCCTGTCGTCACGTATCACAATAAAATATAAATTAAAGTGAACAATGGTATCTAATATCCATTGACAATTTCGTAAACATTATCAAGCACGTGTTATCCAATTCTGTAAATATAAAAATGCAATTTATTCTCTAAACTTATGGACATAAAGTTTATTATCGATCGTTTTACTAACTGCGCAGTATGTGACAATTCGGTGGTTGATATTTGGGGATCCACGTACTATATTGTATAACTGGCCAGTATATTATGGTCCTTATACTATACTGTGTAACTAAAAAAAATATAACAGAAGAACGGCTTCCCATAATGGTCGAAAACCATAGGAAGCACGTAATTATGTATCTGTGCCTCGAGGTATTACATGTGTGGGATTTAAAATAAACACTTATGCTTCGCTCCTATTAGTCGCATCGTGATGTCATAAAGCCTTCCCCGATGAATGAAATATCCAACAAAAAAATAATTTGTCAATTCATTGTCATTACTGCCTGACATTAGCGCGTTCAACGAAACAAAAAACTCTGTATCTTTATAAAATTAACATAGATTAGTTTGCAGATAAATGGAATAATCTATATGGTATATTTTTGAAGTTTTGTAAGGAGACTTTGTGAAATTTTACCCTTTTTTCTTTTAGTATAAGACTGGTTTGTTAATCACAAAACACTGCTCCGGAAAATGAAGACACGGAATCGATCCCCGGTACGAAGCATTGAGATCTTCTATTTGAAATTAGACAATAAAACAACAGGCGAAATATGTGTGTATTGTAAGTACACCTCTGAAAATAAAATGCCTTTGCTTGCGGCGGCGTCTGGATGATGGGTTGTCCACTTCCCTCTATGATGGTTGAGGAGGTCAATGGCTGGCATTCACGTCATACTTGTGAACAGGTGCTGCTTGTGGGGGCCGGTCGTCACAAGCTACGCATTTAGTTATCAAAGGATTAGCTTAGCGATCCAGCGAGGTAACGCAGCCAGCTTACTGGGCACCATTTCCGCAGACACTAATTTAAATTCCTTGTTTTATTTATAATTTTTATTTTTATTATATTTTTCTTTTTTTTTCACTATGTAATAGGTTTAAATAAGCTACGTTATAATATGTAAGACGTTTTACTTTTAGATCATTCTGATATGGAAGGGTATGGTTAATTTGAGTTATAAGTAGAACTACTAGATGTTCATTTTATCGACATTTGTGCATTGGAACTGGGTCCTTGAGCTTATGTTTCTTAAGCTATTTATTTTGTACTTTTAAAATTGTATAATATTTTTTTGAGAAGAGTTACTACTGAGTTTCTTGCCAGGTTCTTCTGAGTAAAAGCAACCTACCGAACCTGGCGGTAGTATGTATAATCTTGTAAATTATGTCATTCTGACGATTTGAAAGTGGTTTGTAAAAAGTCTAATCGGATAAAGATATTTTTGACTTTGACTTCGAAAGTATTCGTCATTCTGTGCGTATGCAGATACACCAATGTTTGAGAGCTGACTTTCTGTACCTTTTTTATAATATGCCAGAGAGGTCTGGCTAAAATGGTCGACATGTTCACTCAACCATTGAATCTTTGTCCCCTAGATGTAGGAAATGCGACTGAAGTTAGGGCAATTTTAATGGAGTATCGAAACAACAGTTTAGGTGGTCGTGTGCGTGTGATTTTACAGAAATGTCGAAATTTATGATCTCACTTTTATGTCGTGTGACTAAAATCACGCTCATCTAGCATTGTCGTAAATTATACGATTATTTGGTTGTATTGTTAAGACTTACAATGTTATCATTTTACTACCTACTAGCTGTAGATTTAGTCTCATGCTTTATATCGAGGTACTCTAAACATAAGTGGCTTAAGTTACTGTTTCAAAGTCAAAGTCAAAGTCAAAAGTATCTTTATTCGATTAGACTTTTACAAAGCACTTTCAAATCGTCAGAATGACACAATTATACAGGATTATACATGCTACCGCCAGGTTCGGAAGGTTGCTTTTACTGAGAAGAACCTTGCAAGAAACTCAGTAATTACTCTTTTCAAAAATATTATACAATTTAAAGAAAATAAATAATTTAAAAAACGTAATCTCATGGACAATGTTCCAATGCACAAATGTCGATAAAAATTAACATAACTAAAAATCTAGTACATCTACTTATAACTAAATGCGTAGCTTGAGATGACCAGCCCCCACAAGCAGCACCTGTTCACAAGTATGACGTGAATGTTTGGTATCTGGTATCTGCCAGTGAAAGTTCCGTAAAATCTATTCGCCGTTTTAGAGATTAATCGGAACAAACAGACAGACAGACGGGCAGACACAGAATTAAATATATAAAAATTGATTTTTTAAGACTGTATTATATATACTTTCATATGCATACAGTGAAAAGCTGGTATTTTGGAATCACAAACAAACACTTCAATTTTAATTATGTGTATAGATATAGAATAAGTGAATATTAAATGGCTTTTAATTATAAGAAATGTTACACACGGTAAACAAATAATGTATACAATAGCGTGCATAAAAAGTGCACATGTTTGATAGCAACATAAAAAATATAAGCAGCACGTGTGCAAATGCTACGCACAATAATCATGATTGGCAGCACAATGGGGACGCTCCCTTGTTATTTTTTATGCCCTACATTTTTTGGCAGGTTTTGTAAAAATGTGCATCGGATTTTTTTTAATACTTCTTGTGTTCTATATTTCTATACAGAGAAATAAACAGAGCCAGAGAGTGAGTGGTGCAAGTTCGAATCTCATTAGGGACTGCACTAATGAGCTTTTCTAAAACATGTGAAGTGATTTCACACCACTTACATTACGGTGAAGGAAAACATTGTGAGGAAACCTGCATATGTCTGAGAAGTAGACGGCGGTAGACTCACCAAATGTCCCGTGGGCACTTAATCATCTTTGGTGAAAAGTTGGTGTTGTTATTTCAACACCTCTGCCTACCGCTTCGGGGAAAACAGGCGTGAGTATATGTATAATTAATTATCATATGTACTAAGTTATATTTTTAACCGACTGTAAATAAAAATTTGGATCTTCACTACATTCTGGTAAGTTTTCTTCAATGTTCATACGTGTACTTAATTAACTTAACTGAATATCATTTTTATTTTTTAATTTTCATACTTAATTTCCTCTGGAATATTTGATCAACTTTTGAAAATGGTATGTAACTTTCTCCACATTTTCTCATCTCTCCCACGAGCTTCGTCCCGAGCATAAACTAATAATTGATAGACTGCGGTAAAACTTTCAAATAAAATATTGGTATTGGTTTCAAAAGCTCTCCATCATGTTTCCATCCATCAGATGGTATCCTCGCCAGTGCCATTAATCTGAAAGGGGATCTACCCGCAACTAATGCCATTAAGCCCGATAAACGGATTAATCACATTAAACTGATTTATTTACGACTTAAGTTATTTGCTTATTAAATAACTAGCTGTGCCCTGCGGTTTCAACCACGTAGATTTATTTTAAATAAAAGCAGCCTTTTTTATTCCTTGTAACATTAGCTATCTGCTAGTGAAAGTCCCGTTAAAATCGGTCCAGCCGTTTCAGAGATTACCCTGAATAACAGACAGGGAAAAAAATAAAATTGTTTTTTTTTTATGTCAGTATCGTATATACTTTCTTATGCATTTAGTTAAAAGCTGTAATATTTCAAACAGACACTTAAATTTGATTTATCTGTATGGATTTCAAACTGGATTAGAAATTTCACTTTTTAATTACAATGTATATATAGCCACATAACATTTTTTTTAATAAATTAACAGTTAGCAATGTATAAAATATTATAATGAATCTATTAAATATAGAATTCAACGACTAATTCAGACTCAGGTCTGCAAATCTCCGACTCGGGATCGAAACCAGGACCACGTGTTCCGCTGTAGCTTTCGCGACCATTAGACCAACGAGACAGTACAGTGTCACAGTTCATATATGAGCTTACTAAGCAGTATGGAAACAAAGTATTTTTTTTGAAATGTGAACGTTTGTTCCATCGAGAGTCACACTTAATTTACTGTCAAAGTAATGTAAATTGGTTTTGTTGTAATTCTTAAAACATAACGAAAACACGTGTCCTCGATCGGCCACGACGTGACACCCCTGACCGCTTGCCAGGGTGCGCCGTCACAAGTCACTGTGACGACGTTAACGCAGATTTGTATAGGATCGAAACAGCGCCATCTGTCGGTTCACGGATATTCTATTTCGATCTCAGAAATCTACGTTTACGTCAACGCAATGACTTGTGACGGCGATTTTAAGAAAACTTGCACTAGGCACTCTATAGGAGTTTGTCATTTCGAACGATATTTTCCAAGATGTATCTATTTATTTGTGACACATTTAATTACTTTATGTTCAAAAGTACGATGGTAGACTTAATGCTACATTTTCTACCAGTCGACCAATTCCGTATTACGGATTCTATTGATTCCATACTACTTGTAGTAAGCGTATATGTATACTGTGACAATGTTTTGTTAAGACCCATATTAATCCTAGCAGTGGTTTGTGGGTCGTTTTTGCAATGGGATTATGTCTGTCAATATAATATCGGTAGATAAGTGAACGACGTCGAGAGAGTATTGGGAATATTTTACCCCTGAGAATCAATTCTCTTCGGATCGGATTATCCCCTGGGACTTGAATTCAATTCTAATATTGCATGCGTAATTATAAGTTTGGAAATAGGATCGGATAAGGAACTTATTTATTTCTACTACCTATTCTCACGCTCACTTCTCTCTATAATGGTTGAGGAGGGCGATGGCTGGCATTCTCGTCATACTTGTGAACAGGTGCTGCTAGTGGGGGCTGGTCATCTCAAGCTACACAATTATTCGTAGTACTTATTTTTAGTTTTTAATTTTTTTTATATCGACTTTTGTGCACTGAATCTGTGTCCATGGGCTTATATATATTTTTTATGATTTATATTGTATTACTCAAAGCTGTAATTTTTTTTTAAAAGAGTAATTTCTGAGTTTCTTGCAAGGTTCTTCTCAGTAAAAGCAACCTTCCAAACCTGGCGGTAGCATGTATAATCCTATGTAATCGTGTCTTTCTGATGATTTGAAAGTACTTTGAAAAAAGTCTAATCGAATAAAGATATTTTGAATTGAATATATTTTTGGGTATGAAAAATAGATGTTGGTTTATTCTCAGACCTACCCAAGATGCACACAAAATGTCATAGAAATCAGTTCAACCGTTTAGGAGGAGTTTGGTAACACAGATCGGAACTCGAGAATTTTATACATTGGAAGAAGATATTTATTGTATTGATCCGCCTGATGGTAAGCGGCTACTCCATATTATGAGCGTGACTGACACTAGAGTGTCTCAGTGCCTTCATTCCTCCCCCTCACCCCACGGGGTAATGACCTAACTCACCGCAGAAACACTATACTGCATTATTTGGATGTGATCTTCTGCAAGGTCAAGGTACAGTCCCTAGTCAGGCAGCTACATAATACGGGAAATCCCGTTTTGGCCTACCTCCCTTAATATATCGGGACTAAAACATAACTGGCTAAATGTACTACAAGCAATACCTCTGCCTACCCTTCTGGGAACACAGGCGAGAGCATATGTATGTATCTCGCATTAAGATGCATTCAAACAAGAGTATAAATTCAAGTATTCATAAGTTTCGCTGAAATTCGCAAAAGCAATCTGAAAGATTGTCTTTCAGCACCAACTTTTTGTCGTTTTCCACCGAAAACTAAATAATCAGTCATATTCTAGTAAAGCGTTGCCAAATAACCACATAAATATTGTGATTTATGTAAATGCTATCAATATCACAAATTACTATCGAAAGATAGACGTCACCCATAACGAAGACTTTATGCCGACATCTATATCCGGGGAACATTATACTATATACAAAAGAAACAACTTTTCTTTTCCCTATTCATCATAGCTAACGGTGATTCATCATATCATCTACAATCATTTCTAATGACATCGTGAAATTGGAAACTCCTTTGACGTAATAAAATATAGGCTTACTACGAGCAGGATGGAATCTAAGATCGAATCACCTACGTGTTTTCAGACATTACTTTTTACAAAGTACTTTAAAATCGTCAGAATTACATAATTATAGAGGAGTATACATGCTACCGCTAGGTTCGGAAGGTTGCTTTTACTGAGAAGAACCTGGCAAGAAACTCAGTAATAGCTCTGTTCAAAAATATTATACAATTTTAAGAATACAAAATAAATCACTTAAGAAACAAGCTCATGGTCACAGTTCCAATGCACAAATGTCGATAAAAATTAACATAATAAAAAATCTAGTAGTTCTACTTATAACTAAATGCGTAGCTTGTGATGACCAGCCCCCACAAGCAGCACCTTTTAACAAGTATGACGTGAATGTTCGCCTAAATAGTCCTGAGCCTATATACTGTGCCTATTTTCTACATAAATAATAGCATACTAGTAATATCTACACTGTTTTCAAATATCCCATTACACATGTCTTTATATAACGACCTCTATATGAGGTCATACCTCGAACTGATATATCAAGATGTCAATGTTCTTAATAGATCGTCGGTTACGACAATAATTAATTCAGTTTTCGCTGACATTGTGAAGATTAGGAAGTCGCCATTAATTACTATTTCGTCCCCACCCCACTTTGGTAAGGCGTCAGATCAATCGCAACCTCTCTCCTCTCCCTGCTAACGTAAGAAATTTGAAAAAAAGGTTTCTTAGTCAGTTTATTTAAAAGAAATTAAATAGAAAACATAATAATACAAAAAAATACGTGAAATCTCACGTAAATTAATGTACGGCGCTCTTTAACCAATAATAAATCATTCTTGCAAATTTGACCTATAATTTAACCATTTCGGGTAAATTTCAGTGTACCCTTGTCAAGAAGCTGAAACTAAGGGTTGACATGTTTCAGGGCCAAATTATGGCGTGGATATTACTTTCATAACTACATCTATAGTAGATCTGATAGATAGATTTCTTGAACGGATATTATGGAAAGGAAGATCCAAAGAATCCTATATTATTTATTCTAACCGTTTCAGGAAATTGGAGAAAACTTTACAACTATTTCACATTTAATGACTTCTCAAGGATTTGCGAGTCGAAATGTTTGCAGGAGGGGTCGACTATGATCGTGTAAGCAGCGCGAATTGGGAACTTCTTAACTTTGACGATCAGAAATTCTTATCTGCTTAAACCCACGATAGTAGTAGGCCCCTAGCACTTTTTCTTTTATTAACATTCGAAGGAATACTCCGAGGCATAGTTGAAGATAACATAACAGTAAAACAAATAAAAAACTTCATCCATAGATGTTCAATATTCCTTCACGTACACAAACATTTTTATCTCCAGAACATAAATTCCCAACATTCCACGTACTTTACTTAGAAGTAAGTAAAATAGATATTCCTGCGACCTCTAGTTCAGGGTGAGGTCGAGTATTAGATAATTTATGATCACACAGAAATGGCGGTGTATTTTACCTTTTGATGTAAAAGCTTAGATGGAAAATAAGTACGGTTTTTCCTTCAAAATATTTCCCTACCTAAGAGCCGTGGTTGCCGTTCAAATCCCAGTGGGGCCTGTACCAATGATTTTATCTAAAAACTTTATGTACAGTGATTTCACACATGCTTTACGGTAAAGGAAAACAATGCGAGGAAACCTGCATATGTTTGAGAAGTAATTCAAAGGCGTATGTATAGTGCCTGAGACGGCGATAGACTCACCATCTGTCACGTTGGTACTTAATCACGACGCAGTTATTAGAATTTCATTAAAAACGTTACGGGTTTTTTTCATATACTTTTATATTGGTAAGACCCTCTGTGCCCCCTCTGTGTACCAATGCCCTGTGCCGAAAATGTTTGCCTTAATATTCTAAGCCCTGTATATCTATACAGATACATAAAATTATAGGTTGTAATGTATGTTTATAATTCCAAATTAACAGCTTTTCGCTAAATGCATATCATGGTAGGTATATACGATACTTACATTATAGCCCAGGGAAATTACGAGCGTTTGTATGGAGGGGTCGGCACTAACTCTTAACTCCAATGTTTAATGCTGATTAGCACTATTAGCTTATAAGATGATTGTAAAAAATAAAATAGGAAAAAGAATTACATTGCCTCATATTGGGTCAAACCGTAATTTCCCTGGGCTATTAATATGCCTATCCGTTTGACTATGACGTCTGCCTGTCTGTTTGTTACTTGGGATAATGAGACCACCGCAACATATTTTAGTCTTACCGTACGAATCTATCTGTATTTTATCCTCAGTAACTTCATCAAATTTAATTATCTGTGGTAAATCTTTTAATCCACATCTCCGACCTCCCAAAGCCGTGTTAGCGCCCAGTATTAATTATTCTGTGCTTTCAACCCTGGCCCGCATTGCGTATTGTTTTCCTCGTAAGCTGTCAGTAAGAAGGGTGTCACTTTTCATTATTTCTTTCAGGAAGAGAAAAAATACTGCAGACAGACATGAAAATAGTTCATTAAAAATTACAGTAGGATGAAACTCATTAGAAAAGGAGGGGAATATGATCAAATGAAAGGAAAAATAAATTACGGTCGATCCGAGTTCGGGAAGTAGGAGGGGGTGAGTTTTTAAGGGTAAAAAATGGTTTTCCTTGATTTCCGGCAAAACTACAAGTCCTATGGAAAAAGTTAAATGGCAAAGTTGTAGGTAATAAAAAGATCTACAACTTTTGTACTTGCAATTTTTTCACATAACCCCAAAATTTTGGTGAAAAATTCAAAAAACCAAGTATTTTGAATTAAGTGCCAACGTGCCAGATGGCGATTCTATCACCGTCTCAGGCACTAAACATATGTCTTTTGAATTACTTCTCACTCATTTGCAGTATCCTCGCGATGTCTTCCTTCACCGCACATGTGAAATCACTGCACATAAGTTTTTAGAAAAATATATTGGTCATCTGCCCCCATTGGGATTCGAACTTGAGTAACTGGCGTAGCAGACGACTGCTCAAACTCCAAGGCCACTCCAATAATTAAACGTCAAAGTTAAGAAGTTAGTAATACGTCACTGCTATAAGATGATAGTAGGGCCCCTGTATAGAGAAGGAGAGAAATTTTCTACAAATTACGGTCACAAGTCATTGCGTCGACATACATATCAAAATAGTGCCATATGAGGACCGACAGATGGCGCTGTTTCGGTCCTATACAAATCTCCGTTTGAGTCAATGCAGTGATTTGTGACGGCTGCAGTGAAAAACTCGCATTAGGCACTCAGTACACAGTGTACTCTTATCCGGAAAGCGACTCATTTAATGAATAAAAAGTGATGTAAATATTTTTTTTTGTTAAAAATAATGTAGAGTGACAACCCTGTCTGTATACAGCACGTTCGAATTAGTTGCGAGGCAGAGGTCAAGGGCGGCGGGAGGTTCGTGAGGGCGGATTGCATTGTAGCGAAACGTATCGCTTCAGTCGTCGAACATGTATTATAGATAAGATATACGTGTTTTTGCAAATAAATTATTCTATTCTAAGATCTTAGGCGCCAAGATGTAGTTAATTTATATAAGTAATATCTGGTTGACCGAGCTGTGCTCGCTTTTCTTCTTCACCCCAAAAAAAAGGAAAGAAAAAAATTCCGGTGAACGTCAGTCTCGAACCGTGGTACTCTAGTTTCTAGTAAGCTGGAAGCCTCACGTCTGAGCTACCATAACTTGACAGATGTCGGCGAAATTTGCCGTCGTATTGTAATGATATTTTATGATTTTTCAGTGCCTGAAAACATGGTCAAAACGATGTTTTCCATAAATGAAACCTAGCTAGATCATTTTTTGCCACTGAAACCCCGTACATGCAAAATTTCATGAAAATCGTTGCAGCCGTTTCCGAGATTCCAATTATATGCATACAAGAATTGCTCGTTTAAAGGTATAAGATAAGATAGTGTAACACGTCATACCTGGTAGGCTTCCATATATGTCTGCCTCACTACTTAACAATAGCACAGCGCCTACTGATTTCTTAAAACGTCACAAGTCCATTGCGTTGACGTAAACGCAGATTCGTATGAATCATCATAGTGCCATCTGAGGGCCGACATAGGGCAGTGAAAAACTTGCACGAAGCACACTGGTGTGATTTCGACAAGTGGATCTTCTTATCTTACACGTCGACCCTTGGAATCATTTGGAGTCGAGGGGATGATGTTCGGTACCCCTATCACGAGGTTGCCACCGTTTTCGTAAACTATACTCGCTAGCGTCACTCGCAATATTTGTATGAGATATTTTAGTTCTTCACGTCACCGCTGGGAGTCGCTGCACAATGTGTCATACAAATATTCGTTGGAGACGCTAGCGAGTATAGATTAGGAAAACGGTAAGAGGAAAACTTGTGACCCCCTATCACAAGTTTTCCTGTTACCGTTTTCCTAATGACTACTGGATTGATTTATGAGGTGCTGAGAACCTGTTCTTTCCAGATTCCCTGACGGTCCACTACTGCAACCGCGAGGTGCAAGTGGCAGAGTCAGGCATTGACAGCGAGGGATACATACGTACCCCAGGGTACCCACACTTCTACGTTGGGGACCAGTGCCGGTGGCGGCTGAGGGTAAACAATGAGCAGAGAGTTCGCGTCACATTGCTGGATGTGAGTTTGAGAGGTAAGAGTTTGTATAAATATAATTTAGTATTCTGAGAAGTATTTCAAAGACGTATGTATAGTGCCTGAGACGGCGATGGACTCACCCTGTCACGTTGGCACTTGATCATATTCGGTGAAATGTGGGTGTTGTTGTTACAACACCTCTGCTTACCCCTTCGGGGACTCTTCTGGGATGGCGTGAGCATATACGTATTATTTTATTGTACAGGTATAGGACCTTTCGAAAACTCCTGTACGGATTACGTGTCGGTGCAGGATTCGAACGGCGACTCGTTGCTGTCATCGTGTGAACAAGTGGACATGCCTCTTCGTCTCGTATCCACTACCAATGTCCTCGACGTCAGTGTCGAGACTAAGTCCGAGGGAGCGTATCCCAAGAGAGGCGTACTTTTGCATTACAAAAGTAAGTGTTCAAAAAATATGTAGTAATAAGGTAGATTTCAATCAAACCAAATCTAACGAAACTTTATATACTGTAAGATTATACAAATATTTTAGCCACGATGTAAAGATTATCTCAATCTCTTGAAAAATTACGAAGTAATTCAAAGTTTCCTTTTGTTTGGGGAGTTTCCTATTGTGTCGCCGGAAGGTATCATAACATCTTAAATTTTAAAGATAATTGAATAATAAAACATAAGTGCTATATAGGTTTAATTTTTTATAACTAGCGCCATATGTCGAAAATCAGGCTAAATTAAACTGATAGCAGCGACATCTATGTATAATATTCTGATTCATTACAGGTATTGGCTGCGTTACTCTGCCAGCGCCATCTAACGGCTATTTGGTGTACCGTAACAGCGATGTAGCGCACTACATGTGTAACGTCAACTTTGTTTTCATCGATACCCGACAGAGGGCGCGGTTAATTTGGTGCTACGATGATAATAGGTGGAATGACACAGTGCCTTTATGTGTTGGTAAGTTGAATAATATTAATTTTATGGAAATTCCATCAACCATTACTGTATGATTTAATTACGATACATATGAAAAACTACTTTTAATATCTTAATTTTTGAAGCTCAAATCATTTTTGCGTTGTTGGACAGTGTCATGCAAAAACGTAGATTTAATAAAAAATAAAATACGCATGAATAATAAAAATATGTCTACTGAAAATATTCAGGTAAACTTAACTCATAACTTATTTGGTAGATCATAAATGGATCATAAATCATTGGGTAAACTTCCTGAACTCACGAAGATGTTGCCATAAACCTGAATGTGATAAATCATCAATCTCAATAGCGAACTTGTCGATAACAATAAAGCACTATCATAAAAACTTCTTTCGGCTCTTTGAGGTTATTTTCATGGGAAAGTTGGCACATGCGCACTGGGTTCATCCTTTGACACTCTCGCACTTCGCTCTTTCTCTTGCTATAGAGCGTGACAGCTGCATACATGCTCAGTACAATATGATTATTTACATTCATGGCGCGTAAATACTAATTTTGTCCGTAATGCTTAAGGTGTAAGGTATGATTTAGATTGACGGGCGTGATTATTCTTTTCATAGTAAACGGCTCCAAGCCAGTCTCGTGGGTAGGTTATTCTATTCGGTCTTTGGCCACCGGCGCATTAGCGTGTTCGTTCGAATTTCAAAAACACTTGTCACTCGCGTGTCAAGAGAAAACACGTGTTTCTTGAAAGTGAGTTTTTTCTATACAATTTTATTACTTTAGTGTTTAGATGCATTTATAAATATTTTTAAGTGAGGTGGAATTAATTTCTCTGCGTTTCTCTTATTTGTGAATTTGTGGCGATTTTAAGGTCTCGTGGTGAGCGATTGTAATGCATTGAAAATCTGGAGGGACAGATTTCCTTACGATTATTTCGTTTGCATATAATTTTCCGAGATTTTCCTACGTTGGTCCTCAATTGCATTATTGAATGAATACGTATTATAATTAACAGTGACGCGTTTGGACAAATGAACGTAGCATTTCATAATTTTTATTTCAAGATATATATATAGATAGATAATAACACTAAGTTATTTTTAGAAGCTTTTTTTGCTCTCCCGCATCCCGCGCTATTTAGTCTACAATTAACCTAACCATCAGAAAATAGTACATTTGCGTATCAAAATATATAAGTGGCTAATTGAACGATTGGGAGGAAAGGTTGGGATGGGGAAGGTTATTTTTTATTCGAAAATGTCAGTTACGAGTAAAATCTATCTATCTATCTATACAGATAAATATAATTAAAGTGTCTGTTTGTAATTCCAAAATAACAGCTTTTCACTAAATGCATATGACAGTTTCTATTTAAAAAACAAATTTTATATTTATTTCCCTGTCTGTCTGTTTGTTCCGGGTAATCTCTGAACGCATAGACTACTTTTATTTAAAAAATAAAACATTTAGAGTTCCGCGGGAATGAATTTAAATCTACACGGGGAAAACCGCAGGGCATGGCTAGTATAATAATAAAATGTATGATGCACGCACGTGAAGTTAACAAGAGAATAGAGTAGATCTCATCGAATTATTAAATACTAGCGGACCTCACGCGGTTTCACCCGCGTAGTTCCCGTTCCCGCGGGAGTATCGGGATAAAATAAAGCCTATGTTACTCGCTGATGATGTAGCTATCCAATGGTGGAAGAAGTTTTGAAATCGGTCCAGTAGTTTTTGAGCTGTTCATTACAACCAAACAAACAAAGTTTTCCTCTTTATAATATTAGTGTAGATTAATATTAGACGTATAATTGAAATAAAAATGTTCCTATTTCATAGATATTTCATCTTGCATAGGGAGTTTCTAACAATGAGGTTTATTCAGCTGTAATCTGATGAGTTATACTGTACGTAGCCTGATATAATTTTTGCTTCAGTTAGAACGCACCTGTTCGGCTTAATAGGTAGAATGAGTCATAAGCTTGTTTCAAATGGTCCTGAAATTGGTCAATAAAAACCTTTCAGTTTAAACTTAGTGGGTATCCCAAGTAAGTACCTATTTACATACCATCTCATACTTATCTCAAGAAGCCGTGGTGGCCTTGAGGTTTGAACAGTCGCCTGCTACGCAAGCGTGCAATGAGTTTTTCTAAAAAACTTATGTACAGTGATTTCACACCACGTGCTTTACGGTGAAGGAAAACATCGTGAGGAAACCTGCATATTTCTGAGAAGTAATTCAATGACGTATGTAAAGTGTCTGAGACGGCGATGGACTCACCATCTGTCACGTTGGCACTTAATCATCTTCGGTGAAAAGTGGGTGTTGTCATTACAACACCTCTGCCTACCCCTTCGGGGAATACAGGCGTGAGCATATGTATGTATGTATCTCATACTTCTACGTACTATCTCTTATCAGAAGAATCGCAATGTGTAAATCTCACGCATTCCTTGAACGGTCGAAGGAGGCAGAGGTGTTGCAACACCCACGTTTCACCGAAGATTAGGTGTTTACGTGACGGACGGTGAAGGATGGGTTACAGGCGCTGAATTTACAGCCTAAGCCTATGAATTCTCAATTAGACATCAAAATCAAGTTTCCTCACGATGTTTTCCTTTACCTAAAATCTTGTTTTCGATAATATTACTTATATCCAGTTAAGCAAAGTTTCAAATTCGTTAATGGTAATAAGTATCTACTCAAGCTAATGGATTGTATCGAATTTCGAACAAAACTTGTTCGTATTTGACACAAAGGGTCGTATCAGAGTGATAAGCGTGTCTGAGTAGCAACATTACCGAAATTAGTCCGAGATAGTACCATTGTATCAATCGGTATTGTGATAACGATATCGGCTTCAATGCTAAGTACATTACTTTTAAGTACTTACTTATATCGGGCATTTCAACTATTCGACACATCGCACCCTCAGAACAATAGAGGCTCAATTCAAAAACATTTTTTTTGGATATCGCAATCAGCAAGTTTGAATTTATAACATAGGCAGTAATAATTTGACCAGATCTGAATCTTGGAAACGGCTTCAACGATTTTCATGAAATTTTGCATGTAGTGGGTTTCAGGGGCAAAAAATAGATCTAGCTAGGTTTAATTTATGGAAAACATCGTTTTGACCATGTTTTCAGGCACTGAATAACTCATAAAATATCATTACAATACGACAGCAAATCCCGCATCTGTCAAGTTATAGTAGCTCAAAGGTGAGGCTTCCAGCTTACGGGGCGAAAACGAAAAATGTGAAGAAGGAACCCAGCACAGCTCGGTCAACCAGATATTTTTATATTATAGTTTAGGTAGTGCATTGTCGTACGTGAATTATGTATAAATATACACTTTTTGAGGTCTGTCGATCTTAACATAATTATTTTCGTAAATTTTGAGTTGAGTCAAATGACATATTATACACTAGCTGTGCCGCTCGGATTTAACTTCATGGGGGCCCGGGGAATGTTTTCTTTAAATAAAAGCCTAAATTACTCCTTGTAACATTAGCTATCTGCCAGTAAAAGTCCCGTCATAATCGGTCCAGTTCCGGCTAATATCCGAAGTGTTTGCAATTCCAAAGTACAGACAGACAGAGTTTTTTTTTTTAATTTATTTATTGTTTGTCGTTTGGTACCGTAGGTATAAACTTTCATAGGCATTTATTTAGTGAAAAGCTGTTATTTTGGAATTACAAACAGACACTTCAAATAAATTTATCTGTATAGATATTCAGATGATTAAACTCAAAAATAGTACACACATACATATGCTCACGCCTGTATCCCACGGGGGTGGGCAGAGACCACCGTTTGCCACATGCTACGATACTTACATACTTCTTTCGCTTCATTCACATTCATACACTTTCTTCGGTTACGAGTGCTCCGACTTTGACCTTTTGTGAAAAATACTATTAATTTGGTCATAGTAGTTCTTGGACGCCCTCTACCGACACTTCCGGTCACATTCGCTCTATAAATTTCTTTCGTTAATCGCCTTTCACTAATCCTTTCGAAATGTCCATCTCAATATACTTTTCTCAATAGTGCATAATGAAAAGCAGTTTATTTAGAATAACAAACAAACACTTTAATTTTATTTATCAGTATAGATAATATATTTTTATGTACTTCGAAACGAACGAAAGCAAATTATAATAATACCCCGTTATTTGTAATTATCACGCAACGTAATAATAATGCATTTAAAAATTCCTTTGTCCGTCATGGTGTATACTCATTAAGTGTAAAATTATGTGATAAGTTACTTTATGACCGTCATAACTAGCACACGCGTGAATGGTCACGCAAACCAAGAGTGCCACCTACCTTCATCATCGTCCCTGGCCTTATCCCATACATTGTTGGGGTCAGCACTTGATTCAACCCGATGCGGCTGATCACCTGATTTTTATACGAAGCGACTGCCATCTGACCTTCGCAACCCCTTTGACGAGGAAAATCCATGATAACCAGTTGTCAGACTATTTTATGGCCTCTGACTGAGCTGTAACGATTGCCAAAGATGATAAGTTGTCAACCGGGACCGACGGCTTAACGTGCTCTCCGAGGCACGGAGGGAACTCGGGCGGTCACCCATCCAATTACTGGCTAGGACTTCGCTGATCGAATCATATGAGCGATAGCAACCTTCTTGAATGAAAATACGAGTATAAGGACTCGAGCACCGAAGTTTACGTATTTACAAATGTAAAAGTCGGTCCAGCCGTTTCGGAGTACGGTAACTAACAATGTGACATGGATATTTTATATATTAAAAGATTAGCCTAGCTGAGATAGACAGACAGGGAAAAATAAAAAAACATATTTTTCCATGTTACTTAAACTTTCATATGCATTTAGTGAAAAACTGTAATTTTGGTATCACAAATAGACCCTTAAATTTTATTAATCTGTATAGATTAATAAAAAGCTATTCCTCACGGTTTCACCCGCGTAGACTTACGGCTCGCAAAACCCAATTAAAACAAAAAAGCCTTAGTTACTCCTTGTAACATTAGCTATCTGACAGTGAAAGTCCCGCTAAAATTGGTCCAGCCGTTTTGGAGATTAGTCGAAACAGACAGACTGACAGAGAAAATTTATAGTAATCTGTTTTTTAATGTCAGTACCTACCGTATATACCTACACTCATATGTATTTAGTGAAAAGCTGTTAATTTGGAATAACTAACCAACACTTGGTTGACGTCTCTGGTGACCGTCGAGCTGGTTCTTACCTCGGTCAGAGGATTAGCTTAGCGATCCAGCGAGGTAACGCAGCCAGCTTACTGGGCACCATTCCCGCAGACACTAATTTAAATTCCGTGTTTTATTTATAATTTTTATTCTTATTATATTTTTCTTTTTCATTGTATCAGCATGCATGTGTAAAAATAATAGTTGAATATTAAAAGTACAGTCAAATAACCAACACTTAAATTGTATTTGTCTGTATATAGATAACTTGAGCAATTTTATAGTGGAGTTAGTTTTATCAGAGTTTATGAGCAAATGGAAATAGTATTTTCAATAACATTGTTCATTCAGGCTCATTCAAGCCTGGTCTTAAGTTTAAGTCGAGGTCAAATCTTGAGTCCTTTGTGTGGATTTGGCAGGCTATTCAATTGCATCCTTTATTGTATTGTATTGTATTGAATTTCATGATTTTCTAGCTTTTGTTACATTGTTGTGGCTCAGTTACTTAGTTATTAAGTGATTTATCATTTAATGATCATAATTATTTCTCGCGTAACATTACCAAATGCATATATGCTGACTATATCTCACGTAGAACATTGAAAATGATTTATTTAATTTAGGGTAATTTTATTTATAAATCGTTTTCATAGCACTTTAATGTCGATAAAATTACTAATACGCCTCTATTCCCCGTAGGGCCAGAAGAGTACTTATAGTATACTTACCCACATTTCGCCAATTATGTTTCGTAGTCCCATGTAATAAGAGGCGAGCCTATTCTTACTGACCGAGACTCCGGGATGCTATTGGGAAATTACAGAAGATTTGCCGAAAGGTAGGATCTGCCGTAATGTTTGCGACCACCAGAGGCACAACAGTCCTCTAAGATTCCTTTGGGAACTGCTATGTTTCTGTGTGATTAAGTTAAAAAAGTATATAATGTCCAAAGCGCAAAGGCTAGATTAGAAATATGGTGGTTAAATATTCTCAAATTTAAAAGAAAAACACACTTTTTTAATTTTTTTCTTTCATAAGAACTTTCTCCTGATTATAACAAATGGAACAAAAAAAGAATTAGCGAAATCGGTCCAGCCGGTCACGCGTGATGACGTGACCAAGATAAATAGGGATTCAATTTTATACATATACCAGCGGAACTCACGCGGTTTCATCCGCGTAGTTCCCTTTCCCGTGGGAGTACGGGGTTAAAATAAAGCCTATGTTCCTCGCTGATAATGTAGCTAACCAATGATGAAAGAATTTTTGAAATCGGTCCAGTAGTTTTTGAGCCTATTCATTACAACCAAACAAACAAAGTTTTCCTCTTTATAATATTGGTATAGATAGATAATATATAGATGTGCTAAGGTCCTCCTTGGGGCAGCTTCGAATTTCGAGATTGTTTGTCCTAAGGATACGTCCGAGGGAACGACAATGGCTTCGGGACGGTGCACCCTGGACGTCGCCGACAGTCTCTTCGGGGGCCTCCATCGAGTGACTTAGCTCCTCGATGGCGATCCCTGGGGACACTGTCGTCGATGACCAACACCTGGCACTCGACGCAGGTGGCGGAGGTGGAATTCGCTCCTTGTGCGTCTCTGTTCAGCAGAGATGACAACGGATGCGAGCCTGCGTCACCCATTCCCAAGGCCCGGCGTGCCTATGGGAACTAGACCTTCTGTCTAGGGCTGGGGGGTGATACCCAGTCAAACGTCAGGGGGATGGGGAGGCACTCCGAAAGGGGTGCCCGGGGTTGACGCTATCTCGCTCGTCACCCCGTGAATGCCGTAATCACCGGCTCTTCCTTCAACGATTCCAGTTAGCGAGGCTGGATACGTCGGGGAGTCGGTGACCGGAGAGGGCTTGCCTTAATTGGCCGGCCTGCGAGGAGCAAACCTCTATAAAAATCCGACAGCGAAGTCGTGAAAACCTGAGAGGCTCTGGGCCACCTCTCAGTATGTAAGTCCCCCATTGTCGGAATGGGCGTCACCCGGCAATGGTCTCTATTTCGTCCCACACTCGTGGGAACAGTTATGGAGAATACTTTTACAAAACCAATGACGAAGGGAGGAGAACGAAAAGAGGACGAGGGAGTTAAATCCCAAGACGGACAGGAGATTACGGGGGAGAAGCAGCCGCTGACCCCCGTAGTAGTGGTGGAAAGCTGCAGTAATGTAGCGGTGGCGGTGCGTACAAGGTCGCAGAAGAGGAGCAGGACGAACTCAGGCTCCTCCTGCGGTGAGCAGAAGGCCGCCAAGGTTGGTTCGGCGACGCGTGGGCGAGCGCGCACAGGCGCCGCCGCCGCTAAACCAATAAGGGACCGGAGTGGGCGCTTCATCCGGCCACCTACACCGTGTGCGGGAAGCGAACGCGAAGAGGACAGCGACGCGATGTCAGATATGTCCCTCGTGTCGCTGACCTCCGGGGAGGCAGACGCTGCGCGCAGGACCGGCCCTTCAGGGACGAGCCGCGCGGCGTTCCTGAAGGACGTTGCGGACGACCTGTCCGACTCAGAATTGGCCCTGACTAATACCAAGGCCAAGAAGAAGCTGCCCTCGGTGGAGGAGCTGATGAGGAAGATGGAGGAGATGCCCACACATGAGTTGGGCACCCTCATAAAGGAGCAGCAGACGGCTGTGGAGCGAGTGGCGGACAGGTCGAAGCACCTAAAGGGCAACTTCGTGCACCAATTGCGTGTGAGTGCACGAAGGACCGAGGCGGCGTCGCTCGTCCCGGCGACACGTACATCTGCGGGCGCAAACACCGAAAGGTTAGAGCGCGAAAACGCGGAATTGCGCTCGCAGATGGCGGCTCTCTCCGTCAGGATGGAGAAGCTCACCGAGGAGCTCTCTGCCCTCCGCGGGGCGGGCAGGGGAGAGGCCAGTGATGCCGCCTCGGCACTGCCGTCGGGGGTGGAAGACCTCACGCGCGCCATCATGGTCCAGGTGGGGACCATGATGAGCGCCCGCTTTGAGGCCCTGGAGGAGAGGCTGCTCCCCGAAAGGCGCATGCGTCCCCCACTAGCCGCGGATGCTGGGAGAGCGCCCCAGGCGCCTGCCGGGCCATCTGTGAGGCTGGAAGCCCCAGCCTCCCAGGCATCCGCGCCGGCGATCCCTGGGCGCAAGAGGAAGGGAAGGGGGGGTAGGAGGAATAAGGGGAGGACACCGGCTGCTGTGGCAGTGCTGCCGGCTCCTGCTCCTCCCTCAGCTCCTGCTCCTGTCCCAGCTCCGCGAGCTGTACAGGTCCAGCCCCCCCAGGTGGCCTGGTCCACTGTGGTGGGGCGTAAGGCCCAACCTAGGGCTGGGCCGAACTCGGGGTCCTCTCCTGCGGTGTCCCAGCGGCCGGCGCCTTCAACAAGGCCCCCGCCGCCGCGCAAACCGGAGCGGGCACCCTCAAAGCCGCCAGCTACCGCAGCGATCACGGTGACGATCCCAGAGGGATCGGATGTCACGTACGCTGCGGTGATGGCGGCCGCGAGGGAAAGGATCAAGCTCACCGAGCTTGGCATTCTGTCCTTAAGGAACAGAAAAGCCATCACCGGTGGGCTGATCCTGGAGGTGTCCGGTCCGGACTGTGCCACCAAGGCCGACGCGCTTGCTAGCCGCATGCGCGAGTCCCTCTCCGACATGGGCGTGCGTATTGTGCGCCCTGTCAAGATGGGGGACATGAGGGTGATGGACCTCAATGAAGCCATCACCCCCCAGGACGTGGCGGCGGCAATCGCGGAGGCCGGAGGCTGCGCGGCGGCCGATGTAAAGGTGGGGGACATAAAGCGCCCCTCCCGTCTGGCGCTCGGGACTGTGTGGGTCCGCTGCCCACTCACCGCGGTGCGCAAGCTGGTTGCAGCCGGGCGCATCACGGTTGGGTGGGTATCGGTGCGGGTTGAGGCACTGGAGGCACGGCCTCTACAGTGCTTCCGGTGCCTCGAGATCGGCCACGTGCGTAGCACATGTCCGAGCTCGACGGATCGGAGCACCATGTGCTACGCATGTGGCGAGGCGGACCACAGGGCGAGTGAATGCACTCGCCCACTGAAGTGCCCGCTCTGCGCGGACCTGGGCCGGCCCTCTGGCCACAGGATGGGGGGCAAGAAATGCTCTGCCCCTCGTGGCAAGAGGGGCCGTAAGCCGGGTCCCGCGCAGCCGAGCGGCACGGGTCCGGCTCGGTCGGGTTCTGCCCCGACCGAGGCGGCAAAGAAGGCCCCAGCACGGCCTTAAGGCCCCAAAGAGCCCTGCAGTGCAACCTGAACCACTGTCGCGCGGCGCAGGACTTGTTCCAGCAGTCCGTCGCGCAGTGGTCGGTTGCACTGGCGGTGGTGGCGGAGCCATATCGCGTCGTCCCAAACCATCCTCGCTGGTTTGGTGACGACATGGACTCCGTCGCCATATACTGGGGTGGCGGCAGCGGCGACCCTCCCTGCTCCCTCATTGAGAGGGGGCTGGGATACGTCGCCGTGAGCTGGGGCCGCATAGTCGTTGTGGGCTGCTATGTCTCCCCCAACTGTACCCTCGCCGTCTACGAGGCGTACCTGGACGGGGTGGCCAACTGCATTCGCAGATGTCTGCCCCGTCCCGTGCTCGTCCTGGGCGACTTCAACGCTCACTCTCGTGAGTGGGGGAGCGCCCGGGATGACCCAAAGGGGGAGACAGTGCTGGAATGGGCGGCGGCGCTGGACCTCCGGTTGCTTAACCGGGGGTCCGTCAGCACCTGCGTGCGCTGGCAGGGGGAGTCGATCGTGGACCTCTCGTGGGCGACTCCCCAGGCAGCGCGCATGGTGACGGGGTGGAGAGTGGCGGAAGAGATGGTCACATTATCCGACCATCGCTTCATAGCGATGGATGTGGCCATCCGCCCTCCCCGCCCCGACAGCCGCCGCCGTAGCAGCCCGCCGCGACGATGGTCTCTCAAGCGGCTCGACAGAGATCGTCTCTGCGCCGCAGCCATCGTCGCGGCCTGGCCTGAGCGCCAAGAAGAAGGGATCCTGCCCGATCCTGAAAGGGAAGCCGCCTGGTTCCGGGACACGATGACGTCCATATGTGACGCGTCGATGCCCCGGACCAGACCTGCCAAGCCCCGGGCCGTGTACTGGTGGTCGGATAGCATCGCGGAGCTGCGCGAGATATGCCTCCGCGCCCGACGCCAGTACACGCGTGCCCGGAGAAGAAGGCGAGCCACAGCCGAAGAGTTGGGTGGAGCCTACGTGGCATACCGAGGCGCCACGAAGGCGCTGCAGGCAGCCATTGCCAGCGCCAAGGCTCGGTCGTGGGATGAGCTCATCGGGGGACTGGAGAGGGATCCATGGGGCCGCCCGTACAAGATGGTACTGGGCAAGCTGCGCCCGTGGGTCCCTCCGTTGACGGAAACTCTGGACCCGGCATTCGTGGAGAGGGTAGTTGATACCCTCTTCCCCAGGGTCCAGAGCAGTCCCGCGCCCCCTCCTTCGGAACCGACCATCTGGTCCGAAGAGTTGGGGGTGACGACCGATGAGCTGGACCGAGCCGTGAGGCGCCTCGGAGCTCGAAACACGGCACCAGGCCCCGACGGAGTTCCTGGTCGGGCCTGTGTGTTGGCTCTACCCAACGGGCTGGGGGACAGGCTGCGGCGGCTGTTTAACGACTGCCTACGCTGCGGCGTGTTCCCCAGCGGCTGGAAAGTGGCTGGGTTGGTTCTCCTCCATAAGGATGGAAGACCCGCGGACTCTTCCTCCGCGTATCGTCCTCTCTGCCTACTAGATGAGGCGGGTAAGCTGCTCGAAAGAGTGTTGGCTGACCGCCTCAGTACGCACCTGACGAGCGTCGGGCCGGACCTGTCGGAAGACCAGTATGGCTTCCGACGCGCGCGGTCGACAGTGGACGCGATCATACGCGTCCGAACACTGTCGACGCAGGCTGTATCCCGGGGCGGTGTGGCGTTGGCAGTCAGCCTTGACATTGTCAACGCCTTTAACAGCCTGCCCTGGGATGCAATATGGGGGGCCGTCGGGGCGACATTCGAGGAGACCAACCGGCTCGCCGAGCTTGGCGTGGCATGCGTCGTGGAGAAAATCCACGAGCTGGGCCTTCGGGTAGCGCCGGAGAAGACCGAGGCGCTGTGGTTCCACAAACTCCCGAGGGGAAGGGAACCACCCAGCTCGTCGGTTCGCGTAGGTGACGTGGAGGTCCGGGTGGGACGGTACCTCAAGTACCTAGGTCTCACCCTGGACGGTCGCTGGGGCTTCGAGGAGCACTTCAGCCGCATGGTCCCCCGGATCAAGAGGGTAGCGGGTGCATTGCACAGACTGCTGCCCAATCTCGGGGGGCCGAGTGAAGGAGTCCGCCGCCTCTATGCGGGGGTCGTGCGATCCGTGGCTCTCTACGGAGCACCCGTCTGGTCTTCCAGACTGGGTGTTAGGCGCTGCAGAACTATGTATAATAGTATGCAGCGTCCTATGGCCATCCGGGTCGCACGAGGGTATCGTACCCTGTCCTTCGAGGCGGCCACTGTCCTGGCGCGGTTTCCGCCCCTGGACATCCTGGCGGAGATGGATGCTCGTATTTACGACCGTCTCCGCCGGGCGGACGGAACCGCGCCTCCTAATGCGGCTGAAGTGCGCAGGCAGGAGCACCGACGTGCGCTTTTGGCGTGGCGGGAGCGGCTGTGTGAGCCGCAGAACGCCCGCCAACGCGCTGTCGGTGCAATTTTGCCGAGCCTCGGGCCCTGGCTAAAGAGGAAGGACCACGTCACCTTCCGGCTGACGCAGGTACTCACCGGACACGGGTGTTTCGGTGAGTACCTGAATCGGATCGGTCGCGAACCGACGGCGCAATGCCACCACTGCGGCAGTGACCGGGATTCCGCACAGCACACGCTGGAGCAGTGCCCAGCGTGGAGCTCGGAGCGTCGAGTCCTGGTCACCAGGATCGGGCAGGACCTCTCTCTGCCACGCGTAGTGACGGCTATGCTGGCAGACAGAGAGGCATGGAGGGCCGTAGTCTCCTTCTGCGAGACGGTAATGTCCCAGAAGGAGACCTCCGAGCGGGATCGGGAGAGAGCCGATCCCTCTCGGAGACGACGGCGACGGCGGGGCGGAGGCAACGCACGCCCCGGTCCGTCCACCCAATAGCCAGGGTCTAAGAATATGGCTATGGTATCCCCTGCCTGTCGTAAGAGGCGACTAAAAGGGGGCCGGAGGGCCTGCTGGCGGTGGTCGGGGTGGGAGCTTTGACCACCGGCGCGGGCCCGGGAAGGTGGCAGCGCGATGTGGCTCGCGCTGCCTTGCACAGCGAGGTCTCCAGGGGCGGCGTCACAGCTGCCCCGGGGATGTGCCCCGGCAAAGTGTGGGGGGACACCGGTGCGTTCTATCAGAGTACCCGGAGTCCCCCCTGAGCACTGAGGATGGCCACCGGGGGGGTTTTAGTGCGGTAAAAATCCCACATACCCCGATCTGCCTCTCCCAGGGCGGTCGGGGACCTTTTGAAGGTTTCCCCCTCGTCAACAAAAAAAAAAAAAAAAAAAAAAAGCTTCGAATTTCGAACGGCATATCCCATTATGTTCTACAAACAAAAATGGCTGACTGAGTAAGTAAATCATGTCATTCCTTTTTAGAACGTTTCCGGACGTTTCCGGATCATTTTAGTTTAATGGGTAAATGTAGATCCGTTGGCAATAGAGGAGCAAACATAGCGCTCCCTCAGAACGATGGGGCTCAATTCCAAAGTAAATTTTATTGAAATCGCTATCAACGATTGGCAAGTTTGAATTTATAACTTAGGCAGTAATTATTTCATCAGTTTTGAATACATTTATATATTTTATATTTTTAAAGTATAGTTTAGATTCTGCATAAGCATAATGCATAGGTGTTAAAAACAATTTTTAGATTTTTTTTTTAAAACTACGTGTAAAATACATTTTGACGTCTGTCTGGTGATCTTAAAATAATTATTTTCGCAAAATTTTGAGTTGAGTCCCTATTGTTCTGAGAATGGGATAGGTATTAATCGCGATCAATTCAATCAATTTAGTAATATTGGTCACCCATTTAGAAGTTTTACGGGTCGCTTTAATTAATAATTAAAGATTGATGTTGTACTTTCGATCTGTACGAAATACCATAAGTTTCTTATATCGCATACAAATGACGTTGCCTTAGAGCACTGTGTTATGCAAGTAAAAAGGGCTTTGCTCTATCAGAGTTTAAGCGCCACGCTAGCTATAGTGAGAACATTCCGACTCCTACTATGACAGCAAACTGTTCTATTTTCCACACAGTAGATATTTCACCAGTTTTGTATTTTAGTAGGTTGTGCATTGTCGATAAGTTTTAGTGGTTAGTGGTTATAGAACTTTATTTCTCTTAAGAATTTACAATTCACTTACAGAGAAAGATAAGTTTAGTATGAACAGGTGCTGCTTGTAGGGGCTGGTCATCTCAAGCTATGCATTTAGTTATAAGTAGATGTACTAGATTTTTATTTATGTTAATTTTTATCGACATTTGTGCATTGGAACATTGTCCATGAGCTTACGTTTTTTAAATTATTTATTTTGTATTCTTTAAATTGTATAATATTTTTGAAAAGAGTAATTACTGAGTTTCTTGCCAGGTTCTTCTCAGTAAAAGCAACCTTCCGAACCTGGCGGTAGCATGTATAATCCTGTATAATTGTGTCATTCTGACGATTTGAAAGTGCTTTGTAAAAGTCTAATCGAATAAAGATACTTTTGACTTTGACTTATGTATTTGCCGTTCCGTTAGCCGTAGTGATTTAAACATGTCAATGGTATTAAGTAAGTACATGATTTCTTAACGTTCATTAATATTTAAACATTACAGTTATTTTACTGGCTACCTATAACTGACTGACAATATTAGAAATATTAACTAATGTCATGTTACAATTTATAAAAATATCTATATATTTTTAAAATACTATGTGTAAAATACATTTTGAGGTCGTCTTATGACATTAACATAATTATTTTCGCAAATGTTTGAGTTGAGTCCCTATTGTTCTGAGGGTGCGATATGTCATGCGACAAATTTATGTCATGTCCATACATTTTGTATCGTTCCTATTAAAGTTAGTTAGTAGGCCTACAGACCGACTGTAGTTACTTGTTTGTTACTTCGCAGTAAAAAAAACATTTATCACAAGTCTGTGTAAGTCTTCACCGAAGCCATAACTCACTGGTACGTGACTTAAGAGTTACTTAGGGGTCTATTGTGTCACACGGAAATTGGTGTTTCTAGTGCTTTTGAAATACGATCCAATTGATGTGAAAGTTTCATGGGAAAGCTTATTGTGTACCTACTCGTTTTGGCTCTATTGTGAACAAGAAAATATAGCAAATGTTTATATTTGACTAGAGCCGTGGTGGCTTTGGGGTTTGAGCAGTCGCCTGATATCCCAGCGGGGCCTGAGCCAATGACTTTTTCTAAAAAAAAAAACTGATGTACCTGAGACGGCGATAGACTCACCATCTGTCACGTTGGCACTTAATCATCTTCGGTGAAATGTGGGTGTTGTTATTACAACACTTCTGCCTACCCCGTCGGGGAATACAAGCATGAGCATGTATGTATATTTGACTTACTGTGCACCACGGTTTCACCCGCGTAGGGTTTATTGTTATACCAGGATTATTGTCAGGGTTCGGGATAAAAAGATAAGCTACCTCCCCACCAATTTTCAGCCAAATCGGTTCAGTCGTTCTTGAGTTATAGATAGTGTAACTAACACGACATTCTTTTATATATATAGATTTTCGCTGACTGGTACCAAATCCAATTCTTCACATACATCATTCTCTTCACCAAGTTCACGAACAAAATTTATACTCGAGTCACCGTCCTATCGATCACGAAATCGCCTTTCACCCAAACTATATCGGGATACAGTCGTACGCGATAATTAAACTCGCTCCCCCAACGCTGTCGCTTTACGAGACGACTGTACTTTGTCCGTGCCGATGGGATTCGACTCCGAAAACTTCGGCACAAATAGAAACACAACAGAAGGGTTGCTTTATACAGGATGTCGGCGAAAATAGGACAGCTGTTAAAATATGTGATAGGGTATAATTTTAGGAAGTTTATAATTTTATTTTCGCAGCGGTAACGTAGAGTTATTTACGTGAAATCTAACTACGTTTTTTTTTCTTCCACTAATAGTCCGCGCGTTCATTCAATCGCTTAAGGCCGCGCGCTCTTCGGCCCTTAAGCAACCATAGCCTATAACTTTGTTATCGTTGGAGCTAGATATTTTACGACTTCAACATAGAGATTAATTCATAAAACCCTACAACTTCTAGAAGACAACTGTTCCTTTTTCTCCGACAACCTTTATATTGAACATGAAATGTCGCACACACACATATACAACTCAGATCAAGTAATATTTTGTAGGGTTCTGTAGCCAAATCGTAAAAAACGGAACCCTTATGGATTTGTCACGTCTGTCTGTCCGTCCGTATCACAGTCACTTTTTCCAGAACTATATTGTTGAAATTTTTTTAAGTAGATGAATTCTGTGAACCGCATTAAGATTTTCACACAGACATTAAAAAAAAAGAACAATACATTTTGGGGGTACTGATATTTAGAACTGAAACAATGTGTTATTTGCGCATTGCCTACCTAAGGGTCCCACAGTAGTTAGTACAACCACTCCATTTCTTCTCTCCCCGCGGAGAACTGGTGACCTAAACACAACAGTACTTTAAGTTTATTTTTATGCGACCATAAGATAGATAGAGGCACAAAAATCCTTGCTCGGGTAATCTCGAATGAGATATCCCGTTAGTCCTAAGTATCTAAATTCCTGGAATTTTGAGTCAGAAGCTTGTAAGTTATGCGTTCGTGTGCGTTTATCCTTACTGCCAATATATGGGAGCTGGCATTCTGTTTATTTTTATTCTGTGCCTTAAACTTTGGTGAACTTGTCGTATTACATAGGGTTGTCGCTTGATGTGTCTTGTTACGGCTCCGTATATTGTGCTATTCAGATTGGTATTGTCAAATAGAGCTAGTTTGTTGTATGTTATGAGATGAGTATGTAGTTGTTTGGAAGTTGGAAGCTTGCAGGTGTTTCGTTCCCCCTGGATACGAACTGTCATAAGACAACAATCAATCTGTTTTGAACATTAACTTAAGCTTCAATATGTTGATCGTGGTTGGACATATTGCGGACGAACGCGAGTAAATATATTTGGCATTTAATTAAATAGAATATTTTCATTGTATATTTTGTATCGAAGGCCTTTCGTGTTTTTCTTGTCGCATGGCTGGATATTGTTGACAAAGTAATCAAAGAAATGTTATTTATTACTTTTAAGATGCCGTTTCAAATTTCCTCGAGAATTATATCCAACTAGTACTCACCCGCGGCTTCGCATGCATTGATTTTTTTAATTAAAATACTTCAAATACTTCCAAGAATATTTGTACAAAGTTTCAAGATGATCGGTAAGGTTGTTTTCGCGTGAAAGCGTAACAAATAAAAGTAAATTCTCATTTATAATAGTAGGATTTATAAAAATGCATTTAACCTATCCACCATTTTGGATGAAAAGAAGTAAGGTGTAATTTTTCAAAACGATGTTGTTCACGAGTAAAATGACTTACGAGCTAGAACTACAAATTCATTAAGGTAACAGAACGTTCACTTTTTCTTGTTCATGAAACAGTTAAGCAAATATAACTTATTGGTACAAGGCCGGATGTTGTTATGATTGCTTCCTTCGTACTTTCTGCGGAGCAATTACGTTTTTCCTCGTACATAAGTTGAATGCTTGAAAAGTGGATGGTTACATTGAATAATGGACGAGTTACTAACTCAAACTAATTGTAGGTAATTTGTAGGTTTTTTCATAGTATGTATAATGCTTGTTATAATATTTTTATTCGTTTCTTTAGGCGAATAATATAGTGTCAAATTGTCCATGTGTAAAAGCGTTCAGAATGTGAGTCTGTTCCAATGTTCAGAATTTTCTTATGTCAAAGTGTCCTGCCATCAAAATACCTTACCTTACAACAAAACGTGGCATAGGAAAAGCCATAGTTTAGAGTAGTCGAGATGATTATAGTATCAGTCCGAATGGCTGTCATTCTCGTCATACTTGTGAACAGGTGCTGCTAGTGGGGTCTGGTCATCTCAAGCTACACAATTATACGTAGTATTTACTTTTAGTTTTCATTCTTTTTGTGCATTTGGACTGTGTCGTTGGGCTTGTAATTTTTTTTTGGTAAGAGTAATTACTGAGTTTCTTGCCAGATTCTTCTCAGTAAAATCAACCTTCCGAACTTGACGACGATTTGAAGGTACTTTGTTAAAAGTCTATGAATTTTGAAGTAACCTTCAAATGTCAGAAAATGATTCTTATTTGACAACGAAGATGGAGAAAGCCAGAAAAGTAACTCGATTGACCTACACGAGTCTAAACATTCAAACGTCATTTAAAATGTAGAACAAAAAGTCAATGTAGGAAGCAACCCTACGGGTCTGTCATGGCATTAGTAATGGGTACGAGAAGTGAATTATATCTTCGAGTACCCTTGGGATAGGGTACGGGACCCTTAGGAGCGTCGGGCTTTATAGTGTCTGATACGGTCATTATTCTGTCATTTCCCTATCAGCGATCCCTGGGACGGTACTTTATTAGTTTGGGTCCTGAAGATTGGATAGCGTACATTATATAACATTGTCGTTTGTACCCCATGGGGTGGTTTGACACCACTTTTATTCCAACTTAACTACTTCTCAGAATTATATTTGTACACCTATCACCGATTTGACACCGTTTTCGTGATTTATACTCGCTACCGTCTCCGCCAAATATTAGTTTGAGAAATTGTGCAGTGACTCCTAGCGGTGACACCCAGAACTAAATTATCTCATACAAATATTGCGAGTGACGCTAGCGAGTATAGATTACGAAAACGGTGACAAACCCGTGACAGGTACTGATTTTTCTTATCATTTTGAATTTCGTCTTGAACTTATTAGCGCTGACCTCGAAATGCCTCGAATGCACAGCAGTAATTTTTCGAGTCCTGCATGGAACAAAATATTCAAAACTTGCGCACTTATCCCTACTATTTTCACTGAGCGCTTATAGCTCGTGAAGTTATATTTTATAATCCTTAATGTTTATTTTTTTCAATAATATTCTGATTTTGATAAAATGTACAAGATGCCAGATGATTTCTTTGCCGGTTCTTCTCGAAAGGTTTGATTTGAATTCGTGGTCATTTTCTGGCCTTACCAGGCCGGTTGGCCTGAACTGAATAAATCATTATGATTTATAAATTTATAAAAAAATAAAATCATTTTCGTTTTAAAATAAAATGATTCTGATTTCCATACTCAATTAGTTTTCCATTTATAAACATTCATAAGTGCGATAAGCCACGCTAACTTTTGCTCGTTGTGAATGAGGTCACTAACGCTTCTAACTCTGAACTTTGTTTGATAATAATTATCACAACTCGAGCCATAGATATACGAAAACAATGACGCTACAAAATAAAATATTCCACATTAATGTCTGACTTGTGGCCTTATACTTAAACATCACTGAAAATGTTAGGCCTTAGCTGTTTAAGACGGCGTCGAATTACAGTCAAATTTTTCGAGTTCCTAGTCGGTTGTTGTCAGAAGGCTAGTTACCAAATTTTATCTCCATAAAAAAATTGCCTAAACTGAATAAATCACATGATTTCATTCTTTCTTTCTTCTTTGATATGTATTAGGCCGTTAGGCTTGAATATGCATTCACTAAGGATTGTCAGCGTCGAACTCGACGACGAGCGTTGGTTTCAATTATAGAAAATGTATACATAATACATAGAAAATAAGGTTCAATTTCGTATCTTTAAAAACGACACTGTGACGCGGCGACGAGTGCGATGCTAAGAAACCTTAGCCATGTGGCAGATATTACCGCGGATAACATTAAGTGTCATGAATTTATATCAGACTAGCTGTGCGTCGTGGTTTTACCCGTTTATGATTAAGAAAACTATGTTATGATAGTTATGATTTTTTTTTCAAAAAATGTTGCTCCTTGTATTATCATCTCATCAGTCAGTGACTTCCAAATGCTTTTGGTAACTGATAATTTTGAATTACAAACAGACAATTCAAATTTATTTATCACTATTAATTGCTTTCTAGCTCGGGGATATCGATTAATTCATGGTAATTAAGTTGTTATTTTTTTATTCGGGTTACATACATAATTTACTTGGAGGTTAAAGACATACTGAAATTAATGGTGTTGACCTGAATTCGTTTATATTCTGCGTACAATAATCTTGAAACTGAACGCTTTACAGACCTGTGGCCTTATATAAGCTTTGATTGCCACCACAGTTCCATATACCTACTGTCACATTATAAGAGTCAAACTATGAGCCCCTATGACGTGTGAACATTCACGGCTTTAGCATTTCGTCATGTGGGCAGAAATAATGTAGTATTTGATTACAGAGGAAGCGCCCTTGCACGCTGCAGGGAACAGTTCTGCCCCTGGTGTCGAGCAAGAAGACAAACTGCCGCCCCACGAACAACCAAACATGATAGTCGGTGAGTTCAATTTGATATAGGTGACGAGGTACTAGTGTAAACAAGGTGGCTTCGGGGTTTGAGCAGTCGCCTGCTACGCAAGCGACGCAAGTTCGAAACCCAGCGGGCCTATACCAATGAGTTTTCTAAAAAACGTACAGTGATTTCACACCACGTGCTTTACGGTGAAGGAAAACATCGTGAGGAAACCTGCATATTTCAGAGAAGTAATTCAAATACGTATGTATAGTGCTTGAGACGGCGATAGACTCACCATCTGTCACGTTGCCACTTAATCAAATTCGGTGAAAAGTGGGTGTTGTGATAATAACACCTCTGCCTACTCCTTCGGGGAACACAGGCGTGAGCATATGTATGTATGTATGTATGTACGAGTGTAAAAAAAATACATGTGGGTGTGTTCTTGAGGTCCAAGTATACATTATAAAGGGGGTTAAATTGTGTCAGTTAAATGTTATTCTACGCAAGAGAAGCTGGGGACGCAAGTTGGCGTCTCCTGTGCCTTAATAATAATGATCTCTTACCGAATTTCGGTTACGGCGGCTAATCTCAACGAGGATCAGCCATGTGCGCAGGAGATATTATAGTGCACAAGTGTGTGCGCAAACACAGGAGCACTCTTTATTCCCTCTCACTCTCATAGTCCGATGGGAGGCAATAATCGGCAAGAAGCTCAAAGCTTCTTGCCGATTCTCAAAAGGCTAGTTAATACATTTTCATAAAACATTTCATGCTTGTGTTAAATTTTATTCTTTAGTCAGCAGTAAAATTAAGTAGCGTAGAATTATCAAAATAAACGCTAAATATGGTTTTAATTCCTCAACTCTAAAGGATCTGTAATTAAACAGGCGTAGGTCGTTTCCACCCAGCCGAGACAATGGCGGCGGTGTAGAAATTATGGAGCTAGCTCAAAGTATAAATGGGTTGAATATCTAATAATTACCGAAGAAGATGGGGGTTGAGCTCGCAATTATCGGGTGGATTTCAGTCATGATGGGCGAAAAGCCGCGGCTCTTGTATTAAATACTTCTTTGTGATCAAAATATGATAAAAATGTAATCATCCAGATTGCTATTCTTGAACTGCCAATTATTCTCAGAAGGATTTTGAACTGAGGTATGTGCATACGTTATTAAAGATGTAACATTTTATCGACATTTGTACATTGGAACTGTGTCCATGGGCTTACATATTTCTGAAGTTATTTATTTTGTATTTTTACATACATACATACATATGCTCACGCCTGTATTTCCCGAAGGGGTAGGCAGAGGTGTTGTAATAACAACATCCACTTTTCACCGAAGATGAAGTGCCAACGTGACAGATGGTGAGTCCATCGCCGTCTCGGACACTTTACATACGTCATTGAATTACTTCTCAGAAATATGCAAGTTTCCTCTTGATGTTTTCCTTCACCGTAAAGCACGTGGTGTGAAATCACTGTACATAATTTTTTTAGAAAAACTCTTTTATAAGGCCACCACGGCTATAATATTATTTTTGAAAACAATAATACTGAGTTTCTTGTGTTGTGTTCATCTCAGTATAAGCAACCTTCCGAACATGGCGGTAGCATGTATAATCCTGTATAATTATGTCATTTTGCGACCTGAAAGTACTTTGTTAAAAGTCTAATCCAAGAAAGATAATATTTGAGTTTGAGTTTGGATCTCGGTTAGGCGCTTAACGTCAAGTGAGGGAAGAAAAAGGGAACGAATTCGATTCCCATTGAAACTTAAGATTCCCATTCAAAGTAAAATAATTCCATGGGATGACCTCCTCAGTTTGAGAAGCATCGGTTTTAATTTTGACGCTACCTTACTGAAGGCTATTATACCTCCATCTTATAAAAGTATCAATATACAAAATATTATTGCGAACTCCTGGTATTATAACGAATAATTCAATTTATTCGTCAATTTTCGTCTATTGAAAGGCTTTGATACTGTTTCGTTCAAAGGAAAGGTTAAACTAAAATTGATTACATTTGACCTTTCAAAAATAGATCGAATCATTAATGTAGAATCACTTCGAATTTGTATTTATGATTCTTATTATGTGTGCGTTGCAAAAACTATTGATAATAGAACAAAATGATGTTCTACGGGTTGGTAGGTCTTATTAAGATCTACAAAAAAATCCCCAAGAGCACATATCTAACTATTATAGTTCAGTCACAATAACCGCTTTTATGTTCATAAAAAAATATTAAATCGTCTCAAGAAAGAAACTACGTTAAATGTGTATCGTAATATTAATATTATATAAAACTAAATCTTCGCGGGTGAAACCGTGGGGCACAGCTAGTGGAATATATAAATGTCGATAGAATTGTTTTGTTTCGTCGTATCCAAGTGTAGACAGGAAAATGTGATAAAGCACGTATCTCGTTTCGTGGTATTGCAGCTGTGCCGTGAGCTGTGTAATGATAATGTCGTTACGTTCATTTTTTAGCCTCGTTAAAAAGTATCAATTTTAAAATTAAACTTACCACCATTGTGAAAAAAAATATTTTGCAACCCTTTGGAATTTTTTTAATTCTATAAAACTATGCTTAATCTTTCTTATTATTTTACACCTCCCTTACGGCTTACAACACTATTATTCACAAGGAGATTGTAGTTGTTTTTTTAAAACGTTATTATTGATTAATTATTTGGTTTGAGCCTGCTACAGCGAAGCAAGTTCGAAACCCAGCGGGGCTTGATGAAGGGCATTGACCAATGAGTTTTTCTAAAAACTCATGTACAGTGGTTTTAGACCACGTGCTTTATGATGAAGGAAAACATCGTGAGGAAACCTGCATATTTCTGAGAAGTAATTCAATGACGTATGTAAAGTTTCTGAGACGGCGATGGACCTCACCATCTGTCACGTTGGCACTTAATCATCTTCGGTGAAAAGTGGCCCTCTGCCTACTCTCAAAATTAAATATAAAATCTAAATATATCTTCCGCAGATATCGTGATCCCGTCGCTGTTGATAGCGGCGCTGTTCATCGGCAATGCATTCATCGTGCTCATCATCTACAAGTACAGGAAACGGTGAGAAGCAACTTGTCCTATTACAATCTAAGATAAATAAAATGTAAGTGTCTGTTTGTTATAATAAAAAGTGGTCTACCACTAGCAGATAACTAATGTTACAAGACGGATAGGCGGTGGTGGCTTGAGCAATCAAGGAGGTTCGAATCCTAGTCAGGCCTTTTTTCTTATCGACGAGGGGGAAACCTTCGAAAGGTCCCTGACCACCCTGGGAGAGGCAGGTTGGGGAATGTGGGATTTTTGCCAAACTAAAACCTCGGTGGCCATCCTCAGTTATCAGGGGGGACTCCGGGTTCTATCCTAGCGGGGCCTGTAGGTACCAATGAGTTTTTCTAAAAACTTATGTACAGTGATTTCACACCACGTGCTTTACGGTGAAGGAAAACATCGTGAATAAACCTGCATATTTCTGAGAAGTAATTCAATGACGTATGTAAAGTGTCTGAGACGGCGATGGACCCACCATCTGTCACGTTGGCACTTACAGGGGGGGAAACTTAGGCAAAATACACATATTTATAAAAAAAGCGCATATTTATAAAAAAAGTTAGGTACCTATGAAATTAAATCTATACTATATATGCGTCTGAAATCGCGGGGCGTAGTTAATACAAATGAAGTGATTCTGTGTAGTTGTTGTGTATACTTAATTAAATATTTTTTTACATAACACTGGTTAAACATTGTAAAGAATTTCTACATATAACGTTCCTGTTTATTATTTGACGCTGTTGAACTGGTTCTTAAAGTAGTGAGTAATGGTCTCACTGAGCAATCGCTAACAAGATAACAGAGGGTGGCCGCAGGAAGTCGCTCTATTAACGCGCATTTCACAAGTAAACTATTCGGCTACGACACGGTCATGAGCGGTGCGATCAGCGGTACCAATCTTATACCTTTAAACTTGTGTTTTGATATATATGGAACCTGAATCTCGTAAACGGCTCCAACAATTTTCATGAAATGTTGTATGTAGAGGGTTTTAAGGGCAAAAAAAATATCTAGCTAGGTTTCATTTTTAGAAAACATCGTACAATATCATTGCAATACAAATAGACAGTTCCATTTTTTTTATCTGCATAGATTCATGTATTTCTTGGAACAACAATTCTTACAGTGAATTTGAAAAAAAAAACATTTACTTATATACTTCACATTCAAAGACATTTCAGAGATTAATGGTACCATACATACATATGCTCATGCCTGTATTCCCCGAAGGGGTAGACAGAGGTGTTGTAGTCACAACACCCACATTTCACCGAAGATGATTAAGTGCCAATGTGACAGATGGTGAGTCCATCGCCGTCTCAGGCACTATACATACGTCTTTCTTAGACATATGCAGGTTTCCTCACGATGTTTTCCTTTACCTTAAAGGACATGGTGTGAAATCACTGTAAATAAGTTTTTTTTTTAAAACTCATTGGTACAGAGCCCGCTGGGATTCGAACTTGCGTCGCTTGCGTAGCAGCCGACTGTTCAAACCTCAAGGCCACCACGGCTCGTTAGTGGTACCACTTCTGTAATTTATACTCAAAGCTTCGCCGAACAATATTTGTATGGCGAAGAGGACAATAATACCTATGTCATAGAATATTAACGATGGTAACGCTAGCGAGTATTGATTTCGCAAACTTTGATCAATCCGTAATTCATTATTGTACACATACAGGTATATTCTGTAACACATTTCGCAAGCAGATATCAATTTCTTTCATATAAAATTGGACTTTATCGCGTATGTATTAAGTCCAAATTCATACCACACACATCCAGCCACGGGATGCTTTCGAGATCGCATTGTCATAAAGTATATATTTACTTTCGAGGGAACTTGAGGATATACCAACCACGCAAGCTAAGCCTTATTCATAATACCGAATAATACCGAATTTTGTTTCTGAAGAGGTTAAAATTATGGTTCATAAGAAAAGTAAAGGACTTAGGTATTTATTTGTATTTATAATATAATATTATTCATAGTATTTCACGTGACAGAGCCGTGGTGGCCTTGAGGTTTGAGCAGGCGCCTGCTACGCAAACGACGCAAGATCGAATCCCAGCGGGACCTGTACCAATGAGTTTATCTAAAAAACTTATGTAGGTACAGTGATTTCACACCATGTGCTTTACGGTGAATGAAAACATCGTGAGGAAACCTGCATATTTCTGAGAAGCAATTCAATGACGTATGTAAAGTGTCTGAGACGGCGATGGACTCACCATCTGTCTCGTTGGCACTTAATCATCTTCGGTGAAAAGTGGGTGTTGTGATTACAACACCTCTGCCTACCCCTTCGGGGAATACAGGCGTGAGCATATGTATGTATGTAGTATTTCGCGTGGAAGTTGAACCATGTAAACTTTGAACTGACGAGTTATAACGTGAGTCGCGAGGCTATTGGTACCGTGGCTCCCAACGCCTCTTTGGAATCTAAAGCTAGGATTTAATAATTATTTTTAATAGTATATTGAGACGCTCGTGGCCCCGATTTCCCTCTCAAAAATAAGACGGCGTTTGAATCATGCTGGAATCGTACTCGTTTCACTTATGAAAGAGTATGTAGGTACTTAGATGAGTGCGAAATAGTAAACAAAATTCCCACAATGTAATTCTTTAGTTAGATAGTCGAGTGTAAAAGTTGCTAACTCAATTTCGTAAAAACTTTTTCGATCTAACCAGTTCACAAAAACGAGTCTATTCCATTCTACATGGCCGTCCACTAGATTATTTCGTCGCTACGAGTTTTATTTAACAAAGCTATTTCATTCGACTGTGTTAATTAACCCACAAAACTGCTGTATTTTTAACTGCATTCGTAGAATATTGTTTTGAAGTTTTATTTCAGAATTTAGATCGTGAAGCTGCCGACAATAACATTGTTTCTTTTCCTCAACGTACAATAAAGGAATGTGTTATATTAACCTGTTTCCACGATGCTACATAACATTGTTGTAATGCTTGAATTATACTACTGAATAACATGCATATGCTCACGCTTGTATTCCCCGAAGGGGTAGGCAGAGGTGCTGTAATCACAACACCCGCTTTTCACCGAAGATGATTAAGTGCCAACGTGACAGATGGTGAGTCCATCGCCGTCTCAGACACTTTAAATACGTCATTGAATTATTTCTCAGAAATATGCAGGTTTCCTCACGATGTTTTCCTTCACCGTAAAGCACGTGGTGTGAAATCACTGTACATCATTTTTTTAGAAAAACTCATTGGTACAGGCCCCGCTGGGATTCGAACTTGCGTCGCTTGCGTAGCAGGCAACTGCTCAAACCCCGAGGCCACCACGGCTCTTATTGTAGAGTAAAAAAATATATCTATTTAGTACCCCCAGTGTAGATTATGCAATGTTGCAACGCCGACGAATTACGTTTAAGTGTGGCACTAATCTTTAGAATTCAACCACAATCAACCCCTGAAAATATATCAAACATATTTAGTGCATCAAATACAACATATATAGACCTTGATATATGTCAAAGTGTACCTATAATTGCTGGCACAGAATTTCTGTGGCCTATACATAGAATAGTACCCCAACTATAGATTTGTAAATGTTCAATCGTGTTTAAACGTGGCTTCAAATGTATAGATAAGCTTTTGCCTACAACTACAACCTGCCTCAGAAAAAGGATTAATACATTTTGAGCCACAAGGTCGAGGGACGATGTTGGTCCGTGTCGAAACCTATATTAAAGGTGGCACAGGTGCGGGAAGCTGTGTAGAGTTTTGAACGCTCGCGCCAAATAGTTATAGTAGAACTAACTGTGCCCCGTGGTTACTCCCGCGTAGACTTAATTTTATGGGTAGATTTTCTCACGGAACCCTAACATAAAAAAGTATCTTAAGATACTCCTTGTTACATCAACTACCTGTACTGACAGGTACTGAAAAGTCCCGTAGCAATCGGTCCAGACTTTTCAGAGTTTACCCGGAACAAACAGACAGAGAGAGAAAATGTTAAAAATTTGTTTTTTGTTTATACGTACTTTCATATGCATTAAATGAAAAGCTGTTAATTTGAAATTACAAACGAACACTTAATTTTTACTTATTTGTATATGTATATTTTTCGGGATATAGTATCCTATGTCCTTCTCCTGGTTCTAACCTACCTCCCCACCAATTTTCAGCCAAATTGGTTTATCCGTTTGAGCTTGAGTTATAAATAGTGTAACCAACACGACTTTCTTTTATAAATATAGATTAAACGACAAAGCTAAGTTCTTCATACGCGTTATTTAAACGACCATAGTTGGCATATGTATTAATATTTTGATTTCATCAACAGGAAAAATGACGACATCGACGATGAGTTTAACACCATTCCGCTGAGTGTGAACGGCAACGTACATAGTGCAGGCAATGCTGTCTAGTCGCACGATTAATCGCAGGCGGCTTGCACACGGGCGACTAACCTCACGGTAACACTACGACGCGATTCTTGTACTTTAGAAATATGTGGTCCACGGTTTCAAATGGAATTTAAAAAATAGTGTTAAATCTAGCACTAATAGCTAAATCATCCGTTGTTTATTGAAAGGGAAAATATCGACTATTAGAACACAAAATTCAATTTTGAATGACATCCATCGATAGGACGGCGAACAAACGAAATTACCTGTTACTATATGTATATAAACCTACATAGTATATATATTGATGATAAAACAGCTTTGTTGTATCATTTCATCATCTCTATAGGTATGTTATTGTTGGAAGTAGTTCTATTAGTAATTAAACTGATGCTTTGTCACGTTGCGCTTTGATGTTATACTAAGGACTACAATATAAAGTCGAGTCGTAGAGTCGCCGGTGTGCGATCTTCTTAATTGGCTCGAAGATGTTTGGGTGTGTGTCGAGCGACGATTGACGCAAAGGAGAGTAGACATAATGAGATACAAAAAGAATTAACTGGTAAAACAATAAAGTTTATCTCTGTAAGAGCCGTGTTGGCCGTTGGGTTTGAACAGTCGTCTGATACGCAAGCGACGCAAGTTAGAATCCCCGAGGGGCCTGTACCAATGAGTTTGTTTTTAAATTTTTGAGTTAGAATGGAATTGCATATTCATATATTTTACGTCTATGTAAGTTACAGCAATATGAAATGCATTAGATTTGATACTATGATCATTTTTGTGAACAAGACATTTTCTTCGGTGTACTTTGCCCGAAGGCACACTCACAAAGTGTGAATGTAAAAACATATTGCTTTCCTATGAATATCAAATCGAGTAATCGTCGCTCTGTGCACAGCCTTAGGATAAGTTACCTTATTTATTTGTTAGATATTTCTATCAGTACGTGACTCACTCATTTCATAGTTTCTATGATGTTTTCTTATAGGCGACCCTTTTAGATATTAAGTATGGACTGATATTAATATTAAAATACTCGATAAAAATTAGCAGGTGTACTCAGTCGCTTCAATTATGTTTCAACCTTATTGTAAGTCAATTAAGTACAGTTACGGCTTGTCATTTGGTTATTAGAGGCCCATAGATATTTTAAGTAAATGTGATTTTATTTATCATCTGAACATTGTTAATGTTTTTGTATGTATTTGGCGAAATCTGTATAAATTCTGTAATAAAATGCACTTTTATCTTTGACTGGCGTTTTTATTGTTACACTAAACTACTAACATTTTAAATTCTGAGGGTAAAGAAAAATACGAACTCGAGGCGGGATTCGAACCCACGACCTCTGCAAACCGTGCTGTGCTCTTCCAACTGAGCTACTCGTAATCCTACCTCATGCGTCGAATTTTTCTTTCCCTTGCCTTTGCGGTTTAGGCGCCGCCTTGCGCCATCTGTTGGTCGGTGTATACAAACTCAACTGATACGTCTAAAGTTACATTTAGCTACATATCAAATCGATGACGCAACCCCGATCTGAATATTAGTTCTTATTCATGACATACATGTCTAAAGTCTTAAAAAGGGGTAAAGAAAAATACGAACACGAGGGAGGATGTTCGTATGTATCTAAATAATTAAGAATTTAAACATGACATGAATAAAAACTAATACTTACATTTCATCCTGATTTCCCATTCCTTAAATTGAACTATCTTGGTATCAATATGCAAAATGGATTATTATATATATTTTTTTATTATATTGCAGACTCTGAAACATTGAAAAACAAAAGGCAATCCCCTTCGAATGTTATAAAATGACGTTGGATTCTGTTATCTATACATCTATGCATACTTATATATACATACAGATAAGTAAAATTGAAGCGACAGACAGACAGACAGAAAAATGCTAAACATTGGTTTTTCTATGTCAATACCGTGTATACTTTCATATGCATTTAGCTAAAAGGTGTAAATTTGGAATTACAGACAGATAATTCAATTTTATTTATCTGCATGTATAGATATACAGATGAAAAAGACACAAATATAATTAAAATTATTCCAATTATTTATTACAAACCCCCAAAATTATAGTGACATAAAAACCCACTGGCTGTGCGGTTGAAATATTAATGGAAATGCCATTCCACTTTCGACGACATGAAATCGCTCGTTGGAAAGACGGAAACTCCAATCCAATTTTTATTGCTTGGTCATAAAACATAATATATTGAATTAGATGGTACCTCCCTTGACCTTAATGTTGTAAAATGGTGAATCTTCTTGAATTATTCATTTGTTCCATGTCTCTAAATACATAGTAGGTATTACAAGCGAATGCCAAGATCTTTAGTACTCTCTCTAGATCTGTACCCCTATCACGAGTTTGTCACCGTTTTCGTAAAGTATACTCGCTAGCGTCACTCGCAATATTTTACTTCGGCGAAGACGCTAGCGAGTATAGATTATGACTGCCTCGTTGGTCTCGTGATCGCAAACGCTACTGCAGAATACAAGGTCCTTGGTTCAATACCCGGTCAGGTAAAGTGTTGGGTTTTCCATCTGTACTTTCTCAGCTTCAGCCCGGAGTCTGGTTTGGTCCCCTTTTATTGGCAATACGTGGGAATACATGGGACTTTCAATCGGCGAAATGTTAATACGTCCTGCTTAAACCGTTAGATAGACCATATGACTTACACCCAAAAATTAAATAAACTTTTGAAATAAAATCCAAACCGAGTGAAAATAAGAATTCTTTATCCATCTCAAGTTAGGTAATTGCAATTAAAATTCACGCTATGGCTCCCATTTATCGTTGAGTAAAAAATAAGTCCTTTTTAGGTTTAAAGCACCAAGTCTTAATGCTGCGTAGGTAAGTCATCTACATAATACGTTACTTTAATACTCTGTGGGCAAAATGAAGAGAGAATAAAAACCGAAAATAATACCATTCTTGGCTGTATTGGACGAGCTTCGGTTAAGTTCATTGAGGTTTGAGTTAAAACTTCGATTAGTCCAGTTTTGGTCCCAGGTTTGATCTCAGTATCGAGGGAGATAAAAAAATAAAGATTACTTTGAACGGACTCGAAGGACCAAACTCTATTATGGTGTGGATTACTTTTATTTATACAAAAAATCTTTCACCTCTCATCATCGTCCCTGGCCTTATCCCACACATTGTTGGGGTCGGCACTTGATTCAACCCGATGTGGCTGATCACCTGATTTTTATACGAAGCGATTGCCATCTGACCTTCGCAACCCCTATTACGAGGAAAATCTGTGATCTGGGTTAAACCAGTTGTCAGACTATTTTAGGCCTCCGACTGACCTGTAACGATTGCCAAAGATGATAAATTGGCAAACGGGACCGACGGCTTAACGTGCTCTTCGAGGCACGGAGGGAACTCGGGCGGTCATCCATCCAATTACTGGCTAGGGTTAAGATTGCTTAGTAACTTCGCTGATCGAATGATATGCGCAATAGCAACTGCCACGATCTCCTCTAATAATAAAAAATCTTTCACCTCTATAAAGTTACATTTCAGCCAGTAACATAGGCTGTAGTATCGGTTGATTAGGGATCAGTAGTATAAGAAAGGCAGAACAAAAAAAACACCAACCTACATAGATTTATACATCATTCGATTTTTAAGAAACTGCTCGTGCTTATTTTGATTGTAATTGACAGAAATCACTCTTTAACAAATCCTTACATTTTCATTCGCTTGCTCGTCTTCAATTTCCATCGATTATAAGTGAATTAAGATATGGTGAGTAGGTCTAGAAAATACCACTTTGGGAGAATCATAATATGATCCGAATATGATTCATCATCAAAACGACAAAATAGTCTTTTAGGTGCAATTCATATTATGATTCACGAATGATCACAATAATTGTAGATGTCGAGTCCCTAACTAACTTTTTATGATGCTATTTGTCACAAGAACAATTCATATTTTGTGGACCATTTTAGGAATGTTCATAGGAAAGTGTGAAACAGGTGAATTGCCTAATATTAATCATTCGTGAATCATAATATGAATTGCAAGGGCATTTCGATGATGAACCATATTCGGTTCACATTATGATTCTCCCAAAGTGGCCTTTTTAAACTTACATACATAAGTTGCAAATCACCAGTTTGTAGGGCAATCAGGGGAAGACAGACGTCATAGCAAACGGGGGTGGGCACAAAACTGGTACAAATGACATTACAAACTTTTTGCAACTCAAATACCCGCATCGTATCAAGAAAATTTGCTAATTTTAAAAATGGTAACATTTTCTAAATGTATTTCCTTGTTATTTTAACTGAATAAGAGAGCGTAGATATTTCAATTCCTCGTTAAATCTATTTATCGATAATTAATTAATGGTTGTATTCACTGTGGTATTCACCAAGTTTAAGTAGAAGAAAATATTTAATTCCGAAGAGCCGTGGTGGCCTTGAGTTTTGCCTGCTACGCAAGCGACGCAAGTTCGGTACCAATGAGTTTTTCTAAAAAAACTTATGTACTATGAATTCACACCACGTGCTTTACGGTGAACGAAAACATCGTGAGGAAACCTGCATATGTCTGAGAAGTAATTCAAAGACGTCTGTATAGTGCCTGAGACGACGATAAAACACCATCACCATTTGTCACGATGGCACTTAATCATTTCCGGTGAAAAGTGAGTGCTGTTATTACAACACCGCCGCCTACCCCTTCGGGGAACACAGGATTGTGCAAATTTATCTATGTATGTAGATATTAGCTAATGTTATGAAACCTCACGAGAATCTCTACAAATTGAATACAGGGAATTTTAACATAATACTTAAACATCCTGAAATACTTTTTTTTTTACTGGTGTGAGTTACTGTAAAGCAACGTTTAAATGAAACACATTTTACTCCTCGCGGAAGTCAGATTTCGTGATGAATAGCCCGATGTATCCTGTACATTTGATACATGAAGCTGGAGATACTCTGAAATATAGTAAGGCCTGCCGTCCTGTATGGATCAGAATGTTGGGCCACAAAGGTGACGGATGAAAGAAAGCTGCATGCAACTGAGATGCGGATGTTGAGATGGATGTGTGGCGTGACGAGATTGGACAAGGTAAGGAATGAGTATATAAGGGGAAGTCTGAAAGTAGCACCACTGACGGACAAGTTGAAGAATAAACATTTGTCGTGGTATGGACATGTTATGCGGAGGGATGAGGATGTTGCCAAAAAAGTTTTGTTCATGAATGTAGATGGTTACAAGAGGAAAGGAAGACCTAAGAAACGATGGATGGATGTGTGGAAGATGATATGGCTAAAATGGGAGTGAAAACGGCTGATAGAGAGAAATGGTAGAGAAGAACACATTGCGACGACCACAAATAACATGGGATATGGGCAGGAGGATGATGACTCAGAAAAGTTGTCTGGAATGAAAATAGACTAATCTTTTGAACGTTTTATTTGAGTCCAACTCGCTGGACGTATCCTCTCCTAGAGGCACTTAATAGTGGCACACAGTCCGCACTTCATCAGGCTCAGAACAGAGCAGCCTGGAGAGCTCTTACAGATAGAGCATTTCTAAAAACCTACGAGTATTTCACTCTACATTATTCGTCGGCGTTTCGGATTTCGCCCACGATCATTTGAAAATTTCACCATGCATAAGTATTTGTTTTAAATACATGTTTTATATACATCTACACAGATAAAAATTGAAGTGACTGTTTGTAATTCCAAATTAACTGACTTAAATCACAATTAAATAAAGCTATCTGTCTGTCTTTCTGTCTCACTGTCTGTTTGTCCCGTATAATCTCAGAAACGGCAGGACCGATTTCAACCAGACGCACTGGCAGATAGCTAATGTTACATAATGTAAAAAAATATGTTAACTTAGGCTACTTTAATTTAAAAAAACTATGGGTTCCGAGGGCCAATCATGGAATTAAATCAACTAGCATCTTCTATGAACCTACGCTCAAGTTTGAGTTTTGAAAAATAGTGTAAAAACTAATGTAGCGATTGTATTATAGCAGTCAGTCTGAAGTCAAACGGAATTGAACTTCATCCCTTGTGATGTAAATTGCACCCTGAGCTTAGCCGGAAGGCGTGGAGTCCAACATTTTTCAGTGAGTGTAAGTTAACCCCTTTGTCCTTTCCAATGCTCTTTCAAATGAACTCGCAAGAGGATTCGTGTTTCATTGTACCATTGTATTGGATCTCAGTAAAGTTGCCGGTTTCAATTGGTATGTAGTTGTTTAAGATCTTTTTCGTTTTAAAGGTTTTATTTATTATGTAACAATGTAGTGTTCTAAGTGAAAAAAAAACATTTATTTATATACATAACATTTGCTTATGTCTAAATCTAGGTAGATAATAAATAACATTAAAGAGCCTTGGTGGACTTGCAGGGCCTGCACCAATGCGTGTTTCTAAAAACTTATGTGTAGTGATTTCGTGCTTTATACGGTGAAGGAAAACCTGCATATGTCAGAGAAGTAATTCAAAGATGTATGTATAGTGCCCGAGACGGCAATAGTCGTTGTGCTTGATGTTGGCACTTAAAAATCTTCGGAGTAAAGTGGGTGTTGTTGTTACAACACCTCTGCCTACCCCTTCGGGAAACACAGGCGTGAGCATATGTGTATGTATTATTTGATTTAAAAAAAATAGCAAAATAAATCCACCCATGAAATGAGGTTTACGCAGGTGCAACCGCGGATCAGAGTTAGTATAACTCTGTAAAGCTGAAAGTTACTCACCTAGTTCATAGCTTGGCAATTTATCTCGACTGCTGTTCGATTTAAAGTCTGAAATTCTTGAAAATCTCTTCAGAGTAAGTGCTTTTAAATAAATTATTCTCGAGATTGTAAGGGTCATGAAACTTTAAATAAAAGTAGATGATTCAGCTTTAACGTTTACTTAGAACTTTTTATCGTCATTTCTGAAGAGAGAATTTACAATGTGGTTGTAGTGTTTAGCAAAGGTATGAACCCGTATATCCACGCAATTGAATGGCTTTCTCAACCACTCTGCTACCGAGGAGCACCTCTTGAGAGAACTCCGCAAAAATAATAAACTCGAAATTCCAACATCAGCTTCTATACAGATAAATAAAAATTAAGTGTCTGTTTGTGATTCAAAATCAACAGCTTTTCACATAATTAATATGAAGGTATATAGGATACAATACACCAATTTTTCTCTGTCTGTTTGACCAGCTAATTTTATTTTAAAATAATTATGTTTCCTCGAAATAAAGCCAGGACAACTAGTATGGAACAAAAATTTCGATCACGTCCAAAATGTTTGCTACTGTAAAGAAACATCTAGTTTTTCAATCAACACTATTAACGCTAACATTACCACTTTATCACTTGTAGTCGGGGATCTCCTCGGCTCGTTTAGATAAGCATCGGGTGGGTTATTTATCACGGTGCCAATAAATGTTACCTCCAGCCATATGGGCCGGGGAAAATGGCTTGCGTGCCCGGACGTCCGTGGCAGGGATAGGTTTACACTCATTGTATTGTATGTCTTATGTGGCGATTTTTGTGAGTTTGCATATAAATTTAAAAAAATTATTTACGTCTGCGTGTTATTCTATTATTTTAAGAGCCAAAATAGTATTTTTTTCCAATAAATATCGAAACGTGCAAATATTCCGGGATTCACGATGACGTTACCCGAGTACCTACACTGTCCCGGAGTACGCCTAATAACTATGAATACATCTATTATAACAAAAGAGAGAAAAGGGATTAACCCGGGATTTCTTGATCTTTAAATAAATTATTATGCGCACAAGTTTACAATAAAGTAATATTCTATTTCTAGAATAGAAATTAATTTTTTATATTTTTATTTATTATAATTTAAATACGGCGAACGCTTGTGTTGAAAAGTGCTTGCGTCAAACTACCCCTATGCTTAATATTCGACGCATAGTTCGATTTAACTGTACCACGGCTGGCTGAGCCCGTAGCGCTGTATGTAGATATTTATATATTCAGGGAGGGCGATTCTCTATTACCCTAATGGGTAATGGGTAGGGGTAGCACTATGGGATGCGAAAATTATTTTAGTAGACTGCATCGAACCGTTTAATAGCAGAGGAATATCGACTGTATTTATAGACACTAGTGTTATAAATGTTCACCTATCTATAAGTATAAAATTACACAGAGCTTCGGCTAGTGGTACATATTAATCTATACATACATACAGATAAATAAAATATGAAGTGTCTGTCTGTAATTCCAAAATAACAACTTTTCTATAAATGCACATGAAACTGCCTACATATGGTACTGACTTAAAAAAAGAAGTGTTTTTCTCGTTTGCTTACCCCCTCGGGGACATCAACACATTTCACCGATGATGATTAAGTGCCAACGTAACAGATGGTGAGTTATTTATATCGCCGTCTCAGGCACTAGACATACATCTTTGAATTACTTCTCAGACATATGCACGTTTCCTGACGATATTTTCCTTCATCGTAAAGCACGTGGTGTGAAATCACAGCACATAAGTTTTTTTAGAAAAACTCATTGGTACAATTCCCACTGGAATTCGCTACTCAGACACCGAGACCACCACAGCTCATTATAATATTAGTATAGATAATAAAAAATAATTAAATGTGAAAGTTTATAATCAGCCTTAATGTTGCCCTACCCACTTTAATCACACACACAACCCACGAATATGTTTGATTGAAAACGAAATAACTATATTAAATTTCAAGTAAGTACTTGTAAGGGTCAGAATTTACCGCATATTTCCCTAACACATAAATTACTATCGGATTTATAAATCCTAGGCTGAAGTCCTTAGGTTCAGCCATGCGGCTTCTAATAAGGGTATCACTTAAGTTGACGCTACATGATAACACGAAATCCATGTCTGGGACAAATTCAAAGACTGTATAGTGCCTGAGAAGGTTATGGAAAAAAATTATATATATTCGTACTTACGTCGCTTGCATAGCAGGTGACGGTGCAAACTCCACGGTCCCCACGGCTATGGTCTTACCAGCTACGTCATCATGTTGGTACATATTTAGCATACTCCTTCGGGGACCCATTTGGAAAGTCATGATTGTAATAATTGATTTAACAATTGCATTGTTTTTATATAAAGGAGAATTTTTTTTTTTTACTTATTATATCGCTCTTTTTTTTTATTATCTGTACACATATTAAGACATATATAAGGCACTAGCGGACGTCCCACGATTTCTCCCAAGTAGTTCCCGTTCCCGTGGGAGTACCGGAATAAATTATAGCCTATATTTTCGCTGATAATGTTGCTATCCATGCTGAAAAAATTTTTCAAAACGGTCCAGTAATTTTTGAGCTAATTCGTTGCAAATATACATACATATAAATCTTTCCTCTTTATAATAATAGTGTCATCATCATATTAGAATAACAAATTACATACATACATATGCCTGTATTCGTCGAAGCGGTAGGCAGAGTTGTTGTAACAACCACTTTTCACACAAGATGATTAAGTGCCAACGTAATAGATGGTGAATCTATCGTCATCTCAGGCAATATACATACGAGTTTGAATTATTTCTCAGACATATGATGGTTTCCTCACGATGTTTTCCTTCACCGTAAAGCATGAGGTGTGGAATCACTGTGAAAACTTAAGTTTTTAGAAAAACTCATTGGTTCAGGCCCGCTGGGATTCGAACTTGCGTCGCTTACGTAGCAGGCGACTGCTCAAACCACAAAGCCACCACGGCACTTCTTCTTAAAAAAATACATTATTATATTTCTAATGTAACGTTTAAACACGTATCAGTAACGTAGTTGCATCCTATATTAGTGTCTGATAAGATTCCCCTACCTCAGTGGTTTGTATCTGGATAGCTCCAGCCTCAGGCCTTAAGTTGACCACTTTACTCAAGCACCCATTGTTCAGGCGCCTACTACTTTTTGCTTAGCAAAACTCATTGTAATGCGATTTCAGGCGTTTTTAGTTTTTAAGACCACCGCCACCTTTTATGATAAAAATAAGTTTTTTTTATTTAGTATTAAATTGTTCTCACAAGGCATCACATCTCTTTTAATTATCCACGACCAAAGATTTATCCTTCTGGACCCATGTACGCCCCCACATGGTCATCTCCGAGCCGGATTATTCATAATATTATGAATCAGTATCATTAACCCTGGATTCGATCAAATAAAGAAAATAACTATCGTGCATGTGAAGACCGGTTGGATTCTACACGCGGTGCATTGGAATGTGGATTGATTTCGTGGTGTTAAGTCTAGATTGCTTATTCATTGTAACCCAGCACTCATACAGGTATTGTTATTTGCAAATCAATGCATTGCCAAGGTCAGTACCTATATTTATATTCTTTGTTGTGTGACAATAACCTATTGCATTGTGAATGTGTTATTTACAGTATTTGAGTTAGAATGATACATAAAACTGTATTGTTAGCCGATTGCTACATTATTTTGGCTCGAGTATCTAATGTTTGTACACATTACCATTAATTTATGTTTAAATATTGTGCATAGGAAGTCATTTTATAGGCACTGAAAGTTGCTGTATAAGAGCCATTTTCTAGACCATATAATCATATAAATATAATAGATTATATCATTGTATCATTATTGGATAGTGATGAACCTGTATTTAATATTTGTAACATCATAGCGTTATCATTCTTCGTGGAATTTCAACAAACTTTGCAACAGATTATGATTGTAAGCATATAAGTAATAATTTGCATATAAAGCATTATTTACAGTACGCACCCACGTATTACAGCTATATAATAAAACTTATTAAGTAATAAAACTTATTAAATTATAAAAATTATTAAGTAATAAAATAAATGTGGGTAAGTATTTAGCTAATTGTATTGCATTTTGTTTGATTTATTACAAGCAGAAAGAGACTGAGATTTTCTTTCAGGTTCAATGTAATTACCTTGTTATATTTGTGAAATTAGTTTGTTATAAATTCCAGGTGATTTCATCGGCTTCCCAAATATGGCTACCGTGGATCAACTTAAGGAATTAACTAAAAAAAGGGGCAGTTTCAAAGGTCAATTGACAAACTTTATAAATTTTTGCATGGAATTGAAACAGCCACTATCCCCTTCCGTCGCTAAGGAATTGCAGTTGCGCGTAAGTAAGATCGAATTGTTGTATGACCGGTTTGACGAAGTACAACTACAAATTGAGTGCTTAGTTGACGAGGCGAGCTCGCAGTACGCTGCTCGAGCGGAGTATGACTCTCAGTATTACAAAGCATTAGCAAGTGCACAGGAGATGCTAAATACATATAATGAGTTGCCGATGTGTAATACTAAAAGTATAGTGAGTAATCGAAAACTTGTCAAACTACCAACTATTCAATTACCTAAGTTTAATGGCTCCTACGAAAATTGGTTAGAGTTCCGCGACACCTTTGCTAGTCTAGTACACTCTAATGATGATATAGACGACATCAATAAATACCATTATTTGCGCGCTTGCCTTGAGTCATCCGCTGCGGTGGTAATACAATCTACCGAATTTTCAGCTAGCACTTATAATGTGGCGTGGAACATGTTATGTGAACGGTACGATAATAAGAGATTGTTGGTTCAAAATCACATGAACACCTTGTTTAATATAGAAACTGTTACTAAGGAATCTTCTATTAATTTAAAGCGTTTAATTGATCATTTAAAGAAAAACTTACGTGCTTTAGAGGTATTAGGTGAGCCAGTCGCCCATTGGGACACTTTATTAATATATATAATTACAAAAAAGTTGGATCACAAGACATATCGGGAGTGGGAAGAGTATAAAGGTCGTTTAGATGAAGAGAGTTCCAATAAATTCAGCGAGTTTATGAAATTTTTGTCTGGTCGTGCTGATCTCTTAGAAACCTTGGAACTTTCTCACACAAATCCCACTAAATCAAATTCTAAGTTTAAGTCTATGGTGACAGTCCAACATAATTCTAAATCTAGTTTATCTAATGCTGACTCACCAAGTAAACCATGTCCTAAATGTAGGGGTAACCATCTGTTAGCTAGTTGCTCACAGTTTCTTGCTCTGAGTAATGAGGCGCGACTTAAGCTCCTGCCTGCATTTAAGATTTGCTTTAATTGTTTCAAATCAGGTCATTATGCAAATCACTGCAAGAAACCTGGGTGTAATATTTGCAAACGACGGCATAGCAGTTTGATACATGTAAGTAATTTGACACCTGCTTCTAATAATACCACACAAAGCGAAACTGTTAACCCACCTGTAAGCGTAGCTTCTTCATCATCACCATCTGTGTCGACCAGTCATAGTGGTCACACTTTGTCAGCAAACGTAACTTCTTCAGAACAACTCGATGTATTACTATCTACCGCATTAGTAAAATTATACGACAACAATAATCGCGAACATGTTGTACGGGCAGTTCTCGACAGCGGTAGCACCTCATGCATGATGACGGAAAGCTTGTGTTCCCGATTACACTTAAGTCCCCACCAAATAGACAGATCAATACTGGGTATAAATAATATAACTTCACATGTAGGTAAAACTTGTCGAGTCAATATGAAGTCTTTAGATGAAAAATGTGCCTTCGATTTCTATTGTTTTGTTTTACCATCCATAACCAATGATGTACCCAGCCGCGAGATTGACATTACTAATCTGCAGATACCCTCAAATATTTGTTTAGCAGATCCTACATTTTACAAGCCTGCTGCAGTTGATATACTGCTAGGCGCTGATCTCTTCTGGGATTTGTTAGGGTCGCATAGAATCGATCTAGGTAATAAAAAGCCTATGCTCTGTGAAACAAAACTGGGGTGGATTATATCAGGGCCAATTTCCAATAGTCATATCTCCTTAATGTCAAGGGACATCCGGTGTCATTTTATTAAAATGTCAGACGAACATAGTCGATCTGAAACTGAAAGTGATTTCGACTTAACCCGTTTTTGGCAACTAGAGGATATACCAACCTTGCCATCATCTCATTACTCGCAAGAAGAGAAACAATGTGAAGAACACTTTATCAAACACATGAGTCGTCTCGAGGACGGTCGTTTCTGTGTGAGGATTCCCTTGAAACAGAATCCTGAGATTTTAGGTAATTCATTAAATAGGGCTACTCAGTGTTTGCTCTCCATGGAGCGTAGATTAAAAGCTAATCCTGACCTATCTGAAATGTATCATGAAGTCATGTCAGAGTACGAGTCTTTGGGCCACATGTCTGCGTGTCAGCCTAACTCAAGTCAAATTAGTTATTACATACCACATCACGGAATCCGACGTGATCAGAGTACAACAACAAAATTGCGAGTGGTATACAATGCCAGTAGTCCCACAACGTCCGGAGTTTCATTCAATGATATTCAAATGGTTGGTCCAACGGTCCAAGATGACTTACTCGCTATACTGCTTCGTTTTCGACAGCACAAATACATCTTGGCAGCCGATGTCGAAAAGATGTATAGGCAGATAGTCGTCCATCCATATGACAGGTTCTTACAACAAATTCTTTGGCGTAGCGATACAAAGGAGCAGATCAAAGTCTTTCAGCTAAACACTGTCACTTATGGCACTACCAGTGCACCCTTTCTCGCGACAAGATGTTTGAAACAACTTGGTCTGGAGTGCAACAACCCTAAGGTAGCTAAAATAATCGAGCATGATTTTTATGTTGATGATCTGCTCACTGGAGGGGATGATCTGTCCGAGGTCATGGATATTCGTAAGGAAATTACGGCAGAGTTAGCATCTGCTGGTATGCCGTTAAGAAAATGGCAATCAAATGAGCCGCAATTGGTGTCAGATTATTTAAAAACACCGTTTGATTTAAATATCGGATCTCATGAAGCAAGCAAGTTATTGGGTCTGGGTTGGTGTGCAGATTCAGATGAACTCTGCTTTCCGATGGGATTGTTACTACCTAAAGGTAATACCAAGCGGGATATCTTGTCTGCTATTGCCCAAATATTTGATCCACTTGGTCTTCTGTCTCCTGGGGTAGTTCGAATGAAAATGTTATTGCAACAGTTATGGTTACAAAAAATATCTTGGGATGAACCGTTAAGCCCAGAGATTCATAAGCGTTGGAACGACATTGTAAAGACTTTGCCTTTAATTAATAACATCAGAATTCCCCGAATTGTGGTATGTGACTCATATTCAGTGTTCCAGTTACACATTTTTACAGACGCATCAGAGCTTGCGTACGGAGCGTGCGCATATGTTCGTACTGTCAATGATAGCGGAGAGGTTTTAGTTCGATTGCTGTCCGGTAAGAGTCGCGTTGCCCCAATCAAGCCCCTGTCAGTTCCTAGACTGGAGTTATGTGGAGCTCTAGTAGGCACCCGTCTTTATGAGAAGATCTTAAATTCTTTACGGGTAGCTATAAACGAAGTTTGTATCTGGACTGACTCAACCATCGTGTTGGGATGGTTGCAAATGCACCCTTCCAAGCTGCAGCCCTTTGTGCGTAACCGCGTTGCTGAAGTTTTGGATAAGGCGGGCAATTGTACTTGGCGACACATCCCAACTGAGCTTAATCCTGCAGACCTACTATCCCGTGGTACGGATATTAGTTCCCTGCAGACCTCAAAGCTATGGTGGAGCGGTCCAGACTTTCTGAATCAAGAACCTATAAGACTCCCGACTCAACCAACCAAATGCATTATTACTTTGCCGGAAACCAAACCCGACGTTTCATTAGCCGCTGTCACTAATAGTGGAGAACCTCTCAGTTTTATCGATATGAGTCGTTTTTCTAATTATTTACGAATTGTGCGTACAGTAGCTTATATTCTAAGATGGATTGATCGATGTAGAAAGCGGTCTGTATCTTCATCATTTTTAAGTGATAGTGAATTAAAAAATGCGCTTAATTTATTAATTAGGCAGTGTCAAATAGATTCCTTTCCGGAATATCAAGCCTTATTAAATAAACAAGCATTAGCTAAAAAGAGCCCCCTGCTTAAGTTTAATGTTTACTTAGATGAGCATAGCATTATGCGTGTAGGTGGCCGTCTTGATAATTCGGAATACCAACACAGTAAAAAACATCCCATTTTATTACAGTCCACTCACGCTTTAACAAAATTAATTTTTGAATTTGAGCATCGAAGGTTGATGCATGCTGGCCCTCAGTCACTCCTCGCCTCCATTAGGGAGACTTATTGGCCAATAGGTGGTCGAAGTTTAGCTAGAGCATGCTATCGTAAATGTGTTCGATGTAGTAGAATGACAGGTAAAACGGTTGTTCCGTTGATGGGAAACTTGCCACGGCAGCGGATTTCTTCCCGTGGGTTCCCTTTTGAAAATGTAGGCGTGGATTACGCAGGGCCCATTATGTGTGCTAGTCGTCAAGGCCGCGGGTGTAGATTAGTAAAGGTGTACATCGCAGTTTTCGTATGTTTTAGCACGAAAGCCATCCATTTGGAGCTAGTTGGTGGCTTAACAAGTAATATATTTTTAATGGCACTGTATCGTTTTATGTCTCGGAGAGGAAAACCGAGTAATTTGTACTCCGATAACGGAACCTCATTTGTTGGTGCTTGCAATGACATAGCACATTTTTTAAAACAAAATTGCAATTCTTTAGGCGAACGTACTGCCAACGATGGCATTACCTTTCATTTTATACCGGCTTATAGTCCTCACATGGGAGGTCTTTGGGAAGCCGGCGTCAAATCCACCAAATATCATTTACATAGAGTGCTGGGTAATTGTAATTTGTCATACGAAGAGCTTAACACCACGTTGACGCAGATTGAAGCGATTCTGAACTCCAGGCCGTTAACTCCATTGTCTTCTGATCCTGCCGACAACACTCCGTTAACGCCAGGTCATTTTATCATTGGACGACCTCTGACTTGCTTACCACAGCCAGATTATACCGACCGTTGCTCGAGTCAGCTCACACGCTTCCATAGAATCGAACAGCTTCGCCAACATTTCTGGGCAAGATGGAGCAAAGAATACATTGCGGAGTTGCAGCTGAGAGTGAAGTGGAGATCTTGCCAAGGTAGTTTAAAGCTAGACACCTTGGTTGTGGTGAAAGAGGAACATATGCCTCCGCTGAAATGGAAATTGGGAAGAATCCTGGCATTGCATCCCGGATCTGATGGCGTGGCCCGTGTAGCTGACATAAAGACATCAACAGGAGTCATTCGGCGCTCATTTAGCAAGATTTGTCCATTGCCAGTTCATTCGGAGTCTGGGTAAAAACAACGGTTTTCACCGCCCGGGGGTATGTTCAGGCGCCTACTACTTTTTGCTTAGCAAAACTCATTGTAATGCGATTTCAGGCGTTTTTAGTTTTTAAGACCACCGCCACCTTTTATGATAAAAATAAGTTTTTTTTATTTAGTATTAAATTGTTCTCACAAGGCATCACATCTCTTTTAATTATCCACGACCAAAGATTTATCCTTCTGGACCCATGTACGCCCCCACACCCATGAGCTGACATAATGTGACGCTTGGAAATATATTATTCTGAAAGTATTTCTCCTTATTACAAAACATAGACTTATATTAAAAGGAACTTCTTCTCTTTCTATGATATGGATTTAAAAAGGGATGAATATAGTTAAAGAGCTGTGGCCTTGGGGCTGGAGCAGTCGCCTGCTACGCAAGCGACGCAAGTTCGAATCCCAGCGGGGCCTGTACCATAGAGATTTTCTAAAAACGTATGTGCAGTGATTTCACACCACGTGCTTTGCGGTGAAGGAAATCATAGTAAGGAAACTGGCATGTCTGAGAATTAATTCAAAGACGTATGTATAGTGTCTGAGACGGCGATAGACTCATCATCTGTCACGTTGGCACTTAATCATCTTCGGTGAAAAGTGGGTGTTGTTATTACCAACACCTCTGCTTACCCCTTCGGAGAATACATACGTGGGGATTATAGGGTATGCCTGTGATTATTAATAAAATATTATAAATTGTGTAGTCGAAAACATCTGGAATATTAATATGCTTTCAGAAAAATAAATAACCTTGATAAGCTGAAATCAATATAAGCTTCATACCGTTAATTCATTTCATTCCACAAAACTTATATTGAAAATGTTGAATGCGATTTCAATTACATCTGCCATATTGTGTTCGTGCAGACGAGCGGATGGAATTAATATAGGGGGTGATACAGTCACATTCATATACAGAGTGTTATAGAATTGAGTGTTAACTTTGGAGATTTTTTGTCTGACAATATTACTTATAAATAAACGGGGTGGCGATGAACTCACCATCTATCATGTTGGCATTTAATCATATCTTTAAAAAACCCTTCATAAAATATTATGAACATAATTTCATATAATTGTAAGTTTGGCTTGTCAAACCAGATATCTATATCAGATAAATAAAATTTAAGAGTCTGTTCGTAATTCTAAATTAACAGCTTTATACTTAATGCATATTCAAGTGCAAAAGAGCCGTGGTGGCCTTGGGGTTTGGGCAGTCACCTGCTACCGCAAGCGACGTAAGTCGACTACACGAATACCAGCGAGGCCTGTACAAAAAAATTATGTGTAGTGATTTCACACCACGTACTTTATGGTAAAAGAAAATATCATGAGAAGTAATTAAAAGTGGCATATAATCATCTCCGGTGAAAAGTGAGTGTTGTTATTACAATATCTCTGCCTAATCCTTCAGGGAATACAGGCGTGAGCATATGTATGCATATTCAAGTATATACGGTACTTACATAAAAATTACATTTCAATTTTTCTTCTATTTTTGTGTTGCGACAAATCTCTGAAACGGACCGATTTTAATGGGACTTTCAATGGACGATAGTTGATGTTACATGGTTAAAAAATAGGGTTCGGCGAATTAAGTCACCCATGAACACCGCGGGGCTCAGCCAGCTATTTTAATTTGTAGTCTAGCTAAGCTTATTGGTAGGCTAGTATCTGAAATTCACAAGAGCCTAACCTGAAAATATTAATTTTAGCCTTGATATACATTGCGTGAAAATATATCCCTCGCCTTTGAAAAGTATTGTTCCGTAACGCCCTGTATAAACGTATTACATGTATGATGGTGTCGAGGGGAAGTCTCAGACACTCTTAATACAAGCACAGTATTTTACAAATTTGAAATGAAGATGGAGATGTTCGTGAAGTTCATTTATCTCGAGCGATGTATTTGTTCGTGCTCAATAACACATGAATCTACTTAAAACCACGTCTTATACTCTTATATTACATCTCAATTTATAATCTATACATACAGATAAATAAAGTTGAAGTGTCTGATTGTAATTCCATAATAGAAGCTTTTTACTAAATGCATATGAACTTATATACGATACATAACAAAATCTATTTAATTTTTTTATCTGTTTGTCTGTTTATTACGGCTGGACTGATTTTACCTAATTTTAGCTAATTTTACAAATTAATTTCTTTTATTTATAAACACATTTAGAGTTCCGCGAGAATGATATTAAAGCTACGCGGGCGAAACCGCAGGGCACAGCTTAGAAATAAGATCCCATGCAACCGTTTAAAAAACGATATCAGATAACTGGGACCGCGGTCCCAGTTCTTCATGGTCCAGTCGCTTGAAAGCTCCAAATAAAACTGCCTATCGCAAACAAACACAAATAACTTTTCTAATCAAATAAATCATAGCCTCTAGCTTAAACAATCATATTCTAGTCATGGCTCGAGACATACGTATAAATCAATTTCATATCATCTATCATTCACGTCACATTTGAAGGTACAAAAAGTGTCATTCACATAAGGGTGGATATGAATAAATGGCAAAAAATAAAGATTGAACGGTGGCTTCGTAAATGTGTTAGAGATGACGTCTTATTGTTTCTTATCAGGGGCCCAACCATGAGCTCTTATTGCAATGTTATTACAGTTGGACAGTGACAGATGTATACAAGTCATATACATCTGTCGCATAATTCGAGTGAAACTATCATGGCAATAAGAGCTCATGGTAAGGCTCCTGGTCTTATCGAGTCAATATGTTTTATATAGAAACTATCTGTGCCCTGCGGTTTTTTTAGATTTAAATTGATTCCCGAGGAACCCTGTTTTTTTTCAAATAAAGTAGCTTAAATTTCTCCTTGTAACATCAACAATCTGCCAGTGAAAGGCCCGCTAAAATCGGTACAGCCGTTTTGATTTTAGACAGACAAACAGACAGATGAACAGAAAGGTAAACATTTTTAAAAATTTGTTTTTTATGTCAGTAGGTCCTTTTTAAGGATCTTTCAAAACGCCTGGTTGACGTCTCTGGTGACCGTCGAGCTGGTTCTTACCTCGGTCAGAGGATTAGCTTAGCGATCCAGCGAGGTAACGCAGCCAGCTTACTGGGCACCATTCCCGCAGACACTAATTTAAATTCCGTGTTTTATTTATAATTTTTATTTTTATTATATTTTTCCTTTTTCATTGTTAGCAATAAGTTACTCAAATGTTATATTTCATGTAAATAAAACTTTTTTCGTACCGAATATACTTTCATACCCATTTAGTTCAAAGCTGTTATTATGGAATTTCTAACAGACACTTCAATGTTATTTATCTGTATGTATATCTATAGATATAAAAAAATATATTTGATTTTTCCACAGATTTTCATTTCATTGTACGCAAAATAATGGTAAAAAAGTGAGCTTAATACAAATAACATAGTAACAGCTCGTCTGTTACGCAAGTAGACAATTGCTTCAGGCGGACTATGAAAATGACTGAAAGTTTCCTGAAACTCGCAACTGAGCGCTGACAGGAAGTTGAAACGAACAGTAAATTACCTACAAGTAAGGATCTAGTTGAGGCGAAGCGAAAAGTAGTTACGACTTAAATGGCTACGGCCGGGAGGCATTAAGGAGGTAATTAAATGGCTATATATTCTTATAAGTACGGCGGGTTTTTCGTATGTGTACAGGGTATCGGGGAAAATAGGACAGATGTTAAAATATGTGATAAGGTATAATTTTAGGAAGCAAATAAAATTATTATGAGAAAAATATGTTCTTACGTTTTCGAGTAATTGACGTTCTAAGTTGACCATATTAAGACCTTATTTTGGCATAAAAATCAGCGGTAATTTTGTTCTCCTACTAATAGTTCCTGAAATAATCCCCTAAAACCATTTCTCGAAACCCTTAACCTTCTCCTTAATTTAACAAGTTTAACTACCGTGTACGTAATTTAGGTAAACGCGGCCGCGCGTTCATTCAATCGCTTAAGGCCGCGAGCTCTTCGGCCCTTAGCAACCATAGCTTATAACTACGTTATCTTTGGAGCTAGATATTTTACGACTTCAACAAATAATGATATATTTATTAAACCCTACAACTTCTAGAAGACAACTGTTAATTTTTCTCCTACGCCCTGTATATGTGCATCACACTAATATAATACTCTAGCTGTGCCCGCCGTTTCACCCGCGTTGGCAAAATTGGTCTTAGCCTGATTATATACATACATACTCACGCCTGTATTTCCCAAGGGGGTGGGCAGATGTGTTGTAATAACAACACCCACTTTTCACCGAAGATGATTAAGTGCCAATGTGACTGGTGGCTAGTCAATCGCCGTCTCAGGCACTATATATACGTCCATGGATTTCTTCTTAGACATATGCAGGTTTCCTCACGATGTTTTTCTTCACCGTAAAGCACGTGGTGTGAAATTTTTAGAAAAACTCATTGGTACAGGCCCCGCTGGGATTCGAACTTCGGTCAAACCTCAAGGGTACTACAGCTCTTACGGCTTCCTCGATAAATGATCTATGTAAAACTAAAAGAATTTTTCTTTCGAATCGCACCAGTAGTTTTTTAGCTAAGCGCGTTGAAGCAAAATAACTCTTCAGCTTTATATATTAGTATGCCTATGTCCCGTGGTTGCACCTGCATAGAGTTCATATCATGTTAAATAAACATATTAATACACTTATTCCTTGTAACATTAGCTATCTACCAGTGAAAGTGCTGATAAAATCGGTCCAGCCGTTTCTCGGAGATAGTCGGAATAAATAGACATAGAAATACTTCTAAAATTGTTTTTTTTTTTTAATGTGAGTAACGTATATAATTTAATATACATTTAGTGAAAAAGCTGTTTTTTTGGAATTACAAACAGACACTTCTATTTTATTTATTTGTATAGATATAGAGGGTGAAAGTATCTCGTAGTGAGAAGAGAGTCTTGGAGGAAATTCTATCGCGCTTGCGCTCATAGAAACGATTTACGAAACGATGACGAAAGAAACATTTAAATGTATGGTGATTGCATAAATCACTCCCGTGACATATGTCATTCCCATATATATCTATGAGCGAAGCGTGAGGATAATGTCACTTTGTCTAAAGGCCCTACCACCATCGGCTTAAGCAGACGTATTAAGAACTTCTTAGCTTTGACTGTACTTAAATGAAACGTCAAAACTCAGAAGTTCTTAATAAGCTCTGTTTAAACTAGTGATGGTAGGTCCCCTGGTCGCTGAGCGGTTTTCAACCCAACCGATGCAAGTTCAGTATTTGAAATATTCCGAATCATGTCATGACGGAAAATAATATGCCATTATTTTCCCTTCTAATTGTAATGACGAGGTTTACTTGAGCCGACTTTATACCAGTATTAGATTAATTGGCATCAAAATTATTTCATCATGGACTTGTTACGTAATAATATAATTTCGGTCGACTAAATAGTTAATATTTGAATGAAGTATCTAATTCCTTCCAATTAAATAACTTTAATTAAAAAAATAATTAAACCCGTAAAAATATATCTTTCTAGGTGTGTTATGATATGTTGATTCAACCGTGGCAGGTCGAGATATCATCATCTCCCTGGCCTTATCCCATACATTCGGGGTCGGCACTTGATTCAACCCAATGTGGCTGATCACCAGATTTGTATATGAAGCGACTGCCATCTAATCTTCGCAACCCCTTTAACGAGGAAAATCTGTGATCTGGGTTAATCCAGTTGTTAGATTATTTTAGGCCTTCGACTGACCTGTAACGATTGCCAAAGATGATAAATTGGCAACTGGGACCGACGGCTTAACGTGCTCTCCGAGGCACGGAGGGTACTCGGGTGGTCACCCACCCAATTACTGGCTAGGGATAGGGTTGAAGCTTAACTTCGCTGATCGAATGATATGCGCAATAGCAACTGTTCCACGAGGTCCTCAGTGGCATGCCAAGATAAAGACGTCTAAAAGCCGTGGACCGCAAAGAGTCTCATTATTAAAAACAAAATATATATCCCATAGTCTGTGAGTCGTGGTGGCCTCGGGTTTTGAGCAGTCGCCTGCTACGCAAGCGACGTAAGGTCGAATCCCGGCGGGGCCTGTACCAATGAGTTTTTCTTAAAAAAACTTATGTGCAGTGATTTCACAACACGTGCTTCACGGTGAAGGAAAACATCGTGAAGAAACCTGCATATGTCTGAGAAAAAATTTAAAGGCGTATGTATAGTGCTTGAGACGGCGATGGACTCACCCTCTGTCACGTTGGCACTTAATCATATTCGGTGAAATGTGGGTATTGTTGTTACAACACCTCTGCTTATTCCTTTGGAGACCCTTCTGGGATGACGTGAGGATATATATTTTATAATCTGTGATTGTTTTCAGCTTAAATTAACAGCTTATCACTAAATGTTCCAATCCAAATTATTTCAATGGGTAAAATTGTGGATAGTTTAAAATAAAATACATCGTTTATCTACTATATTTATAGTTCTTAATAATATCTATATCTGGATTTTAATTTACTGCTAAGTGAATTACTGTATTTGTAAACGGTTATAGTATCACAAGCTTATAAATGATTTCAGAGTAACGGGCGACTCGTGAGCAGCAAACTTTGAAATAATCTCTTCACACCCTTCGTAGAGAACCTCATGCCGCAGTCCCTTGGGAGCACCACGTCGCGGAGCTCATTCAGGGAAGCCCCTTTAGGGCCACAAAGAATGAACACATAGTAAACTTTGTCAAAAGTAGGTGGCTATATGGCTTCTTGAAGACTTTATAACGAGTATATTACACTCTGGCCCGCTAAAATAAGTCCGGAATTATTGGTGCTACGTTGTGGCCTCTCTTCATACACTGTGTCCCGAAGTATTCTGCATATTAGAAATGAGGAGAGGTACAGTCACGAGATAAACTCTTTAGGGTAACGTGAAAAAATTAATTCCTTTGGAATGTAATAACTGTTGAATTTGGTATGAATTTGATCAATAGTAAAGTATATTCAATTTAATTCATCTAGTTTAGACTGCATCGGTCACCTTAAAATCGTTTACAATCCTAAAATATTATACCTATTTCTTTAATAACCATATAATAAATAATTATTGGCTTGCAATCTAAATAAATTTGATGAATTATCGCTTCTTAATCATATTCTAGCATACATATGCTCACGCCTGTATTCCCCGAAGGGGTAGGCAGAGCTGATGTAAAACAACACCCACTTTTACCTTAGTTGATTAAGAGCCAATGTGACAGATGGTAAGTCTATCGCCATCTATCAGGCACTATAAATACGACTTTTGACTTACGAATCAGACATATGCAGGTTTCCTGACGATGTTTTCCGTCACCGTAAAGCACATGGTGTGAAATCAATCTCCGTTTTTAGAAAAACTCATTGGTACAGGTCCCGCTGAGATTCGAACTTGCGTGGCTTGCGTAGCAGGCGACTGCTTCGTGAGGAAACCTACTTGCGCGCCCGAGACTTCGATAGACTCACCATCTGTGAAACGTGGGTGCTGTTATTACAACACCTCTACCTACCCCTTTGGGGAATACGTGAGCATTGTATATATGTATGATTATCTTAGGCGATCTTTTGTTATGGAGAAGCTGTGGTGGCTGTGGGGCTAGAGCAGTTGCCTGCTACGCAAGCGACGCAAGCACGTGGTGTGGATACATAAGTTTTTTTTTAGTGAAACTCATTGGTACAGGCCCCGTTGGGATAGTATCCGGAGTCTCCCCTGAGCACTGAGGATGACCACCGTGGGGGTTTTAGTGGGGTAAAAATCTCATATACCCCAACCTGCCTCTCCCAGGGCGATCAAGAGCCTTGTGAAGGTTTCCCCTCGACAGTAATAAGTATAATATAAAATAGGTAAAATATATTAATTCAAAATCTCGAGCAATAGGCGTAACATTTGGTATAAGTAAAATGTTTAATTCAGTAGCGCGGAGGTAAACGTCACGTCACGCCCATTCAGCCTAAATTCATAGCGACACGTCACGACTCATAACTTGCCCTTAACGAAGGTACGAGAGTTTGTGCGTTTCAATGTTACATCCCTTACAGACAGTTACAGGTGCCAAGGGCATATTAACATTGTCTGCGGACTGATTAAAAATGTCACCTCTTTACATATACTACGAACATACCTTTCTTAAATTTCAAGGACGGCTCGCGGAACTATTTATTTTTTAATAAAAGTAGCCTAAGTAGCTCCTTGTAATATTAACTATCTGCCAGTGAAAGTCCCGTTGAAATCGGTCCAGTCGTTTCGGAGATCAGCTGGAACAAACTAAAATGACAAACAGACGGATCCGCAGATAATTTTTTGTTTATGTACGTAGGTACCACATATATTTTCAAATAATGCGTTTAGAGAAATGCTGTTTATTTGGAAATACAACAGACACTCCAGTTTAATTTATCTGTATAGATTTGTTTATATTAGTAAAGATATTAACGATTAGGTTTACGCGAGTTTAGGTGTTTAGGAAATTAAGTTTACGCGAGTGAAACCACGGGGTATAGCTAGTGTAAACCGCGGAGTACTCTGAGAAGTAATCTAAAGAATTATGTATAGTGCTTGAGACGGCGGAAGGCGCTTGTGCCATCGACTGGCACGTTGGCAATTAATCATCTTCGGTGAAAAGTGGGTGTTGTGATTACAACACCTCTGCCTACCCCTTCGGGGAATACAGGCGTGAGCATGTATGTGTAAAGTAGCATTAACATATCATAGCGTAACTTGTAGACAAGAAGCTTACGCAAAGAAATACCTTTCTGCAGTATTTTTTGTGTGTCTAATCCGTCAAGGAGCCGCCAAGGCTTGTGCTAATGTGTGCCGAATAAATAATGGCATTGTTCTTTCACACACCGCAGTGTAATGTCAGGATAATAGACGCACCAACTGCTCTCATATATCTTATTTATTAGAAGACTTAACTTGGGTCTGACCCGTAAGTTGGTTTTTATTATTCTGTCATATTGCAGTTGTTGATGTTGTGAGTTTTGAGCGTTGGTAAAATTGTGGAGACACATTGTCCGGGAAACCAACTATGGTCGTTTAAGCAGCGCATGTTAAAAACTTCATAGATTTGACGTATAATATAATACATTAAAAAAAATCCTGCTGCGTATTCAGCGGTCATAACTCATGACGCCATACATATAATTAATAATTATTACTTGTGTGCAAGTCCTATAACAATTTTTAGGAAGTTAGGACAAATATTATTTGCCTAAACTCGAAGTATCTGGTTGAACGAGCAGTGCTTGCCTTTCACACAGAAGAAAGAGCTTGATATTTTGCGGTGGTCTCTGCCTATTCCCATGGGATACATAAATAAATACATATGCTCACGCCTGTATTCCCCGAAGGGGTAGGCAGAGGTGTTGTAAAAACAACACCCACTTTTCACCGAAGATGATTAAATGCCAGTACGTGACAGATGGTGAGTCCATCGCCGTCTCAGATACTTTACATACGTCATTGAATTACTTCTCAGAAATATGCAGGTTTCCTCACGATGTTTTCCTTCACCGTAAAGCACGCGGTGTGAATTCACTGTACATAAGTTTTTTTTAGAAAAACTCATTGGTACAGGCCCCGCTGGGATTCGAACTTGCGTCGCTTGCATAGCAGGCAACTGCTCAAACCTCAAGGCCACCACGGCTCATGGGATACAGCCGTGAGCATATGTATGTTGAAAAAAAAGGTAAAATCGAACGGTAAAATTAGGACTCGAACCAGGGTATTCTAGTTTTGTTATCGCCCCATAGACATAGAAGCTTCACGTCTGCTATCATATCCTATCTTATCTTGTTTGTGGCATTATTGGGTCTGGTTGCCCGGAAGCACGTCGACCCTCGGGATCTTTTGTGCCGCCCTTGCCCTTTTGCTCTACGTACCTGACTCCTCAAACACTCCCAGAACAAGCCGGCAGATCCTGCCCATGGGGAAGAGCTTGTAGTCCTCTGGTTTCGGATACGCCTTACCCAGTAGGTACATTCGCCATCTGGCCAGTGCGTCGCAATTGCATATTAGGTGACTCATGGTTTCGGCTTCTGATTGACAGTACCTACACACCACATCGTTAGATAAGTTCATCTTATGAAGATGTTCTTTTGACCCATAATAAATAAAGTTAGTGTTCCCGTGTGTTGCCTAAGCTATTCAGTCTGCTCATAACTTGACAGATGTCGGAAAAAATTACTTTCGTATTGTAATGATGAATTTAGGAGTTTTTCATTGCCTGCAAACATAGTCAGAATGATATTTTCTGAAACTGAAACCTAGCTAGATCAATTTATTGCCCAGTACATACGAAATTTCATGAAAATTACTGAAGCCGTTTCCGAGATGATTATATATAATGTGCCAATGTCGCGTGGATAGAGTAAAAAACAAATGACGGGTGGCCTTTTGATTTTTTTTAATAAAAGTGTTAAAAAATGTACTCGCAGATATATAAATTTTGAAATGGTGATTAGGGATAAATAACACGCTAATCGCTTTCATTCATCGTTGAAACACTTTGCTCCTTCATAGACCCTTATAAAAAGGGGTGAATGCGTAAAAATAAGTAAACCCATTACACATCAGTGTGACCGCCTCCATTTAAGACGGATCGGGCTTCGGATTGCGGTATCCACACCGTTTGAATAACACATGGATCCCTTTTTCTCTATCTATTTACTGAAACTCTTGTATATTCGTGGAATGAAACAGTTATTGAAGGTACCTACCTGTTTTATTTTATTTATAGTCCAGAGAAAATATCCCAAGAGGCACCAATTTGTACAAATTTTTCTACGATTTGTGCCTATTTTTTGGGGTGGATCACCCTTATCATTTAGGGGTATAAAAAATAGATGTACCAATTTTTCTAAAAACTTATGTGCAGTGATTTCACATCACTTGCTCAGGCGAAGGAAAACATCGTGAGGAAGCCTGCATATGTCTGAGAAGTAATTCAAAGACATGTGTATAGTGCCTGAAACGGCGATGGACTCACCATCTGTCACGTTGACACTCAATCATATTCGGTGAAATGTGGGTGTTGTTGTTACAACACCTTTGCTTACCCCTTTGGGAACCCTTCGGAGATGGCGTGAGCATATTAATTTTTATAAATTTTATACCCTTTCGTTGTTAACAGTTAACAATACTATAAAACATTAACATAAATTAAACTAAATTTAATAAATGTTCCAGGAAACTAAGGCAACATTACAATCTAAAGCGACCCTCAATACAAATCACTACAAAGATCCCTTTAACTATACTAACATGACATCGTCACAGTACACAAATGTTTAATACAAACAGTACGGTGTCTAGGAACAAATCGTTTGAAATGACACACTCACACACCTGTACCTACGAGATTATGAGCGATCCTGGCGTAATATCAGTACGGTGTGAAACGTCTTGGCCGATCGCGTATACGTAATTTACTTGTTTTATAGACATTTATCTAAACTTCAAATCAATAAATAGACATTAGTTTGACAGTAAAATTAAAAAGTTTCATAATTTAAAAACTAGCTGTGTCCCGTGGTTTCACCTGCATACACTTTTTTTTCGGCTTTATTCGTAGATGGATTTTTTTTTAAATAATATATTGTTTTTTAATTCTTGTATCCAGCTATCTGCGAATGAAAATTCTGTTAAATCCGTCAAGCCGCTTAAGAGATTATTCGAAATAAAGAGACAGACAGAGAACAATTTTAAATTAGATTTTTTTTTATGTTAGCATTCTTATATTTTCATGTGCATTTAGTAAAAAACTGCTAATTTCGAATTACAAAATACAAATAGACACTTTAATTTTAAGTATCTGGATAAAATTCGTCTAGATTCCATACTGATTAGTAAGCTTATATATACTGTGACATCGCGTTAATTATTTCCAGTCTATGTTACCTTTGACAACGCCGACATCCAAGATGGCCGCCTGTGCAAACAGTCGCTCCAATTAAAACCTACTTTGCTCACTTGGGAAGCTAACTTTGTTTTAAGATTTTGCCAGCAATTAGTAGTTGAAAGTTCTACGGCATAGAGCCTCTACGCGCCGTAGCTCGTAGCCGCGTAGACGTTTGCACAGGTAAAGATGTTTGTGACTTCATAGCAAATTATTTTGTTTACATCAGTAAATAAAAAAAAAGAGCCGTGGTGGCCTTGAGGTTTGAGCAGTCGTGAACCTACTACGTAAGCGACGCAAGTTCGAATCCCAGGGGGGCCTGTACCAATGAGATTTTCTAATAAACTTATCTACAGTGATTTCACATCACGTGCTTTACGGTGAAGGACAACTTCGTGAGGAAACCTGCATATTTCTGAGAAGTAATTCAAAGACGTATGTAAAGTGTCTGAGACGGCGATGGACTCACAATCTGTCACGTTGGCACTTAATCATCTTCGGTGAAAAGTGGGTGTTGTAATTACAACACCTCTGCCGACCCCTTCGGGGAATACAGGCGTGAGCATATGTATTAATAAAATGATGAATTGTTAGTTTGAAAGATTAAGAGCCGTGATGGCCGTGGTTTGAGCATTCACCTGAGACGCAAGTTCGAATCCCAGCGGGCTTGTGCCAATGAGTTATTCTAAAAATTTATGTCCTTACGATGTTTGAGGATATCTCCATTATCTGAGATGTTATTCCAAGACGTATGGTGGCTGAGACTGGCGATGAAATATCTATGTGGTCTTGTGTTACAGTTACAATCATTTCTTTCCCAGTTATGCAATTCTTGATCCATTTGTAGTCTAATTAAGTAAATATCAATATGATATTGGATTTATGCAGCAAAAACGACAATTATTTGAAACACCCGTTGAATGTATTTTATTTAAATCTAGCATGTATGATAAATATATTATGACTTCAAAATCAAAAGCGAAACAAATATCCCGTTTTTTATATGTATTTAAGAGCGAGTGATTAAAGAGATTATGAAAAACACTATGTATTCCCTTACACCTTAAGATCTGGGCACGATGACAATGCGAAATATGTATACAAATTACCCACACATCTACACCTCTAATTACTATATCATCATCATCACCCTGGCCTTGTCCCATACATTGTGAGGGCTGGCACTTGATTCAACCCGATGTGGTTAAAACGGTTCCAGACTTTCATAGGCCTTCGACTGACCTGTAACGATTGCTAAAGATGTTAAATTGGCAACCGGGACCGACGGCTTAACGTGCTCTCTGGGGTACGGAAGAAACTCGGGCGGTCACCCATCCATCTACTGGCTTCACCTTCCGCACTCCCGACATAACTACATCACAGAACATTCACCTCAGAAAACATGTCTCGTATGTTATTAAAATGCATAGTCAATTCATTTTAAACCATGTTACGTACGCATTGAGGTGTAATTCACATGCGTAACTTAGGTTATCTTTCATGGTATTTACGACACAAATACACGTATAAACATGGCGGTGAAGTTTCGTAGTTTTCCCCAGACATCGGGCAAAGAATTCCAAAACTTTGTATAGAGGTTTAGGCCGACAGATAGAAGGATTTGCGATATAATCACGGAACGAGGGACAGAACTCACCCAAAACTTACGTTTAAGGCATTTCTCTTGAACTAAAGGCGCTGGTTCTTTTGTGCGATTGTAGGGGAATTTTGTCGCAAATAATTTTCCACTAGAAGACGTCACGCGGTTTCACTTGCATAGTCAAAATATATATAACTCAAAGGTGACTAACTGACATAGTGATCAACGCACAGGCCAAACCACCGGACGGATAGGGCTGAAATTTGGCATGCAGGCTAAGAAAGGATTTTGATTAATTCTTCCCCCAAGGGGATAAAATAGGGGATGAAAGTTTGTATGAAACTTTGTCAATTATAAACCGATATATTAGGTTACGATTACCTTAGGTTAACCTGTAATGATAGTGTATGTATGTAAATAAATAAATAAATAAATAAATATTATATAAAACTAAATCTACGGGGGTCAAAGCGCGGGGCATAGCTAGTAGTAAATATAGCTAATGTTGCTCGCTGATGCTATTAGTAGGGGAGCCCACGATGCTAAATGGGGATTTACTCGAGCGTCGTAGAGACCTATTGGGTCGCAAAGCTTAAATTATAACAAGATTTTTTTTTTATACTTTAATTATAATTTTTTTATATGATATTATACCTTTTCATCGGTGGGGGAAGCGGCTATAGAAGTTTAAATATGTAAAAAAAACTGTTGCATGGACATCCTCGAGCGCTTCAGATATTTATAGCATCAATGCACTACGTATTTTTAATAATGTACGTATATTAATCTGCCGCGCTTTAGTAAATCCCGAAATCCCCGCTTGGGCTCCCCTACTATATATATTGAAGAAAGAACTTTCAAGATGGGTCCCTCTACTTTTGGAGCCAATTCGTTACAAACATACTCACATACAAATCTCTCCTCTTTATTATGTAAATAAAGCTGTCACTTTTTTTGCATTGACTAGCTGTGCCCTGCGGTTTCACCAGTGTAGATATAATTTGATTCCCGTACAACCCTAAATGTGTTTTGTTTAATAAAACTAGCCTAATTCACTCCTTGTAGCATTTAATTCCGTTAAAATCGGTCCAGCCGTTGCGGGTATTAGCCGAAACAAATAGACCGGCAAAAAGAGAAAAAAAAAATGTTCTTTTTATTATTTATTATGTGAGTACAGTATATACTATCATATTCATTTAGTGAAAATATGTAATTTTTCGAGATACAATCTATTTATGTATAGATGTATAAATGACCTTTGAATAAATCCCACTAGGGGAACAGCAAGCTTAACAGATTTGTAAATTGTAATTGTAAAATGGAGATATATATTTTTCCGAAGGTGCCCCCTGAGCTGGGTAGTTTCTGAAGTTTCGCATTGAAATAGCCTGTATTAAAAGTTTCGTACTTACGAGAAAGTAACTTGGAGATGTCTAATTCGTGTTTTCAATGAAAAGTAGATATTCTATTCATTTCTTAAGTTTTCATTTAACTTGTTAAAATAGTCTGGGGTTCATTCATGTAAATTTTGAAGCTTGAAGCGTATTACAAAGAGCCGTAGCGAAATATCTATACGTATAAATAAAATTGAAGTGTCTGTTTGCAATTCCAAAATAACAGCTTTACCCTAAATACATAAGAAAGTATATACGGTACTGAAATGAAAAAACTAATTTAAAAAAAAAATCTGTCTGTCTGTCGATCTGTCTGTTTGTTCTTTTAACTCGTAGATATCTAGATTTTACAGAAGTAAGTAAATGAAGAAATACGGTTCCGCGGGTCACCCTTGAAATAAAGTCTACGCGGGCAAAACCGCGGGGCACCGTTATTATTTAAATAAAATTCAGTTTATAAGGTCGATACGTATTTTGTACTTTAAGTCGTGCCACGCGGTCAGTCGCAGCAGATGCTTATTACTTACAAATTTTTATGCAAGAATTTCTAAGTAACACGCAAATTACTTCTCAGACATATGCAGGTCCTCACGATGTTTTCCTTCACCGTAAACCACGTAGTGTGAAATCACTGTACATATTAGAAAAAAAATCGGTACAGGCCGCGCTGAGATTCGAACTTGCGTCACTCGCGTAGCAGGCGACTGCTCCAACCCCAAGGCAACCTCGACTCTTTTATGAACATAGAAATTATTTTTTTTATCCAGTAATAGCGCAGCCTCCTCATTAAACAAGCCCCTATAATCTTCGTCAATTTGTCAAAACGGCTCTGTGATATCCAGGGATTAATTGTTAGTCCTGTCGGAAACTTCGTCTTGTTCCCAATCACAATTGTGATTCAAGCTCTAATTTTTCCGGGAAATTTGCTCTTTTGTCATCATTTAACTCGCATCGCGAATCAGGAACTTCTACGTTATATGTGTATTGGGTATAATCCTAATTTTATTTCGGTAAGTATGCGCTATATGCAAATCAATGAATGTACTGGCGCGTTATTCTGTAGGTTTCTCAGAGTTGAACGTTGGTTTCAACCATAGGCAATTGACACATAATGAATACAGGATAAAGTTCAATTTCGTTTTTTTAAACCGGCACTCGACGACGAGTGCGACGCTATGAACTCTTAGTGAATAACGCGGCTGTGGTAAGTGTCAGCTCTCGTCTTTGCCTGTGGCATATATTACATAACTTATGTCTAGCCTAAAGGTCCATGTTAAGGTAGAATTTGATTCACCCGCGTATATTCTGACGATTTTAAAGTACTTCATACATACATACATATGCTCACGCCTGTATTCCCCGAAGGGGTAGGCAGAGGTGTTATAATCATAACACCCACTATTCACCGAAGGTGATTAAGTGCCAACGTGACAGATGGTGAGTCCATCGCCGTCTCAGACACTTTACATACGTCATTGAATTACTTCTCAGAAATATGCCGGTTTCCTCACGATGTTTTCCTTCACCGTAAAGCACGTGGTGTGAAATCACTGTACATAAGTTTTTTAGAAAAACTCATTGGTACAGGCCCCGCTGGGATTCGAACTTGCGTCGCTTGCGTAGCAGGCGACTGCTCAAACCTCAAGGCCACCACGGCTCTTCGTACGACGAAAGTACTTCAAATTCAAAAATATCTTTATTCGATTAGACTTTTAACAAAGAATGAATTAACTTAAATCTAGTACAACAGAACTAAGAGAAAGCGAAAAAATAAAAAAAAATCTAAATAAAAATTATATTAGAACACAGTAATAAGTGTCTGCGGGAATGGTGCCCAGTAAGCTGGCTGCGTTACCTCGCTGGATTGATAAACTGATCCTCAGACCGAGGTAAGAACCAGTCGACGGTCACCAGAGATGTCAACCAGGCGTTTTGAAAGATCCTTAAAAAGGACTTTGTAAGAAGTCTTATAAAAGTAAGATATGTAAATTATATAATTTACTAGCTGTGCCCGGCAAACGTTGTATTGCCATTTTTTTTTTGGGGTGGACTACCCCTAACATTTAGGGGGATGAAAAATAGATGCTGGCCGATTCTCAGACCTACCCGATTTGCACACAAAATTTCATAAAAATCGGTCCAGCCGTTTCGGAGGAGTATGGCAACGAAAACTGTGACACGAGAATTTTATATATTAGATTTAAATTTTATCAGAAGATAAGTCCCACTAGATTACGCTTGACAATAAAAAAACCCGGATCATCTTGAATCAAACGTTTAGCCACTGAGCTAGAGAGGCTCCTGTCACATATAAATATACTTGTTAACGAGTGAGGCACCATTCGGTCTCAAAGAGTACACGCGATCAAGGGATCGGTAAGGCGAGCGGGATCGAAATTGAAATTCCTGCGACGATGGCTTTGTGGAAGAACTGAATAAGGTTATAACCACAAAATATGGCATGTTTCTAAATATATATAAGTCAAAGGTGACTGACTGACATAGAGATCTATCAACGCACAGCCCAAAACCACTGGACGGATCGGGCTGAAATTTGGCATGTATGTAGATGTTAAGACGTAGGCATCCGCTATTTTGATTTTGATTAATTCTACCCCCAAGGAGATAAAATAGGGGAGGAAAGTTTGTATGAAACTTTGTCAATTTTGAATCGATATATTATATAAAACTAAATCTACTCGGGTGCAACCGCGGGACACAGCTAGTATATGTATATGTCAATAATAATAATTACCATCATCATCACACTCAAGAGCTGTGGTGGCCTCGGGGTTAGAGTAGTCGCCTGCTACGCAAGCGACGCAAGATCGAATCCCAGCGGGGCCTGTACCAATGAGTTTTTCTAAAAAACTTATGTACAGTGATTTCACACCACGTGCTTTACGGTGAAGGAAAACATCGTGAGGAAACCTGCATATTTCTGAGAAGTAATTCAAAGACGTATGTATAGTGCCTGAGACGGCGATAGACTCACCATCTGTCACGTTGGCACTTAATCAAATTCGGTGAAAAGTGGGTGTTGTGATAACAATACCTTTGCCTACCCCTTCGGGGAATACAGGCGTGAGCATATGTTATCACACTCTTGCCCTCCCATGATATTTGGAGTCAGAGCAATATCTTGTTCTCCTCCATTATTCTATTCATTTCTCATCTATCCATATCATCTTTCACACAATCCATCCATTGTTTCTTAGGTCTTCCTGTCTATATCAGTAACAATCTTAATCTAATATGTAAAATTCGCATGTCGATTTACTTGTCATTACAACATTTACCGAGCATAGCTAGAATATATAATTCTTCTGTAAATTTGTTAGTCATCTAACTCCTCTTCAATGACTATTTTGATTATTTTTGTGTGCATAAGCCATTCCCCGAAGGGGTAGGCAGAGGTGTTTTAATAACAACACCCACTTTTCACTGAAGATAGTTAAGTGCCAACTTCACAGATTCTGAATTCCACCATGTGTTCGCTATCTTGACGGGCACAGTCTATCGTCCATTACTTCTCTGACATATGCAGGTTTCCTCACGATGTTTTCCTTCACCGTAAAGCTCGTAGTTTGTATTACATTAAAATAGATTTAAAACTGTAATAAAACTACGAAATTTTAATCTCGTAGAACGATGAATGTTTCTGTATAGCATTTTAACAAGCAGTAAATATACCTAAAGAAAGTTAGGCTTCGAGGAAGTTGCGTTATATTGCGACCGAATGGTGAATTTTTCTTTTTGTCTTAAATAGTATGTGGCGCATCCCTCACGGATGTAGGCAACGTACAAGTTTGTTGCGGACGTGCACGAAAATGGCGGATTATACTTGACGTATGGCCACAGTAGCTGACACTAACAGTACCATAGTTAGCTTTTACATTTTTATATGTTTTATGTATTAGGAAATAGAAAATAAAAAATAATAATGTTCAGTGAGAGTGAAGGAGAGATATCCAAAATAACAGACTTTTAAACCATTCAGATATATATTTATGTTATTATGATAAAATACAGGCATTCGAAAAATAATTAATTAAAGAAAATTATAAAAATACCAGCTGTGCCCGGCAAACGTTGTATTGCCATATATTGTTTTGGTGTGGGCACCCCTATCATTTAGGGGTATGAAAAACAGATGTAGGCCGATTCTCAGACCTACCCGATTTGCACACAAAATTTCATACAAATCGGTCCAGCCGTTTCGGAGGAGTTTGGTAATTAACATTGTGACATGGAAATTATATATATTAGATATATATAAGCACAATAAAACAAAAAAGTTTGGTGCAAAATAGCTGTAAATGTTCAACTGGAAAATTCCTGTACAAATATCTATATATATATCTTAATTTAAAAAAAAATTATATATTTTTACACAAACACTGACACAACTTTAAATTACTTGTATATAAAAATATAGTGCAAAGACACCAAAGGTTACAAGTAAACATTATAATATAATAACAGTTCCATACTGTCATTATATGATGTTTACTATGACACAGTGATATCGAGATGTTGGTAGTACTTGAAAAATAATAAGGATATCGTAAGAGATTTGATACGATACGTACATAAACAACTGTCTATAATAAATCCAGAGCTTTGGTGGGTTTATTGACGTTCATTGTTTACTGGAACACGTTGTGCCCTGCGGTTTTACTCATACTCTAAACACATATATACATATAAATAAATAAAATTGAAATGTCTGTTTGTAATTCTAAAATAACAGCTTTTCACTAAACGCACATGAAAGTATAAACAGTATTGACATAGAAAGGCCGATTTTAATTTTTTTTCTGTCTGTCTGTTTGTCGAAACGGCTGAATCGATTTTAATGGGAGTTTCACTAGCGGATAGCTAATGTCAGAAGGAGTAACATAGACTACGGCTATTTAAAAAAAACATAAGAGAATAAAGAAAGTGGCTTCATTTTGCGAAACTCTACTTTTAAAAATAATATAAAAGTAGCCTAAATTACTCCCTGCGACATCATCCAACTGCAATGAAAGTCGCGTTAAAATCGATCTAGCCGTTAGAGATTAGGCATCAAACCTTAACAGACAAATAGAAAAAAAAAAATAAAAGTGCTTTTATGTCAGTACCGTATATACATACATATGCATTGTGTGGAAAACTGTTCATTTGGAACTAAAAACAGACACAGCAATTAGATTTTTTTCCATGTATCGATTATAATTTAAGTGGGCCTTCCATGCCAGATGCCCTACTCCATTTCTCCCTCTTCCCCTTCATGGAGCAATTCCCATAAGAAGACAGCACTATTATAAGGTAGCATTATTTGGCTGTGTTCTTCTGATGGATGGAGGTACAGTCCCCAGTTCGGAAACACGAAAGAGAGATCTTATTGTGCCCTACCTCTCTTAAAAAAGAGCCGTGGTGGCCTTGGGGTCAGAACAGTGGCCTGCTACGCAAGCGGCGCAAGTTCGAATCCCAGCGGGGCCAGTACCAATGAGTTTTTCTAAAAAAACTTATGTGCTGTGATTTCACATCACGTGCTTTACGGTGAAGGAAAACATCTGCATATGTCTGAGAAGTAATTCAAAGACGTATGTTTAGTGCCTGAGACGGCGATGGACTCACCCTCTGTCATGTTGGCACTTGATCATATACGGTGAAATGTGGATGTTGTTACAACACCTCTGCTTACCCCTTCGGGGACCTTTCTGGGATGGCGTGAGCATATTTATTTATTAATAACCTCTCTTAAAACCATTTACTGCCAGGTTTTAAGTACACATATGGCCTTTTCTTGCCCGAGTCTCAATAGGTATTCATAATAATGCCATTTAACCGCTGGGGGAAAAGAATGGGTTTCTTGAAGCATTTTACTTCCATATTTCGTTAGAAAGATATGTCACATTAGCGGACGGCACGCGGTTTCACCCTCGTAGTTCCCGTTCCTGTGGGAGCACAGGGATAAAACATAGCCTATGTTAATTGCTGATGATGTAGCTTTCCATTGCTCAGCGAATTTTCAAGATCGGTCCAGTATTTTCTGAGGTAATTCGTTACAAACTTACATACAAATCTTTCCTCTTTATATATTATAAAGTATAGATTTAATTATATCTCTATCTAAAAGACTTATATTTGAAAGGTGATGTTTCATTTTTAAATTCGGACGAGCTACACAATTATACGCCTTAAGGCTATTAGTTTTAAGGGCGATATCATTTCGTTTTCAATATTGATTGTGCACGCAAAAATTACCAATTAAGAACGTGCTTCATATAATATTGTTTTACGATAACGAGGCAAACAGCAGCAAAAAAATAATTAAAGGGAAGGCTTTGAAATTTGAGTCGCATTTTCTAGTACATAAAGCCCTTTATTGCTTACAAAGCGCTTGTAACACGCCCGCAGTATATTACAACAAAACCATTAATGGAATTGAAAGAGTTGAACGAATCATATATCAAGGGCAGCATACATTACCGGCTCGTCACAACGTAGCGGAGCGAAGATAGATAATAACCAGTAATGTACGCATGATGAGTACTTTGTTGATGAGATCTGCGAGCGGCACATCAGTCAAAACATGTTTATTTACTCCTGCAAATTGTTTTCGTGCGAAAATGAGGTTTGCGTCAACGTTAATGTATCGGCTGATATTATAATATTGTCTTCACGAGAGCCGTGGTGGCCTTGAGGTTTGAGCAGTCGCCTGCTACGCAAGCGACGCAAGTTCGAATCTCAGCGGGGCCTGTACCAATAAGTTTTTCTAAAAAACTTATGTACAGTGATTTCACACCACGTGCTTTACGGTGCGGGAAAACATCGTGAGGAAACCTGCATATGTCTGAGAAGTAATTCAATGACGTATGTATAGTGTCTGAGACGGCGATGGACTCACCATCTGTCACGTTGGCACTTAATCAAAATTCGGTGAAAAGTGGGTGTTGTGATATCAACACATCTGCCTACCCCTTCGGGGAATACAGGCGTGAGCATATGTATGCATTAGTGTATGGTTAGTGAGTGCATTCAAATGAAAATCGATGTTAGAACACTTTGCTCGCAAGAAATGCTTGCGAGCCAAATTAGTAAAGTGAGTGCTCGCGGAGAAGGGGACTAGTGCAAAGGGACGAAACCTTTAAACACAAACTGAATACATCTAGCTAAGACTTCTAGATAGATCTTATGTTTAAAGAAACTTAAGACTTGTTAGCCTTCATGTTTAAATTTGCAAGCGATTTGCGCACGTACAAAATTTATGGTAAACGATTTTGTGTGAAATATATTCCTAAAATGTGAAGTAAAACCTCTCTCGGGAATATAGTGAAGATGTCTCGCCCACTGGCCGGGATATGAGGTTCCGAAGTAGTTTACGAACTATCGTAGTTTCCTCTTCAGGCCCCTATTTTCGCTTGTCATCGCTTCAGTCACTCTTTTTGCATTTCAGTCGAGAATTTTTTGACTATTTTCTGTTAAATCTCAACTTAAATTGGCTTCCATTTTTTTCGACCCTTATTTATTGAAATTATCAATACATTTTTACAGAGTAGTCAGAATTAATATGAGTTTTTATTACTTCAATAATATAATTTTGTTAACTATATTTATTAATTATTTAGTGAAAAACTGTTGTTTTGGAATTACAAACAGACACTTCAATTTTATTTATCTGTATAGATGTATGGATATAGATTACGTATTCCTCGTACGATTTACTGTGTACCAAGATTGATGTAAAAAAAAATTTTCTTACATGAAACCTGATCGTCAATTCTGGGTAAAAACTGGTCTCAATAAAAGGGCTTTGTAACACTGAAATACATTTTAAAATCGAACTAGTAGTTCCTGAGAGTAGGGCATCAAGCAAACTCTTTAGATTTATGTATTGAGCGAATTTTTTTAAGTAACCAGGTTCTGGTTTTTAACATATTTTTTGCAATTTAATCGCCTTATTAGTAATCTTGTAATTGACGTGGAATGAATTAACTAATTAGACAACCAATCTGCTTGACTCTCAATGTTCTTTGGAAGTCGTCTTTTATTCGGATTTAATTACAGATATCTCTAATTAATCTTTCCATGTAATTTGAAAGCCTAAACTTTTGAACAAGAATTGAAGTTGAAGCATTTTAGTAATTAATGAGTAATTATTACTATCGCGCAAGTTTATCCAAAAATGATGTACAGTGATTCCAATATATACTAGACTATACTATATAGGAAAGTTTTGTATGTATGTTTGTAACGAATTGGCTCAAAAAGCCGATTTTTAATATTCTTTCACCATTTCATTGCTACATTATCACTGATTAATCAAGGCTATATTTTATCCCGGTAATTCTACGGGAACAAGAAATACGCGGGTGAAACCGCGTGAGTAAAAAGCTTATGTACAGTAATTTCACACCACGTGCTTTACGGCGAAGGAAAACAACGTGAGGAAACCTGCATATGTCTGAGAAATAATTCAAAGATATGTATGTATAGTGCCTTAATCAGATTCGGTGAAATGTCAACACCTCTGCCTACCCCTTCGGGGACCCTTCTGCGATGGCGTGAACATACATATAAGTCAAATCCTGCGTAGATGGAGTTTTTTCTATCTTTCTGTCTATTTGTTCCGGCTAATCTCCGAAATCTACGCATTTAGTTATAAGTAGATGTACTAGATTTTTAGTTATGTTAATTTTTATCGACATTTGTGAATTGGAACATTGTCCATGAGCTTACGTTTTTTAAATTATTTATTTTGTATCCTTTAAATTGTATAATATTTTTTAAAAGAGTAATGACTGAGTTTCTTACCAGGTTCTTCTCAGTAAAAGCAACCTTCCGAACCTGGCGGTAGCATGTATAATCCTGTATAATTATGTTATTCTGACGATTTGAAAGTACTTTGTAAAAAGTCTAATCGAATAAAGATGTTTTGACTTTGACTTTGAAAATGGCTGGACCGATTGCAACGGGACCTTCACTGGCAGATAGCAAATAATCTATTTTATAAAAAAAATCGGGTTGTGCGCGTCACCCATGAAATTCATTACATATTCTTTTCAAAGCCGGTAATATAGCAAACATTTGTTTAGAAACTAACAGACCCTCTTTATCGCTTTCCTAAGCGCATCTACAGAACAGTTCAATCAACGTAGTTGGAAACTAGATCGTAACTAGTTCTAGACTAGATATTTCAGTTTGCACATACAGCTGTGTTTCCTCCACCGTGTTAATGCTAACTATCTAATGATGGATTTCCCTATAAAGTTTTTGTTCTGTCTGTTCGTTGAGAGATTTTATTGATGGGAAGAAAATCTTTATTCAGTCCAACCGTTTCAGACTTTAACAGAGAAAATTTTGGAAAAATTGGTTCCTCATTATCAGTACTGTGTAACTATACATCTATATCTATACAGATAAATAATATTTAAGTGTCTGTCTGTATTTACAAAATAATAGCTGTTCACTAAATGCATATATGCAAGTATATACGGTAGTGATTTAAAAAAAAACAATTTTAAATCTGTTTGTTCCGGGTGATCTCTGAAACGGCTCGACCGATTTTAACGGGATTTTCACTGGCAGATAGCTAATGTTACAAAGAGTAACTTAGGATACTTTTATTAAAAAAAAACATTTAGTGTTCCGCGGGTTTTTAATAATGTTAATTTTATCGACATTTGTGCATTGAAACTGTGTCCATGAGCTTAAGTTTCTTAAGCGATTTATATTGTATTCTTTAAATTGTATAATATTTTTGCAAAGAGTAATTACTGAGTTTCTTGCCAGGTTCTTCTCAGAAAAAGCAACCTTCCAAACCTGGCGGTAGCATGTATAATCCTGTATAATTATGTCATTCTGACGATTTGAAAGTACTTTGTAAAAAGTCTAATCGAATAAAGATATTTTTGACTTTTGTCTTTGACTTTGATGTATAGATTAAACTTCGTGCAAAGCAACTTGAACTAAGCGAGACGCTGACAATCAACTTCCGAGTTGATATGTGCGATAACCAATGAGGTTAATCATCTCATACAAGCTAAACTTAACTTCCCCCACCTCACAGCACAGTGATGCGATTAAGTTGCGTTAAGTTGGTTAGTTATTAATTAGCGATGCGTAAGGGCCCGTAACTTCAGCTATTAAGTAACTGATAAAGGTGCCTCTGACCTTTAGGAGTGTGTACATGGAACTTAATGTATGTTACGGATCGTCTATTCGGTTAGCAAGTTTGGAAGTTTTGAGGGTATTTGGGTATAGGTAAGGAATTTTCAATGTGTACTCAAATGAGATATATACAGGTTCCGTTCATAATGCGAAGCTGTTTGATGACCGTATCTCCGCCATACAGAAGTTCGTAGTCCAATAACGATATTTACTTACGTACTTTAGTGTTGTTTGTCTATACAAGTAACAGTATTTAAAACTAATGTCGCTGGTGCCGTGGAGATTGGGCCGGCCGCTGGTGTGGGATGCCACGTGTGTCGATACGTTGGCTCCGTCCCATCTCACCTGCACTGCTGTGGCGGCCGATGCTGCTGCTGTTCAGCTGGAGTGCCTCAAGCGCCGGAAATATGCTTGTATTGGTCAAGGATACATATTTTCTGCGTTTGCGGTTGAAATTCAGGGGCCTTGGGGTCCACATGCTCATCAACTTTTCAAAGACGTCGTCTGGTAGAAGCTTCTCGTGACATGGGGGCTGGGTCTTTTCTCGCTCAGAGAATCAGCATTGCTATTCAACGTGGCAATGCTGCCAGCCTTCTTGGCACGATTATAGTAGTATATATATAATTAGTTTTTAGTTACTTAATAAACTTAAAAAAAAAACTAATTACAAGTAGAAAACTTTGCCCAAATCGGTGTCTCTCGGGATCGTGCTAAGAAGGCTGGCAGCATTGCCACGTTGAATAGCTTAGGAACGCAAGGTGTGAGGTAATCCTCTTTGCTAACTATTTATATAGTCATGTTTCGAAGCTAAACATAGCAAATCTCATGTGTGTAAAAGCTGAACTGAACATGGCATCATATAATACTTACAGAAGGCATGCTTCAGCTTGGATTTAAAGAAAAATATTTTTTTTTATCAAGATGGCGTTATCCCAAAATGTGTTATTTTGACTATCCTTAAGTGACCATCCATTTCACCTTGGTATCTTGCGTTAATGACAGGATTGAAGGGTAGTTTAGGACTTTCGATACACGGTCCCAAGACAATTACGTGAAATTATTTGAAGTCAGCCCGATGTAAGTATTTTTTCTCTTCTATTTCTCTCAATTAGACGTCATTTCTGAGGTTCAGGGTCAGGATTCTGTTTTTGAATGTGGATGGATAAGGATTGGGGAAGCAATCCTTATCCATCCACATTCAAAAACAGAATCTTTTAAGTTTTGTTTCGAACTAAAGTTATTACTGCCTGTAGACAATGTAATATTATGCTCACGCTTCGCTAGTAGAAACGATACGAACTGTACGGGAATCACACATGTCACGTGACTGATTCATGTCATCCCCATACATTTTTTAGCGCGAGAGAATGTTACTTTAGGCAAAGTCTATAGTAGTTTCTTGAATGGAGCGAGCAATTCTCGTACGCGTGTATTTTTGTTCGAGTGTGTGTACTCACAACCACTGCTGTGAGCCGACCTTTAGTTTGTATTTTACGATAATGGCGTCAGACACTGGCTTCCATCGACAAGGGTCATCAAAACCTCTATTGAAATAACTTTCCTCGTCGTCGCAAATTAACTAAGGACCAGCGATTTAGACCCTTCAATGTACACCTTGTAATGTGTATATTCCTCATGTTATGATTGTGGAAGTGGAAGGAGAGAGCTCAATCGATGCTGGGCGCCGGAGAGGTCGGGAAATATTTATTTTGTTCAGTCAAACTAAGTTCCAACCGAGTGACGTATGTATATGTGTTACATGAAGTTAGGAATGTTGGTAGGACCAACTATAGATGCGGCATTATTTTTCATGGTTGCATCACTTGCGTATTTGCCCTGACCAGCGGCTTTATCATAAGCTCTTATAGAAATCACAGTTCTACTGTGTGACAGTGACAGACTTATACGCGACATATACATCTGTCATATAATAAGAGTTGAAATAGCAAGGAAATAAGAGGTCATGGTGGGGCCCCTGATTTGCGAGGGATTCCTTTCGTAAATGTACAAATCGATTAAAAGATAAAAAGTTTCAAGATATCTGAAATATCTAATAACATGTTCCCGGGATTAGGCACTGAGGGTACTGAGTTAGGGGAGAGCTATTTTTTTTTGGTCGAATGGCCATAATCCCACAAGTACTTCATTAAAGTGTAATCAAATAAATTATTGCGAATTTAAAACTTTGAATAAGAGCAGAATTTGTATCTCTGAGTATATCTAAGGTGCCTAGTGCGCGTTTTCACTGCCGCCATCACAATTCACCACGAGACGTAAACGTAAACGCAGATGTATATGGGATCGAAACAGCGACATCTGTCGGCACATGGATGGCATTATTGATCCCTTTTTGTCAACCCATGACTTATGACGGGGATTTTCGCACTAGGCCCTCTGACTATTCGCTTAGCAACCAGAACCAGAAATTTTTAGATTTAAGAATAAATAAAGCTCGTCTTATTAAAATCATTCATAACTCCATGACATACGTTAGATTCGGTCCCTTCAGATTCAATATTGAGAATATAAATATTCAGACTCAATATGGTAGGTGTTATACAAATAGTATAAAATAAACTGTTTTCTATATTAGAGGATAATGTAATCAATAACTATTAGATGATATTTCTTTTGAGCTGCATTGGTCGCGTGGCTTGAGTAACGGCGTACAACTGGTTGATATGCAGATTTTATAATTTGTACCACTCTCAATGAGAGGTTTGGTATAATGTAATCTCACGTAAAATTACATAAAAAGAAAAACTTCTGAAGATCACGGCTAAGTAATGCAACCCTACGAAAACCGAAGGAATCTGTATGTCTGAAAAGTAATTAAAGTCAAAGTCAAAGTCAAAAGTATCGTTATTCGATTAGACTTTTTACAAAGTACTTTCATTTCAGAATGAAGTCATTAACTGAATGTCAGGAACGGAGTATCTGTCACGATATAACCTTATTCGGCTAAAATTGGATGCCCTAGTCTTTGCTTTAGAATTTCACAAACTCTTATGCATCAAGGATTTTTTTATTCTTTGAAAAGCAATACAATCTCCTTTTATTCCACAAAAGTGGCAAGAAAACTGCCTTTGGATGTTGCAAAGCCAGGGCCCTTGAATAACCCCATGCTGTACTCGATTGGGAAACTGCGTCGGGGAGTTCATTCCCTAACTTTACCGTTCGAACCGGGACCTTTTTTTTGCGAAGAATCCGTTATGAATACACCAACCGCCGTGCGGGCATCACGATGGTTTTGTCAGACACGCACTGACTAAACGCCACGGTGTTCCTAATAGTCACTTGACCGAGACCCCTCTAAGTAACTGTACACTTATCACGAGTTTTGCACCATTTTCGTAATCCACACTCACTAGCGTCACTGACAATATATGTATGAAATATTTTAGTTCCTCACGTCACCGCTAGGAGACGCTGTACTCTCATACAAATGTTCGGCGGATACACTAGCGAGTAGGATAAAGAAACCGGTGGCAAACTCGTGGTAGGTACACTGGCCTGTAGGTCCCCTCCTTTCGATACCAGACTGAGCTCGGCTTTTACACTATGAGAACGCCATGCGGGGCAGGATCTACAGACTTATATACCTTTAAACGAGCAATTCTTGTATATACAGAATAGAATATTGTGTGTAGGAGGTTTCAGCGGCAAAAAATAGATCTAGCTAGGTAAAATTTTTGGAAAACATCGTTATGACCATGTTTTCAGGCACTGAAAAACTCATACAATATCATTACAACAGGACGGTAAATTTCGCCGAAATCTTTCAAGTTATGGTAGTTCAAACATGAGGCTTACAGGGCCATAACGAAACTAGAGTACCCCGGTTCGAGACTGACGTTCACCGGTTATTTTTTCATCATACATACATGAGTGGCCAACCAGGTTCTTTACTCTTTAAAGCATGTCGATTACACTGCCTTAAACAGTCTTCATATTGACCCGTAGAAAACCCACTACAGGCTACTACTGATGAAATAAGAATTAAAAGTGATGTATCAAAATGTATCAATCGACAGAGACGCTACAGTGAAACTTGTCGTAAAATAAGTAAGATAACGACGCGATCAAGACATGAAAGGGACATAACGAGCCGACTCGCAACTCCCCGCGACAAAATTATTTCCTTATCTTTCATTGGGGATATAAAAAACTACGGCATGTAGGTCGAAACTGACAGACGGACGATAAAAACTACTTTTTATTCAACCTATGTGGAAGTTGACCGGATTTTTTTTTTTTATTGTTAGTATAGAGGCACAAATTTTCTAAAGAAATAATTGTACAGTGATGTCATACTACGAGTTTTATCGTGAAGGAAAACATCGTGAAACCTTCATTTGTTTGAGAGGAAATTCGAAGACAGTTCCTGAAATGACGATGAACTACCCATCTGCCATGGCAGCTCTTAATAATCAGAATCTACTGTTCTAGTACCACCAATCTATACAGAAAAATAAATTGAAGTGTCTGTTTGTAATGCTAAACTAACAGCATTTTACTAATTGTATATGAAATAATATATGTTACTAACAATAATAAAACATCATCATCATCGCCCTGGCCTTATCCCATACATTGTTGGGGTCAGCACTTAATTCAACCCGATGTGGCTGATCACCTGATTTTTATACGAAGCGACTGCCATCTGATCTTCGCAACCCCTTTGACGAGGAAAATCATTGATCTGGGTTAAACCAGTTGTCCGACTATTTTATAGCCTCCGACCGACCTGTAACGATTGCCAAAGATGATAAATTGGCAACCGGTACAGACGGCTTAACGAGCTCTCCGAGGCACGGAGGGAACTCGGGCGATCACCCATCCAATTACTGGCTAGGGTTAGGGTTGCTTAACTTCGCAGATCGAATGATATGTGCAATAGCAACTGTGCCACGAGCTCCTCACTACGACAGAACCAACAATAATAAGACAATTTTTCAAAAAAATTTTTCTCTATCTGTCTGTCTGTTTATTCCGGGTAATTTGACGGCTGGAGAGACTTTAACGAGCTATAATCATTTTCGAAAAATAAGTAAGTGTCCGCAAATATAGCCACCCATTAAGTATATATATAGTCTACGTGGGAGAAAACGCGAGGCACAACTAGTTTACAGTAAGTTTAAAGCTTCTGCCCACTAGGATATTTCGCTAAAAAAATCTGAAAGTCAAGACCAATATCATCTTCCAGGATTATTCAGTCTCAGTCTAGAATAGGGGAAGGTTCCCCCAGCTGGCTGATAAACAATCCTTCGTCCAGACTTCCATATTACTCCTTATCTTGGAATATATAAGCGTGCGTTAATACCTTCAGATTACATGTGGATTTGGAGGTATATTGAAGATTCCCTGAATACGGTGTGAAAATGCGGGCGATTTTTATCAGCGTATAATACTGTGATAGATAATGATGAATGTGAACGGTGAGTGTTTTATTATTATAAGAAAAAAGTGTTCTTTCTGGCATTTCCATTTAAACATTAAAGAAAATATTGTTAAGTTTGGGGCAAACTGTTATTGAATTTTTCTATCTATAATTTCCCAGTAGGAGCCAAGTGTCTGGATAAATGGGACTTAAACATAGGTGACGAAATTTACGAGTAAGTGTAACCACATAATCATGAGTACATCTCTGCCATTGTGTGATCTAGCTTATAGTACCAAACTGAAATAGAGCGTCATCCTGTAGATAAAAATAATATTATACTAAAAAAATATGCTCACGCCATCCCAGAAAGGCTCCCGATGGGGTAAGCAGAGGTGTTGTAACAACAACACTCACATTTCACTGAATATGATTAAGTGCCAACGTGACAGAGGGTGTCTACGTCTTTGAATTACTTATCAGACATATGCAGGTTTCCATACGATGTTTTCCTTCACCGTAAAGCACGTGGTGTAAATCACCGAACGCAAGTTTTTTAGAAAAACTCATTGGTACAGGCCCCGCTGGGATTCGAACTTGCGTCGCTTACTTAGCAGACGACTGCTCAAACCCCAAGGCCACTAAAACCAAATAAGTAGATAAATAATCATTTAGCATGCACTGTTTTTTACTTCCATAAAGTAAATAAATAACATAATTTGTGTACGTTTTATTTTTTCTACTTTATTGAGGCTCGAAGTTATACTAAAAGGGATTTACATCAAAAGAATGAGCTGGAAATATGATTGCTTCGCAGTGGCTTGATGACACGAATATTATATCGAGAAAAGACATTTCTTTGATGCTTAAGGAAATCTTTTTATAAATTCTCAAGAGCTTGGGTTGGTATTGGGTATTCGTGATTTTGGACGCGTATAAATTGGTCATTTTGTGAAATGGGTCTTTTGGTAGGTGATCTATTGAGGTCGTTCAACGGTTGGTTGAGTAAGAAGCTGGTTATAAGCGCCGGGAATTCTGGAGAAAAATTTGAATCTGCAATTTTTATAGTGGATATTTTTGTTTAAGACATATTAGCAATATTATATAAAAAGTATGTAAATTCATTTGTTTATTTACGGTTGCCCTTTAGCATGAAGCTCTCGTCTGATTTTGATGAAATTTTGTATATTATTATTACTAGCTTTTATTTAATTTGCGATGTATGTTTGTCTGTATGGAATCTTGGAGATATTAAGAGAAGAGAAAATAAACATTTAAGAAAATTTGTATACACTTTTATTTTATATGACAATTAATGCTTAGCTATGTAACGTCATTCTAATTCTAATATGGCGGATTATCCAAAATGGCGAACAAGGAAAAAAATGCTGCATTACTACAGTAGATATATCAAATAATTTGGCTTACTGAGAAGATTATATAAATCTTCTCATTCATTAAAAAAATGATATTGAATAAATAACTAAGTATAGCATTTTTTTCTCTGATATGAGCAACTGCTTTGACTATATAGGTGTTAACCAAACAGACAGACGGATAAACTCAGTGAGAATTTTTGTTTTACTTTTAAATATGGGTCCCTAAAACATTGACATTTTATAGCAGTGGCAGAAATGGCAAAATATTTTCGTGGAAATAGACTAATGATGATCACTGTGAAAATTCTTTAAAAATGTTTTCAGCAGATATTTTAATGACCTGTAACAGAGATTTAACTAACGAACCCTCGGTTCGATGAATTTAAGCCGGATGGGGGAATAATTTACTTACCTCACTTAATTACTTAGTATGACGTGTGCTCTATGATATTTTCCAGTTAACGAATTTGTTTACAGCAGTGTACATTTACACCAGACTTGTAACAGTTACTTACATACTTAGCAATTTTTTTTTTATTTTAACTATTTGTATTTTTAGGAGCCATGGTGACCGTGGCGTTTGAGCAGTCGCCTGCTATGCAAAAGACGCAAGTTCGAATCCCAGTGGGGCCTGTATCAATGAGTTTTTCTCAAAACTTATGTGTAGTGATTTTATACCACGTGCGATGTTTTCTTTCACCGTAAAGAAACATCGCAAGGAAACCTGCACGTGTCTGAGAAGTAATAGAAAGACGTATGTATAGTGCCTGAGACGCCGATAGACTCATCATCTGTCGTTGGCACTTGATCATATTTGGTGAAATGTGGGTGTTGTTTCAACACCCACATTTCACCCCTTACCCCTTCGGGGATCCTTCTGGGATGGCGTGAGCATACTTTTTTTTTTAAATTGAAATCGTTTCTTCACGCTTATTTACTTCGAATATAAAGTAGGAATGTTTTTCTAGATAGTTGTTACAGATAATGTAATTGTTTTATTCCACTTGATAGTGGTTTGGTCTTAGTTACGTTTATATTCCGACCAGGGGACCTATTCGCTTTCACCGAAAAACGAAGCTTCGGCCGAGAGATGCCGAAGATCCTACCACGGTTTTAATACATTCTAAAATTACGTCCAAACATAATTAGCTAGAAAATTCTTTAACGTTTATATATATATAATAAAGTCTGTACTATCGTCGTCACTACCAAAAGACTAAAATTGCGTTTTTCTGAAATGACAAAAAATTATTCATATTTTTTTACGAATTGAGAACATAAACCATCCTTAACATAATACAATAACAGAATTATAAAACAAATTTTAAATCCTTTAATTTCTGATAAGTAATTCCAAAGATTAAATGATAAAATTTTCACTTTTAGATGTCATCGACAGTTGTGACATTTACCTATTTTAAATGCTTAAAAACAAATTTAAAGAGAAAACCATATAAAGAGGTTTTCTTTACATATATTCTACACCTTTAACCACCAGTTTAGAGTCGCTCAGCGAGCTATGGAAAGAAAGAGGTATGCTCGGAGTTTCTCTAAAGGATAGGATTCGTAACGAATACATTGCTCAAAGAATTATAAAGCTGAAACGGCAGTGGGCCGGCCATATCTCGCGAAGAACCGACAACCGCCGGGGTAAACGTATTCTTGAGTGGAGACCGCGACTTGGCAAACGTGGTGTAGGACGCCCTCCGGACAGGTGGGATGACGATCTGCGAAAGACTGCAGGCAGATGCTGGATACGGCAAGTTACGGACAGGGCGCTATGGCGCTCATTAGGGGAGGCCTATGTCCAGCAGTGGACCAAAATAGGTTGATGATGATGATGACACCTACTTTGGTTAAATTATTTAAATTTGGAAAGATTTATAAGAGTTTGATAAAAACAAAGCGATGCTGAAACTTCGTTCGAATTTCGTTCATTTGCAAAATTTCGTTTTCGTAGAAAGAGAGTAGACCCCCTCGACACAAGCAATTTGAAGGTATTATTAGAACTCGTTTCGGGCTTTTCAATATTTATGAGATAAAAACTCACAAAGGTATGGTTGGCAACGGTTTTGTACAGGAATCATTCTGTCTGTGTAACAAAGACACAATGGACCAAACCTCCTAAATATTCCAACATTTGGTGCCCTCCTGCCGCTCCGACGAAATAATTTAGATTCAGGACCGAACTTTATTGACCGTTTTTATTTTTAGCATTCATTTATAAGATGAGCTAATGAACCACCCGCATTTTTATACTTTTAGCTTTTTAGCTTTTTAGCTTCTAGCTCATTAAAATAAAACAATAATTGACACCTTGTAAATAGTTGCATTTGACACCAATTACGAATATATATTTCTTTTAATCATTTCTATACTGATATCATAAATAAGTGTTTGTCTGTTTGGTTGAAGGGGTCAATCTTACAAGCACGAGTTTGAATTGAAAAAATATGGCTTTATGAAATTTTGCTGCGATCAATAGGAGCGAATCGTCAATGGAACAAAAATGGAAAAAAATATAGTCACGTGTCACAAGTCCTGGCAGCTAGTGTTAAATGTATGTCGGTGAAATAGATTATTTTAAAACTTCGGCTAAGCATGGCAAAAACCTCCACATAGACTTTATTATGCGTCATGAAATTAGCTAATTCTATTCATATGGCGGCAATAAAGCGGTCATAAAACAATATTACCTACTTAAGGATATTTAACTTGCAAAAAGCGCCATTATGTTCTACACGCAAATGCAATTCTGTCATTATATTGTTTTTATATACAGTGAGGGTACTTTGGCAGATGTAGGGGTTGGCTCCAAATAGAAAGGGAACAAAAGGGCGACTTTTAAAAGTTGCAAATACGTGTGGGAAGAGAGAGTGATCATGCTCATCCCCAGCAAAGGGAAGACCTTCCAGCCTGGCGGGTATCATGCCTAAACCGCGGATCCAACTGTTCTAGTTAACTTGTATATATACTGCACTGGGAAAACTCTTATTGCGCGATTTAGGTTCTCGTGTATTTAAACTCAAACTCTGCAATTGTTAGCGAGTAACGTCATCTATGTTGTTTGAACAAGGTTAGACTTAACTTGGAATAAAACTATGTCCCCTTTTTAAATTCGTGTCATAGAAAGAGATGGAACTACTTTTAAACAAAGGACTATCTTACAATATGTTTACTTATAAGAGGGATAAGGACGCGCGTATGATTGTCTTGGTATATCACGGGTTGGAACTACATTTTCAGTAGTACTTCAGAAGACTTCATGATCATGAAGGCTGCGTTGCGTGACTGCGTGAATACTGTGACATATTTCATGTTTTCTCAAATGCATCGAAGCTAGTTTCTTGAGGGTTCCAAACTGACACAATTACTTTACATGATACTTAAAGACATTACACATAAATCAAATTGAAGTGTCTATTTATAATTCCAAATTAAAAGCTTGTCAGTTAATGCATAATATCTGGCTGACCGAGCTGTGCTCGGTTTCTTCTTCACACAAAAAAAAGGAAAAAAAAAGAAACCGGTGAACATGAGTCTCGAACCGGGGTAAAGATATGAGATATATGGGAGCTAACCTTCTGTGAGTTTTTATTTTGGCTTTTGGTGTAGTAATGAGGAAGTATGGTTAAGATAAAACACACTCTGCGTTTTTATAACTCACATGGGCCCAGTGCTTGGAACGATATATAAACGGAAAAGATATATAATATTGTACATTTCTCATACAAATAGTTAAATGTGCATAATATCTATTCTATATTCCATATAGATCAAAAAAAATTGTTTGTTTGTAATTCCAAAATGACAGCTTTTAATTCAATGCATATTAAAGTAAATACATTATTGACATAAAAACATTACTAATGTATTTATAAGATTTAAGCCGGCATGGGATATTACTCAAATCGCATGGCTACACAGCTATAAACATCAGAGAAAAAAAAACTTATTCCAAAAATACAAATGTTTGAAAAAGGAACTGTCAACGTAAAAAAGCAATTCATGAATAAAATTGGCTATTAAATTCATGGCGGGCGATAGAAAAATAAAATGAATTCCGGAGCGACAGGCGGCGAGCGGGAAAACAAGAAATACCATAAAATAGAGAAAAAACTAAGGTGGAATGGCGGACTTCATTTTCCCGTCGAACGAAACTTTTTATAACGTTGATTGCGTTGTAATTAACCTTGCAGAAATAAATTATGCTGTGAGAAAAACAAAACGGCGGGCTTTCGTAAAAGAAATCTATTTTACCATAGCTTTACCCCTTAACAGGTGCCGTCACGAGTTATGAGCGCTCATTAGGCATTTATTTATTTATTATGAACATGTATCATCATCATCATCGCCCTGGCCTTATCTCATATATTGTTGGGGTCGGCACTTGTGTCAACCCGATGTGGCTGATCACCTGATTTTGATACGAAGTGACTGCCATCTGACATTCGCAACCCCTTTAACGAGGAAAATCTGTGATCTGGGTTAACTAGTTGACAGACTATATAAGATCTCCGACCGACCTGTAACGATTGCAAAAGATGATAAATTGGCAACCGGGACCGACGGCTTTACGTACTCTCCGAGGCACGGAGGGAACTCGGGCGGTCACCCATCCAATTACTGGCTAGGCCACGAGCTCCTCCTTTTATTTATGAATATGTATCTTATGTTGAATAACTTTAAGATTTTTCTGTTTACTGTACATTGAAGCTACTTAGTACGTGGTCCCAATCGACCGATTCAATAATGCTATCAGGCGACTGGGACCGCGGTTCCGGTTCTTAGTGGTTCCATTTGCCTGTATCCTCCTGTCTGTCCGTACGGCGCGATATGGTTGCGGATAAAATGCGTGCACACTTACCGCCATTATTTTCACTCACTGCTCTTAGCTAGTGATGGTCGGTACCTACCTGTAAAGGATTTCGAATGAAACTGTGCTTTTAGTGTCCGAAAATGTCAAATAATTGTATAATAATGATCTCCTACCGAATTTCGGTTACGGCGGCTAATCTCAACGAGGATCAGCCATGTGCGCAGGAGATATTATAGTGCACAAGTGTGTGCGCAAACACAGGTGCACTCTTTATTCCCTCACTCTCATAGTCCGATGGGAGGCAATCCGACACGACCGGAGAGAGATAAGGCGTAGGACCAACGGCTTAACGTGCTTTCCGAGGCACGGAGGGTATGAACACCGCCAACTTCCAAACTCCGGGCATTTTATTGTGAATTTCTTGACAGAAAAACCCAATATAAATTTTAGATCCGACCCGGGAATCGACCAACGAGGCAGTTATTGTATACCTAATAGAGTATTGAACTAAGAATATCGTGTTTTATAATGTTTACATCTATTTGCATGGGAGTGTTTGTTTGTAAATTAAAATTAGCAGCTTCTCACTAAATGCATATGAAAGTATATACGACTCTTAGTTAAAAAAAACATTTTTAAATTCATAAAACATAGTACTTACCTAGAAAGTAATTCGTTAGGTACGATGATTTTTCATTTGGTCTACCATCATCATTGGATATTACACATTATAAGCTTCCGTATATTTAGTTCAAAGTAATTTCACACATAAAAGCGTTTCCACAATAACAATCAAGATTCAAACATTCTTAGACATAAATAAAACGTTCAATTTGAGAGCGAAAATGTTTGAAGTCTAATAAAAATAACGGAAAATAAAACATTTTTTTTAAAACGACAACATTTTGCAATTTACTGTATTACATTTGAACTTCGAAGAGCGAAGACTTGTTTTTTTTTTTAAGTTCTCTGTGACACACGTACCGAGGCATTCGGCCGTGGATGTCTGTGACTTATAGCTGTTCCAAACAGCTTTGTTTCCAACTGCTCTTTAAAACGTTATGATGTTGGGCAAAATATAGCGAAACAACAACAGCTATAAATATTGTGTGAAATATATGATTGTTTGTTAATACCAGTGATTTGGCAAGTTCAAAGATTTTTCGAAGTTTGAAACGACATAATTATAGATATATTACGTTTATAATACTGTGTTATGAATGTTAAGTTGTGACTTAAAGATTTTAGTGAAATAAACGTGATTTGAAATCTCATCAATAAACAGGGTGTCGGAGAAAACGGAACAGTTTTCTTCTAGAAGTTGTAGGGTTTTATGAATATGTCATTATGTTAAAGTCGTAAAATATCTAGCTCCAATGATAACGTAGTTATAGGCTATGGTTGCTAAGGGCCGAAGAGCTCGCGGCCTTAAGCGATTGAATGAACGCGCGGCTGCGTTTACCTACATAACGTACATACGCAGAAATTTAACTTGTTAAATTAAGAAGAAGGTTAATGGTTGCGTTTAAAAGGGGAATACTAATCAATGGTACCAAAAATATTTATGTAACGCAATACGACTTTCAATAGCGCGATCTATTTCACAACCCACGCCATCTACGTACAATTTGTGAAACATTCGGACAGCATATACCTAGAGCATACTAAGAACACACTTTTTAAATCGTATGTCTCTAGCTCCAGCGGATTATACTGCTTTTTGTGTCCCAGAATTGTCCCAGTACCACAATCAATACATTTTTAATATCACAGCGCGAGGCGTTAACCTCTCCAGTTTGCGTTAAAGTTTACCTCTCCAGATGACACCTGTCTAACACTTCAAGACTGTGTGACGTGTAATACCACAGTATATAATCTTTACAAGCAGTAAGGAATCTAGGCCTATTTTTGTAAATAAGTACATTTGCTCCATTGTGTAATTCATGTAATGTTATTTAAGGAATGTATTTACAGTGTAATTTAATCTTGTTAAAATAATTAAATCTAGTATAATAAAAATAAAAAATTAAAATTATTTAAATTAATGTCTCCTGGAATGGTGCCCAGTAATCTGGCTGCGTTACCTCGTAGTATCGCTGAACTGATCCTCAGACAGAGGTAAGAAACATCTCGGTGGTCACCAGAGACATCAACCAGGCGTTAGCTCCTTAAAATGGACTTTCGCATAATGTAGTTATATCGTGTTCACAAATTCGATAAAATACGAAAATGACATGCCAGGATTCTGCTTATATCCGTCTGTGTGAGTACTCGTGGCACAGTTGCTATTGCACATATGATTCGATCAGCGAAGTTAAGCAACCCTAACCCTAGCCATTAATTATGGGTGACCGCCCGAGTTCCCTCCGTGCCACGGAGAGCACGTTAAGCCGTCGGTCCCGGATGCCAATTTGTCATCTTTGGCAATCGTTACAGGTCAGTCGGTAGCCAAAAATAGTCTGACAGCTGGCTTAAACCAGATCACAGATTTTCCTCGTCAAAGAGATTGCGAAGGTCAGATGGCAGTCGCTTCGTATAAAAATCAGGTGATCAGCCGCATCGGGTTGAAGCAAGTGCCGACCACAGCAATGTCCCATACATTGCTTAGGCCTGGGAGATGATCCGTCCATGTCTGTGTCAATTTGAACTATTGGTTCCTAGATTCCTCACTGCGAGTAAAACTTATATTTTATACTGCGGTAATAATGTGGATAAACACCTGTCTAGCACACACCTCAGCCTCATAAAAGTTGAATCGTAATGTATTAGAAGCTTGTGAATATTTAAACACTTGTGATTTTACTCGGGCTAGAGGATTCATTGGGGTGGTAATATTATAGAGAGCCGTGCCCCGCGGTTTTACCCGACTTAATTTAATGATTAACTTTTTTAACGGAGCCCTTGAGCCTTTATTTGAAAAAGTAGCCCAAGTTACTCCTTGTAACATCAGCTACATTTCAAAAGTCCCCTTAAATCGTTCCGGCCGATTCAGAGATAACCCAGAGCAAACACAGAGAAAGACAGACAGAGAAATAGCCAGACAGTATTTTTTATGTATAGACCTTATGTAAATTCATGTGCATTTAGTGAAAAGCTGTATATTTGGAATTACAAACAGACACTTCAACTGTATTAATCTATGTAAATACCGACTGTGGCGAAAACAACGAACAGAATATACATTCAAATACTAACAAACACTAACCCCCTTATTACAAAACATGGTTTAAGCCAAGACTAGAACTAAAACTATGTCCATCCCTTTTTAAATCTGTATCACGGAACGAGATGGCGCTTCTTTTAAACCAGTATATTAGTATACTAGCTTTGCTGTGGTTTCACCCGCGTCGATTTAATTTCATTCCCGCAGAACCCTGAATGTTTTTTTTTAAATAAAAGTAGCCTAAGTTACTGGATGTAATATTAGCTGTGTGCCAATGAAAGTACCGCTAAAATCGGACCAACCGTAAATTTTTTACTTAATGATTGGTTTTTTATGGTAGTACCGTGTATATAGATGTGTGTGTGTGTAGATATAGATAAATCATTATATCGTATAGAAATTGACTGTGTTTCTATACGTATAAGATTGAATATCGAAGGTAAACACGTGACTGATAAGTAAATACTGTAGCTTTGACAATCAGCGTTGTTAAATTACAGTTCAAATAGTAATTAGTAATGACATGTCACGCTGGACCAGTGAGCGTGGCATTAGGGTAAGTACCGCAAAATAAAAATTAACTAAAAGCCAGCTTCTACTTAATTTTGCTGTAAATAAAAAATATAAATAAATTAATTATGAATAAAAAAAAGTCACGCCATCCCAGAAGAGTCCCCGAAGGGGTAAGCAGAGGTGTTGTAACAATTTCACCGAATACGATTAAGTGCCAAGAGGGTAAGACCATCGCAGTCACCGTCTTTGGATTACTATTTAAAAAAAAACTCATTGTTCCGCTGGGATTGGAACTTAGCTTGCGTAGTAGGGGACTGCTGAAACCCTGACGAAAACATGGCTCTTTATGAATAGAATATAATATTATTTAATATTTGTATACCTTACCGTACTGCGCGCGTCTCATTATTTTAGTAATTTCAAATCTTAGTAATTTTCGTAAGTAAATGCCTTTGCACTACTCGGATTGTCCGGCCAATCTTCAGTGTGCACGTCGCAATCCGACTCGAAGAACTAATAAATGTATCGTGCCCAATTTGGTCTATCACGGTAAGAGTCCGACCTTCAGTTAAGTATATTTCTCTTTTGTATTTACTACACACGACACCACATCATGCTATACATAACCAGTATAAGCTGAGCTCTCATAATACGGCCAGTTTATAGATTGCATGGTCATCGTATGTTGGAAATGTAGAACTTGAATTGTCGTTGTCGGTAAACAATCAGTCATTAGTGCACGCTGAAACACGCCGCGAATTAACGTTAAATTCTGTTGATATTGAGATGGACTTAACTGTGTTTGGAATTTAAGTCCAAATACGGGGTGTAGACTTTTATGCAGTACTAGCTGTGCCTTGCCGCTTCATCCGTGTAGATTTAATTTGATTCTGGAATGTGTGAAATTACTGGCTGGAATTTGTCATGCTCACAAATATTTGTAATATTTTAGTTATTTTTTTTATTTACAAGAACAGTACTAAAAACTAATTACAAGTAGAAAACTTGGCCCAAATCGGTGTCTCTCGGGATCGTGCCAAGAAGGCTGGCAGCATTGTCACGTTGAATAGCAATGCTGATTCTCTGAGCGAGAAAAGCCCCAGCCCGCTTGTCACGAGAAGACGACGTGCAACCTCTTTGAAAAGTTGATGAGCATCTGGACCCCAAGGTCCCAGATTTTCAACCGCAAACTTAGTTATTATATTTCGCTATTGAGCATTTGAGCTGTGTCCATGGGCTTATATTCATGAGATATAAATACTGTAACCAATAACATTGTATATTTTTTTTTATTGTTGAGTTTCTTGCCGGGTTCTTCTCAACAAAAGCTACCTTCCGAACCCGGTGGTAATATTTATAATCATGTATAATGTATTTTGTGTCCTCCTGACAATTTGAAAGTACTTTGTGAGACGTCAGAATCAAATAAAGATATTTTGAGTTTTGACGTTTTTTTTTTATTTAAAATTGATACGTATCACCCTGCCAGTGCCTACGTGCAAAAATGTTAAATTAAAAAAGAATGCTGAAGTATTTAGGTGTTATTAAATTCATCGTAATGTAACATTGTAGAATGAACACAATCTACTATATAAAAATAAGTCGGGTTTTCCTTCCTGACGCTATAACTCCAGAACGCACGAACCGATTTGGCTAATTTTGGTCTTGAATTATTCGTGGAAGTCCAGAGAAGGTTTGTACGTACAGAAAATTTAAAAAAAGTCTTGAAAAAGTGTAAAATCAACATCTTTCTATACTCCCATACACAAACAATTTCTACTAATATTTCAAAGCCAATTTGAACCTCAATACCATAATGTAAAGTTCAAGTAGGTATTAGTGAAGAGAATATATATAATATTTTTTTGATGACTATGCATTATACGTAGCGAAGCACGTACCAGGCCGCTAGTTTAATAATAAAATAACCAAAGGAAGTAATAAATACCTAGCTTATTATAACTCGATTAGAACCATATTTTTCATTGGGCTCATTTAATTAAACATTCCGTTGAATTTGTACATATTTTCAACGGAAAAACATTTGATTAAAGTGAAGTAATACGTTAAATGCCAACAGACATTCCTAAAATATTAACTTAACGTGACACGCTGTAATTTGTAAACATTGAAATATTACAACTGTTTGTAGGTAAATAAATCATTTGTATCGAAATGGTTTCGAAAGCGCCTCAAATTATCAGGCAGAGTTCAAAGTTCATACATATGCTCACGCCTGTATTCCCCGAAGGGGTAGGCAGAGGTCACAAAAGATGATTAAGTGCTAACGTGACAGATGGTGAGTCCATCGCCGTCTCAGACACTTTACATACGTCATTGAATTACTTCTCAGAAATATGCAGGTTTCATTACGATGCACGTGGTGTGTAATCACTATACATTAGTTTTTTAGAAATACTCATTGGTCCAGGCCCCGCTGGGATTCGAACTTGCGTCGCTGGCGTAGCACGCGACTGCTCTAACCCCAAGGCCACGGCTTCTTAACTAAGTATTAACATAGAAACGTCAAACACCAACCGTGACTGTACAATCCCTTTACAGTAGGACCAAAATTCGTAAAACCTCACACATTGAATTTAACACAAATCGATAGGATAAGCTAAGTAAAGGTCCGGACACAACAAATAATCACGTTCCTAGAGGATTTGACGCTGCCCGGTAAGGGAATGTAGCTTATACATCTCTACTTCATACCGATAAATAATATTCAAGTGTCTCTTTGTAATTCCAAACAGCTTTAAATGCATATGAAAGTTCAAGATTCTGCCCGTGACTTCGTCCGTGGGGAATAGTTAGTTTGGGCTAATGCTAACTTTATTTTGGTTGGTACATAAACAACTTATAGATTTCCTCGATATATGGCCTATTTAGCATTGAAATATTTTTTCAAATATGACCAGTAAGTTCTTGAGATTAGCACGTTAACTGGCAGATAGCTGATGTTACAATGAGTAATTAAGGTTACTTTTGTTTCAGGAATTAATTACTTTGTAAATATAATCCGCAAATCTCTTAAGGCAGATGTAAGCCGCCTATAAAATATAATTTAGAAAGTCTTATCTGAAGTAAGTAGATTAAAAATATCGAGTTAAATCGACTTGGCTTCGCGCTGGAAGCAATCTGTCGCGACCTCGACGATGGATTATTTTTATTTATCCCTTGGCGATGGGAACTGTAAGTATAAAAATTATATTATTATAACGAAATGTGGATACAATTTTAAGAAAATGAACTTTATTATAATGCACACACGTATCATTATAATTTCTTCAAACTCAAACTCAAAAATATCTTTATTCGATTAGACTTTTTACAAAGTACTTTCAAATCGTCAGAATGACATAATTATACAGGATTATACATGCTACCGCCAGGTTCGGAAGGTTGCTTTTACTGAGAAGAACCTGGCAAGAAACTCAGTAATTTTACTCTTTACAAAAATATTATAAAATTACAAGAATACAAAATAAATAATTTAAGAAACGTAAGCTCATGGACAATGTTCCAATGCACAAATGTCGATAATTAACATAACAAAAAATCTAGTACATCTACTTATAACTAAATGCGTAGCTTGAGATGACCAGACCCCACAAGCAGTACCTATTCACAAGTATGACGTGAATGCCAGCCATTGACCTCCTCAACCATTTCATCTATACTTCTGTACTGATATTATAAAGAAGAAAGATTTCTCTTCTTTCAGCAATGGATAGCTACATTAACAGCGAGTTACATACGCTATATTTTATCCCCGTTCTCCCACGGGAACGAGAACTACGCGGATAAAACCGTGTGAAGTCCGCTAGTATTATACTAAACTAGATATGCCCCGCAGTTTCACCCGCATAGACTAAATTTCAAGAGTGGCCCCTGGAACCATATATTTTTTTAATTACCCTAAGTTACTCCTTGTAACATTAGCTATCTACCAGTGATAGTCCCGTGCAAATCTCGCCCAGCCGGAACAGACAGACAGATAGACAGAGAAAAATTTAAAAAATTGGTTTTTCTAACGTCTTGCAGGTCAGTACCGTGTACTTTCATATGTATTTAATGTAAAGGTATACTTTTGGAATTACAAACAGACACTTCAATTTTATTTACCTGTATAGATTAAGCTAATGGTTCGATGTGTCAGCGGTGTACATTTCCACGTGAGCGGATTTTCTTAAAAAACCGCTCTCTGGGTTTCGACGCTATTTACGACTTAAGATTATAATCTTATAACTAATGTGGAAAGAGGTTTTATGTTAGCATGATAGGCAGCGTGTAAGAATAGAAGAAGAAATAAGATGTGACAGATGACAGAACGATGGTGGACGACGTGAAAGACGGAAGACGTGTTGATTATTTTATTATTTTAAGACGTATTATTTTAAGATGTGTTAAAGACGGAGTAAAGAAGACTTCAGTCAAACCTTTATATTTATTTCTATTTAAATCCCACAACTTTTGGAGGCTCGTCCGGGATATGAAAAATATTTCAAAATTTGGCTGAAAAAAAAATGACGAGCGCGATGAAAAAAGATGGCGTCGTGAACAAGAAGACGATTTAGGATTTACGATAGGAAGAGGTAACGAAGAATAACACGATGCAGTACACGGAGCAGTTGGTATTCAGCGGAACAGACATCACGCAGACGGCAGCGCAATGGATTGAAGAGTTAGACGAAAACGCTTTGATTTATGGGTGGACGCCACGAAAGCAGCTAGAAGAAGGAAAGAGAGCGTTGGTCGGAAGTGCAGCCTTATGGCTCCAGACACAACATCCATTTAACACGTGGAGTGCGCTCAAGGATGCTTTAGTTGAGGAATTTCCAGAGTTTATAGATCCGGAAATTATAAGAAAAATAATGATGTTGAGGAGGAAGCACCCCGACGAAACCTGTTTGCAATACCTGTACATTATGAAGGCAATAGGAATACGAGGGGAGATATCGGAGATTGTAATTATTAAGTATATCATCGATGGCATAGAATACGACGAAACCAATAAGGCGGTATTATGCGGTGCATCTACATACGTTGAGCTTAAGGAGAGGTTCAAAATTTACGAGAAAGTGAGAGGAAGAACGAAGATGGCGGAGAAACGAATGAGTAAGGAGGAATGTTTTGATTATAATCAGACTGACAGTATAATGCAGCAGTACAACAGACAGCGAATTCCAAGAATGGATAATTGTGACGATATTGCTAAGGAGGATACAATGCCGACGTCAGAGGTGATATCGGAATTAGATTCCACAGTTGACATCATTGACAAGAAGTCCGACAGTATGACACATTTTAATATGGCGGATCCGAGCAATGTCGTGAGTGACATGATTACGGTGACGGATGGTTGCGATGGAAACAAACAAAAGGAACCAATCAATATTACATTAAGAGAAAAGATGGATAGCGAAATTATTGAAGATGGGAACCTGATGAAGAACAGTGATGTTTATCCGAATGAGATAGTATATGTTGTAAATAAGTTGTATTGGTCTGACGTTGAAAACATTATTCAGGAGTGTACAGAAGGAGTGTTTCGGGTGTTGAATTGTGAGCGTGTTAAGTTGAATGCATGTGACGTAGTATGTTCGGAGTATGATAGTTTGATGGGTAAGGTGAAGAAGAGAAAGGTGAATTTAAGAGTTAGTTATGATTTTAAGAAGAGAAAGAAGAACATGTTGTTAATAGTTGTAAATATGAAGAATTATGTTATTTAAGTTGTTATTCTTTATGTTGTAAATTGTTAGAATGTCTGAGGACAGACATTATTTTCAGAAGGGCAGTGTGGAAAGAGGTTTTATGTTAGCATGATAGGCAGCGTGTAAGAATAGAAGAAGAAATAAGATGTGACAGATGACAGAACGATGGTGGACGACGTGAAAGACGGAAGACGTGTTGATTATTTTATTATTTTAAGACGTATTATTTTAAGATGTGTTAAAGACGGAGTAAAGAAGACTTCAGTCAAACCTTTATATTTATTTCTATTTAAATCCCACACTAATATATTAGTAGAATGGTGTACAGAAGTCTTGTTTAAGTTATGATATTTTCCAATTTGACTCTCCCTATTAATGATTGAAAATGAGTCAGAAAAAGATAAAGTAAAGGACTCAATGATATTATATACCTTCATCTTCAAAGTGTATAGTTTCCCTATTAACTTGAGTATGGACCCTCATTCTAAGATCATGTTACGGTTTGACTGAGAGCGTTCGAGAGCACCTTTGGCTCATATTATATAGAAAAAATATGTCTCTATAGTTTATAGAGTCATTTATGCACATTTACAGGTGCCGTCGTGAGCTATGAGCGCTTAGTAAAGTTGTAGACAGATTCATAAAATATCTACTGCGCATTGAAGAAAAGATTAGCAGTGGCCGAGGGCGACGGGCAACGCAAGTTCGATTCCCAGCAGGTTCGGTTCCCTGTACCAATGAGTTTTTCTATAATCTTATGTGCAGTAATTTCACACCACACGCTTCACGGTAAAGGAAAACATCATGAAACCTGCATATGTTTAAGAAGTAATTTAATGACATATGCTTAATGTCTGAGACGGCGATTGACGCCATCTGTCACGTTGGCACTTAATATCTTCGATGAAAAGTTAGTGTTGTTATTACAACACCTCTGGATGCCTACAATTAACTATTAAAAACCTTAAACGTCGTTGACATCCAGTCATTGTCATTTCTTTTTCATGTTATCGATTTGACATTAAAACTTGAGACATTAACCTAACAGACTATGTATGAGTGGTAAACACGCGACCTCACGTGACATCGCGACTGTGTAATAAATTCTGGCTAGACTTACTAACAATTAGAAACTACAGCTCTCACACACGGAGTAGTTAAAGCAAGTATTTACTACTGAATCAATACCTGGTATTAAAAGTTGGCGAACTTTTATAATACAGTACCCCTATCACGAGTTTGCCACCGTTTTCGTAATCTATACTCGCTAGCGTCACTCGCAATATTTGCATGAGATATTTTAGTTCTTCACGTCACCGCTGGGAGACGCTAGCGAGTGTAGATAACGTAAACGGTGGTAAACCCGTGATAGGGGTACAGAGCACGAGAAAGAATTATAAATTATATATTTTTAACTAGCTGTGCTCGACGGTTTCATCTGCGTAGATATAATTTCATGGGTGAAAAGTAGCCTTTGACACTCCTTGTAACATTAGCTATCTGCCAGTGAAAATCGGTCCAGCCGTTTCGGAGATAAGCTGTAACAAACAGATGGACAGACAGACAGACAGACTTGAGTTCTATATAAATGTGTAATAAAAAAGTAATTCAGACGTATGTTTAGAGCTTGAGACGGCGATAGACTCACCATCTGTCACGTAGGCACTTATCATCTTCGGTGAAATGTGAGTGATGTTATCACTCTCTCACCTCTGCCTACCGATATACCGTTAGAAATATGTTAATTGTTCGTCTTTAAAAACTCGCAGACGAAATCACAGGCAATATATATTAAGGTAAATAAACTTGTTCACAAAAAATAAACGAGAAATCTTCGCGTGGCATCGTGGCAGCACCATCTGTCGTAATGACAGTCGTTTAGACGTAATGTGATAAGTCTGGCGACGGAATTTAATTTTGTTTGTCACAACAAGGGTTATTACAATTATGCCCGCCCTGATAGGGGCAATAAGCGGGACCTTTGACCCAGCTGTGGGCCTAATTAACCATTAGTATATTTACTCCGAGTAATTAAGATTATTTGCGGTTGGGAGTTGGGAAAGAAGTCCATGTAAAGGACTTGTCCTGGACCGAGCAGCTGCGACACGTCATTGAATTACTTCTCAGAAATATGCAGGTTTCATCACGACGTGTTCCTTCACCGTAAAGCACGTGGTGTGAATTCACTGTACATAAGATTTTTAGAAAAACTCATTGGTACAGACCCCGCTGGGACTCGAACAGGCGACTGCTCAAACCTCAAGGCCACCACGGCTCTTTAGACATTAGCCGGTGCTAAAAAACAGACCAGACAATTTGTTTCTATGTATATGGAATTCAGAATTGCTAACAAACACTCCACCCGACGCCGTCTGAGGCACGTCCTTATTGACCCTGACGACGATATCACATTGCTTCAGCAAGCAATGTCTCAAAAGCACACACCAAACCGACCATTGTTCCGTCCTCGCCAGCGAGGCTCGTCGCGAACTCTACGTCATCGTCCCCCCCGTCCTCTGCTAGGGCCGGCGCGCGCGCCGAGCCACTAGCCTTATACATGTCCCTAAAAATACCACTCAGATCCAGCTCCCTAGCTCATCCCCCAGCAACGCCCTAAGCCGAGGTCCGAGCCCCGCACCGGGGTGCCCTTAGCTGTGTTGCTTAGTTTTTAAGTATTAGCTCGGCTGGAGGCCCTTGGGTCTCGCCCTTTAGTCCGGTTAAGCAGTGGAGGTAACTCCCCCCTACCAACTGCGAGAGACTATATCGAAAAAAAAAAGCTTTCAAACACATAAATTTTATTAACCTATAAGTATGTGTAGATGGGAAAGTGTCTCTGTCTGTCACCTTTTCAGGTTTTTTTAAGATGAAGTAAATAAATAAAAATTATATATATTAACAGATAACGCCATGAACTCAAAAATACAAAGTACATGTTAAATAAGTAGGGTGAGATGCATCCTCGCGTTCGCTCGTTTCACATAATAGTCCGAAAAAAAACGAATTCAACAAAAATCTATTACAATGATGAATGAATTCTAAAAGATGGAGCATTTTCACAAAAACATATTTTTAACGAATATCGTTTTCTTTCATTGTGGCCCTTTTAATATGCTTTCCAAGGGAACGACCTTACGAATGAATGGTTGGGCAATTAGCAAGCGATGTTTACATAGATATTACGAAACCCTATAGGGCTCGCTTGAAGTAGGTAACTATACTCAAGTGCATTGAGATTGGGTCACCTCACATTTTAAAATGTTAGGAACTAAAAATGGTCATATAATTTTTTTTTTATTATTTTTGTTAATTAGTCTGCCAATTAAATGTAGACGTCGCTAATAAATAATAAACTATTCAATAATAATAATTTAAAGTCGCATGCAGGTCTTTTCATCGATCTAGTTTAAGTATCATCTTTCACACAATCAAGATGGATGGATTGTGTGAAAGAGATTGCTAAAAAGGGAGTACCGATATGATGGCCGATAAAGAAAAATGGAACAGAAAAGCTTATTGCACTGCTAAAGATAATCTCTCACCAGCGCAAATTGACACCTAATTATTGTGTTGTTGAAAATTGTGTGTGCTAACCCTATGGGGCCCAAGCTATGTTGGTGGCTCGGATTAATTGCTCCCGAGTGTACTGTATATATTCATTCGTATATGAAATCAGAATTATATATTTCATGTTGGTAATTGTAACCACTTGGAAACTCGACCTAGTATTTGAGTAGCAGAGTATTGTTTACTTTGGTGCTACACTTTGCTGGATGTTAATTAATTAAACTTATTAGTCCGACGGTACACTTCATTATTATTATACACTACTATTATTTGAGGAGCTCGTGACACAGTTGCTATTGCGCATATCATTCGATCAGCGAAGTTAATCAACCCTAACCCTAGCCAGTAATTGGATGGGTGACCGCCCGAGTTCCCTCCGTGCCTCGGAGAGCACGTTAAGCCGTCGGTCCCGGTTGCCAATTTATCATCTTTGGCAATCGTTACAGGTCGGTCGGAGGCCTAAAATAATCTGACAACTGGTTTTACCCAGATCACAGATTTTCCTCGTAAAAGGGGTTGCGAAGGTCAGATGGCAGTCGCTTCGTATAAAAATCAGGTGATCAGCCACATCGGGTTGAATCGCGTGCCGACCCCAACAATGTATGGGATAAGGCCAGGGACGATGATGACTACTATTATTTCTCGCTGAAAAAGATGTTAATTATGAAATTTTAATAACATTCTTGATTGTAACGAACATGCGCCCACTACTACGCCTGCGTGGCAGTGAAATTTCACATTCAAACATAGCCCCCACATAGCCCTCTTAAAGGTAGATTTTCAGAAATCTCTTTCTTAGCGTACACCTGGGGCCTTACCATAATCTCTTATTGCCATGATAGTTTTACTCTTATTATGAGACAGAAGTATTTGACGTGTATACATCTGTCACTGTCACACAGCTGAACTAACATTGCAATAAGACGTCATGGTCAGCCCCCTGCACTTCTGCTGAAATTGCAAGGCCACCACGGTCCTTTCAACCCCCATATAACCCCCTTAGAGATGGAATTTAGGAAAACTCTCTTCTCCTCACCAAGAACACAATCTATATATCTATACAGATAAATAAAATTGAAGTGTCTGTTTGTAATACCATTAACAAAGGAAGTTTATAGGGTACTGACATAAAAACACATTTATTTTAAAAAAAAATCTCTGTCTGTCTGCCCATCTGTTTGTTCTTGCTAATTTCTGAAATGGCTGGGCCGATTTTAACGGGACTTTCGTAGCTGATATTTCAAGGAGTAACTTAGGCTAATTGATTAAGAAAAATGTTTAGTATTCCGGGGGAACTAAATTAAATCTACGTGGGTGAAACCGCAGGGCACACATAGTCAGATAAGATTTATTAGGCCCCAGTTCTTATTCATTCTGTAAGACCGTTTCTTACAGAATGAATAAGAACTGGGGCCTTACCATTACCTCTTATTGCCATGATAGTTTTACTCTTATTATGAAACAGATGTATTTGACGTGTATATATCTGTCACGGTCACACAGCTGAACTATCGTTGCAATAAGAGCTCATAGTCAGGCCCTGAAAAGTAATGGATTACAAGTGATAATATTAAAAATTTAAGGTGTACCTATCTATGTTTAAAAAGTTGTCCTTAGCACTTTGAAGTGTTCATCTCCTTGTAAAGTTAAATTAACTTTGAGTAAACAAGGTAACGTCGGTGGTACAACTCTTGCAAGACTCCAAACTGAATTATGTATTCATTTAAAAATGTCCCCGTTTTCCCCGAAACGAAGGATTGTTTTTGTAGAGATTTTGTTTTTGACTGTTGTTTATCGGCTCGTTCTTGGAATTTTTTTATCTTCCATCTTGTTATTTACTTGAAATTTATTGTTTGCTTGAATCCCCGGACGCATGTTGTGGAATGAATTCCCAAACGAGTACCGCATGGGGTTCTTCAAGAAGGGTGTGAAGAGAAATTTACAGGGTTGGCAACGCGTGATGCCCCTGGTATTGCAAGCGACCATAGGCTGCGGTCAGCTTCCTCAACTCACGGGAGCACTATCAGGTCATTATGAGACAAAAGAAAATCTTCAGAAGATGAACTTATCGAACGACGTGGTAAGTAGGTACTGTAAATCAGAAGTCGAGACCATCATCATCGCCCTGGCCGTATCCCATACATTGTTGGGGTCGGCACTTGATTCAACCCGATGTGGCTGATCACCTGATTTTTATACGAAGCGACTGCCATCTGACCTTCACAACCCCTTTAACGAGGAAAATCTGTGATCTGGGTTAAACCAGTTGCCAGACTATTTTAGGCCTGCGACTGACCTGTAACGATTGCCAAAGATGATAAATTGGCAACCGGGGCCGACGGCTTAACGTGCTCTCCGAGGCACGGAGGGAACTCGGGCGGTCACCCGTCAAATTACTGCCTAGGCTTAGGGTTGCTTAACTTCGCTGATCGAATGATATGCGCAATAGCAATTGTGCCACGAGCTCCTCAGAAATCACAAGCCGAGACCATCAGTCACCTAATATGCACTTGCGCCGCACTGGCCAGATGGCGAATGGATCTACTACGAGCTCTCGCCATCAAGAGCTTACAGAGAGAATTTGAGGAGTGAGGTACATAGGGCATAAACGCAAGGGTGGCACAAAAGATCCTAGGGTTGACGTGCTTCCGTACAACGTAACCCAATATTGCCACAACCAAAATAAGATAAGATTGACTGCGGTTAGTATCATCAGGTATTCCGCATGCTTGTTGGCCACCTTAGTGGCAACGATTGGTCTTAACGTAATGACATTTTTCAATTCGGACCAGGTCGAAAAGGGCCACTTTGGGAGAATCATAATGTGATCCGAATATGATTTATCATCGAAATGAGAAAATGGTCACTTTGGTACAATTCTTATTATGATTCACAAATATGAAAGTATATACGGTACTCATATACAAAAACCAGCTTAAGTTTTTTCTCTGTCTGTCTGTTTGTTCCTGCTAATCTCCGAAACGGCTGGACATATAGTCCGATGGGATAGCAATCTGATATAATATACATACATGAAATAAGACGAAAGGATCTTAGTTATCACCGCACCTCTGCCCATCAAAATAATAATCTATATGATATCATTCTCATCTACCTATTATTTAAAAAAAATATTGTATACATCTGTCGTGTATGAATTGCTCCAAAAAAATATTTATAATATTTCCAGATCGTATTCCAGGCGTAATGACGGTAAGCCGTATTCCCTTACCCATAAAATAAAATATCGAATGAACAAATCCTATAGAAAACAATTCCAATATCATTAATATTTCCTCTTTCTTCTTTATAGGTGTTCTCTATCAAGGCTCGCGTGACAAATGTACTTAAATATGTACCGTAAAACCACAGTAAACATATACACGCTTACTACAATCAGTACGCAAACTAGGAACAAAAAGTTACGCACTCACACAGATACCCGCATCTAGGAGATAATTGCCTAGGTGTCTGTGCAAGCGACCCAGATGTAATGTCTGGTATCACGTCATGGCCGATTGCTTATGCGTATTGCACTGCGGTCAGAAGGGCGCAGGATGGTGAACAGTCAAGTACGCGCCCAGCAAAGGCTCGACCACCTGCTGCTGAATTATGAGAACGGCATACTTACGTGCTTCACGGAGCTTCACTGCCAAGATAGGCCATAAGCCATCTTCCAGCGCATCAGCGCTATTTATCCGACTGGGGTCGAATGGTCGCCATGGCCGAAATCGGTCGGAACAATCATATCATAATTTACGTGTTTACAAACAAGACGAATTGACATTACTTTGACACTAAATTAAAAGGTAAATTTAAAAAAAAAAATTGTGACAACCCTCGCGCTAATTAATAATATTTCAAAAATTTGGTCCAGATTCCATACTGTTTAGTATGGTTACTCATATAAACTGTGCTAAAACTCTATAATTTAACTTTCCCAATCCTATTGCGATGAGTGTAAGGTGCAATTTCCCTTGCGAATCTTATTACCCTTAAACGAATGAATTCAAGCGAAAGGAAAATTCTTAGACAAATTTACGAGTTACTTGATCATAAACAAACAAAGTCCGGAGGTTATAACTTCAATTAATACCGAGTTTTCTCAATAAAAACTGAGTTACAATGCAAAATTTCAAGTTCGTATGTAAATTTGAGATTCTATTGAATTAATTTCAACAAGTTATAATAGAAAATTAGGGTAACTATAACTTACATCGTGGCGAAACTTGTTCCTAACTGTAGTTCCATTTGAATGCAAATTAGACTTTATGCGTATGACTAGAAGCTTTAATTTTATATAACAGACGTGAACGTATTTTTAAAGTTAAATATTTCAGCACAGCGACTTCATAGAGTCGATACTTAATTTCGCTACATACATTCTAAATTGTTAAAAATTGTCAGGAATCATATGAACACCGAGTGGGGACTCGAACCTACGACCTCTGCGAACCGTGCAGTTGACAGACCATTTTTAAGAATTTAGAATGTAAACATGAATCAAGCAGTAAAAACCTAATATTTGTTACCTAAATACAGTTTCTATGCCCTTTACTTCTTATCTTATAAGCCCAGCAGCTTACAGCAGTTATCTATCCCTACCCCAAAATGGGATATAAGCGTGATCAAATGTGTGTAACATAAAAAAATTGAGATATATTCTAACAATAAAAAAAAAAAACTTACCTTAAAAAAAACATTGCTGAGAACCTTCCGAACCCATTGGCAACATTCGTATTCCTGTATTCTGCTATAATTGCCTCGTTGGTCTAGTGGTTAGTATGTTCGCCTGCCGATCACGACGTCCCGGGTTCGATTCCAGGGTCGGGTAAAAAATTTATCTTGGGTTTTTCTGTCAAGAAATTCACAATAAAATGCCCGGGGTTTGGAGGATGGCGGTGTTTCGGACTATGAGAGTGAGGGAATAAAGAGTGCACCTGTGTTTGCACACACTTGTGCACTATAATATCTCCTGCGCACATGGCTGATCCTCGTTGAGATTAGCCTCCGTAACCGAAATTCAGTAGGAGATCATTATTATTATTATTCTTGTATAATGTATTTCTTTATTTATCCTCCTGACGATTTGAAAATACTTTGTAAGAAGTCTAATCAAATAATACATTTGTAAGCAACACAACATTCTAACGGCCAGTCATCTGTCATTTCTATACTACTATCTATACTAATATTATAAAGAGGATAAATTTGTATGTTTGCAATGAATTGGCTCAAAAACAATTGGACTGATTTGATAAATTCTTTCAGCAATGGATAGCTAAATTATCAGCGACAAATATGTTAAACCCGTACTCCCACAGGAACGGGAACTACGCAGGTGAAACCGCGTGACGTCCACTAGAATGTCATACGTATTACGTACGTACATAATACGTATTGCAATGAAATTAAGGACGAAATGATAGATTTGATAATCTTCAGTAACCTAAATTACAGATGGATATAATATTGAAAACGGCAGAAAGTCAAACGGGCAATCTCAGGATGTACTAGGTACTTATTCAACATACATATGCTCACGCCTGTATTGCCCGAAGGGGTAGGCAGAGGTGTTGTTATCACAACACCCACTTTTCACCGAATTTGATTAAGTGCCAACGTAACAGATGGTGAGTCTATCGCCGTCTCAGGCACTATACATACGTCTTTGAATTACTTCTCAGAAATATGCAGGTTTCCTCACGATGTTTTCCTTCACCGTAAAGCGCGTGGTGTGAAATCACTGCTAAGTTTTATAGAAAAACTCATTGGTACAGGCCCCGCTGGGATTCGAACTTGCGTCGCTTGCGTAGCAGGCGTCTGCTCAAACCTCAAGGCCACCACGGTACTTATTTAAAAAAATACATTATTATAATTGAGTACTTCAAGAGCACATTTTTGCATACTAGATGTAGTTTTTGTAAGTATTCATTATTACAACACAAATGCACTTTAACTCGCCTAATGACAGATGCACCCAGAAAAAAGCAGACCTCCACACTTGCCATACCATTTACTACAGTAAAGCTGAGGCGTTAAGGTGTAATATTAAGTAGCAATCACAACGACCATATTTCACCAAAATGAACGCTCTCCTGACAAGACGGCGGCAATATTTCATAAAAATTATGCCACATAACGAGATTACCTTCAGTCTTAGGCTTGTAGGGAGTTTTTGATGGTTATTTATGTTTTAATGCACTTTTAGGGAAAACCACATTTACTTCGTTTAGGAAAATTAAAAAAATTATGCTCACGCCATCCCAGAAGGGTCCCTGAAGGCAAGTAGAGTTGTTGTAACAACAACACCTACTTTTAACCTAATATGATTAAGAGCGAACGTGACAGAGGGTGAGTCCATCGCAGTCTCAGGCACTGTACATACGTCTTTGAATTACTTCTGTACATGCAGGTCACGATGTTTTCCTTCACCGTAAAACACGTGAGGTGAAATTACCACACTTTAGTTTTTATAAAAACTGAGTGGACTCACCCTCTGTGACCGTGACTTAATCATATTCGGGAAATGTGGGTGTTGTTGTAAAAACACCTCTGCCTACCCTTTCGGGGAATAATGGATGTTATAATAATAATAGTTTGCTACATACACACCTCTTGGAGGTTATTTTTGGAAAATTTTAAGTTTTGTTAACTAAAACTCACAGAACTGCTTAATTTGTCTCGCCCCGTATTTCGTAGTCGCTTTAAATCCAACATTTTATACAAAAAATGGCACATTACGGTTAATCCCTCGTTTAAAATTAGCGCATTAAATTGTTCAAACAAATTATTTCAATGTTGTTTAATCCACAGTGCGATTAATTAAACGATAAACAGCTGACTGGCGAATTAATTTAATTTTAAATTAAGCTTTATAATGAAGCGAGTAAGGTTTGTTATAGCATAGCCATTTCTAAACAAATGTCGAGAATGATTATTAAAATTGAGTGTATGGTATACGGATTCAATTTCGAGGCTAATCTAATTGTTGGCTCTTTATAACTTTGGAGCCACGAAATACATTTTCAAAGATCGCCGAAACAAACAACAGACCAAAGGAGTTTTTTTTAAATAGTTTTTTATATTTACATTGATATGCATTAAGTAAAAGATGTTAATTGGGAATTATAAACAGACACTTAAATGTCATCTACCAGAAAATACGTTTTCTAAAAAACAAGAATGAATTCAATATAACATTAAAATCAATAAATACATTATAATTTGGCATGCAGATAGATGTTATGACGTAGGCATCCGCTAAGAGGATTTTAAATAATTCTACCCCCAAGGGGATTAAATAGGGGATGAAAGTTTGTATCAAACTTTGAACCCGAATTTTAAACCGATATATTATATAAAGCTAAATCTACGCGGGTGTAACCCCTGGGCCCAGCTACTATTAAACATATATCAATCTTTATACTCGTATCTACGGTACTGTCTACATTCCGATAATGATGGATTGAAAGAAGCTGATACATAGGGATATTATTTGATATAATTATAGCAGAATAATGAACGACCATTGACGGGAATAATTATATAATTATCTCAAAGTTATATCCAATATCAAGAGCCGCTATCGATCACCGAAACCTACTTGAGGAAGCTCGTAGCCTCAATGACTCTACGTAGCTATGGCTACGACGTAGCATATACCGCTACGGCGTAACACGTGCTGCTACGAAAATCGTAGCCATACATAAGTATTTTTAGGGTTCCGTTCAGGTAAATATGGAACGCTTTTAGTGTCAGTCTAGTGTCTGTCTGTAACATGGAAACCAATTTAAATATTTATACTGATGTCAGTACGAAAATATATTTTCTAATATTTAGTTTAAGCTTTGGTGTGTTTTGTAGGTCCATATATATTCATTAATTGAGCAGATTGTAAGCACTGGAACGTCACACATATACACATAAAAAGGTAATAATAAATCAAGAGCCGTGATGGCCTCGGGGTTGGACGCAAGTTCGAATTGTCAGCACCAATGAGTTTTTTTTAAAACTTATGTTCAGTGATTTCACACCACGTGCTTTACAGTGAAGTAAATCATATGTCTGCATATGTCTGAGAAGTAATTCAAAGACGTATGTATAGTGCCTGAGACGGCGATAGACTCACCCTCTGTCACGTTGGCACTTGATCATATTCGGTGAAATGTGGGTTTTGCTACAACACCTCTGATTACCCCTTCAGGAGTCCTTCTGGGATGGCGTGAGCATATATATTTTATTTAAATAATGTAAAAAAAACAGGCAAACCCAAATATGTATGTTTAATATTCTTAAGTCAAAATATATTCTGAAGTATCTAGAACAATACCTTACGAAATTGTAGAAGGTCAATTGTATATACTAATAAAAAAAATATACATTCGAAACTCTAATTTTAATAAAACTGGCCGAATTGTCAGGAGGTATTTTTCATAATAAAAAATAATATTAAAAAGTTTGTTCCAACAATAGGTCATTAGCCAAATGATGCGAGCATTCGAAGCCAGGTCATTGAACTGTTTTCATAATTCAAAAGTTCTTTATTCTATGATGAAAGAAAGCAATAAATAAGGAAACACGATCGCATTTTCCTAACGTTACTCCGTGAACTCGCAGTAAACTCGATTTTATATCATTCAGAAAGCGAAAGACTGTGAAATTGAATAAACGGATACATAGCTCACGCCTGTCCAGATGGGTCCCCAAAGGGGTATTACAATTAGAGTTCGTTCGTTTTTATATCGTTCTACGTAATCGATTCCTGACTGTAGGCTTAGACAAAGTAACATTCTCTCGCGCTTTCGCTAATAGAAGTTATGGAAATGGCATAAATCAGTCACGTGACATATCTTTTTATACGTGACACGTGACATATGTCATTCCCGTATTTTTTCAACGTTTCTACCAGTGAAGCTTGAGGATAATGTTTCTTAGTGAACAGGCCCAGAATTTTTTTTTTCTTAAATCTAACTAAACAAGTTACGTATCATCAAAATCGGCCTCAATGATCTTACTATGCTCTTATTGCCATGATAGTTTGACTCATATAATGAGATAGATGTATGTGACGTGTATACATTTGTCACAGTCGCACAGCTGGTTAATTATTGCTATAAGAGCTCATGGTTCCTAGACTCCTTTGCGCACTTTTCACTATTACACAAAAAAAAATCTTCTACCTATAAAGAGGAAAGATTTATAGTAGTAGTTTAGTTAGTATGTTTGTAAGGAATTGGCTAAAAAAGGGCTGGATCGATTTTCACATTTTTTTAGCAATTCAAATTGTCTGCGAGTATCATAGGCTATATTTTATCCCCGTACTCCCACGGGAACGGGAACTACACGGGTGAAACCGTGTGACGTCCGCTAGTACATAATAATAATATTACAAATAGTGAGAATTATCTTAAGCTGAAGAATGGCACAGTTGCTTTTATATCATTCAATCAGCGAAGTTAAGCAATCCTAACCCAAACCAGAAGTTGGATGGGTGACCACCCGAGTTCCCTCCGTGCCTCGGAGAGCACGTTAAGCCGTCGGTCCCGGTTGCCAATTTAACATCTTTGGCAATCGTTACAGGTCGGTCGGAGGCTTTAGAGAGACCGACAACTGGTTTAACCCTGATTAGCGATTTTCCTCGTGATTGATTGCAAAGGTCAGATGGCAGTCGCAGCTTATAAAATTCAGGTAATCAGCCACATCGGGTTGAATCAAGTGCCGACCCCAACAATGTATGGGATATGGCAGCAGATAGATAGCTGAAGAATCTTTGAAATATAAAATGCGATTATCCTAAACCGATATAACAGGTTCAACCAAATATTCCGGCATTATATCATACGGCCCATATATCAAGTTAAACCGGATACAAGCCTTACCCGGGATTTCCCTCTAGCTACTCTATTGTCAAGACACATTGCATCCCTCTCCCACTCACTCGACGTGACGTAAGTAGACGAGACAAATGATCTTGAGAGGGAGCAGATTATTGAATATGATACGAAAAGTATTTACAGTGACTTTTTTATTTTCAGTAAAAACGTATTTAACAATCAACTTTCCACATTGACACGGTTTCACCCGCGTAGTTCCCAGTTCCGTGGGAGCACGGGGATAAAATGTAGCCTATGTTACTCACTGTTAATGTAGCTATCCATTGCTGAAAGAATTTTTGTAATCGGTCCAGTAGTTTCGGAGCCTATTCAAAACAAACATACAAGAATACAAATCTATCCTCTTTATAATATTAGTATAGACTAGTTGTGCCCCGCAGTTTCACCTGCATAGACTTAATTTTATGGGTGGCCTGCGGAACGATAATTGATTTTAATAAAGAGAAGCCTACGTTACATATTACCCTTTGTAATATCAGCTATCTACCAGGTAAATTTCGGTACAAACAGACAGATCGATAAGCAGAGAAAAACAGAAAACTAGTTTTTTTATTTATCTATCGTATATACTTTCATATGCATTTAGTGAAAAAGCTTCTATGTTATTAATTCGCATAGACGTAGCCTTGAGGTTTCAGCAGTCGCCTGTTACGCAAGCGACGGAAGTTCGAATCCCAGCGGGGCCTGTGCCAATTAGTTTTTCTAAAAAAATCTTACGTACAGTAATTTCATGAAGGAAAACATAGTGAGGATACTCGTATGTGTCTGAAGAGTAATTGAAAGACGTATGTATATTGCCTGAGACGGCGATAGACTCACCATCTGTCACGTTGGCAATTAAGCATCTTGTGTGAAAAATGGGTGTTGTTATTAAAACATCCAATTAAAAGTCCTCACTCCTCTCTCTGTAGTCTGCTTGCGGAGGGCACTTTCTTTCTTTGGACACGTGGCGAGAAGAGAACCACACAGCTAAGAGAACAGCATAATGGTTGGCCGTGTCGAGGGAACGAGAAGTGGAGGCAGAACTCCAACTCGCTGGACGGATCCTCTCCTAGAGGCAATTAATAGTAGCACACAGTCCGCCCTTCATCAGGCTCAGAACAGAGCAGCCTGGAAAGCTCTTACAGATAGACCTACTTATGGTGGCCACGACCCTCAGCTGTGAGGAAAATGATGAAGAAGAAGATTAAAACATCTCTGCCTACCCCTTCGGAGTAAACAAGCGTCAGAATATGTATAAATATAGTATTATTTAGCTGCAATCTTCTATGACAAAAGATTAAATTATAACGTTGAGCCATACTAAAAAAACGGTTAACTTTCCCTTAAATAATATCAAAGGGCACCCTCAGAGACCCTTCAATTATAAACGCAATATCATTAAAAGGTTAGAAGTAATTACGAATATTTCCCCGGTCTTTGATTTGGACTGTGGTATGGTTGAAAGGTCAACGCTTCTTGGGTCCAATCATTGTTAAAAATGCCTTAGAAAAGCTTTGTGCGACAAATAATTGGCGCTTTATTAATTTTGATAATTAAATACATACAATTGAACACACATGCACATGTATATGCCTGTATTCCTTGAAGCGGTAGGCAGACATGTAAATACACATTTCGCCAGATATGTTATATATCTATACGGGTAAATCAAGTGTCTCTTTGTAATTTCAAATAAACAGCGTTTCTCTACAGTCCCAAAGAATCTGATTTAAATTTTATTCTCTGTACGTCTGCTGTTCCGAAACGGAAGAACTGATTTAAGCGGGACTTGCAATGGCAGATAACTGATGTTACAAAAGGTAATTAAAGCAATTATTATTTAAAAAAATAGACCATGCCACTCATGAAATTTAGTCTACGCATTTGAAACCGCAGAACATAACTAGTCTACTATACCGGCAAACCTATTGCCACTAACCGGGCAATCCATACTCCGGGCTACTGGGAAATTACAGATGGAAAAGCCCAGATGAAGAATTGGAATTTTATTTGCAAACATAAAAATTTTAATAAAAACACGAATCATGATCGTCCCTGGCCTTATCCCATACATTGTTGGGGTCAGCACTTGATTCAACCCGATGTGGCTGATCACCTGATTTTTATACGAAGCGACTGCCATCTGACCTTCGTAACCTCTTTTACGAGGAAAATCTGTGATCTGGGTTAAACCCGTTGTCAGACTTTTAGACATCCGACTGACATGTAACGATTGCAACCGGATCCGACGGCTTAATGTGCTCTCCGAGGCACGGAGGGAACTCGGGCGGTCACCCATCCAATTACTGGCTAGGTTCAGGGTTGCTTAACTTCGCTGATCGAATGATATGCGCAATAGCAACTGTGCCACGAGCTCCTCCGAAAAACACGAATAACAATATCTTATCTGGTTGTGTACAAACTTTGATTCAGACGGAGTCTGTTTGTGTTCCATTATAATTTCTTAGTTATTCAGCTTATAGACGTTAATTATGCGGCATGAATTTGGTTCAATCCGACTTGTATTTATTTTGATAGTGTTTTGAGAACAGATTGAATTATCTCGAAATACAACAACTGCGTATTTTGATAAGAATTTGAATATACATTCACTACTGTAACGGTGAAAAGCTCTTTCGAGGTTACACATATATAAAATTGAAGTGTCTGTTTGTAATTCCAAAGTAACAAGTTTTCACTAAATGGCATATGAAATAATACACTCTACTGACTTAAATAACAAATTTCAGTCTGTCTATTTGTCAGCATTGCACTATTGTATGTAATTAAAACACTACCTAACTGTAGACAATAACTCTCGTACAGTAACCCATTAAAAACTATTTATGTTACACTTTAAACGAAACCATACCGCGTTCTAAAACGGTACAACGCCATCTAGTGAGCGGTGGAGTAAACTTTAAATAAATCAATATGACTATATTGGATACTGTTTGTTCCGGGTAATCTCTGAAAACGGCTGGACCGATTTTAGCGGGACTTTCACTGGCAAGTAGCTAATGTCACCAGGTGTAACTTAGGCTAAATTAATTTTTAAAAACATTCAGGATTCCGCGGGAATTAAATCAAATCTACACGGGTGAAACCGCTGGGCACAGCTAGTATTTTTATGTATTTGAATTTAAAAATGATGAAAATTGTGACTTGACACAAGATGTCAGAATGGTTATGTCAGGAAATATTATTGTTTTTATTGTTAATAAAATAGAGTTAATTAATCATTGGTTTAAGCTGCTTAAACCAATAATAGTAGGTCCCCTGTTTCTGCGTGCGTAAATCAATATTGTACTGTATATCATCATCTCCCTGGCCTTATCCCATACATTGTCGGGGTCGGCACTTGATTCAACCCAATGTGGCTGATCACTTGATTTTTATACGAAGCGACTGCCATCTGACCTTCGCAACCCCTTGCGCAACCAATATTGTATTATATATATTGTATATCAATATCACAGCCTTAGAAGTGAAGCAATTGTCCCACTATCGAAGAGAGCTATAAGACTTGACTTAAAAATTGAGGTTATGTTTTAAAAAAGTATACATCATTCTTATATTTTTGAAAAGTTTACAATTTAAATCCGTTTTTACTATCAAAGAGTACCAGAATCGAGGCGTTAGTGTAAACTCACGCTGATTGTACCAAATGTAATTACTTTAGATGGAAGCCGAGTTTGTTCTCAATCGAGCACGTGTGTCCTTTGTTCAATCGTGTTACTGGGACTGTGGAACTGTAATCCACAGTGGCCCCAGTGGAAACTAAGGTAGAATTACGAAAGTAAAGCTTGGAACTAAGATTAAAATAAAGTACGTGTGGGTAAAGCAAGGATTTTTTCACAAAAACTGCTACGCAAGCGATGCAAGTTCGAATCCCAGCGTGGCCTATACCAAAGAGATTTTTTAAAATTTTATCTCCACTGATTTCACACCACATGCTTAACGGTGAAGGAAAAGATGAGGAGAAAACCTGCATGTCTGAGAAGTAATTGAAAGACGGTACAGTGCCTGAGATGGCGATAGATTCGGTGAAGAGTGGGTGTTGTTAAAGTCGGCTGCTAGGTTCTCATAGCTTCTGTCTACCCCTTCGGGGGATATAGGTATGAGCATATATATGTATGCATGTATTTAACTACAGTGATTTCACCCCACGAGCTTTGTGGTCAAGGAATACATCGTAAAGTGGGTGTTGTCATAACAACACCTCTGCTTACCCTTTTGGAGACCTTTCTGGGATGGCGTGAGTATTATTTTGTATTTATTTACGACGGGAGCTCATTCCAAAACATAACCTTGGGAGAACTCTTCCAACTACAATTTTTTCTACAACTTCATATATTTAGATCTGGGGCCTTACCATCAGCTCTTATTAACATTATTTTTTTACTCTTATTGTGAGACAGATGTACTTGACGTGTATACATCTGTCACTTTCGCACAGCTGAACAATCATTGCAATAAGAGGTCATGGTTGGGCTCCTGAACTAAGTTCTATTTTAATGTTATTTTCGTTGAAACAATAGTGAGTCAGTAATAACCCCGTCGTCACAGTACAAATTGAATATTTTATCATATTAGGCGCGCGACGAGCCAATTTGACTATAGTGTGTGGGTACAAACACAATTATCACACGCGGTAAGCTCAGTTGAGAGGATTTTTATTAAATTTTGCACGATGAATAAATAACACTTTGTTATTCTCTCAAAGAGTTAAAGTTTGATATACAAGGCGATTATGGTTTAACAAAGCTGGTCTACGGACCTTCATACTTTTGTGGGAAAAAGTTGAGAGATTTTTGTGGAATAGTCTAGTAGACTGACTGACATACTGATCTATCAACGCACAGCCCAAACCACGTACAACAACCCAAAAACGTAGGCATCCTTTAGAAATAATTTTGATTAATTCTACCCCCACAAAGATGAAATAGGGGATGGAAGTTTGTGAATCTTTGTCAATTTTAAACCGATATATTACATAAACTTAATCTACGCGGGTGACAGCTAGTTACTTAGTAAATTAATAGTATAGTGACCTACCTAATAAATAAAACTTGAGTAGGTTTTCCTTTACAATAAATATTTAATACAACATATTTAATCGTACACTGTACGTAAAGCCCTATATATATATCTGATTAGCCTAAACTGTGTGTCCCGGACTATGTGGTTGGTCGAAGATGGAGACCGCCTCTGCTGGCCATGCCACGTCGAGCTGGAACACACGCTGTTGATGAGGGCACTGCGCACATTCAACACGCTGGCACGCTGGCAATACATAGACATTTTAGCTCTCTGAACGACTTCATGAAGGCTGCATTAGCTCACTGAATAAATAGATTTATGTAGTGTTTATAGTATGTAATTGGATGAATAGTATCTAACCCTAATATAGTAGCTACACAATCACATTAGGTGAGCCTGTGTGTATGTAAATAAATAAAAATCTATCATACATGTATACAGATAAATAAAATTTGAGTGTCTGTTAGTAATTCCAAATTAACAGCCTTTCACTAGATACATATTACGAAAGTATATATAGTATTTACATAAAAACAGTGTTTTTTGTCCAGGCTTACTCTGAAATGGCTGGACTGATTTGAACGGAACTTGCACTGGTAGCTCACTGATGTCACAAGGAGTATCTTTGGTTATTTTTATATAAAAAAAAATTTGGGTGCCGCGAAACAAAGCCACCGATGACATCAGGTATACACGGGTGAAACCGCTGGGCACAGCTAGTGCTAATGAAAAATTGTATTTTTTTTTGTAATTTTTGATAAATTAAAATTATAAATGATAATGATAATGACATTAATATAATACAATGCTTTTTTTTATTCCGAAAGAAATTATCTCCATCGGCAGAAGTGAGTAATCCTATAAATGTCCAATTACAACTGAAACCTGAAAACTTAAGAAGGAGGCCGAAGGGAGCTGTAAAAAACGATAATTTCAGAAGGATTAGTATGGATTTAACATTGCTCTCGAATCAGCAAAGTTACACTGAAGTTACAATAAAACTTTTAAGGCGGAATTGGGAATTGGGATAAGAAATAAGGGTCGTTGTACACCTTAATTCCAGCTTAATCGTACTGTGAACAGATTTATAGAAAAGGTTTCACAATGCAAGAGACATTACGCTGATGACTTATAAAGATTTCCCGTATATATTTTCTACATCACGAGAGACCGAAGAGCTAGCAGCTACCTCGGACATAGAATTAGTCTTGCCATTCAAAGGGACTCCGTTTAATAATATTTTTTAGTTATAAAATTATATTTTTTAAGGTTTTTAGTCATTAGATTATATTTTTAAGGTTTTAGTTATGTTAGTTATTCTTTAATCCGATGTTATCTAATAAAACTTTGTAATGCATTTTCTATATTATACTTTCAAATGCCACAATGCGCTTACGTCTCGTACAGTAGCCCGAATTACCATGAATATCGTAACTTTGACAATATTTTCGTGTTCATTACAGATAAATAAAATTGAAGTGTCTGTTTGTAATTTCAAATTAACAGCTTTAAAATAAAAGCATAATATTAAAGTATATAAGGTAATAACATAAAAAAAAAATTATTTTTTCTCTGTCTGCCAGTCTCTCTGTAAGTCAAAGTCAAAATTATCTTTATTAGACTTTATACAAAGCACTTTCAAATCGTCAGAAAGACATAATTTACAAGATTATACATGCTACCGCCAGGTTCGGAAGGTTGCTTTTACTGAGAAGAACCTGGCAAGAAACACAGTAATTACTCTTTTTAAAAAATATATTATACCATTTTAAGAGTACAAAATAAATAGTAATGGGACTTTCACTAATAAGTACGTAATGTTACAAGGAACAACTTTGTTGTGTAAGTTTTTAATTTGGGTTCTGTAAAAAAGCCAGCCATTGTGAAACCGCGGGCCGCAACTAGTATTGGTATATATTATATATGTATGGTATATGTACTGTACACCTGAGGTACCTAACTAAAGCTCGTGAAATGCGTGAAGGCCGCACCCCAACCGCTGCTAATACATATTATAAAGCCCGGATCCACGCACTGTATGAATGGATAACCGGCTGCCCAAGGTGGAGTCGGGCATAAAATATTCAATTTAATATCCCCAACAATGCTTATCCGTTCCGAATCGCGAATAGCATAAATAAAACACAATAATTCTGCTTAGTTCATACTGATTTAGGGCTGTCTGTCCTTAAAAGGTGCTTTTCTTATTCGTGTCTTATTCATAAAATTTGGAGCTGCCTTACAGAAGATCTATCTATGTAATATAATGAGTAAAAACCTGGATGACCAAGCCGTGCTCAGTTTATTTCCAATAACGTTTTATCATATATATATGCTGAAATAAAAGATATAGTTTAGACCCAGTCTCGAACCGGGGTACTTTAGTTTCGTTATCGCCCCGTAAGCTACTGCGGCGAAATGTACTGTCGTATTGTAATGACATAGTATGAGTTTTTCAGTGCCTGAAAACATGGTCTAAACGATGTTTTCCAAAATTTTTACCTAACTAGATCTATTTTTGTCCCTGAAACCCCCCACAATAAAAATTTTATGAAAATTTTTGGAGCTGTTTTCGAGATTACAATTCTTTATATATATATAAAAGAATTGCTCGTTTAAAGGTAGATGTAGGTGTTATAACACCCATGTTTTACCAAAGACGAGTTTCATGTCATTCGGACGAAAGTCTGACTGAAAGTACTTCGTTAAAACACTGAAATGCAGAAAGTCCATTGTCACACAGGCTCTTCAGACATATGTCAATTTGCGTACTTTAACCTTCACCGTGAGGTTTCAAACATGAGGTTTATGATGTTTTTGAACGAGTCGGCCACGAGTCATTCATACATAAAACACATACACTAGATGTTTATTTAATGCAAGTTCAGAATATTTTTATTTGATTAGCTAAAAACTAATTGCAAGTAGAAAACTTGGCCCAAATCGGTGTCTCTCGGGATCGTGCCAAGAAGGCTGGCAGCATTGCCACGTTGAATAGCAATACTGATTCTCTGAGCGAGAAAAGCCCCAGCCCGCTTGTCACGAGAAGCTTCTACCAGACGACGTGCAACCTCTTTGAAAAGTTCATGAGCATCTGGACCCCAAGGCCCCAGAGTTTCAATTTTAGTTTGTTCAAAATGTCAGAATGATACAAAAAATACATTATACAGGATTATAAATATTACTACCGGAAGGTTGCTTCTGCTGAGAAGAATTGACAGCCCTATAAGGCCACCAGATGCCTCGTGGGACAAAGCTGTACTATTATGTGGATGCACAGGGACAATACACCGACGGCAGCGCGCTGCGGTGGAGATAATGTTTTTCATAATGTAACCTGGCTTAGGGCAGCCACGAGCTAGTGGAGGCTACGTGGCTTTATACTGCTGGTACGAAAAGGGGGAATTTGCGGATTGAATTGTTTGTTTATAGTAATAAATGTTCTGGAATTTCCCAATATTAAAGTCAAAGTCAAAAATATCTTTATTCGATTAAACTTTTTACAACGTTCCTTTCAAATCGTGAGGATGATATAATTATACGGCTATACATGCTACCGCTTAAGCATGCTACATGCTAAGGTTGCTTTTACTGAGAAGAAACCTGGCAAGAAACTCAGTAATTACTATTTACAACTAGTATAAAATTTTAAGAACACAAAATAAATCACTTAAGAAACATAAGCCCATGGACACAGTTCCAATGCATAGTAACAGCCCGAAGTCTGGATTAGTATCAGGTTAATGGCAATAGGCTCGCCCGCAAAATATGGTTGTACTATAAGTGCCTACCTAGCAAATGTATGTTTATGATAATTTTATGTTTTTTTTGCATGATTATATCATATGATGACTCTTTAACACGCAAATAGAAGTGAGGGAATCATTCAACATAAAAGACAGGTTCCCCTTCGAGGAATATAAGCATAAGTATATTAATGCATATAATTTACGAAGTTTGAAAAGCACTTGAAAAATATAGACGAATATAGGCCGTGGTCGCCTCCGGGTTTGAGCAGTCGACTGCTACGCAAGCGACGCAAGTTCGACTCCTAGGGGGGCCTAATGAGTTTTTCTAAAACACTTATGTGCAGGGATTTCACACCACGTGCTTTACGGTGATGGAAAACATCGTGAAGAAACCTGCATATGTCTGAGAAATAGTTAAAAGACGTATGTTAGTGCCTGAGACGGCGATGGACTCACCCTCTCTCACGTTTGCACAACATTGTTGTTACAACACCTCTGCTTACCCCTTCGGGGACCCTTCTGGGATGGCGTCAGCATATATAATTCACCTGAAAAATATTCGCTTCAGCTTTCCGTTTATGACCTCGTCCCACAATACCCCTAACATTTTCAGTGACTCGCGTTTCGTGCAGTGACTGGGCACTTTATTCATTTTGGATATAATAGGAACTTTCGGCCGGATAATGGTTTTTAATGTAAGTGTTTGATTCAGACTGAGCCCGCCTTTGTTGTCCTGAAGCGTGACAAAGGGCGAACGCATGGTGTGAAATTTAAGTGTGTAAACACGTTTCCTTGTACAAAATTGAGGGTAGTAGCCGAGTGGTTTGCGTAGATGCCCACTACCATGGGAAATACTAAAACGCAGGGCTATCACCATGTCTGGCCTGCCTGGCATGTAGGGCCTTTACCTATGAGTTTTTCTAAAAAAGTTACGTACAGTGATTTCACACCACGTGAAGGAAAATATCGTGAGGAAACCTGCATATTTCTGAGAAGTAATTCAATGACGTATGTAAAGTGTCTGAGACGGCGATGGACTCACCATCTGTCACGTTGGCACTTAACAATCTTCGGTGAAAAATGGGTGTTGTGATTACAACATCTCTGCCTACCATGAATACAGCCGTGAGCATATGTATGTATGTAAAAGTTTGACGACGAAGGAAAACATCGTGAAAAAACTTACAATACTAATTTCATAAATCAGTCGGAGCCGCAGTTCTTCAGACATGCATCTTACATATTATTTGGTGCACTATTTGTATACATACATAAAATATGTTTATTTATAGTTGAAATATACAAGATACTTGGCTGAGTTTCTTTTCAGCGCTTCTTAGAAGACTAGTTTCGTTGGTGGTAATTTTATTTACCGTCTTCAAACAGTAGAAGGTTCTCATTTTGTCTGTACGGTCTCTTTCTACGTTCATAAGTGCCCTACCAGCGGTCCTAGTGCGAGTTTTTCACTGCCGCCGTCACAAGTCACCGCGTTGACGTAAACGCAGATGTGTATAGGATCAAAACAGCACCATCTGTCTGCCTAAAGATGACACTTTTGTGAGCCCATACAAATTTACGTTTACGTCGATTTAAGAAAACTCGCACTAGGCGCTCAGGGCCCAAGTGAATAAATAATTTTCGTTTGGAAGATTTTCCCTCTGCCCAGGCTGATCCGATTTCGCATTAAGAATTTGTAAAATCAATCAAGCCAGTCATCAAAAGGGTTTCTGTCTTCCTAGTGTATTTTTATTAAGTGTAGCTATTAATAATTGTGTAGTGCTGTGCCCATCTTTGCAAATTGTTCTCTCTAACATCTGCTGGCTGAGGCTGCTCAGCAATGACTAGGTGCTACGGTTATAGGGTAGGATGCTGAGCTACGACTAGGGCATGTCCGTGCATGGGCAAGCGAGCTAATGCCTGCTGTTCCATTCCAGGATCCTGGTGACATAATTACCCAACATTAACTACTGGCCCGGACCCTACATCTGGTGCAGTACCTGCCTCCGCCCAGACCCTACTCCTGGACCAGTACCTACCTACCTACCTCTGGCCCAGACCCTACCTCTGGACCAGTCCGCCTCCAGTCCAGGCACAACCCTGGACCAGGCGCTATCTACCTTCCTGAGGAAGACCAGGCTGCTCCCAGCCGGACCCTTGACCCTACGTCAGGCCAGTGTTCCCCGTCCTACCACCTACCTCTACTCACCACCACTAGTGAAGGAAACAGACGTTAAATAAACGAACCCACTTTATAAATATTAACCACTCTTCTTATTACTACACACTACCTATCCTGTTCCCGGATACCGAAGGCTCTCCTCTTTCCTCACCCGGGACAGTGGCAGAAACATCGACATAAATTGACGATTGTAATCGATTTTACCTACCCATTATGTTCAACATGTCAAAATAAAGGATCATTCGTAATTTAAAAACAGAATTTATATGCAAACCAATGTATTTCAATCAGCATAATTTAATATTAAATGTCATTTGGTACGAGTTCGATCAGCATTTGCAATAACCATTTCAGTCGAATATTATTACATTTTTATCCGACTGACTAAACTAGGAACGCTATAAGTATTTAGGTTTTTGGTACTAGGTTTATGATATGAAATAAAAAAACCGTACTGGCCGTAGGATTTGAGCAGTCGCCTGCTGCGCAAGCTCGAATCCCAGTGGGGCCTGTACCAATATTTTTTTCAAAAAACTTATGTGCATTAATATAAAACCACGTACTTTACGGTGAAGGAAAATATCATGAAGATACCTGATGTCTGAGACGTAATTCAAAAACGTATTTGTTGTGTCTGAGACGTCGATAGACTCAGGATCTGTCATGTTGGTACTTAATCATATTCGGTGAAAAGTCGGTGTTGTTACTTCAACACCTGTACCTACCCCTATGGGGGATACAGGTTAAATAAATGGTAAGGATAAATAGAAGAACGGTACCTAGTAATTTCGAAACAAAATCGTATATTGGGGTTCGTCTATGTAGGCATACATTGCCACATCTAGATATATCTAGGCTAGTCCCAAACGCGCTCAGATACCAGACAGCTTTTTGCTGGGTCCCACACAACATAGTTTCTTCACAAAGCCTTTATTAAGGCTAGCAAAATTATTTAATAACAACGTAACCAAACCACAAAACGTGCAGGAAAACATGGTGACGAAACTTGCATATGTCTGAGAAGAAATTCAAAGGCGTATATGCCGTGCCTGAGACGGCGATGGACTCACCCTCTGTTACGTTAGCACTTAATTATTATCGGTGAAAGATGGGTGTACTTAATAACACTTCTACTTAACCCTTCAGGTTTCTGTCTGCGATGGCGTAAGCATATTTATTTGACTATTTTAGCATGATGTCAACCGTAAACGACCTATTGAGTTGAATTCCTATCGAACTACGACATCGGATGCATGTGAATCGGGGCACTGTGCACATATGCCTACGCCTGTATTCCCTAAAAGGGTAGGCAGCTACTTATAGTACACACATGTCGCCAGTTATCCCATGTAATTGCCTATTGCCATAAGCCAAGTTAATTACTGCTGTCTGTGTGATATCACCAAAGCCATTTTGTAGAGAGAAGTTCGACATTTCTCTATCACCAGTGTGTTAAAATGTCGTTTTCAGCGCCATAAATTCATGCAAATAACGTTATCTCAGACAATAGCATACGCATGGTATCTACAAGGCGTTAAAATGTGAATTATTGTTATCACGACAGTCTAAACGCTCTCTGACGCCTCGGTTTATGAGTTCGTTTAGCGTGCAAATTGAATGTGGTTGTGTTATAAATTATCGGGGACGATCGATGGGAGATAGGGCATAAAGTCTGTGGCGGGCATAGTACAGCAACACGCAGTCCTTCAATTACCTTAAAATTTTGGTAGACTGACTCAAATATACTGCTAACAAACGTCAAAAAGCACAAGTAAAATAGTATTTGATATCGTCTGTTCTTCCCATAAATTGTTGGGGTTGCCATTCGATTCAACCCAATACATACATACATATGCTCACGCTTGTATCCCACGGGGGTAGGCAGAGACCACCGTTTTCTACATGCTACGATACTTACATACTTCTTAAGCTTCATCCACATTCATGCATCTCTTCAAACACTTCCTTTGGTTACGAGTGCTCCGAATTTGACCATTTTGAAAAACATAATTTATTTGGTCATAGTAGTTCTTCTTTGGACGCCCTCTACCGACACTTCCGCTCAAATTCGCTTTATAAATTAGGTACTTTCACTAATCGCCTTTCGATATGTCCAAATCATCCCAACTTACATTTTTCGATTTTGGTAACCACATCATTCTTCAACTTCCAACTGTATTTTATCACACTATTTTTCATGCGAGTTACTATGGTGTCTTGAATTGAATTAGTGGTGTACTTCGTAACGAACGCATTTCCATTACATTCACTTTACATTCTACCCAATGTAGCAGTTTATCTGATTTCTACACAAAGCAAGCTAGGTTAAACCAGTTGTTAGACTATTTTAGGTCTCCAACTTAAGAGCGCCAAAGATGATAAATTGGCAACCGGGACCGACGGCTTAACATGCTCTCCGTGGTACGGAGGGAACTAGGACTAGGCTCGGGTTAGAGAATCTCTCGAGAACTCTACTGCCCCAGCGGCCATCAGTCCTTCGAGCAATGTGGCCTGCCCATTGCCACTTAAGCCTGCTAACCCGATTGGCTATGTCGGTTACCTTAGTACGTCTACGGATCTCCTCATTTCTGATTCGATCTCGTAGCGAGACACCAAGCATAGCTCTTTCCATGTAGTATGTAGCACAATGACAACTTTTTGAAATGGGCAGTTCTTCAGCAGTTTTTCTACCGAATCAGAAATGCGCTAACGACATAACGTACTGATTGTGTTGTTATACTGTGGAACAGAATTGGAGTGTAAACAATCGCGTTTAGTTTAATTTAGTTAGTTGTTGATTCCGTAGCGACGATGTTAAACTGCGATCGTGAATGGAAGTTGGGTTTTACCGTAGTTACGTTAAGCGTTTATCACGTCCAGTCAACTCAAGGAGAGAAATGTTATTAGAATTTTCACAAATGCGACGACATAAGTTGCTATAATTGTTTAAGCATGATCATATGATAGATGTTTTTTTGTGTGCCATACACACGGGTTAATTTAAAGAAGGAACGTTGAACACGAACGGATTTTTTTTGTACCAAATTAAAAACGCGCGTCTGTCACGGTCCAGCCTTTTCGGAGATTAACTGGAACAAACAGACAGACAGAAAATTTCTTTTTATTTGTTTTTCACTGACACTCCAATTTTATGTGTCTGAATATATAGATAGATTTTATGTAAGCCTCATTATCAACCTCCGAAAACTTGTGCTTTTGGCTTGTGATGAAATTTAATCTTTGCGTCGCTTCCGTAGCAGGCAACTGTTCAAACCACTCAGCCACCAGCCTCAACAGCAAGAAAATTGTGATGTGATAAAGTTAAAACTCATATAAACCCGACCTTTAGTAAATATTTAATGTCTAATTGGTCCAACACCGCCACCCACGTGCCCTTTGACTGGTGTACCGTGGTATACTTACTTTAAGGTTAATCGTCACAGACGTACTCACACATAATATTATATTATAATATTTACTGATTCATATGAGATCCCTTACCTCGTAATTACTTTATTAGTAAAAAAATAATTTTCCCTTTATTATAAACTGTGCCTCGCGGTTTCACCCGACTAGACTTAATGTCACGAAACCTTGTGTTTTTTTTAAATAATTCTAGTCCAAGTTACTTCTTGTAACATTAGATATCTGCCAGTGAAAGTCACGTTAAAATCGGTCCAACCGTTTCGGAAGTTATCCGAAACTACTAGACAGACGGACGGACAGATTGTTTTAAAAAAATGATATTATGTTCGGTATAGATATGAAAAATATCAGTACCGTATATACTTTCATATTAAGTATTTAAAGAAAAGCTGTTGATTTGGAATATAATTAATTGGGAAATTACTTACAAACAGACAGTGGGAAGAAAAAGGATTGATACTATGTTACTGAGGAGACAGCTCTTAAATCTATGTTTGGGTTTGTACTAGGGCGCAAGAAGCTCAAAGAGGTATTTTCAAATTTTTTGGACTATTGTTCTGTAAAAGCCAAAAGTAAAATACTAGGTAATCAGAATATAAAGGAGGTTTTCCGCCTAATACTTAGATTATTCATCTTTTGATATCTATATTAAAAACATTGTAAAACTTTAACATTTAACCGAGAATTTAGAATATTACTTTACGCCTGCTATGTAAGCGACGCAAGTTTGAATACCAGCGGGTCCTGTACCAATGAGTTTTTCTAAAAACTTATAGACAGTGATTTCACACCACGTGCTTTTTGCTGAAGGTAAACATCGTGAGGAAACATACGTTAAGTGCCTGAGACGGCGATGGACTCTCTTTCACGTTGGCATATAATCATATTCGGTGAAATGTGTAGCTGTTACAACACCTTTGCATAGCCCTTCGGGGACCCTTCTGGGAAGGCGCGAGCTTATTTTTTTAATTGTTATTTAATAAAATGTTAATTCCGTTTCTTTTAAATACATACCAAAAATGAAATGTACGTTAGTTACAAAAGGATTAACTTCTAAACTCAATTGGAACTAACTATATTACATGTTTAACAAGCGTATGATTACAACGTTAGTATTTGAAGTTTTAGCAATTTGTTAGCATTCCCCGGCGTTCCTCCCAGAGGTTTGCGAACCACTTCCGTCGTGTTTGTACCAAAATTAATATCGTACGCCATCATACTTCAAACTTGGTACAAGGTATAAGCTCTGGAAATTATTACATCAATCCTCAGAGGTATGTGATGTAATTTCTTTTGGGAGGTCCTCAACTGAAACTTAGCAAGAACTGTGTAATATAAATTTGTATTAGGGACTTCGTAACATGAAAAATGCAGAAAAAATATTTGTGCGTCTTTAACAGTATTATTTACCTTTACATATTTCTGTCCTATTGAGAATCTGTACGTATGAGACTTTTTATTTCTGAGAATCTGTTCTTATAAACGAATGAGAAATGTCAATGGTCATAGATAAAGATTCAGTCGACTGGGACCGCTAGCTAACTGAAACCGCGTTCCCAGATGTCTGATTCATTTTTATTTATTTTTACTATCAGGCGAGTGGGACCACTCGTAATTTTATAAGCCTCGTAGCCTCTTCAATCACATACAATCCTGTGTAATACATTAATGCTAATTATGTGTGTGGTTCCAGTTGACCGATTCAAAAATGATTTCAGTCGACTCGGACCGCGTGTACTACTAATAATCGTGTTAAAAAGTGCAGACAAAAAGTGGAGAAGAATAATCTTCTTTTGATGCAGTTTTATACATGCATACATATGCTCACGCCTGTACTCCCCGAAGGGGTAGGCAGAGGTGTTGTTATCAAAACATCCACTTTTCACCGAATTTGATTAATTGCCAACGTGACAGATGGTGAGTCTATCGCCGTCTCAGGCACTATACATACGTCTTTGAATTACTTCTCAGAAATATGCAGGTTTCCTCACGATGTTTTCCTTCACCGAAAAGCACGTGGTGTGAAATCACTGTACATAAGTTTTTTTAGAAAAACTCATTAGTACAGGCCCCGCTGGGATTCGAACTTACGTCGCTTGCGTAGCAGGCAACTGCTCAAACCCCGAGGCCACCACGGCTCGTTTATTGACTTTACATTATAACGACGGTATCGAACGTCATATATTTTTAAAGCTTAATTGTGCCGAATTCAGTTATAAAAACTCCACAAGAAAAGTTGATCAAGACAAAAAGGGCACGTTTCGTACGGATCGAGAAACAAGCGTCATCTAGTAAAATTTATCTGTGGTCTATGATATAAATATAACGGCTGGCATTCGCGTCATACTTGTCAACAGGTGCTGCTTGTGGGGGCTGGTCATCTCAAGCTACGCATTTAGATATAAGTAGAACATTTTATGCATTGGAACTGTGTCCATGGGCTTACATTTCTTAAGTTATTTATTTTGTATTTATATTGTTTAATATTTTTGAAAAGATTAATTACATAGTTTCTTTGATGCAACCTTCCGAACCTGGTGGTAGCATGTATAATCCTGTATAATTATGTCATTCTGACGATTTGAAAGTGCTTTGTAAAAAGTCTAATCGAATAAAGATAATTTTGACTTAGACTTTGACATTGAATAAATATAATTGTTGCATTCCAATAATGTTTGTGTATGGAATCCTAAATAAATGTTGCTTGGACCGCAGGTTAAGCAATCGAGCGGAACAAACAAACGACTACTGGCCCCAATTAAACTCCGATGACGGGACAAAAACAACATGGGACGTTAAAATGGGACGTGAGGGCCACATGTAACCCAACGACTAAAAGGGTAAGCCCTACAATTGTGAATTATTGCAGATTTGAATTAAAATATACTCCGTCCTTGTCCGATTCTGAGAGGAAGGTAGCAACAGTAATATACGGGTGTGATGCGTTAATAATTGCGGATTTGGCAGGCTTAGGCGCGGCGTAATTATTCATTTACATCCGGACAAATGTTTTTGAAATTATGTGAAACGTGGAAGAATTATTCAAAACTCGCAACATGTAACCTTGTTGGGTTGAAACTGAAAGGATTTTTTTCCACATTGGTATCAACGTAAAAACCGTGTAAATTGTAAATTATTCGCCGTCAACATAACTAACTAGCTTGTGCTTGGCATGCATGGAATTAAGATTTCACGTGCAATCTTTCAATCCCCATTTAACCCTTACTTACCACCTTCCCGGGTCCGCGGCTCGGTGGTCAAGGCTCCCACCCCGACCACCGCCATCAGGCCCTTCGACCCCCTTTTGGGTGCCTCTTACGACAGGCAGGGGATACCATAGCCAAATTCTTTGACCACGGAATCTTAATTTTTTTTTATTTGACGACGAGAAAACATTCAAAAGTTCCTGTCTATCTGCCTATTTGTTCCGGCTAATCTCCGAAACGGCTGGAATAAAAAAAAATATTGGGGTCCCGCGGGCCTTCGATAAAATTAAGTCTACGCGGGTGAAACTGCGGGGCACAGCTAGTGTTATATATAAATATAGTTATATATAGATAGATAGATTATCTAAAATGTATATTTATTTATATTTCGTTTCTCTTATTCTAAGTGCAAAATCTTGGACAAAACATTTTATTGTATTTAAATCAATAGTAACCCATAATTAGACATACATATGCGTTTCAGAATACAATACGTCCTGCGTACTCACAGTACAAATACGAGTAGCAACTTTTCCTATTATTAAAGTGACTGGTCTGTTTTATGACACACAGTGACATCAACGAAGACAATAAAAATGTAAAGCTGCTGAGTAATTTGCGCACCCTGCTAATTCCGTCATGTATATTTCATGGAACAACTGAATAATGTAGGCGTTGGGCCTGGTTTATACTAGGTAACGTTGCGTGTTGTGATACCTACCCTTGCCGAAAGGTATGTCATCCATCTGAGTGCCTAGTGCGAGTCTTCTTAAAATCGTCGTCACAAATCATCGCGTTGACGTAAACGCTTATTTGTACATACATACATATGCTCACGCCTGTATTCCCCGAAGGGGTAGGCAGAGGTGTTCATCGTTAATCACAACACCTCTGCCTACCACTTTTCACCGAAGATGATTAAGTGCCAACGTGACAGATGGTAAGTCCAACGCCGTCTCAGGCACTATATATACGTCTTCGAATTACTTCTCAGACATCTGCAGGTTTCCTCACGATGTTTTCGTTCACCGTATAGCAAGTGGTGTGAAATAACTGCACATAAGTTTTTAGATAAACAGGTACAGGCCCCGCGTAGCAGGCGACTGCTCAAACCTCAAGGCCACCACGCCTCATGTGTATATGTATTAAATATTACTTTTTTGATCGTCGTGTTGACCACACTTCATATTTCCGATTCACGTAATGAAAACCGTATCCGACTTCACCTGCGGAGTCAAAAATCATTAAGGTTTTTAATCCTGCCAGTGAAAGCCTGCGCTAAGTCACAAAAGATAACATCTTAATGAAAGCAACTTGGGAACATTAATGAACCATCTTCAGGGTAAATACGAATCGTCGACCTTTAAACAATCGCTTTACACCAAGCATTCTTGTAACAATGAACTTAATATTAGCTGACTTAACATTTTTTAAGGATCGCCGCAAAAAGCGTATTGTCTTATTGTGGCCCCGAGAGTCTGAATTAATCATTCCTTTCATTCTCGGATTGTGGATGAATGAGGTGGAATTTAAATTATTGTACATGCACTTAAAAATAAGGTTTATGTACTAAAAGAATCTTGTTACAGGGTCCGGGGATGTTATTCGCGCCCTATAGACAGACACAGACTAATAAAACGACTAGAGCTCATTACTGGTGACGGGACCTGTCTGCACATTAGGGCTGGGCAAAGCACTGCTATCCTCACGCTCCGCTTATAGAAGCGATATAAAATGTACAGTGTCACTGTGGAGATAGTGTGGACATCTTCGGACACCATGGTCTGTCATGCGTCAGCAGCGCCGGTCGATGATGTCGTCATTCTTCCATCAATGACCTAATACGTCGGGCTTTGGTCACCGCCGGGGTGCCTGCTGTACTGAACCCAGTAGGTTTGGCGCGCGCCGATGGGCGGAGGCCGGATGGTATATCGCTGGTGCCGTGGAGATTGGGTCGGCCGCTGGTGTGGGATGCCACGTGTGTCGATACGTTGGCTCCGTCCCATCTCCCCGGCACTGCTGTGACGGCCGGTGCTGCCGCTGTTCAGCAGGAGTGCCTCAAGCACCGGAAATATGCTTGCATTGGTCAAGGATACACATTTCTTCGTTTGCGGTTGAAACTCTGGGGCCTTGGGGCCCAGATGCTCATCAACTTTTCAAAGAGGTTGCACGTCGTCTGGTAGAAGCTTCTCTTGACAAGCGGGCTGGGGCTTTTGTCGCTCAGAGAATCTGCATTGCTCAACGTGGCAATGCTGCCAGCCTTCTTGGCACTATCCCGAGAGACACCGATTTGGGCCAAGTTTTCTACTTGTAATTAGTTTTTAGTACTGTTTCTATTAATGCAAGCGCGAGGAGAATGTTAATCTGTCCAGGCCTACAGATCAGAATCTGTATCTTTTCTAAATGACAAAGTATTTTATGTAGCTTCCGCAAGAGCCTTACCATAACCTCTTATTGCCATTATAGTTTTACTCTTATTATGAGAGATGGATATGACGTGTATAAGTCTGTCACTGTCGCACAGCTGCACTATCATTGCAATGAGAGCTCATGGTTGGGCCCCTGATCAGTGCCCCAAGTTTAGCTTTTAACATACCCTATTTTAACGCCGATAAATTTGGTTGCGTGGCACAAAATTTTGATTCTTGTCGAAGATTGGTTGTCGTTTAGAAATTTCGTATAACTATTTGCTTGAAGATAAGAAATTTTCTATTCCAAACCTTTCTATTATCGTATAGTTCGTAGGTATGTAAGTTATATGACTTCCGCAGTTTATCAATGGAATATCTCATAGGGTCCTTACAAGAACTTGTGTACCGAATTCACATAAACTCACTTGAAAGTTACTTAAACTTTTGATAAGGGCTAGAGGAATATACTGTTTCATTATAAGTTTTATTTAGACTCAAATATTCCTTTGTTACTTCTTAAATATGTTCACGCCTTTATTCCCCGAAGGGGTAGGCAGAGGTGTTGTAATGGAACACCCCCTTTTTACCGACGATGATAAAATGTCAACGTGACAGATGGTGAGTGTATCGCCGTCTCAGGTGCTATATTTATACTTCTGAGACAAATGCAGGTTTCCTCACGATGTTTTCCTTGGTTCAGGGCCCGCTGGGATCCGAACTTGCGTAGCCGGCGAATGCTCAAACTTCTGCTCTCTGATAATAATATAATTATTGTTTAAAAAATTTAATAAGGAGAATATCGATGTGCGATTATTTTCAATAAATCAATTAGAAGTCATATTTATAGATTTATTTGTGTGACTCAGATAATTAACAGGTAGATTAAATCCTCCAAATCCTACTACTACCTACTAATAAAATAATTGCGAAAGTTTGTATGTATATTGATCTTGTTTGTTGCTCTTTCACGTAAAAACTATTGAATGGATTTTAATGAAACTTTACAATTATATAGCTTATAAATCAGAATAACACATAGACTATAACTTTATGAAGATATTGTGTGAATTGTCCAAAGCATAAAGATAAATCAAATCGTGCGCAGACAGAGTCACGGGAACTAGCTAGTAAAAAATTAAGTTTGCTATCTCCACTTGAACTTTCTACACTCAAATTCTCAAACCCATAGCTGTTTTTAGAAACGTTGACAGTATCTAAACAGATAAATAAAATTGAAATGTCTATTTGCAAATCCAAAATTAGAGCTTTTCACTAAACACATACAAAACTATACACTGACATAGAAAAAGCAATATTCAAAAATGTTCTCCGTCTGTCTGTCTGTATATTCTGGGTAATTTATGAAACGGCAGGACCGATTTTAACGGGACTTTCACTGGCAGATAGCTAATGTTACAAGGAGTAACTTAGACATCTTTTATTTAAAAAAAACAATAGGGTCCTGCGGGAAATAAATAAAATCTACGCGGGTGAAACTGCGGGGCCCAGCTAGCTATATCATTCAAAAGTTGAGAATGTTGAAACGGATATAGATATAGATCACTTTCCTATATTACTCACCAAGCTTTAATATCTTACCAAATATTTTACAGAAGCATTTGCAAAACGTAAACTTGGTGTACAGAAAATCAAAAAATGTTGTGTAATATGCGGAATTATTCCATATTCATGAAATAAGCGATGAAAGATTGACAAGTAAAATATACAATGCAAATGTGTCTGAAAGACCGCGCTACAACTTCCCAAATTAATCAAAAGTTGTCAAAAATCGTGGCGTTATATTTTTTTTATATCTACTAGTTGTGCCCTGCGGTTTCACCTGCGTAGATTTAATTTATTTCCCGCAGGACCCTATTGTTTTTATTTAAATAAAAGTAGCCTAAGTTACTCCTTGTAACATTAGCTATCTGCCAGTGAAAGTGCCGATAAAATCGGCCCCGCCGTTTCAAACAACAACCGAACGTTCGAACAAATAAATAGACAGACTGAGAAAAATTTTGAATATTGCTTTTTCTATGTCAGTGTATACTTTTGCATGCGTTTAGTGAAAAACTCTAATTTTGGTTTTGCAAACAGACATTTCAATTGTATTTATCTGTATAGATACTGTCAACGTTTCTAAAACAGCTAAGGGTCGAATATTAAAACCTATATCCAGATTTTCACAAAAGCTCTTTGAAGATAAATTAGATGGCAACTTGATAGATGTTATAAGTTAGATATTAATATCGTTTTACATCTAAGATCGCATAATGCTGGCTTTATGATAAAATCAAAGCCCTAATGATTCCGTGACAAGTTTGATCTCGTCTAGGGCCTAATTATGAGTTTTTTTTTGCTATAATAGCAGTGTGACAGTGACAGATGTGTAGATATCATATCTACATACATCATCATCCTCTTGCCCTTATCCCATGTTATTTGTGGTCGGCGCAATGTGCTCTTCACTTCCATTTCTCTCTATCAGCCGTCATATCTGCATTCACTCCTATTTTAGCCATATCATCTTTCACACAATCCATCCATCGTTTCTTAGGTCTTCCTTTCCCCTTGTAACCATCCACATTCATAAACAAAACTTTTTTGGCAACATTATCCTCATCCCTCCGCATAATATACATCTGTCTCATTTTACGAGTCTAACTATCATGATAATATAAGCTCATGGTGGGGCTTGTTGGTAAAAAGAGACCTTTGCATTTATAAACTATCTGCATTATTCCTACTGCCTATATTATTTGTGGTCGGCAAAATGTGTAGGATATGCTCACGCCATTCCCTGGAGAGGAGGGATGGAAGATGTACTTATAGTATCTACACCCACATGCTTAAGTAAGGGGCGAGCCTATTACGCATCAACCGTAATATCTGTATTCACTCCCTTGCTAGCCATGGCAATCGTTACAGCTCAGTCGGTGGCCTAAAACAGTCTGACAACTGGTTTAACCCAGATCACAGATTTTCTTCGTTAAAGGGGTTGCGAAGGTCAGATGGCAGTCGCTTCGTATAAAAATCAGGGGATCAGCCGCTTCGGGTTGAACTAAGTGCCGACCCCAACAATGTATGGGATAAGGCCAGGGACGATGATGACTCCCTTACTAGCCTTATCTTTCAAACAATCCATTCATCACTTCTTACGCCTTCCCCTCCTTGTAATCCTTTCTAACCATTCACATTTTCAGGTAATTCAAATCAATACTGTGTGAAACCTAACATAATCTCATAGTTGGAACCCTGAATAATTTAGCATCAGTTACTCCTTGTAACATCAGCTACTTGACAGTGAAAGTCTCGTTAAAATCAGTCTAGCCGTTTCAGAGCCGTAACAATAAGATAATTTTAAAAATTAGTTTTTTATATAAGCGCGGTCTCACATGTATGCACACATTACATTATAACCCTCAATAGTATTCAAATCAGGTAGTATATCTTTGTTTTTACCGGCCTGAAAGCCTCTATAACTCTGCACTCGATAATACGAGATGAACAAACATTCCGGAACGTTTATTTACAAAACTATACCAACACTGAGCACTTACCAAATAAGGGTACTGTGGCCTAACTCGAAGCCAACTTTAGGATTTGTTTTTCCCATGAAAACTGTGGATACTATTGTGTTTCTTCTCTCGCTACATAAATGGCGCTACTCGCTAGCAATTGCAAAGTTTGAGTACAAAAATACGAGACTATAAAACGCGCTATCAGAGTTTTCGAGCGCATTGTATATTATACAAGTTTCCAACTAGAACAGTTGGAACATCCCAACCCACTAATAGTATCGCCCGCCTGATATACACAATCTCCTCCCGACGCCGTCCGAGCCACGTCCTTATTGACCCTGACGACGATATCACATTTCTTCAGCAAGCAATGTCTCAAAAGCACACACCCAACCGACCATTGTTCCGCCCTCTGCTAGGACCAGCGCAAGCCGAGCCTTAAACATGTCCCATAATACCACTCAGATCCAGCTCCCTAGCTCATCCCCCAGCAACGCCCTAAGCCGAGGTCCGAGCCCCGCACCAGGGTGCCCTTAGCTGCGTTGCTTAGTTTTTAAGTTTAAAGCTCGGCTGAAGGCCCTTGGGTCTCGCCGGGTCCAGTTAAGCAGTGGAGGTAACTCCCCTCTACCAACTGCGAGATACAGAACAGTTGGAGCCGCCTGGCTGGGAGATCTTCCCTTTACTGGCGATGAGCATGATCACTCGCTTCTCCCCTCACACCAACATTAGGTTCTATTGTTTATTTTGAATGCTCTTCTCTCTCGTATACACATTCAGAAATTATTGTATACTTTTACGTTGGATTTTGTTGGTGTCTGCTACCATCATGTTTAAATACGGAGAGATCATATACATATATATATATATATATATATATATATATAGTGATAGAAGCTTTCTAATACCACCATTGTCTGGTTAAGCAGAAGCAGCTGCGAGACAGGCGAGACAGCTAATATATATTATAATTTTATAATATTATAATGTGAATGTAGGTTTGTTTGTTACGCTTTCACGCAAAAACTACTTAACCGATCATAATGAAACTTTGTACGTATATTCTTGGAGCTATACAAAGTAATAAAAAAAACGTGTTATTGAAAAACTCAATGCATACAATGCCGCGGGTATACTATTTGACCCTTTCCTGCTGCTTGGAACTAATCTCGAAATACCTAATACTTAGTACGAACTAATAACTAGTACACATTTTCTCATATGGGATGAAATCCGAATGGATTTACCACCAAAAATAGCTATTCGTAGTCTGTTTAATCTTAGAAAGACCCACACGAAGCATTTGCATTGCATTTAAGCTTAAAAACGAACCTCGCTGCCTTAACAACAATAAAACCAAGGGTAATATGATGGAAAATAATATGTATACCATACCAAACTACGGCATGCCTCTTGGACACCCTACCGAACTGAAATTTTGTCCATATTGAAGAGATTTGATGTGTATTTCGCAACATTTTCGATTTGAACTAAACCAGGATTTGAATGAATACTCATTAGCTTCCAAATAATGAGGCTTATTTCATTTTATGCGGGTCTTTGGATTTAATGTGAGTGTGAAAAACATGAAATGTGCTCCCGCTTTTATTTCCTGAAGAAGGCAGAGTTGTGCTGTAGGCAAAGATTATGGAGCGCTTCTTGGCTGAACGTACAGTTGAATCATAACATTATTTTGCAACATAAACATAATATTTATAGCAGAAGCTTCTCGTGACAAGCGGGCTGGGGCTTTTCTCGCTCAGAGAATCAGCATTGCTATTCAACGTGGCAATGCTGCCAGCCTCCTTGGCACGATCCCGAGAGACACCGATTTGGGCCAAGTTTTCTACTTGTAATTAGTTTTTAGTTACTTAATAAAAAATAAAAAATAAAATATATGTATTGGTACAATAATAATATGTATTGTTTATTTTATTTTATATTCTATGTATAATATGTAAGTATTCAATATTTATGTATTAATCTTTTTTTTTCATTTCATGTTAATTTATACAATGCACCTACTTATTTTCTCTCTGAACCACTCTAAGGTAGACTGGGAGACAATGCCTACGGCATTCAGTCCATCTATAAACACTTTGTGTATGAAGCTTCTCATCATCATCTCCCTGGCCTCATCCCATACACCAATGGGATCGGCACTTGATTCAACCCGATGTGGATCACTTGACTTTTATACGAAGCGACTGCCATCTGACCTTCGCAACCCCATTAACGAGGAAAATCTGTGATCTGGGTTAAACCAGTAGTCAGACTATTTTAGGCTTCCGACTGACCTGTAAAGATTGCCAAAGATGATAAATTGGCAACCGGGACCGACGGCTTAACGTGCTCTCACCCATCCAATTACTGGCTAGGGTTAGGGTTGCTTAACTTCGCTGATCGAATGATATGCGCAATAGCAACCGTGCCACGACCTCCTCTGTATATGAAGCTTTTATAAATAAAAAAATATAGTTCCCGCTCCATAGTCACCACCATTTGGGAGCGAGCCTACTGCTATTAACCAGATACTAGTCCAGACTCCAGGTTGCTACTGAGAAAATACGAATTATAAAAATCTATAACAGTAAAGTGTTATCCGGAGATCGAAGCCAGGGCCTAGTCTTCAGTGCCAGCGATGACATCTCCTGCATATTTCCCTAATTTTATATGGGAACGTTAAAAAGTGCCCCAAGCGGTGAGATTAGGAAGTTTTAAGTCTCTATACAAAAAAGGGCACAGCGCAAGGTCAGGCGTTGACGTTCAAAACTCAAAACCTAGGGGCATATCGTTTGTCAACTCTAGACTACAAGTCAGGCCTTGCCTTGACAGACGCTAACGTGGGATAAATTATTAATTACGTCGTCACAATACTAATATACTCTATACAGATAAATACTCTATATGGGACGCGACCTGCGTGGACACACTTGCTCGCTGCCACTTAAACTCGACATCGAAGCAAGCAGGGGCGGCGGCAGTGTGTGCAGAAAACCTCAAGCGGCGGAAATATGCAGATATCAGTCATAACTGTATATTTCTGCCGTTTGGGGTTGAGACTTTGGGGCCATGGGGGCCAAATGCGAAGGTCCTTTTTAAGGATCTTTCAAAACGCCTGGTTGACGTCTCTGGTGACCGTCGAGCTGGTTCTTACCTCGGTCAGAGGATTAGCTTAGCGATCCAGCGAGGTAACGCAGCCAGCTTACTGGGCACCATTCCCGCAGACACTAATCTAAATTCCGTGTTTTATTTATAATTTTTATTTTTATTATATTTTTCCTTTTTCATTGTTAGCAATAAGTTACTCAAATGTTATATTTCTATAATACATATTTATAATTTTGTGTTTCTACAGATAAATAAAATTAATTAATTGTCTGTTTGTAATTCCAAAATTACGCATTTTTACTAAATGCATATGAAAGTATACACGGTATTGACAAAGATAAAACATTTTTGTTTTAATTTTTCTCCATCTCTCTCAAAGATACTTTTTTTGAAAAACATTGTGGGTTCCACGGGAATGATAACGCGGGTAAAACCGCAGGGCACAGCTAGTGAGTGAATAATATTTTAAGCAATTACATCTACTTTAATTAGACTGACCTAGAATGGTATAAATATATCCTTTACAAAGCCCATTTGCTGAAGACTTTGTAATGTTTCTCCCGAGAGCTGTCTGACATTACGATTGCTCTATCTGAGCTCGTCTGTGTAGAGACGTTAAACTTGATAACTTTAACTTAAGTACAGAACAATGGATCTTCATGTGTTTCATGGTTCTTAGCTTCACACTTAAATAATCTTCATTTGATTTGACTTTACTAAATTGTTGTAAAATTTTTCAGATTATTTTTTAATTTTAAAATAAGGACATCAACAGTAACCTTTAGATTAAAATTTGGTGAACCTAGAGAAATACTAAATGAACACAATACCTGCCAAATTTTTTCGCATACCGGAGTCGAAATATTCGAATAATTAAGTTATTAGGGTTGGAATACGTTAACACATTCACTGCTAACATTTCAACTTCTTCGTAAATTCTCTAACAGTTGGACGCACATACGCGTCGTTAGCAGTGAACGCATTAAAATAGTCGCTTTTTACTCTTTAGTCTACTAGAGTCATCATCTCCCTGGCCTTATCCCATACATTTTCGGGGTCGGCTCATGATTCAACCCGATGTGGCTGATCACCTTATTTTTATACGAAGCGACTGCCATCTGACCTTCGTAGCCTCTTTTACGAGGAAAATCTGTGATCTTGGTTAAACCTGTTGTCAGACTATTTTAGGCCTCCGACTGACCTGTAACGATTGCCAAAGATGATAAATTGGAAACCGTTGAGATGGTCTACTAGAGTATGAACATAATATTCGGGACTTAAACATAGCTGGTGAATCGTGGGATAAGAAAACCTCTGCCTACCCCTTCCGGGAATATAAGCTTAATGTCTATATACATGTATATATAGTATACGTTGCTGGAAAAGTTCCCTAGTCACTGACCTCGCCTTTGCGGGATATATTGTATATCAAAAAGACTTATTTCATATCATAATCATCCTCCTGCCTTTATCACATATTATTTGGGGACAGCGCAATGTACTACTGTTCTTTTCCATTTCTCTCTTTCAGCCATCTAATCTGGATTCACCCTTTCTAGCCAAATCATCTTTCACACAATCCATCCTGGATATAACAATATTAAATACCATCTCACCACATAGCTCACAATAAAACAGTACAACAGCGAATCGTTGTCATGTACCATTTCAACTTTATAGCCGTTGACAAAGAGCTGTTTCATGTGCGAACTGTCATTACTATTTGAGTGATTATGAACTGTACTTAAACCTGACGTCATAGGCTCTGACACGCTCAAAGGAACTCACCTTTAAGGGCAAAGAAAAAGGTAGTACAAGGGCAGCTTCCTATTTTATACAATATCATCGCATGCACAGACATGCAAACTAGGATCTTTGATCCAGTAATCATTTTAAAATGACTGACTGATTGACATAGTGATCTATCAACGCACAGCCCAAACCACTGGACGGATCGGGCTGAAATTTGGCATGCATGTAGATGTTATGACGTAGGCATCCGAAAGAAAGGATTTTGAATAATTCGGCCCTAAAGGAGATATAATAGGGGACGAAAGTTTGTATGAAACTTTGTCAATTTTTAACCGATATATTATATAAATCTAAATCTACGCGGGTGAAACCGCGGAGCACAGGTAGTGTTTTATATAAGTCTGGATGTAGACAACGACCACAATTCGCCAGATATGTTCAGTCTCATGTAATGGGTAGCGAGTCTATTTTCATCCGGGCACTAATCCAAGCTGTACTGGCTGTACAGGGAAATTATAGAACCAATAACACATTGCCCGACCCGGGAATCGAACCCAAGACCTCGTGTTCAGCAGTGGCGTAAGCGATCACTTGACCAACAGGGAGTCAGATGCTTAGTTGTGGATGAAATTAAGCACACGTATAGTGTCGTATAGCCTAAAATCAGGAATAATAAAACGAAATAAAACCCCTTATATGGGACTATTAAAAACAAAATATCACGTGAGCAAAGCCGCTTTGTCTATACTAATATTATAAAGAGATAAGATTTGTATGTAAGTATGATTGTGACGAATTGGATAAACAATTTTGATCTTAAAATTTCTATCACAATTTGAATGCTTCATTAACACTGATTAATATAGGCTGTATTTTATCCCCGTTCTCTAACTAGAACGGGAGCTACACGGGTGAAACCGCGTGACATCCACTAGTTACTCATATGACCTACCATCTTTACGCATTGCACAAGGATCAAGGATATGCAGAAGTTTTGCAGCACTCAATTTTCACCGAGGATAATTGGGCTAACATCATAGGTGGTGAATACATCACGTCATCATCACACGAATCAAATCAACTCGGGTAAATGCCTGTAGTAACTTAAACCATCCATCTCTTGTAAGTAGTGTTGTGAATACGTGTACATGCACCTGTTGCCATCAATGTATGGGAGCTTACCTTCTGTATACATTTATTTTGTGCTTTTCGGAAATATGATCCCATTAAATGCTTTTATGGACAATATAAGGAACATTTTGGACGACATAGTCTGCAATACATCTCTCTCGTCATCCATCAGGGACGGATTTGACGGAAGTTAAGATTTAGATGACTAGATATCGTCAAAACTTATAGTAGCAAATTTATATATAATCTACACTGCTATTATATATCTGCTACGCAAACGACGCAAGTTCGAATCTCAGCGGGGCCTGTACCTATGAGTTTTTCTAAAAAACGTATGTACAGTGATTACACACCACGTGCCTTACGGTGAATTAAAACATCGTGAGGAAACCTGCATTTGTCTGAGAAGTAATTCAAAGACGTATGTATAGTGCCTGAGACGGCGATGGACTCACCATCTGTCACGTTGGCACTTAATCAACTTCGGTGAAAAGTGGGTGTTGTGATTACAATACCTCTGCCTACCCCTTCGGGGAATACAGGCGTGAGCATATGTATGTATGCATTTAGAGAAAAACTTTTTTTGGAATTACAAACACACACTTCAATGACTAGATAAGTCATCCTTATAAATGTTAAAACAACCGCGCTTTATATTTGAAACTTGAATCCATCCCCAACGTCTTACACGAAGCAGGTTTATGGCACATTCAACCGTTGAAATATCGGTTACAAAGTCACGTTACATCTGAGTGATACCTTAGATGCTATATATCATCTTGAAACAAGGCTTAACAGGCTTTTACGACGAAAAAATACTTTTTAGTTTTTTTAGGTTTTGCGAAAAAATTAAGTTTTTTTCTTTTCGTCGTTCTTTTCCTATCTTTGTTCCACAGGGCGCTAGCATAGGGTAATACCATAGGTCCAGCATTGTTAAAAACGTTTTTATTATATACCGCTTATATTATACCTCAAAGTAATTAGATGAACTGGGGACTGTACCGAATTACAGAAGATCTCAGCCTTTGAGTTAGTTTGTGTTCTTGCGGTGAGTAAGGTCACCGGTGAGTCAGGAAGAGTAGAAGTGGAGTCGTTTGCTAACAATATGATGATTCTCTATACTAATATATAAAGCTAAAGACTTTGTTTGATAACGCGCTAATCAGGAACTTCTGGTCCGATTTGAACAATCCTTTCAGTGTTAGATAGCCCATTTATCGAGGAAGGCTTTAGGCTATATATCATAACGCAAAGACCAATCGCGAATTAAATTTTGCGTCAGCCCAATGGTATATAAGGTATTCAACGCACGAGTAACACTTGGTGTTACAAGCATTCATAGGCTGCGGTGTCATTATTTGACGCCTTAGGATAACATTAAGAACCAACCCTACCTTCATAATTGCTTCATAATTGGATTCAATAAAGAAATCCTGCAGCTTATACCCTATACACACGCTATAGGTTTGAAAGGTATAATCGACTCGTGCAAGTCATCGTATATCCATTAATACAAATGATCAAATGTATTGGGTATCACGCCGAAATCGTACAGGTTCCTAAATATTCCATACGGAAATGATAAATTCGTATTGAATAGTAGAGCTCTTACTCTTCTTGGTGGATTTAGATAGGCATTCGAATGAATCAACTATTTCAAACTATGTCTTCTTAATATTTAAGGACATGAATTTAAACAAGCTTGAGGTATCATATCGGCTTTATCACTAGCTTCTGCCCGTGATTTCGTCCGTATGGAATAGTTACTTAGGGCTAACGCTAATTTACCCACGATTGGTTATAGGACCCGCGTAGATATAATACATTTTTTCGCAATAAAAGGTAGCCTATGTCCTTTCTCAGGGTCTAAAGATTGTTTGTGCCAAATTTCATCAAAATAGGTTGAGAGGTTTAAGCGAGAAAGCGTAACTTTCGCATTTATAATATTAGTAGGGATGGGCCTTCCTCAATAAATGGGTTATCTAACACTACCATTAGTTCCTGTACGAATTGTAATGTATGTTTTAGTTTCATACTAGTAGTAGTCATAGTAAGTAGATGGCGTTAGTAGTAAAATAGATCGCGCCGTTGAAGTTTGTATCCTGTTACATATTTAGTTCCTGCAATCGGAAGGACAGCTTAATCCCCTGAGATTAGAGCGTTAAAACAAACAAATAAAAACGGCTTTATATATTAAATATAGATTAGACCTACATATTTTAATGATTTTGTTTTATGCTTCACTCACTCTGTAAGTATTATAAATATATGTTCAAGACTTCGTAATAAGATCACTTGACAAACACGCTACAAAGCCGACAAGTTCCCAAAGGAACTGTAAGAAAAATAAGGACCTTAATTCTCCCAAAAATATGGCACAAATAAAAATTCCCATAACATATTCGCCGACATAAACAAGGCAAATAAAGTACTTACCTAATCCTCATACATTATTTATTAACACGAAGGCCGTGGCCTATCCTACGCGTTCTTTTGAATAATGAAGCATGTTTAATTTTTCATACGAACAGCCCAATAGCTTGGCTTAAATGTTAACCTTCTTAGGAGCTGCGGTCTGAAGAAGTCGGTACTTTAAAACTGGTTATAAGTTATACTAAGTATGTAGGTGTACGAATTTGTTGAATATTTGTCGTAATCAAAACAGGAAAAACAAGATTTCCTGTTTCATTTCCAAAGTGAGTATTAAATCTGAAAGAAATCAATTTGCAATTGAAAAATAAATTTACTTAATATGTTTTACCTTAACAAGCTGAAACGTCTATTACAAGAAGCTTACCTGAAAAACAAATGAATATGGATTACACTTCTTTACATGGTAAGTTTTTTTTAATATAGTTTTATTCAGTCTAGGACCTGTTAAGGCACTTATGAATGTCGAAGAATTTACCACCTGTTCGGAAACTAGTCTTCTGAGAAGAAACTCACCTGGCATCATGTACGTTTCATGCGTATCTGTTATTTGATACTTGTTCCCGATTAAACTACTGAACTAATTAGGTTGAAATTTGTATGAACATTTCTGCGACATACTATTATGTCCTACAGATTGGCAAAAGCCCTTTCTCTTTTCCAACTGTTCCTGCCCTTGGCAGTTTGCTGCCAATCGCTTTTGAAAGTATCTTATTATACGACGCATCAGGGGCCCTACCATCATCCGTTTAAGCAGAGAGTATACGGTACCAAAATGAGACGTCAAAGCTCAGAAGTTCGTAATACGCTCAAGCCAATGATGGTCGGCCCCATGTACTTAAAAATAATTAGGTACATGTGGGCAATCGCGGGTAAAGGCTTGTTCTAGATATAAATATAGGTCTCTCATATTAAATCTGATGAAAAATCCAGTTGACGTATTCCTTTGATTAAAAAATCGATCACTATATCGGATGTGGGCGTGTGGCGTAAATAATAGCAATCGACGCGTCAAAGCGAACTTTACCGTGGACGGACATTGTGTTTACGTGGAAAATATTATACAGCTTTTAGATATGACGCTATTTTTAACAGCATGTAGTGACCGAGTGGCTTCAGTAGTCTGCTACGCTAATGATACAAGTTTAAGTTCAAGCCGCATGTACAGGTGCCGTCATGCGAATGCATTTGTTAGCACCACGACTATAAATATATCGGCAAATTTCTTACTGATCTATTTATAGTCGTGGTGGCCTTGGGGTTAAAGCAGTCGCCTCCTACGCAAGCGAAGCAAGTTCGAATCCCAGCAGGGCCTGTACCAATGTTTTTTTTCTAAAAACTTATTTGCAATGCTTTAAAGGTGAAGGAAGACATCGTGAGGAAACCTGCATATATCTGAGAATTTATTCGAAGACGTATGCCAAGCGCCTGATACGGCAATAGACTCACCATCTGTCACGTTGGCATTTAATCGTATTCGGTGAAAAGAGGGTGTTGTTGCTACAACACCTCTGCCAACCCCTTCGGGGAATGCAGACGTGAGCATATGTATGTATGTATTTATAGTAGCTGAACAGGTGATTTCTCAAACCACTCGGCCACTAAGAAAATAAATAAATAATAAACAGAGTTGTCTCAGCAGGTCCTGGCGAATCGATTAATAATGAACTGCGGGGTGCGGTGAGGGATGAAACGTCAACTCTATTACAAAAGGGCATTATTTAACATCCAGACGTTTGGAGACGAAGTAGGGACTCACGGGGTGGTATTCGGATTGAAACGCACCTATCCAAATTAATATAATTTAAGTGTCTGTTTGTAATTCCAAAGCGTTACACTAAATGCATTTAAAAAGTACCTATATATTACCTAGGTATTTTTTTTATTGTTGTATGTATGTCTATCTAATATCTAATTATATAAAAAAAAATTTGCGATATATACGAATTTCTATACAGAAGTCAGTTTTCACTATTAAACAGTTTTATATAAAGCTATGCCCCGCGGTTTTACCCGCGTAGACTTAGTTTCATGATTTGCGGAACAATCATATTTATTATTAAATAATAGTAGCATATGTTACTCTTAAGTAATACTAGCTACCTGCCTGTTAAAGTCAAGCTAAAATCGGACTAGCCGGAACAAACAGACAGAGAAAAAAAATTAAAGTATCTCTTTTTTTTGTGAGTACCGTAAATCTTTTCATATGCATTTAATTAAAAGGAATTACTGACAAATACTTCAATTTTATATATCTGTATAGATTATAATTTGAAAAGTCCGTAAATCCTAGTCGTAGTGCACGCTGCATCATGAATTATTAATGTTTCTCAAATGAATTATTTATTACTCGTTGTGTAGATACTTCAAGTTATTCCAAAAGCAAATACCTTCAGCTACTTAATTATGATGTAAGTATCTAAGCTGCAGTTTGTAAATTATGCACAGACAGGATATACAAAAGTATTGTGGCAGGTACTTATTACTAACTTTTATTTAAAAAATCTGTACCTATGTGTATTTTGTTTATTTTCAATTGGAAATATTAGGTATAATCACGCAAATTTACTCGGTGAGAAATTCAACAATTACTCATTTAAAATAGAATACAGTACCCCCTATCACGAGTTTGCCACCGTTTTCATAAACTATACTCGCTAGCGTCACTCGCAATATTTGTATGAGACATTTTAGTTCTGCACAATTTCTAATACAAATATTCGGCGGAGACGCTAGCGATTATATATAACGAAAACGGTGGCAAACCCGAGATAGGGGTACTGATCTGTGTTCGTTTTTTTCGACGTTTTATAATAATGAAACCTAACTAGATAGATTCATCGCCCCCGAAACCCCCTGCATACAAAATTTCATGAATATCATTGGAGCAGTTTCCGAGATTCAGATTGCTTGTTTAAAAGATAAGATTTACAATTATGATCTTTACAAAACGTAAATATTTATGTTACTCTATACATTAAGGAGCTCGTGGCACAGATGCTATTGCGCATCATTTGATCAGCGAATTTAAGCAAACCTTTTTTTTTATTGACGTGTGGGAACCCTTCGGAAGGTCCCCGACGGCCCTGGGAGAGGCAAGTCGGGATATGTGGGATTTTTACTGCACTGTGGCCATTCTCCGTGCTTAGGGGGTCTCCGGGTACTAAGTTAAGCAAACCTAACCCTAGCCAGTAGTTGGTTCGGTGACCGCTCTAGTTCCCCCCGCGCCTCGAAGAGCACGTTAGTAGTATTTACTAATAGTGGGCAACCTGTTCAAAAGTTAACGCGAATGCCAGCCTTCGCCTTCCTCAACCATCATAGAGAGACGTCAGCGACCAGGAACCCAGAACTAGGATTACAGAAGATCGCATCCAAATAACATTGCGTTATTAATGTATTCCTGTGGGTTGGTCGGTAAATATTCCGATCCTCCCTGATTTATGTTAGCAATAAGGGATCTGAGCGATCCATAGACACCCCTAGCGTTAGTAACCCCCAACCCCTACCATTAGAAGGTATTATGCTGGTACTTGGTAAACCACAAGCCTTAAGCATTTATAATTGACCATGATACAGGTGAACCATGACAATAAATCTGGTCACACTAAAATCCAGCTCCGCTGAACTGATCCCAGTTTGCTCAGAGACTATAGTTAAGTTATGGCCCTTTGACAACACCGTTGCGCTAGTGGTTAATATATATTGCTATGCTTGATGTCGTGGGTTCCATTCCTGTGTCAGCTTAAACATTTAGCATGAAAAACAGTTTGAGTGTTGAGTGTTTGGTATGTATTTATTTTTATTGCATAGATATTCAGGTAGCGGTGAGTACATAGTTATAATATTATTTATCTATTTTATTAAGTTGAGTAAGTGAGCCGTGGTGGCCTCGGGGTTTGAGCAGTCGCCTACTACGCAAGCTCGAATCCCAGCGGGGCCTGTACCAATGAATTTATCTAAGAAACTTATTTATACAGTGATTTCACACCACGTGCTTTACGGTGAAGGAAAACATCGTGAATAAACCTGCATATTCCTGAGAAGTAATTCAAAGAAAACAGTGCCTGAGACGGCGATAGACTCACCATCTGTCACGTTGGCAATTAACCAAATTCGGTGAAAAGTGGGTGTTGTGATAACAACACCTCTGCCTACTCCTTCGGGGAATACAGGCGTGAGCATAGTATGTATATATGTGTATTTATAATATAGGAAAGAGAACTACGCGAGTGAAATCACGTGACGACGTTAGTTATAAATAAGAGGTCGTGATACGACAGTAGTCGTGTGATGAAAAGGAATCTTAATTATTTTCATTTCCCGCGGCGCACCCGCCCCTGTTCTACCCAATTACATATTCCCAAACCAAGAAAGTTGGTGAAGGTGCGAGTAGCAATTTCCATGACGGCTATTCAGCAGTTTGGCAACTCAATTATTCTTTGTTGAATATTCCATGCCCTTACAATGGACGAACAAACAGGGCTGATGTAACCCTCGCCTGCCATCTGATGTTTGAACTAGGTGCCCAGTATTGACTATGTCGACGCCATAATGGAATATTACTATACCTGATGTTGTACATTGTTAATACGTTGAGACTTTTGAGCTATGTATATGGTCGTGGGGTTTGAGCAGTCGCCTGCTACGCAAGCGACGCATGTTGGAATCTCAGGGGAGCCTGTACCAAAGAGTTTTTCTTAAAAGCTTATGAGCAGTGAATTCACACCACGAAGAAGGAAAACATCGTGAGGACGTGCATATGTCTGAGAAGTATGTATAGTGCCTGAGACGGCGATAGACTCACCATCTGTCGCGTTGGCACTTAATCATATTCGGTGAAAAGTGGGTGTTGTTGTTACAACACCTCTGCTTACCGTTTCGGGGATGGAAATTAGATGAATTAATAACATGCATGGGAAAAACAGCGGAGGCTTAGTATACCAACTTAAGATGCTGTCATGAGATATGAGCGCTGGCCTTGAATGCGCAGTAGTCTTCTAGTGAGTCTGCCGATTATGTTTGAGAAAAAATCGGAAGTTCAAAAACGTATATAAGTAATATAGCCTGCAGAAACGGTGATGGACTCGCCATCTGTCACTTTATCATCTCACGTTATATAGTATGGCGCGACGCGAATAAAATACAAGCGCAGATATCCCCACTATTTTCGCTGAGCGCTCATAGCCTGTGACGACACCTGTATCTATCCCCCACGTATTCGTTTTAATAAGTTTTAACTTTGACTATATCGACTGATATATACGTCTTTGAATTACTTCTCAGATATATACAAATAGGCAGAGACCACCGTTTGCCACACCCACAGGCGTGAGCGTATGTATGTATGTATGTATATAAATAGGTTTCCCTAGGTACGATGTTTACCTTCACCGTAAAGCACGTGGTGTGACAAACGTTTTTAGAAAAATTCTTCTTAGCTTTTTGCCTCAATACCTCCTAATCTCACCACAATGACGTCCCAAGTTCGAGTCCAAATGGTACAGAATAAGTCTACACGTCCCATGATATTCGTAAGAAGCAAACAGAAAAGATAATCCTTCCAAATCCTCCTTCGCCCAACGCCGCTTAACCAACGCTATCCAATACGGGAGATTATGGAAAAAACCGCTTCCTTAAGGACGTAAAGTGGATCGTCCACGACGACGTAATATATTATATGGAACTAGCTCTGGCTTGGGTAAATTTTTCCTCCACGTAACATCAACTAAGTAACTGACCGTGAAAGTCACGTTAAAATCGGGTCAGCTGTGCTAGAGGTTACCTGGAACAAACCTTATATGTTTTCATCATTTAGCGAAAAGTTAATTTGAAACAGACACTTCATGCTATTTTATTATATATAAAGTATGAAACTAAGTCTACGCGGGTGAAACCGCGGGGCACAGCTAGTCTTACATAAATTATGCTCACGCCTGTATTCTCCAAAGGGAATTGAACAGATGGAAAACCCCTTGTGTTCCCCAGCAGAGTGTTCGACTCACAGGACGCTAGTTAACGAACTAGCGTCGCTTACGCAGCAGGCGACTTATCAAACTACACTGCCACCACGGCAGTAGGTATATTAACTAATCAAAAATGTGTTTGTATATGATATGATAGATATCATCATCTCCCTGGCCTTATCCCATACATTGTTTGGATCAGCACTTGATTCAACCCGATGTGGCTGATCACCTGATTTTTATACGAAGCGACTGCCATCTGACCTTCGCAACGCCTTTAACGAGGAAAATCTGTGATCTGAGTTAAACCAGTTGTCAGACTATTATAGGCCTCCGACTGACCTGTAACGATTGCGAAACATGATAAATTGGCAACCGGGATCGACGGCTTAACGTGCTCTCCGAGGCACGGAGGGAACTCGGGCCGTCACCCATCCAACTACTGGCTAGGGTTAGGGTTGCTTAACTTCGCTGATCGAATGATATGCGCAATAGCAACTGTGCCACGAGCTCCTCCTGATATGATAGATATATAAACAAGTGGGATCTTCTACTTGCGACGGCACCCGAAGGTACTTATGTGATATAAGTTAAGCAGGTAAGGCTGTTATCTATCTATACATCTATACAGATAAATAAAATTTAAGTGTCTGTTTGTAATTACAAAATTGCACCTTTTGACTAATTGCATATGAAAGTATACACGCTTCTGAAATAGAAAAACCAATTTTTTTTTTCTCTGTCTGTTTGTTCCGGGCTGGACCGATTTTAACGGGATTTTCACTGGCGGATAGCTAATGTTACAAGTAGTAACTTAAGATAAATTTATTTAAAAAATAACACATAATCATAAAATTACTACTGCGCATTCAGAGTCAGCGCTCATAACTCGTGACGGCAGGTGTAAAGTTATTTCCGTATCTCAAGCTACCTTTGAGTTGAATAAGCTTCCGCGTTCACTGGGAAATTCACTTTTTAATTAAAAACTTCCGAGGTTATACAACGAAAGTCATTCGTATCGTAATAACAGGAAGAGTCCCAGAAATTTGTTTAAGGTTGATTAATAAAAATAGGTGGCTTCATCTAAGTTTTACCATTTCCTTCTCTTTGGGAATTTCGTTCAAACCAGATTTACAAATAAATATAATTGAATTGTCTGATTGTAGTAGGGTAACTTGCTTTTACATACATACATACATATGCTCACGCCTGTATTCCCCGAAGGGGTAGGCAGAGGTGTTGTAATCACAACACCCACTTTTCACCGAAGATGATTAAGTGCCAACGTGACAGATGGTGAGTCTATCGCCGTCTCAGGCACTATACATACGTCTTTGAATTACTTCTCAGACATATGCAGGTTTCCTCACGATGTTTTCTTTCACCGGAAAGCACGTGGTGTGAAATCGCTGTACATAAGTTTGTTAGAAAAACTCATTGGTACAGGCCCTGGTAGGATTCGAACTTGCGTCGCTTGCGTAGCAGGCGACTGCTCTAGCCCCGAGGCCACCACGGCTCTAACTAGCTTTTATTTTAAAGAAATCTTTAACAATTGTTTTTTTATGTCAGTACCGTATATACTTTCATATATACTTTATTTTTCATATGCATTTTGTGAAAAGCGGGTGATCACCTATTACAATACGTAGAGATGTAGGTAGGTATTCCAAAAGGCAAATATTCAAACACAGAATACGTATAAAAAAAACCATTTGAAATGAAAACGCGCCCGTACCGTTGTTCTCGAACACACAAAGAACGCGACAGACAAATCACAATGTGAAGCCATCGAAGCAGGCGCTCTTCCTTTGTTTCGATGCACCTTTGTATTTGCAAATGAGAATAGACGTCGTGTAGGTTATGTGTTCGAGAAATAATGGTACGACATGTATACATACATATCATATATTATGAAGGAATCTCTTGTAGCATATGGCGTGCTATTGTGAGATTTCCTCACGTTTTCCTTCACCGCAAAGCTCTTGGTATGACAGCAATACATACATACATACATGTGCTCACGCCTGTAATCCCCGAAGGGGTAGGCAGAGGTGTTGTAATCACAACACCCACTTTTCATCGAAGATGATTAAGTGCCAACGTGACAGATGGTGAGTCCATCGCCGTCTCAGACACTTTACATACGTCATTGAATTACTTCTCAGAAATATGCAGGTTTCTCTTCTCTTTTCTCTTCTCACGATGTTTTCCTTCACCGTAAAGCACGTGGTGTGAAATCACTGTACATAAGTTTTTTAGAAAAACTCATTGGTACAGGCCCCGCTGGGATTCGAACTTGCGTCGCTAATCCCAGCGCTAGCAGATACAGGCTTTCTTATGAATTGCGGCATCGTAATTCATAAGAAAGCCTGTATCTTAACGAGTGTATGAGTATCAGCACGTTCCAAAATGATGTAAGTCATTTTTATTGTATGATTACTCGATTACGTCCTTCACGCGTGCCGGTAATCTTTAAATGATAATTAATTGAAAATATACTCCGTATTTTATAAAATGTATGTTATTGCTATCAAAAAAGAGCCGTGGTGGCCTTGAGGTTACAGCAGTCGCCTGCTACGCAAGCGACGCAAGTTCGAATCCCAGCGGGGCCTGTACCAATGAGTTTTTCTAAAAAACTTATGTACAGTGATTTCACACCACGTGCTTTACGGTGAAGGAAAACATCGTGAGGAAACCTGCATATGTCTGAGAAGTAATTCAAAGACGTATGTATAGTGCCTCAGACGGCGATAGACTCACCATCCGTCACGTTGGCACCTAATCAAATTCGGTGAAAAGTGGGTGTTGTGATTATAACACCTCTGCCTACTCCTTCGGGGAATACAGGCGTGAGTATATGTATGTATGTATGTAATTATAATATACGGTAACATTTTATTTAATGAAATATCTAAGTTGATTATACGTTTACATGTTTTTTTCTGACTACGTTCTATTTATTGGTATCTAAGATGCTACTTAATATAATGGAGAGGTAATGACGACACATTCTCCACACTACACTATAAAATAAAGACACACATGAATTTAAAAAGGTAATCAATTCGACTGCATGTTATTTTTCCAATTAAAATGGGACCATTTCGGAAGCATCACCTTTCAAATAAAAAAATAATCATCGATATCGGTTCACCCGGTCAAAAGTTCTGAGGTAACAAACATTAAAGACAACATACAGTCGAATTGATAACATCCTCGTTTTTTGAAGTCGGTGAAATAATAATTCGAAAACGTAACAACATCAAAACCCTGTTTTATTGAACAGTGTTTGATTGAAAAACCTCGTACGATCGTTCTTTTTAATTTAAGCAATAAACAAACATGCTGTATATAAACCCAGTGTAAGTACCAGAGAGATCCGAAGCAATGCATTCAAATGCGGGATGCGCTTTGCATTCAGCCGGGAATTGAACCCGGGGCCCTTGAGATGCAAATTACTGGGGTGACGAGATTGAAGCTCGAAGGACCAGATTGTGCAGTTTGCGGGCATCTATGTACCTATAATAAATCCATACATCTCAACAGTTGTTTCATGCAATTTGGAATTGTATTTTAATTATGTAAAAGAATTATTTATTAGGCTTATAGGGCTTAACTCAAAAATACATACATACATATGCTCACGCCTGTATTCCCCGAAGGGGTAGGCAGAGGTGTTGTTATCACAACACCCACTTTTCACCGAATTTGATTAAGTGCCAACGTGACAGATGGTGAGTCTATCGCCGTCTCAGGCACTATACATACGTCTTTGAATTACTTCTCAGAAATATGCAGGTTTCCTCACGATGTTTTCCTTCACCGTAAAGCACGTGGTGTGAAATCACTGTACATAAGTTTTTTAGAAAAACTCATTGGTACAGGCCCGGCTCAAAATTAAAAAAAAATTATAATGTTAACTTTACTTACAAACAGACACATCAATTTTATTTATCTGTATATATGTTAAGATTATAAATATTCTATGTAAGATATATTACTGTAAAGCTTCATAAAAATCCATTCAAAAGATTTTGCGGAAAAGAGTAAGAGACGGAAAAGTTGTTGCAAACACATTCCGTTCGTAACTTTATAAACGTCTATCCATTACTTGTTTTTGCGTTTCAATAAAAGTCATATTTAATACGAAGTAAAGATCAAATAAAATAAGATGTCCAATGAAATATGGCTACAAACAAATAAATCACCGAACAAATAGTTAGCTGTATTCGCTAGCAATTTATGTGCAAAATATATTTACCTCGCGTGTCGTACTGACAGAAAAATACGATACTTCAATGGAAACACACGCTAACGGTAGATTTGTGACTGGCGCGCATAACATTTAAGTGTCTGTTTCTAATTCCAAATTAACAGCTTTTTATTAAATCGATATGAAAGTATATACGATTATTATAAATTAAAAAAAAAACTTTTTTTTTTAATTGTAATTATCTGTTTTAACTGGACTTTCAATGGCAGATAGCTGATGTTACAAGGAGAAATTTAGGTTATTTTTATGTTTAATTTAAATAGGGTTCCGCGAAATAAAGTCTCCTCGGGTGAAACCGCGAGACACAGCTAGTAGATACCAATGTTATAAACGCGAATGTTTCTCAGTCGCGTCGGTCTGTTACCTTTCTAATTTGCTGAACGGATTTGGCTTACGAAGATAGCTTCGACATTTACAACTAATAACCTGGATGAAGTTGTGTATGAAAAAGAAATATCTAGGCAGATTTCTAACAACGTAAAAGAACATAATACAGACATACATATGCTCACGCCTGTATTCCCCGAAGGGGTAGGCAGAGGTGTTGTAATCACAACACCCACTTTTCACCGAAGATGATTAAGTGCCAACGTGACAGATGGTGGGTCCATCGCCGTCTCAGACACTTTACATACGTCATTGAATTACTTCTCAGACATATGCAGGTTTCCTCACAATGTTTTAATTCACCGTAAAGCACGTGGTGTGTAATCACTGTCCGTCGCTTGCGTAGCAGGCGACTGCTCTAACCTCAAGGCCACCACGGCTTTCATAACATAATATTAGTAAAATATCTGCTACGTCATCAAATAATTTGCGATAGGAACAAAATGGATGAAGTCTGAAAGAAAACGGCTGAGTATCCGACCAAAGTAGGTTCCCGTATGTTTCCTTTTGTAGAACAATGTACCTCTTAGGTTTCACCCAGTATTCGCTCGGTAGATTTGAGAGGTGGGTCTGGTAAGGATTTATCGTCTAACTTATTACGTCACACGCTGGGTGCCTCCACACTTGTTCCTATCGCTTAGCTTAAACACGTAACACGTTATATAATATACAACCATTTATCACAGCATTATTTGGCTACGATTTTTTATTACGAAAGATTTCCATAGAGCTAATGTGAGCGGAAGTGTCGGCAGAAGGCATCTAAGGAAGAACTACCAACACCAGATTAATATAATGTGATGCATGTGGGCAAGAGAATTATGTAAGGATCGTAGCTTGTGGCAAATGGTGGTCTCTGCTTATTCCCGTTAGATACAAGCGTGTATCATCATCTCCCTGGCCTTATCCCATACATTGTCGGGGTCGGCACTTGATTCAACCCGATGTGGCTGATCACCTGATTTTTATACTAAGCGACTGCCATCTGACCTTCGCAACCCCTTTAACGAGGAAAGTCTGTGATCTGTGCTAAACCAGTTGTCAGACTATTTTAGGCCTCCGACCGACCTGTAACGATTGCCAAAGATGATAAATTGGCAACCGGGACCGACGGCTTAACGTGCTCTCCGAGGCACGGAGGGAACTCGGGCGGTCACCCATCCAATTACTGGCTAGGCTTAGGGTTGCTTAACTTCGCTGATCGAATGATATGCGCAATAGCAACTGTGCCACGAGCTCCACCAATATACATATATAGAGATATGTATGTATAAATTAATATTATGAGGATGTAAAATCCTCAGTCGGGCTGTGCAGAAATTGTATGACTACTGACCCGATTTTGAAAGATAGCATTTATCGAGGAATGCCATATCATCACGCTAAGACCAAATCGACCAAAGTCACTAAATGTTTCGTATATGTGCCTTTTCATTCCAGCAAATATACGAAACGGTTGAACAGGTTGTGTCGGGATTTTCATATAAAAATAATACTAGTCGCAAAAATACGAAACAAAAACAAAAGAGCCGTGGTGGCCTTGAGATTTGAGCAGTCGCCTGCTACGCAAGCGACGCAAGTTCGAATCCCAGCGGGGCCTGAACCAATGAGTTGTTAAAAAAAAAAACTTATGTACAGTGATTTCACACCACGTGCTTTACGGTGAAGGAAAACATCGTCAGGAAACCTGCATATTTCTGAGAAGTAATTCAATGACGTATGTAAAGTGTCTGAGACGGTGATGGACTCACCATCTGTCACGTTGGCACTTAATCATCTTCGGTGAAAAGTGGGTGTTGTGATTACAACACCTCTGCCTACCCCTTCAGGGAATACAGGCGTGAGCATATGTATGTATGTAAAAACAAAAAAGAAAATCTCAGCGCGGATTTTTTGATAAAACTATTAAAATCCCACTGGAGTTACAAGCGTGTGTTACATATAGTTTAATATACCACATAGTTGGACGAATTGCAACTTTCGCAAGTATTTTACAACTACCAACGTTCTGAACGAACATACAACCCAAAATTCAATATAAACTTTCCTACTATACAATATTTTTCGTTGTTTTAAAATGCTTATCGTCATAACTAAGTAACGAAGTGATATTTTTTTCTAAAATAATAAATCCCGCGAAATTTCTTTTAAAATCTGATTAGTGTGAATACACAGACAGACAGACAGAGAAAAAAATATATTATAGAGGATTTCTCGTATAATACTTTCAATTTATTGAGTGTATGTAAGTATAAAGTATAATAAACGGTACTGGCCTAAAAAACACAATTTCTTAAAAATGTATCTGTCTCTCTGTCTATCTGTTTTTCTGTCTATTTGTTCCGGCTAATCTCCGAAACGGCTGGACCGATTCTAACGGGACTTTCACTGGCAGATAACTTCAAGATGTTTCAAGGAATTTAGTCCAGTTAAGCAGTGGAGGTAACTCCCCCCTACCAACTGCGAGAGACCATATCGTAAAAAAAAATGTTCAAGGAGTATTAAGGTTCCGCAAGTCAAAGTGTACAAACCCAAAGTTTGTACATGAATAATTTCCTCAATCTTGTTGTAGATGCCGTCCCGTTACTCCAAAACAATACAAATTATGGCTGACAAGCAATCTTATATTTTACCAAATCAAAATACAATAAAATAATATTAAACAATAATAAGATAGGTTTCAATATCAATATCAATCTTCAAATGCAACAACAATAATATTTGAGAAGAAAAAAAACAAAAGAAAATCGGAATTATTTCAAATTTAAAAGTAGCTAAGTCAATGCAGGTGAAACGGCAGGGCACAGCTAGTATATAATATACATTATGTGCTTATATTTTTTGCTCAAATCCACACAAAACATTATTTTGAATGGGATAGCGTGTAGTGTTCTCATACTAGCATAGCGATTCCACTGAAAGCATAGCTACTTTCAAGTGAAATTCCGTTTTACAAGCGTTCCTAGTGGACTCTACAGTAACCGGTTACCGTCAGAGAGGCTTACCGCTTTGACACCTTTGTAAAGTTCAAGAGTAATTAAACGCAACGCCCAAAGCGATGTTAATTAATAAATATTTGATACAAAATGTGCTTTATTAAAAGTTTAAATGGGATTACCGGAGATGCTACTTTATATGTATATTAATTACATTTACATACATACATACATATGCTCACGCCTGTATTCCCCGAAGGGGTAGGCAGAGGTGTTGTAATCACAACACCCACTTTTCACCGAAGATGATTAAGTGCCAACGTGATAGATGGTGAGTCCATCGCCGTCTCAGACACTATACATACGTATATATCACCGTAAAGCACGTGGTGTGAAATTTCTGTACATAAGTTTTTGTACTGTATAAACTCATTGGTACAGGCCCCGCTGGGATTCGAACTTGCGTCGCTTGTGTAGCAGGCGACTGCTCCAACCCCGAGGCCACCACGGCTCTTTCTAATTACATTTACGGTGGAAATATTGCCTTACCTAAGTCAGGCTAACTTAATTAAGAAATGATACAATATTGTTTCGTGTTCTTTAGTACAGTCTCCCCAAGGACATCACGGCTTAAAGAAATCAAGAGGGAACACATATCTGTGAAGAAACTTAAATATATTTATGTTGCCTGAGACGGCATTCACCATCTGTAAGCACTTAATCATCTTCGGTGAAAAGTAGATTTTCTAACACGAACATCTCTCAAACCTTCGGGAAGTTTCTGGGAAGTTGTAGAAAATTGAAGCGTCGCTCAAAAACCAACATCCATTAAAGAGACTGCTTGTTATATAACATTTTCCCCGTTAAAAAAAAAAATTCTAACACTGTCATATCCGTAATTAAGAGATAAACTGATTGTTCCCTTGGAAGGTAAAACTCTCAACTGTTTATTTTTTAAATCCAAGTGTACACTCAGTGAGACAACCTATAAAAACAAAATATTCAGATATATTTTAGGGTTTAGTAAATCAGGAGGATATTTTTTGAATGCTGCTAATGCTATATTTCTTACGAATCACTTTCTCTTCTGTGATTGCCAGTATTATCGGAACCTTGCCTACAGGGACTCCTATTAATAATATATTTTAGTTATTAGATTATATTTTTAAGGTTTTTAATTATAGTCACAAATAAGTTTTTTGTTGTCTTTGGTATGTACTGAACTTATTATATTTTCTAACTTGCCAGGTTCTTCTCAGTAAAAGCAACCTTCTTAACCTGGCGGTAGCATGTATAATCCTGTATAATTATGTCATTCTGACGATTTGAAAGTACTTTGTAAAATGTCTAATCGAATCAAGATATTTTGAATTGAATTGAAAATCTGTCGAAGCAAATCTAACAGCTTATAAATACATTTAAACAATGAACTATCACACATAGTAATCAACCCCATAAATCCGACAATACATACATAGGTACATAAGCAGGTGTGAGCTGTTTTTGCCAAGTTGGAAGTCACACTTGTCCCCGACCGCCCTGGGAGAGGCAGGTCGGGGTATGTGGGATTTTTACCGCACTAAAACCCCCTCGGTGGCCATCCTCAGTGCTCAGGGGGGACTCGGGGTACTCTGATAGAACGCACCGGTGTCCCAGGCTGACCAGTACCCCTATCATGGGTTTGCCACCTTTTTTGTAATCAATACTCGCTAGCGTCACTCGCAATATTTGTACGAGATATTTTAGTTCTATCACCAACAGAACTGAACAAAATTAAAAAATATTCATCGATATCGGTTCACCCAGCCAAAAGTAATGAGATAACAAACATTAAAAAAAATATACAGTCGAATTGATTACCTCCTCTTTTTCGAAGTCGGTCAACAATATAAATGGATAGAAAGTAGGGTTTCACATACACATATTCACACCTAACTAGATAAAAGACGGGAAGTAATAAAGGGCAAGTCATACATCACGGACGTATGAAAAAGTTTATTGTTACCGTGTACGTGTCTGCGATGACTTAATATTTCTCAGCGAGTTCATTTGGCTGATGTAACGCAGAGGTATTATGATCGTAAAAATATACCTATATCTAAGTACTAGTCTCTGCCCGCGGCATTGCACGTATGGTTTTCTTTGACCCAGAAAGTCATCTAAACATCTTTACTTTGTCTGTTTGTAATTCCAAATTTACAGTTTTTCAATAATGCTTATGAAAGTATATACAGCCTTCGTCGTTTTTGTTGACGAGGGGGAAACCTTCAAAAGGTCCCCGACCGCCCTGGGAGAGGCAGATGGGGGTATGTGGGATTCTTACCGCACTAAAACCCCCCCGGTGGCCATCCTCAGTGCTCAGGGGGGACTCCGGGTACTCTGATAGAACGCACCGGTGTCCCCCCACACTTTGCCGGGGCACATCCCCGGGGCAGCTGTGACGGCGCCCCTGGAGACCTTGCTGTGCCCGCGGCTCGGTGGTCAAAGCTCCCACCCCGACCACCGCCAGCAGGCCCTCCGGCCCCCTTTTAGTCGCCTCATCCGTTTGCCTATCTATCCGTTTGTTCCGACTTATCTCTAACACGGCTGGACGATTTTAAATGGACTATCAATGAGCATTGCTTCTTTAAAAAACATTTGGGATCCGTGAAATAAAGCCGCCTTTGATATTAAGTCTATGCGGGTGAAACCGTGGGGCACAGCTAGTTGTAAATATTACTGAAATAGTATAATTATTTAATGGTCAAAAAGGTCTTCTCTATAAAGGTCAAATTCGCACTCATAACCGAAGGAAGTGTATGAAGAGATGCATGAATGTAGAATAGCGAGAGAAGTATGTAAGGATCGCAGCGTGTGGCAAGGTGATCTCTGCCTACCACCGTGGACGTGTGTATCTACAATAATATTATAATGAGGAAAGATTTGATTGTCATTTGTTTGTTTGTATTGAATAGGCTCCGAAACTAGTTGACCGATTAGAAATTCTTTCAGCAATGGATAGCTACATCATCAGCGAGTAAAATAGATGTCCGTATTCATACGGGAACGGGAACTACTCGGGTGAAACCGTGTGACGTCTGCTAGTGTAAGATAATTGTTGAAACGGGATGAGTAGTTGTATATATAAACTATATGAGTAGTCCAATAAAAGCTCACATACACATTTCAAAGTATATATGAGATATACTTACACTGAATTAACACAAAAGATTGTGTAATTTTCAAAATAATACTGTCTATTTATGACACGAAAAATCTCATAACTTGCGTATTATATAATACTTCAGTTACAAAAAATACGATAGAGACAAAATAATTGAAATATGATATGAAATTTAAGTGAATTCCATCAATTAATTAAATTTGAACGGACTTGCGGATGTCCACCCCGGAATGGTTTGGTAATTAATTGGTTTTTAATGAGCAAAGTTTAATTTCCAACTGAAGGTAAGTTCGCTGAAGACCAATCAAATTGAAGACTGTAAAATTAAAGGTTATTTTCACTGTGTAAAGTGTTTCTCAAATGCCAATGAAGCGTATTATTTCTAGGCTGAAAATAATTAGTCTGAAAGTACTTAAGTATTGGTAGAAAGAAGTATAACTATATAGATAAATTAAATTAAAGTGTCTGTGTCAAATTCCAGCCAAACATATGGATGAATGTAGTCACGAAAAAAAAATATCATAATATATAAAACTTACAGGTGACTGACTGACTGACTGACATATAGAAATTACGCATGCAGGTTGATGTTATGACGTAGGCATCCGCTAAGAAAGTATTTTGATTAATTCTACCACCAAAAAGCACAGCTAGTTTCTATAGTAAAATCCCTTGCTGTTTGTCTGTTTGGTTGTTCTAGGCTACATTTATATCACCCAATAGCCAGGGTCTAAGAATATGGCTATGGTATCCCCTGCCTGTCGTAAGAGGCGACTAAAAGGGGGCCGGAGGGCTTGCTGGCGGTGGTCGGGGTGGAAGCTTTGACCACCGGCGCGGGCCCGGGAAGGTGGCAGCGCGATGTGGCTCGCGCTGCCTTGCACAGCGAGGTCTCCAGGGGCGGCGTCACAGCTGCCCCGGGGATGTGCCCCGGCAAAGTGTGGGGGGACACCGGTGCGTTCTATCAGAGTACCCGGAGTCCAACCTGAGCACTGAGGATGGCCACCGGGGGGGTTTTAGTGCGGTAAAAATCCCACATACCCCGATCTGCCTCTCCCAGGGCGGTCGGGGACCTTTTGAAGGTTTCCCCCTCGTCAACAAAGAAAAAAAAAAAAATCAAAAAAAATACATCTCGAAGTAAGTTTTTTTAGAAATATTTATTAAAAAAATAATTTTATTTTTTTAAATTAAAATTTCATTTTTTTTATATTTTATAATTTCCTACGCGGATTAAATTGCGGGGCTAATAGTACCTAATAGTACCTATGTACAAGCAAGAAATATTTATAATAATATGTTATTTATTTATTGACTTAAGCCACTGTGTAAAGCTAATTTCCCAAACAATATTTTTTAGGTAAACAAGATAAGTGAAGCAAATATTATTCTTGCCCAAGAGGTTATCAATTATGCCAATGCAGGCGGCCAGAAGTTGCCCTGAACAAATTAATTTACCTCCAAAACATCCCAGGATAACGTCCCGAAGAATTTATTAAAAGTGATTTTTTCCAGTGGTTGTTTTTATACAATACTAGCTTGAACCCGCGACATTGGCCGCCTAATTATTGAGTACCTTATCTGTCTTTCAAATTTCAGATAAATCGGTTCTACGGTTCAGCAGTGAATTACTAATGGCTACGGGGCTTTTTACCCGCAAGACAGCTCTAGGTTATCTGACAGACAAGACATTCGATATATCTATCTATGTGTATAAAAACCTATGTACAGTGAATTCACACCGTGTGCGGTGAAGGAAAGCATATGTCTGAGAAGTCATTCAGTGACCTGTATACAGTGCCTGAGACGGCGATAGACTTATCATCTGTCACGTTGGCACTCCACCATTTTCGGTGAAAAGTGAGTGTTGTTATTACACACCTACCCTTTCGGGGAATAATGTGTTCTAATACTTCGTAGAAAGTTCTTAGATTTATGAAAAATATACGCGAGTTAAGCCGCGGGGCACAACACAGCTAGTTAATTATGTTAAATGGATAATGTAATCAGTAATGGGTTAGATTTCATTTTGTTTTTCAAAAGTGTTTCTTAAGATACTTGTCGTTCATTGTTCAGTAAAATTATTAATTTAGAACCGTTTCAATATGTTTTGTTTGGTGAAACTTACATTTCAAAAATACTATACAATAAAATTATTCGTTGCTGAATCAAATTGTTTATTCCCCAAACAAACATTGGTAATTGGGTGACCTCACCGAGCGGCCATCATTAATTTATCGAGATGACAATATTTCTTTGAGCAATTATAACAATTAGCAAGTCAGACAGATCATTATTAAAACTCAATTCATTCGTGACCGTTGGTTCTGGGACCGTATTTAGTCAACTTCTCATTGTGTTTGTGATCCAAAATAAGATTTGCTTTGGCGTTTCTTTGATGCAAAGTTTCTTGTTCAAGTTATGTAGATGTTACAACACCCATATTTCACTGAAGATCATTTAGTTAAAGCAACTGTGTAGGCCGCGGGGTTCGAGCAGTCGCCTGAGACGAAAGCGACGCACGTTCCAATCAAACTTAAGTGCAGTTATTTCACCCCACGTGCTTTACAGTGAAGGAAAACATCTTGAAATCTGCATTGTCTCAGAAGTAATTCAAAGACTAGTGCCTGAGACGACGATAGACTCATCCTCTGTCACACTGGCCATAAATATCTTCGGCGAAAAGTGGGTGTTGTTGTTACAATACATCTGCTTACCCTTTCGGGACCCTTCTAGGATGGCGTGGGTATATTTATTTATTTTTTTATCTTTTGGTTTGGTTAATGGTGAGTCCATTGTCGTCTCAGACAGTTAAAATACATTTCCTTAATTACTCAAGTAAAGCTCGTGGTGTGACATCACATCAATTAAGTAACAAGAATAATTATGACACACAATAGGATTGGAACTTGCATTGATTTCAATGCTCTATCTGTTATTTGGGTTACTAAAGATAAACAAATCTATAATTTTGTCGTTACTCTCATTGCAATAACTTATCGCTAGTTAACATTATTATGAAATTGAAGGTATGGATACATCAAATCTGACAGATAATTGGAGATAGCAATCCATCTGTTAACTTGGATAGGTTATTGAAAGGGCCCGAATAAAGTAACATTATCCTCACGCTTCGCGATACAAAATTTATGGGAATGACATATTATGTCACGTGCCCAATTTATGTAATTTTCACACATTATGTATCGTTTCCATTAGCGCAAGCGCGAGAGAATATTAGGTACCTCGTCTATGCCATCTTATCTTCTACCTTTAAACGAGCAATTATTGTATATGATCTGAATATCGGAAACAGCTCCAATGATTTTCACGAAATTTCGTATGTGGGGTTCTGGAGGCAACAAATCTGGATAGGTTTAATTTTCAGAAAACATCGTTTTGATCATGTTTTCAGGCGATGAAAAACTACAATATAATTACAATAAGAAAGTAAATTTCGCCGACATCTGTCAACTTATGATAGACGGTGAAGTTTCCAGTCTATGGGGCGATAACAAAACAAGTACATATCACGGATCAAGTCCTAATGTTACCGGTTCGATTTTTCCCTTTTTTCTTTTTTTTTCAACATACATACATTTTTTTATATATATAAATCTCGTGTCACAATGTTTGTCCTCAATGGACTCCTAAACCACTTAACCGATTATAATAAAATTCGCACACCATGTGCAGTTAGATCCAACTTGAGAGATAGGATAGTTTAAATCTCAAATTATAGTCGCAATTTTTATTTATTGCTAATTATTTGTCTGTTATTATTTGACAGTCACAATTATCTGTTAACTCCAAATGATTCTAACAGATGTCGATACCTTTCGACCGGGTTGAGTAAGTAATCAATAGATGGCGCTGCTCTTAGATTGTTTACTATAATGTAATATAACAAAAAGCAACAGCAACGCGTGGCCGGGTCAGCTAGTTTTTTTATATTTTTTTTTAATATTTTTTTTTATTGTTATAACGGTTACACCAATTGAAATAATTAACATGATATACAAAACAACTAGAAATACTATACAAGATTATAAAATGCGGACTTAAAAACATTATGAAATAGAGGACACCTTCGCAAACGGATCCTCACAAAACTCCAGACACTCTGATACAATTTTGTTCCATTCGTCAGCAAACAGATCGCGTTCAGGGTTGGCAACGAGGAATGCATTGAGCGCTCTCATATATACATATATTACATTCCGAGTCTTTCTCCGTTCCCGTTCCACTCAGAAGGGCAAGACGAGTATGTCCACCTATGTTTTGCGCGTACATCTGTGAACCTTAATATATCCTGCGTTCGACCGCTTCGTCATCATCATTACAGAGGTGCGGTGGTAGGCAGTGACCAACGTAAGCCACATTCTAAATGTAAAGTTCTTTATTTTGTGTGAAAAAAAACCGACTCCAGCTCTATCCAGGTACTTGTTCAGTGCTCTTTATGCGAAACAATTCTCTAAAAAACATTCTGTTAGTCTGTCTGAACAAATTGTACTAAATAACAAATCTGTATTCATATGGTATTGTACGTTTCAGACTTAACCAGCAATTTAGCAATAAGAGCTTACGCTTGGCTTGGATCCAATTGTGATGTAAGGAGTATGTAAGGAGTGTGTCTGACGGTGCATGAGATAATTCTGTTTTGTCCGGACATACTGCTGGAAATTAATATATGGTTGGCTGATTCTGAATACCTGTATCTATTATTGGATTTTGATTAAAGTACGTTTTCCTTGCCAAAAGTGTACGCAGTACGTGATTTCGATTGTATTGAAGGCCCCTTTGGTTCCCTAGTTTTAAGGTCATCATTTAATAAAAATATTTTGTAAAAAATGAAAAATGACCACTATTGGTAATTTAGGTCTTGATATAGAGGGGAAAGGAAGACCTAAGAAACGATGGATGGATTGTGTGAAAGATGATATGGCTAAAATAGGAGTGAATATAGATATGACGGCTGATAGAGATACATGGAAGAGAAGAACACATTGCGCCGACCACAAATAACATGGGATAAGGGCAGGACGATGATGATGGTCTTGATATATTTGTGAATGTTCAGGGAAGATTTAAACGGTGAGACACATACATAAAGTAAACGGTGATACGAAGTTTATTGTGTCCACTAATTGATTTTATTGATGAATGACTAGCTGTTCCCTGCGGTTTCACCCGCGTAGATTTAATTTGATTCCCCTGGAACCCATTTTTTTTATTACCTATCCTAAGTTACTCCTTGTAACATTAACTATCTGCCAAAGTTTCGCTAAAATCAGTCCAGCCTTTTCAGAGATTATCCGAAACAAACAGACCTACAGACAGACAGACGGAGAAAAAAAGTTTTTTTATGTTTTATGTCAGTGCCGTTTCATATGCATTTACTGAAAAGCTGTCATTTTGACATTATAAACAGACACTTTGATTTTATTTATCTGTATAGATAGATAAATATTGTAGACATTCTCGCGACTGAGCAATTTTTTGAGGAAGAACATTTGCTCGTATAAAAAATTTAATTACGATGTGGTTTAAACTCTTTTGTGAAATTTTAATGCAGGTTTGCGGCTTGGAGAAGGTAAGCAACTCTTTAATGAATCACCCAACCGTTAAACCAACACCCTTTATACCTTAAAATGGTGTCCTCACGTTATTTAATATGTATACTAATATATATAATGATGTATCGAGTTTGTTTGTTTGTAAGGTTTCTCAGTGTCGAGCTCGACGTCGAGCGTCGCTTTCAATCATAGGAATTTGATACATAATTCTGCTGGTCCGATTTGAAAAAATATTTCAGTGTTAGATAGCTCATTAATCGAGGAAGGCTATAGTATGGATATGTATCATCACACTAAGAACATTCGCGGTGTTAAACGTAGAATACCCTTCACCAAGTTAGTGTAACTATTTATCACAAGATGGCGTTGTATCTTTTTAGATCGCGCTGTCGAAAGTCTCTTTTCATAACGTATATAGCACACACATTTCCTTACTTAGTTCCCCCCCGTCCTCTACTAGGACCGGCGCGCGCCGAGCCACTAGCCTTAAACATGTCCCTAAATAATACCACTCAGATCCAGCTCCCTAGCTCATCCCCCAGCAACGTCCTAAGCCGATCCGGTTAAGCAGTGGAGGTAACTCCCCCCTACCAACTGCGAGAGACCATATCGTAAAAAAAAAAACCTTACTTAGTTATGTAGATCGGTCGAAGCATAGATGTTATTTTTTAGCCCGGCTTCAAAAATTCAAATTCTGTTCCTAATGATTAATCAACAAGTTAATATTTCCACGAAAAGGATGTCTTGTTTAATTACACTAGGCTAGGTATAAAAGTTGCAAATTAGCTGTTGTGAATTTAAATCAATAAAGTAACAAAAAGATATGTATATACACGTGCCGTCACAAGTTATGAGCGCTGACCTTGAATATGCAGTAGCAATTTTATGAGTCTGTTTGTCTGTATAGTGCCACGTGAATAAAAATTCATGCGCTACAAATAAATATATAGTTAGTCCACACTATTCTCGCTGGGCGCTCGTAACTCATGGCGGCACCTGTATACGCGTCTGAAAGAATGTGGTTACTCCAGCCAATATAAACTCTTAATTATTTTTGTCAACTCAGAGTAAACAAAAGACATTAAAAGAATTTTATTAGCAAGTTTACTGCGCCGATTTTATCGTCGGAGGAAAGAATTTTTTATCCAATTCCCTTTAAAAAATACCCATGGGAAACATTCGGCAAGATAATTATCTCGGGATTAAGGAATTTATTCGTGACGTCATAAAAACGTACCTATCTACTTCTTATTTATTAATAGCTTAATTAAAAGAAAAGATTTGGATTTCTGTATCTAATACAAACTTCTAACCTCCATTTAACCCATTTAGGGATGGTATTTCGAAAAACCTACATAGATTACACCTACCTACACCTCATCAATAACACACTCTTCAATTTCATGTATCAAAGACCCTCATACAGCGTAACGATTAAGGCTGTACATTGATAAATAAGTCAGGACTTATTTACTCTGGACCTATTTACAAAAAACTTAAAAAGAAACTTGGTTGATGTATCGAGGCGGGTTGTGGTTGAATTCCAAAGATAAATGAAATGAGACTTTTCCAGCTAGCGTAACGAAATTTCGTTTGAATTTTACTTGCATTTAAACCTCGAGGTACTTAAAACAATTGCTACTTGATTTATCTATGCTAATATTATTAGGAGGAAATATTTAGTTCCTTTTTGGTTGCATTTAATAAGCTCTAAAACTACTGGACTGATTTAAAAAAATCTTTCAGCAGATAACTACATTATAAGAGAAGCGCATATGCAATACTTTATCCCCGTGCTCCCACTGGAACGGAACTATGCGGGTGAAACCTCGTGACGTCCACTAGTCTACACTAATATTATAAAGAGGAAAACTTTGTTTGTTTGGTTGTAATGAATAGGCTCAAAAACTACTGGACAGATTTGAAAAATTCTTTCAGCAATGGATAGCTACATCATCAGCGAGTAACATAGGCTATATTTTATCCCCGTGCTCCCACGGGACGAGTAATTAAGAGTACCTACCTACAATATCTCCTCAGCTTGGCATGCAAAGGCATTACCAATATTATAAGCACTTCACAATTTTCTACAAATTCGTAACCTAAAAATACACCAATTAGCTCTATAATAACAGAATAAGCCAAATGCGGAAGCTCCTTCAGTGCTGTTTATTTCCAGTTTAGGTAACTAATTGAACCTAAATGTAATATCACATTAAGTAAAGTTAACCAGTCAGATATCCTCACTCAGAGCACCGGTGCTCTCTCGTTAGTTACGATAATGACAGATTTGAGTTCTTCAAAACGCTAATAGGCCTGTAGATCAACCAATGAAATGCGAGAATCAAATTTCATTGGTTGATCCTAGCGGTAGCATGTCCTATGTAATTGTGTCTTTCTGACGATTTGAAAGTACTTTGTAAAAAGTCTAATCGAATAAAGATATTTTGAATTGATTTGAATACAATTAAATTATTAATAAGCTTCTCGGCCTTTTGGCTAAGATCAAAGTGTAGGTTCATAATTATATTGTTATCTGTGATCTTCAAATTTGTGCATAAACCCAAATGGTGCAACCAGTATCCAATGTATAAATTATACTTATTAGGGATAAAATTGCACATATTTGTATAAAATTGTCACGTCTAGTACTAATATAGCACCGATCAATTTAAAAAAAGGTTCACGTGCACTGGCAACATTCATGCTTCAATTCGAATATGAATAATATTTAAATGAGATTGAACCTCGTCTAGGCGAGAGCTCTCGTGACATGCAAGCTCGTGCAGAGAATCAGCATTGCTATCAGGCCTTCTTGGCACGATCCCCAATTTGAATAAGTTTTTATTCAATAAAATTGGTTGACCTACATTATTGTGAAAAGTACAGATCTATATATTTCAGCCTAACTCTAGCCTCTTTTTGGGAGTGCAATTTCGTCCAGCTGTTTCCGAGATTAGTCAGAACAAACAGAGAGAGAGAGAGATAAAATAAAGAATATTCGTTATATAATAATAATACCGTATTTACTCTCATATGCATTAAGCGACAAGCTGTTAATTTGTAATTACAAACAGACTCTTAAATTTTATTTATCCTACCTATATTATTGGAAGAACGCATGATGCAAGCATCACAGAGTTATCTGAGCTTAAAATTCAATTACCTGCCAGCATCGTACGTATATCGATACATGCCTCATATTATGCAGGGTGCATTAGTCTGATTGGATTGAGCCGCTCGCAAAAACTACTGGATTTAATAACATTAAAATTTATTCCGTTTTAATGAATCGCAAATATTTTATTTCAAGGGGATTACAAAACATAGATACCTCACATGTTTAAAGTTACTACATTATAGTACATTTTGTCTAAGAGAAGATTACACGCAAAGTTAGTAGTATAAATGTGTGAGGTATTTATCTAATATTCCTTAAAATTTCGCGATTTATATTCATATTTAAAGTTACTACCGAGATAAGTCTCGACCTTTCGATTGGGTTACACCAATCGTGGCGAGCAGATAACAATAGTGTGGCCTAATAGAAACGCCGAAAGTTTAAGAAATATTACATACATCATACATTAATTATACTACTAGCTATCTGTTAGACAAAACCTTCTCTTAGACAAAAGGAAACATATGTAAGAATTAGGTTTTCTAGCGTATCTAGAATATAAAGAAATACCTAGCTTACTTGTATAGTCTATGTATACAGTTTATACACACGTAAGTCTTTAGACAGACATGACCCCGCCTTACGAGTCCTTTGAGTAGGACATAGCCTACAGGAGTATGTGAGTAATTATTTTTCTTTTCACCTCATAATTGCATTTTGCCATTGAGATACTCTTGTGGGTAAATATAAAGTTGGTATATATTTATTCATACCGCGGAGATTACAGCAAGATTCCAGAGGGCCTAGTGCGAGTTTTTCACTGCCGCTGGCACACGTCATCGACGTAAACGCAGATTTGTATAGGATCAGGAGGAGATAAAATATAGTCTATGCTACTCGCTGATAATTGGACTATTTATTGCTGAAAGAATATTTAAAATCGATCCAGTATTTTTAAGCCAATTCGTCTTACAAATCTTTCCTCTTAATGTTAGTATAGTGTAGATGAAATGCTGCCACAGTATAAAACGTGTCTGTTTAATACGTATAAAATGTTGTACTATCATGACGTAACAAAGTACCTACCTATCCTAAATCTCGGTTCGTGTTAAAATCCCAACACACCACAACTCCATTTATTTTGTTGTAATAGTCCGCGGTCTATCCACGAACTTAGCAACTAATTACCAACATGTGTTAGAAAAGTTGGGGCTCTCGTGTGGTCGCACCCTTGCTCTGACAGTTTGGTTTGGGAAACTGCTTTAGAACTGTTAGCTGGGTTTTTCTGGCTATCAATCTACTGGCATTTGTTTTGTTACTTCCCTAAATGTTTTTTATTATGATTCCATACCTAAAGGTCTGTCTGTCTGACTGTTGGCCTACCTGTCGTTAGCCGTCTGTATTCCGTCTGTATTCCGTCTGTATCTAGTCGCCGTGATCGTTAGTAAATAAAATTTTCATTAATGATGTAAATCAATTGCCGCTATAACATATACTTAAAACCAGAATAAAACAATTACTTAACTCCTTCCCATACAAAGAACCTGTTTTTTTTTCTGTGTTCATAGATGGTACGGTACCCTTCGTGTGTGAGTGCTACTTCCACTATACCGGTTCTTATTTAAAATTTATTTTCATGACTTAAAGTTTGTATGATTTAATGTTTTTTACGATGCGTGCCTAAGTTATTAAGGGATAAATTTTATAGTTTTTTACAAATATTGTTTGAAGGAAAGAAGAGGCGGTAGGCAGTAGGCAGCATTATAAGACATTTCTCAGTACCTACCGGTTTTTCGGAATTGTAGCACACTGAAAAGTGCAAGTGAATAACTACTAGCGACATCTATTGGTTTGTAAACACAACTTCTTGCGTGAATATTTGGCCAGCACTTCCGCTCTCACTAGATAGCGCTACTTATTTAATTATACTTAATTTTTTTTAATGAGTAGTGCTTTTTATTTTGCACTAGCATTTATAAGACAATTCTACGTGATCGTGGAATATTCATCAGTAGAATTCTAATCAGTGTCCGTAATATCCAAGGTTTTGACGTATTTCAATGTGTTGAAAGTGTTAATCTCTGTGTGAATTTTCCATGGGAGTTTTCTCATTAACATCGACCCACACAGTTTTGACTTAAACGTGATATCTTATGAGATATTAACAGTACCATCTGTAGGTCCTTAGATGGCGCTGTTTCGATTTCGTACCAAGAAATGGTAAGTACGGATTTGTATCTTTCTTTTATTTATTTAATGGAGATGAGCTTAAGTAAAACTATTCCGCCAATGTCAAGTGATTGTTGAGAAAAATATCTTGTAAATTGTTAAAAATATGTGGAGGAACCCATTGGATTCCTCGATGTCAAATCCTCCGGGTTTGTATCAAATTCGAGTTAACGTTTACGTCAATGCGACGCGGAACCTACAGTCAACTTACATCTGTCATTTGTGAAATTCAACCCGCCTCCTACAATTATTATTAACACAATTCGTGTCAAGCTAATACGCAACGAAATTCGTCCACATTGAAAGGTCAAAACCTAACTTGGATTCGACGGGAACATATTAAGTAAAACTGCTTCTAGCAAAATAAAATATTGTATTATTTCCTTAAACAACATGTTTATAACTAGAAATATTTTTCAAGGGGCTCTCCGAGTATTTGTTCAAGTTTCCTAATGGCCTCCTTAGTTGAAGTTTCAATCCTGTCATCGCCGTCCTCTAGGAGTTCGGCCAAGAATGGTACACTCTCGGCCAGGAGTGGTAGCCAGCTGCTGCCTAGCTGGGTAGCCGTGGCCACTAGGCAGTCAAGGGCAATCAACCTGAAAAATGAATAAGTGTTTTTAACCACGATTGCACACATACATACATATGCTCACGCCTGTATTCCCCGAAGGGGTAGGCAGAGGTGTTGTAATCACAACACCCAGTTCACCAAAGATGATTAAGTGCCAACGTGACAGATGGTGAGTCCATCGCCGTTTCAGACACTTTACATACGTCATTGAATTACTTCTCAGAAATATGCAGGTTTCCTCACGTAGCAGGCGACTGCTCAAACCTCAAGGCCACCACGGCTCCTTTTTATTAAGTCGGTTAATAACTGCATTTACCTGATCTCAGCGTCATTATGCCTAGTCTTCAAAAGCACCTGGTAGTTCAATAGTTTCCACAGCGAATCATCAGCCGTCGCTACGGCGAACTGGGACACACAAGGGATAATCAACTCTTCCGCCCTCGTCTTAAGGCTTTTAATCCCTCCAACAGTATTCTCCAGCTGGTCTACAATTGGTTGCATGAGGGACTCAAATCTGTCCTTGTTTATAAAACTCTGACTGTCGTAGGAGAACACTATATGTAATGTCCTTATAATGTATTTGATGAGGGTGATGCATTTATCTTCAGAGTCAAAGTAAAGCTCTTCAGTTTTGCTAATGTTACAAGCGTCTAACAACTCCGCTGCGTTCTTTACGAAATGACCGGCAAACAGTACGAACAGACCTTTCAATCTGTCTGCTATTGAACTGCTAAGTCTGAAAGAGAGAGACAAGGGTCTGAGACATACATACATATGATCACGCCTGTATTCCCCGAAGGAGTAGGCAGGGGTGTTGTAATCACGACACCCACTTTTCACCGAAGATGATTAAGTGCCAACGTGACAGATAGTCCATCGCCGTCTCAGACACTTTACATACGTCATTGAATTACTTCTCAGAAATATGCAGGTTTCCTCACGATGTTTTCCTTCACCTTTTTAGAAAAACTTATTGGTAGGTACAGGCCCCGCTGGGATTCGAACTTGCGTCGCTTGCGTAACAGGCGACTGCTCAAACCTCAAGGCCACCACGGCTCTGAGTCTGAGAGAAATAATAAATAATTTATTTGTATTAATAGTATCATGCTATTATCCAGAAAATTCTTCGGCTTGCAGTTACCGTTTTTTCTCGTAAAAAAATGTTTTTTAATGTTGACCCGGGTACTAAGCTATTACACATTGTAGGTACACATGTATTTACTATCCGTGTTTGTGTGTCAAGATGTTGTAGTGTGAGTAGAAGCGGCTGCGATAGGTAATTAAAGACAGTCGCAAATATATTATTGAATAGACAACTCGTGTATTATTACTCCAACTTACCTTCTGATTAGGTACACGTAATATAATACCTAAACTCATAAACATTAGAAATTTCATCAAAATCCATGCAGTAGCTTTCCGAAATCCGAACATTTTTTTATTGTTCATACAATTTTTTTAAAACTGTGTTTTTTAAAAAAGTTCAATATTATTGATAACCAAAACATACCTGTAAAATGTAATAGTCCTATCCTTATGCCCTTCAACATTAGTCCTTATTGCCCAGTCGTAGATCTTAAAGTAGAACGGCCTGAAACTGGTCTCTGAGAGCTTCAACACCAAGCATACGAGAGCATTTACCACCTCATCTTCAGCACCGTCTATGACCGTTGCACTAATGTTTTTCTCAGTAGCATCACTTCGCAGTTGTAAAGCTGTCAGGAAGAATGTAGTCAAGTCTTGTTGCAGGGCAGTAAAATCTGCAGTAGTGACGTTTGCAAAGCTCTCAGCTAAAACCGACATCACCGGACCAATAGCATTGAAATTCTCCTTCTCAAGAAGCAGGTGATGAGTATCATTCACCACAGGTATCAACACTCTAGGCGGTATTGACGAAGCTATTTTCTTCTTGATCGTGGACAATTTTGTCACAATCGCCGACACTTTACTGCACTCCTGGTCGTATGTTTGCCATTTAGCATACAAAATTGAGTATTCATACAATATCTTCTGTAAATAAGGGCTTAAGAATAATGGTAGGCTTTCGATTATTTTCGATATTGCTGTCACTGTGCTTAGCAGGATCAGTTCAGGGGTGTCCACTTTCCTTTGCTTTTTCAATACCTTGATCAAAGCTGGCATGAATTTGCGCAGACTGGCCAGCGCATGCGCTTTGAGATTAGCACAGAGCTCGGCCAGACATAACACGACGGATGCCATAACATTCCCAGAAATATTAGGATTGCATGTATAGTCCGTGACCATTTCGAGAACAGATTTAAACGGCTCGGGGTTCTCTGACGCAAGCAATTTTGTAAGCAGCTTCAAGGACAACAAAGCTGTTTGCTGGTTCAACTCCAATTCTTGAACTGCATTGTCAGTTAAACTGTCGTCTTTATTTTCGATTGACATTACATTATCCAAAAGTGCGGGTAGTAATGAAAACAGTAACTCCTTGTCGACACTTTGGAACATTTCCGGAGAGAACTGAATTTTTGAGTTGAGTAATTCCATAGATTTCCTCCGGACTGTATGTAGGGTGTGTTTGAGTAGACCCCTGACGACGGACAGGAACATGGGTGCTGACAGAAGGTTGTTTGTGTGGTCTAGTAAATCGTAACTGTGGTGTAGCATAACCCTCCAGTACTTTGCCGTCTTCTCGTCACTTACTTTCGAAATGGTTTGAATGAATGTCAAAATATTAATTATCAAGGACTTGTAGTGACCTTCCATAACCTTCACGTCGGTCGCTAGACTGTTATGTTGGATAATTCTGGAAGAAGCTAAGCAGGTGTTCATGAAAGTAATTATGACGTATTTGTAGTGACGTAACTGTATAGGGGTGTGTCCATTCACACTGAAGATATCACTTGGGTCCACATCCGTGTCCATACTGTTCTCATCTTTTTGCAGAGGCAAAGATTTTATGTACACTATCAATTTTATAAAGTTTTCCAGACATATTTCTGGAGGGAATTCTAATAAAATACTCTGACCAAAATCTAATCTGTTTATCGGTGATTCTTGGTCAGCTAATGTCCTGGACAGGCGTTTATCTTTCTTCTCCTTCTCGGTGAAGTGAGCTACATGGGTCTCTAGTAGCAGAGCCAAAAACACCCAGAGGAAGTTACTCGGCCCCAATGTTTCTATAAGTTTCTTGTACAACGGCAGCCTTCTGTGTTCGGGTACATGCAAAACCACATCGGCGAATATTCTCAAAACGGGTACGACGCGTTTGTGCAATAGCTGTAGTTCTCTCTCAGTATAATCTTCGACATTTCTGTCTAATTTCACCAGAATAGGGATCAGCGTTTCTATTATCTTGGTAATGATTTGGAAGCTGTATGCGTCGTCGTGTCTCAACACCGATGAGCCCATGAAAGTGAAGATCTCCATTATGTGGTGAAGCACTTGTTCTGGCAACATGAAAGCTGCGTGAGACAAGAGGATCAAAGCATGATGATGTGTCTGAGGGTTCTGAGTACCTCTAATACATTGGACCACCAACTCCACGTCAAATAGAGGTTTAAGAGCCTTCAACTGATCATTGTCAGTGCCATCCACAAATTTCTTACAGAAATACCACAGGGCAGACAGTATGAGTTGCTTAATGTATTCTACGTAAGACTGCTCTTCGAATCGCAAACATTTGTTCAATAATTGGAAGAGTATGGTCACAAATGAATTGTCTAGCGTCATCTTCTTTTTGCTTTGGACAAATTCCAGTACAGCCACACCTAGTCTCCAGTCATTTGTTTCTGTCAATTGGTATGACAACATGGAAACTGTTGATTTCTTCTTTTTAGGCACATTTGCTGATGGGTCGACAGTGTTCAGCATTTTCTCCAAAATTGGTTTGAAATGCTCAAATGTGAGTTGAATTTTCTTCATCACCTTTGAGGCAACGCTTGAAATTTTCGGGTTATTGCTCACAGCTCCAGCACAAGCAATAAGATAGACTAACTCTTTGGATCTTTTCTCGGGGATCTTCTTAAAGACATCTTCATCAATTTGTTTCATTATAAGAACAGCTGGACTAGTGTATGTTTGGCTCTCATCCAAAATACACTCCTTGTACTGTTTCAAGCCAAATTCAATAGAATTCCAAACATTATCCTTAGACAAACTTGTCACAGTGGTCTCATTTATATGACTGTACACGCTTTTGAGCAAGTTAGATTCATAGATGTCAAAAGTAAACCTATTGTTGTGCTCATTATCCTTCAAAGCATCTTCCAACGGTTTAAGAGCCATGACAATTAGCGGGAACGCTGTGGCATTACTTAAATTGCAGAGAATTTTGAGCAAACTAGACTTCACATGCGACGGAGTATCAGAATTAAGAATGTTGGTTAACTTTAAAAGGCAATTTCGTTTGAAAAGTTTGTTATGAGCATCTTTCTGAATTAAAATTGTATTAAGGGCTTGTGCTATCTGCTCTGGATCTAACAGCACTTCTTCTTTGTGCGTCAACAGTTCTTTAAGCAGTTGCACGTAAATTAAATTCTTATCTGGATCTTCTCGTAGCAATATCTCAACAATATCCATAGCAATTTGGCGAATAATTGTAATAGGGTTGTTCAAACATAGGAGAATCATTAAAATAACTTCATCAGATTCATACAACCAGTTAGCATTTTCTTGCACTGCTAAGAAATTTGTCAATAATTTGAGACTTCTCAGTTGAAGTTCAGGGCCTATCACATCTTTTGGATCAGCTGCATATAGAATATGGCCACAGGCAAAGTTGATGATGAACTCAAATTTCTCTTTAGGATTGTTACAGAATTTATCTAACAGTTTCTGAAGAAGTTTCGCATAGTTTTCTCCATAGGTAGGAATAGCGCATCCTGTTATACAGATTTCATACAATCTCCTTATTAAAATGGTGTCAGGGTTCTTGCAAATATTACACCATGGTTTAGTGATATCCATGATATTTAAATCCTCAATGACCCGCAGGAATATGTATTCAATAACTTCAAACAGCATTCTCTTCTGCCTGCAAAGACTAATAAATTCCGGCATTATCTCATGGGAAAACTCTTTGCCTTCAGAACTTGGGACAATGGACACATTTTCAACTGTATCCAGAAGCAGGTTAAGCAAACCAGATATTTCATCCACAGTTGCTTCACCAAAAGAACAAGACTTCAGAAGCAAATAGGTGCAAATTTCAAGAATATTTCCCTTATCCAGATTGAGCTCATCCAGTATACTGTCAAAATTTGCTGTTTTACTTACAAAAAGAGCTTTGAATACCATATGATTAATAACATCTTTATTGTCCTTATGTGTTTCATTGACTTTTAGTTTCTTGGTTAATTCAAACCGCATACCCCAGTTGGAAGAAATTATATGACATGCTATTTTTGCTGACTCTTCATCGTTTGGGAATAAGTATGGCACCAGAGCTAACACAGTTGGCTGGTTAACAGGCAGTACTTCTATAGAGCAAAATTTGAGGATAGCTTTTTCAACTACCGGCCTCCATTTTTTAGAACTCTTTGAAATTATTTTCACAAATATATCAGTCAAGTCTGTCTCACCTAAAACTTCTTCTAAGTACTTGTTTGGAAGTTCTAAAGCAGCTTTAACTACTTCAATGTTATCATCAAGGTATCTGTTCACTATTGATTCCTTCACAAAATCTGCATTCTCAATTTTCAAAGCTGCAAATTCCTTCCCAATATATTTGACAGCTTCAATTCGTAATTCTGGATTCACATGGTTTAAATTTTCAAATAAATATGTTCCACCTACTTTATGTGCAATAGCTGGCTTGAAACCCAATAGTTTTGATAGTTGGGACCGCCTTTTTGATGAAATTTTGCTGGTAGAGCTCATTTCATTTTTGATTACTTTGTCGAATGCATCAGGGTATTGCCTCTCAAGGTTCTTGAGGAGGACAGCATACCAACTGAGGATTTTACTTGAGAAATCATCATCATCAATTATTTCCACATCACTCTCATCTCCATCAGCTTCTGCGGTGGATTGTTCTGTCTGAAATGCATCTAGGACACACCTGAAAGTTACAGAAATATATTTAATATTGGTTAGGTTTGAATAGGATACAATTGTTATGACTCTATGGAAACTATAAAAAATATTTGCACGTCGTCTGGTAGAAGCTTCTCATGACAAGCGGGCTGGGGCTTTTCTCGCTCAGAGAATTAGCATTGCTATTCAACATGGCAATACTGCCAGCCTTCTTGGCACGATCCCGAGAGACACCAATTTGGAACAAGTACTTGTAATTAGTTTTTAGTAATAAACAAAAAAACATCAAAAAAATGTAAGCCTCTATCTTTATTTTGTTACAAATACTAACATCTATACAGATAAATAAAATTGTAGTGTCTGTTTGTAATTCCAAAATAACAGCTTTTCACTAATCTATATATACATCTACTAGTAGTAACTTAGGGTACATTGATTTTTTTTAAAACATTCGGTTTTAACCTGCGTTCATGGTTGACCCTGAGGCAACCAGGAAGGTGGTTGAAACCGTGGGACACAGCTAATAATAAACACGTTTTTAATTGCTTGTTGTATTTTTGCATCTGATAGTAAGGAATTGTTTAACATTCATTATTTTTATTAAAGATGTTGAATTTTTTTATTATTCTACAGTATATATTTATTAGATTAATATTTTTTTTAAATGAGTGTGATCTGAAATTATTGAAACAATATTTTATGTTTATTCTTATCCCTCATATTTTAATATGTAGGTAAGTATAATAAAAAACATATTTGCTACAGAAGTAATATTCTTTTCAAATCAAATCTGCAAATCCGTTTTGCTGACAGTAGTAAAATTAAGGAGTAAATTATCCTTAAGTACATGGAGAAAATGTCCCAAGGGATTAAAAAATACTGAATGAATGAAATTGGAGGGAAAATGTAGTTTAGGTAAATATTTTTTTCCAATGTGTCACTTACCTAATCACCTTCTCTGGTTGCTGATGTTTTAGGTCAATCTCTTGTACCACCACTTCTGGCAGCTGGCAGAATCTTCTGAAGTCTTCATTATTCTTTTGAACAAGTATCAGAGCACTTGATAGAAAGGCCAGCACAAAAGACAGCACATTATTCTTTTGCTCTACTAGAGTCTTCATGTGCCCACAGAGTATAGTCAGAGTCTCCACTGATAGATCATTTAAGATAGCTTCCGACATCTTCGTCACATGAGATTGAGTGGAGAACACCATTGTGATCAAAATTGTGACATCAAACGATGGATCAAACTCTGTTGAAAGCAGTTTGTCCATTATATCATTCAAGGTGCTTTCTTTGATCTGAGTTTTAGTAAACAAATAGCCGAGGACAATGTATGCGGCTGCTCTGAAATCAACTATAGGTGATTCAATTGCTTTTATTATTGTAGGCAAAATAGCATTGATTATTCCTTCTGTAACATGATTAGCAGAGTCTATAGCACCCACCGAAGTCTGGCAGAAGAAAGCAAACACAGTATTTAACTGCATAGCCCGGTCCCCAAATGCTTTTACATATTTAAGTGTGTTCTTCGCAATGAATTGAAGTGTGGCTGTGTTTGAACCACACTGGTTATACAGAACTTGATTAGCTAGTGGTATGCCACGCTTTTGAATAGGACGTAGCCAGTTCCAGCGGTTAGAATTAGCCTTGATGTCCATAATTTGAACAAACCGAATAAATATCTTTGTGCTATGATACGGCAAGATTAATGCCATGATGGCGTCTTGGTTGTATTGATGGATGTGGTATCTGTTTATGAGCCATTCTAAGGCTTTGTGCGACGATTGTAGAAGCAAATAGGGAGATAACTGTGCAAGGAATTTTTCGATGGTCTGATCTAAACTTTGATTGATCTCTTTCGTCTGTACGGCTCTTTCGAAGTCCTTTGACGTGACACTGAATAGAGAATCTTCGAATACGCGGAACCCTTCGTACAAAGCGATCAGCTCATTAAGCCCACTTATACCGATTTCATAAAACGTATCTCTATCCTTCGCTGCTGCTTCCTTCGGGTCGAACAGCAAAGATGCCTTTTTATTATCATCTTTGTAGATGGTAGACTGCGGCACAGCTAGCTTTTGCAGCTGCTGGGCTAACGATGTCGCAGCCATAACGCTATTGGCAATAGTTGTCTGGAAAAATACGAGCCGGTTAAGAAAAATACTAACGATACATAGTTTACTTGATAGATAAGCGTGGTAGCTACTTACTTACTTTCTTTAAAATGACACACTCACCACGAAATTAACATTACAATATAAAATATACCCAACTATTAGATACGGTACGATATAAACATAAATGAATATTCCACGTGTTTTAACATAACAAACTATACATAACCTCGATTTTATTTGACTCACATTGACATGACAACTGACAGTTACTGATGTGACGCAACTATAGACAAAGGTGGTCACGGGAAATTTAAAAACGTGACCACATTTGTCGCTGGAAACGAGCGTCGAGTGACTTGACTGATGTTAGTTAACTTAATAGTCGTCTATGGTCCGACGTCTGTCGCACTGATTCGCGCATCTTATTTTTGTAAGAACACATGCGTCACTGTGGTCAGCTGTGTTTATTATAGTAATCTTTCTGTTTATGTTTTGACTATTTGCGCAAATTGTGATATTGAGAATTGTTTGTCAATCAAATGACTGGTGGTTGTAAATGTTTTTGTAATGTGACTTTATTCACGAATTCGATATAGTCAAGGGCGCGCGCATTTATTGTTTGAATTCGTTTATTAGCTCTTTGTTCTCGTACGCTTTTCTAAAAATGAGTTTCAAACTTGTATTATTGGCCTTAAGTTTATTTATAAGCCCTAGTTTTACGTATAAGCCAGTAGTTTTAATTCATGGAATCATGACTGGAAGTGGGAGTATGGATATGATCAAGAATAGAATTCAGGAGGTAATTTTTTTATTATTTCTCTGTTTTGCTTCTGCATTGGTCAAAACACACAGTCAATTTTATTGAAGCATTTGTCTTCTGCTGGATCAAAAAAAATTTTTTTAATTTAATTTAAGCATAATATGTAATCTAAGTACCATGAAATGCAATCTATACTTACAGACAGATAAACAAAATTTAGTCATTTTGAAAGTCCAAATTAACAGTTTTTCAATAATAAATGCATATAATAGTAAAATAAATTTTTTTAAGTCTTGTTTCTTCTGACTTTTTTTATAACGGCTGGACCTATCTAACAGGACTTTAACTGACAGATAGCTGATATTATAAGGAGCAACATAGGCGACTTTTACTTAAAAAATAAGACTGCAAGTGAAATTGCTGGGCACACCTATTATGTACAATAAATTAATATACTATGAATGTTGACGCTTATTTTACCAATAAGTAGGAAAACCACAACCAAACCAAAACCAGGAAAGCCTTTATTTTGTTGTTACCAATTGGTTTGTGGCAATAAAGTCTCTGTGATATGCCCAAGTCCTAACTTTTTCAGGTGTTCAAAAAATTTCATAATTCCATCTAAGACATTTATTCCATAGATTAAAAATATTGAATACTTCTTTCAGAAACATCCGGGCACAATAATCTACAATGTGAACAGGTTTGAGAGCTGGTCGAGTCTGGAGACCATGTGGCACCAAGTGCTTGAAATAGGGCTGGATGTTGCCAATTTCTCATCACAATTTCCTGATGGAATTAATTTATTAGGTAAGTATTACCAACCCCAAATAACATGGGATGAGGGCAAGAGGATATTACATTAATAGCCCATGAGATTCTCATATGTGATTAATACCTACTAATCTTCTTTTGTTGTGCAATTATCATCATGAATTCAATTCAATTCAAAATATCTTTATTTGATTAGACTTATTACAAAGTACTTTCAAATAGTCAGAAGGACACAAAATACATTATACATGATTATAAATGTTACCACCGGGTTCGGAAGGTAGCTTTTGTTGAGAAGAACCCGGCAAGAAACTCAACAATTACTCTTTTAAAAAAAGAAGAAAAATTTAAGAGTAATAACACTTGTTGGTGTAACCGATAGAACTCTTTCCATTTGTCTCTGTTCAGTGCTATCTCTTTGACCTCCTTATATGTCATGACAGACACCTTTCTAACTTGTCTCATGTATGTTAGCCTTGGTCTTCCTCTCCCTCTCTTTCCTTCTATGTTTACCAATAATAATAATATAAGCGTTTATTTTGGATATATTAATTTACAATTCACATAGTTTAAATCTGGCTAAGATAAGCCAAAATCATTAGTTGGGTCCGTTTGCCCAATTTTGGCAAAGGCCTCCTCCAAATGTTTACCAATACATACATATATTTAAATATTACATTGTTGGGAACTCTACAACTTGCACTATATCTGCATTAGTTAGTTATTTTAATGCATTCAGCTTCCATGGAATGTTGTTTATTTATTTATTATTAGATTTGCCTTTCGGTATCTATTACCCGCATAGACTTAGGTTCATGCTTTAACTTGCGGAACCCTAATTTGTATAAATAAAAGTTTTCTAAATTACCCCGGATGAGCTGGAACAAACGTCAGACAGACAGAGAAAAAAATTGGAAATTGTTGATTTTTTTTATGTATATATACTTTCATATACATTTAATGAATGTTATTTCAGAATGACAAACATACACTTACATTTTATTTATCTGTATAGATTATAGCTTGTAGTGATTTAAACTAAAAGGAAAAAGGGTACAGTTATGCTTTGCGTCAGTCTAAAGTGTTTGTGATATAAACTTAAGATTTCCCCAAAACCTCTGTAGTTAGGTCCTAGTTCTTAGTGGTCCCAGCCGCCTGAGTATTCAGGCATCTTTTAATTTATAATACTAGGTAGTAAGAATAAAATGTGATAATGAGTGGAATAAACCAATTAACCTCTTGTATTCAATTTCAAATGAATAAACAACATCATCCTTACTGTTAATACATAAGTAACATTTTGCATTGCAACTCCACCGTTCTTTATTTAATTGCTTATCAAGTATTGTATGACAACATTCTCATTCATTACATGTTTGTATTTTCTGAGAAGACCCATGGTAACTTAGTTTTTTTAATGACAATGGTAGTAAAGAAGCAGAGGAGCTCGTGGCACAGTTGCTATTGCGCATATCATTCGATTAGTGAAGTTAATCAACCCTAAACCTTGCCAGTAATTGGATGCACGTTAAGCCGTCGGTCCCGGTTGCCAATTTATCATCTTTGGCAATCGTTACAGGTCAATCGGAGGCCTAAAATAGTCTGACAACTGGTTTAATCCAGATCACATATTTTCCTCGTTAAAGGGGTTGCGAAGGTCAGATGGCAGTCGCTTCGTATAAAAATCAGGTGATCAGCCACATCGGGTTGAATCAAGTGCCGACCCGTGCTCTCCGAGGCACGGAGGAAATTCGGGCGGTCACCCATCCAATTACTGGCTATGGCTAGGGCTCCTTAACTTCACTGATCGAATGATATGCGCAATAGCAACTGTGCCACGAGCTCCTCTTCATACCATCATTAGTTTAAAAGTAGCTCTATCTCTTTTTATGATACGGACGTAAAAAAGGATGGTCGTAACTTTAGTTCGAGTTTATTCTGGTCTTCGCTTAAGCAATGTTTTGTAAATGTTTATTACAGGATATTCTCAAGGCGGTCTATTAGCTCGGGGCATTGTGCAAACCTTCCCCAACATATCAATTGATACCTTTATATCATTGAGCTCACCACAAGCTGGACAATACGGAGGTAAGTACACTTTTTTGATAGATTTAACCTACAGAGAAAATGATTGAAACTTGTCACGACATATACCTACATAATAGCCCTCTGGGGTACAATTGATTGAAATAAATTGATGTAAAGTGGACAGGATATGCAGAATTTTACCGCGCAATGACCCATTATAAACGAATTGTGGATGAGATCTGTCAGACTGCAAATATTCAATAATCTTTGCCAAAGGCTCTTATTGCCTTCATAGTTCCTTAGATCATAGACTTATTTTATTATATCGAAGAATTCTACATCATATACATCTGTTTCATAATAAGATGCCAGTCCTTGAGGTTAAAGTTATCTCTTAAAAATTCCAGCCATATTGGTTCAGCGACCGTGGAAAATGACAGACAGAAAGATAGAGAAACTTATATGTTTAATATCATTACATACGGATTAGTGTAGAATTAGTATCAAAATACATACCTACCTTTTAATGTATAGTATGGATACCTTCATGAAGGTCTTTTAACATCCATATTATATATTTACACCTCACAGCCTCCAGCGGGCCTCGAAAAAGCAAGCCTTCGGCTATGGGTCTTTTGGAACCGACACCGCAATCTCCAACGCGACCTTAAATTTAATAATTATTTTAAATAGTGAGTCCCGATAGCACCGCGCCTCATCACAAAGTTTCAACTCATTCCAAATTTTCAGCTGGCTTCCTCCATCTAGTGTTCCCCGGTCTAGTAAAAGACACGGTATACGAGTTGTTCTACTCGCGAGTCGGTCAGCACACGTCCGTCGGAAATTACTGGAACGACCCATACCACCAGTCGCTTTACGAGTCCTACAGTGTCTTCCTGCCTTATATCAACAATCACATTCCGTAAGTAGAATTTTTCACCTAAATTTTGAGGTTATGTGAAAAAATTGCGAATACAAAAGTTGTAGATCTTTTTATTGCCTACAACTTTTCCATTTAACTTTTTTCCATAGGACTTGTAGTTTTGCCGGAAATCAATGAAAACCATTTTTTACCCTTAAAAACTCACCCCCTCCCACTTCCCAAACTCGGATCGACCGTAATTTATTTTTCCTTTAATTTTGATCATATTCCCCCCCTTTTCTAATGGGTGTCAACCTACTGTAATTTTTTACCATTTTTGAAGGCTTCGGCCCTGGTCTATTATGGGTTTAGGTTGACACCCACATATTCACCGAAGATAAACAAGAGCTAACAATCTTAATTGTAATTATTTACCAATGTAATGCAGGTTTCTTCATGATGTTTTCCTTCACCATTTAGTAGGTACTATGTAATTAATTAATAGTGTCTGCCACCTACATATATATTTGGATTCGTTGGGAAGATGCCAACATAGAAATAGACCTATCACTCTTGTTATTCTCTTACTATGAATATTTGTTTTGCTACCATTTTATATCAACTTACAAGTAAAATTGCAAACCAATAATAATTGTAAGTTCATAACGACCTTCGATAAGTACGTCAGTTCGATAAGATTGTTATTAGTAGAAACTAAGACGTACTTATTAAGTTATTGTTTATATAATAATTATAAACATAACCTTGACTTAGCTTAAATACATTGTTCGACATTGAACCTTATCAATTTATATGATTTCCTGTCTTGGAATACGTAATTGATTTAGTCGACAGACTACGAATAAAACCGTGCTTTTAAAATATTTAAGTCGTCCTAAACATGTTGGAATGTTATTTTGAGATACTGGTTCATAATTTCGTCCACTCCAATAGCCGGTTCCATGGTGTAATGGTTAGCACTCTGGACTCTGAATCCAGCGATCCGAGTTCAAATCTCGGTGGAACCTGACTTTTTGTTTATTTCTTAATTACCCATTATATATTTTTTACATAGAAAATAGTTATTTTACAAATTTTTTTTATTCATTCGGTAAATATTTTTTACGTTAAGGTAAAAAACGAAAGTATTTTTGTTGGCAAGCGTCCGGTCTCTATTGCCGACCGAACTTGACCCAGATTGAATCTTGACCGCATATTTTTTATCTGTCAAGGTTATTATAGGTTTAATATAATAACGTATATACTAGATAAGTATATCTTCCGCATCTAAATTTATATAACTCAAAGGTGAGCGACTGACATAGTGATCTACCAACGCACAGCCCAAACCACTGGACGGATCGGGCTGAAATTTGGTATGCAGGTAGATGTTATGACGTAGGCATCCGCAGAAAGGATTTTGATTAATTCTACCCCAAGGGGATGAAAGTTTAGGCTACTTTTAATTAAATACTGGTATAGTAACGCGGGTGAAACCGCGGGGCACGGGTTCACCTAAGTGTTTATTCGGTCCAGGATTTTTAGAGTTTATATAAATATTTTAATATAAGTAATTTTTTACATACATACATACATATGCTGACGCCTGTATTCCCCGAAGGGGTAGGCAGAGGTGTTGTAATAACAACGCCCACTTTTCACCGAACGAATCCATTTACTCAACTATTACATGTTAATGAAAACGCTGTAACCCTGTAATCCAATATCCGAAATCTGGAAGTTAGAGTAAAATAATGTGATATTTTTTTAATAATTAAATCTAACAATGCTTAGAAAATTATATCAAACATACTGTAGATATATTGTTATTTGTACTTTTACTATTGGTCCTATTACTATTTCAGGTCTGAAAAATCTGAGGATTTTAAGAAAAATATGTTACGGCTGAAAAAACTGGTGTTGATTGGTGGGCCTGATGATCAAGTCATTACTCCTTGGCAGAGCAGGTAATCCATGCCTCATAATTATAACTATAGCCTAATAATATTAATAAAATAGAAGTGTCCGTTTGTAATTCCAAATTAACGATAGGTACATAAGTACTTACCTATAAATATATAATAAAAATATTTTTTTTGCTCTGCCTTTCTGTACGTCTATCGATACCTGCTAATCTCTAAAACGACTGTACTGTTTTTAGCGAGACTTTCATTGGCAGATAGCTAATATAAGAAGCAGTAGCTAAGGATACTTAATTTTTTGGAAAGTTAATATTTATCGAATGTAAGTCACATGTGAACTAATATACGAGGGGTGTAGCTTGTTTATAAATACAAATAAAGGCAGCCATGACCAACTGCCTCAGGTACATATAACTTTATAACCGACATCAAAAAAGGAGGGGTTCTCAATTCGACTTGCTTTTTTTATCTTTGAGCCTGAGAACTTGTCTTAAATTCCAGCCAATTCGGCTACTACGACCACAACAACGAGACAGTGATCGAGCTCCACGATCAGAAACTCTACAAGGAAGACACGATAGGGCTGAAGACTCTAGACGAGTCGGGCCGACTACACGTCGTCACTGTGCCGGGGGTGAACCACTTCAACTGGCATATGAACGTGAGCATCGTTGATGATTACCTATTGCAGTTTCTAGACTAGACTTTAAGTATTTGTGATAAGGTAGGTTTTAGAATTGACAGTAAGTTGTAAACAAGGTAGTGCCCGGATGTAACAGAAGGCTTTTTGTATAGTTATATATATCGATCGTCTATACTCTGACGAAATATGTTTTATGTATTTCATATTTGTAAGTAGATCAATTATGGTACTTTTTATAAGGATTTTATTGTTTGTTTTTGCTACGTAAAGCCGTTTAGTTGCTAACTTTTTGAAATGTGGGAATATCAAATGACAGGTAATGTCAAAGTCAAATTGACAGTGAAACGTCAACATGGCGCTGTCACTGTTAATTTATAATTCTTCTTATATTCCAGTTTTTAATGACATGAAATGATTGCATATAGATTAATGTGACACAATTTGATATTATTGAATTAATGTGATACAAGCGAGGAATCCAATGGGTTTCTCCACATATTTTTAACAATTTACAAGATATTTTACTCAACAATCACTTGACATTGGCGGAATAGTTTTACTTAAGCTCATCGCCATTAAATAAATGAAGGTAAGGAAAGGAATGTTTGCATATCGGCAGAATATCGAAATGAGTAACAAATACTTAGCCATGAATATCAGTGATTTTACTTTTAAATAGTCAAATTATTTTAATACCAAAAAAGCAGTGATTAGATTTATAAAATTATGAATACTCATAAGTGATAATAGACCTTTACCAACAATAATATTGCAGACGTGAAGAAGAAAAATTTAATTGTAAAATACATATTCTGTTTGGAATCTCTAAGGCTCATTATAATATAATATTTCAAGTGATTAGTTCAATATATTATTAAGATGCTTAATTGTATTTGTATAGTGAAAATAATAGTTCAAAGACAATATATGTTCATATCTACATAATTAATTACCGGCATAATAATTTAGTTGCCAAATATAATTACTTGTAGTTACTAAGAAAACAGTGATAAATTAATCTCATTAATCTGTAACATGCATCTAACCAATAAATTACATTATATTTCGTTAAACAACATTTAGATTAACATGAATAATAATGAAATATAAAAATAATATAATGTTTAATATACTCTGCATGAATATTAATATAAGTAATGCTATTTATATGTTATAATAATTGTTAAAACCAGTGTTATCATGTAAGAGATAAATAAATATAATACACACTATAATATAATAATAATTCACGTATGACCAAATTGTCAAAGTTAAAAAATACTAATCGCACAGCGCCATCTCGTGAATAAATTGTAGAAACTTTACGTATCGAAGGAACGTAACATCCAAGTGATGTTGATTCGTAACGCGTAATGGGTAAATTCATTTTATTTTATGTATTGTCTTATAATGCTTTGAATACAATTTGTGCCAGATTATAATAATAGTTTGTAGATAAATGTCCTATTAAGTAGTCTTAGGGTGTATATTTTTTGTATGTCTTATGTAATATACGTTTTTTTTCAGCAAAGCTTGTTTATATCCCCCACCCGTTTTACACTTCAAGCAAACAATTCACGGAATTAGTTCTAATGTTTATCGCTAGATGGCGTTCATATTTTTTATTTTTCAGATTGTTTTAATAAAATAATGTTCTCTATTTTTTAAATTACTTAAACTAGAGCAATTTAATATGTAAAGATCAACCTCTTTCGTTTCACAATTATTTTCAGTAATTATGACACATTGCCAAATCATGTGATTTTACCTCAAGATTATGGTACTAAGTTTACTTTGCGATAGTATTGTGTAAGTATTAGCCCTGCTATCATATTACGTTACTCATATTTGGGGTTTTCGCGTCATTGTTTCAATACTTAATTGTTATAAGCAGTACGTAATACACCCAGAAATCACTTAAAAATGCTGTCACGGGTACATAGATGAGTCGAGATGATGACAGTACGTATACAAGATGTTTTTTATTTATAACTAGCGAACGTCACGCGGTTTCGCCCGCGTGGTTCCCGTTCTAGTGCGTGTACGGGGATAAAATATAGGCTAAGATACTCGCTGATGATGTAGCTATCCTTTAGCTTATTGCTAAAATAATTTATCAAATCTTTCCTCTTTATAATATTAGTGTAGATAATAAATATGTTAAGTATAGTTAATATAATATACATACAAAAAATATTTTACATTTTATCAGAAATTTTAATTGTGGAAAATACATTTTGGTGAAATTGAAAAAAATCGATGCGTACCTGATAGTGTGATTCGAAATATATGTTAACCCGTCATCTTTGGAATTCACAACTCGCCTCTGAAAATGTATGGACAGAATTGTAGTCGTTTGAACTTGTCAAAACCTTGTTGGGACACTGTTGTCGTTTGTGTATTGTGTCTCAGCCGAGTCAATAGCGTGCCGAAACGCTATCTGCATCCGTTTTCGTTTATCGCATGTTTTTGGAAACGTCTCAGAGCTGCCTTTAAAGTAAATAAGATCAAGATATCACTTCATAGAAATATTACAAAGAATTTGTATGGAATTTTTTTGCTTGACATTTAGATAAGAAGTTTTGTAGAGAGCTTGTTATGAGAAAAAATGCGATAAACAGTAGCATTTATAAATAACTTTTAAGCTATCTATAATACAAAAACCTGAAGAGTCTATTTTGAAAAAAATATTTTGTGTTAAATAGCCCATTTATTTAGGAAGGCTAATTAGGCTATAGGAAAATAGGACAGCTGTTAAAATATGTGATAGGGTATAATTTTAGGAAGCAAATGAAATTATTATGCCAAAAATATCTTCTTCCGTTTTCGAGTAATTGACGTTCAAAGTTGACCATATCAAGACCTTATTTTCGCATAAAAATCAGCGCTAGCGTAGAGTTATTCACGTGACATCTAACTACGTTTTTATTTTTTTTCTCCCACTAAGTTCTTGCAATAATCCCATTAAACCGTTTTTCGAAACCATTAACCTTAAGAAGGTTAATGACCCCGTACGTAATGTAGGTAAACGCGTCCGCGCGTTCATTCAATCGCTTCAATCGCGTTCAAACTTCAGCGGTCCGTCTGTGTAGTGATTTCACATCACGATATTTATGGTGAAGGACAACACCGTGAGGAAATTTACATCAGACTGAGAAGAAATTCAATGACCTCCTTATTTATGTTCCCTCATTCCAAATTTAGCGCTAACTCAGAATACTCTATATTTTTCACTACGATTTCTCAGAATCACCCAGTAAATAAAATTTCCCTATAACTTCTAAAATGTAATAGGAATTCCCAATAATAAAAGCAGATATATAATTTTATTCCATCAATACTAAGAAGTCATCCACAAACGCGATGTTTTCATAATCCGTGCCAAAAAATAAATCCATTAATTCGCTTCCAGTGAATGTGTGTCAGTTGTTAATTTGGTAAATATCTGACCTTTGCAACAAATCTGTGGTCTAGGTTAAACAAGTTGTTAGACTATTTTAGGTTTTCGACTGACCTGTAACGAATGCCAAAGATGATAAATTGGCAACCGGGAACGATGGCTTAACGTGCTCTCCGAGGCGCGGAGTTGTTAATTTGGTAAACATCTGACCTTTGCAACAAATCTGTGGTCTAGGTTAAACAAGTTGTTAGACTATTTTAGGTTTTCGACTGACCTGTAACGAATGCCAAAGATGATAAATTGGCAACCGGGAACGATGGCTTAACGTGCTCTCCGAGGCGCGGAGGGAAATCGGGCGGTCACCCATCCTACTGGCTAGGGTTATGGTAGCTTGAATACTTAACTTCATATTCTGCGCTGCTGCAGAACAGGAAGTCTCAGTGTTATTCGGTTTTCCATCTGTATCCCAGTTGCTTGGAGTTTCGTGGCCGGTTAATGGGAATAGGCTTGCCTTATTACAAGGGAATAATTAGGAATTGAAGTTCCTCGGACGTGCTAAGGACTATGCCTACAACTACTACACTTTCAGGGAATACAGGCCTGTAGGATATGTTATAAGTACATATGTATTTTTTTGTAACATTTTCCTCACTCCTCCGCATAGCGTGTCCATCCGTGACAAATGTCCATACCTCAACTTATAAGTCACTGGTGCCTCACCTCCTATTCCAGGTCACGTAGGTTGTCGACACAACAATAACTTGAGATATAAAAAAATCCCTATTCCCTTCTCATTCCATATCTTTTGATATCAAATACCAAATTGATAAGCATAGATAACGGTGTCTACTTCATGTATTGGAGTGCATACTTTAACCCCATTGCAATTGAGGTATCATCAAGTGCTAAGTATTACTGATAGCCAAGGATTCCCCATTCTTCTCGGTACACTTGATAAAGTGGTCGTGGTTATAGTAGGTACGTCAGGGGGCCTCCACCCAAAGCCAGGTTCTAAGAATTTGGCTATCCCCTGTCTGTCGTAAGAAGCGACTAAAAGGGGGCCGGAGGGCCTGCTGGCGGTGTTCGCGGTGGGAGCTTTGACCACCGAGCCGCGAGCTCGGGAAGGTGGCAGTGCGATGTGGCTCGCGCTGCTTTGCACAGCGAGGTCTCCAGGGGCGGCGATACAGCTGCCCCGGGGATGTGCCCCGGCAAAGTGTTGGGGAACACCGATGCGATCTATCAGAATACCCGGAGTCCCCCCTGAGCACTGAGGATGGCCACCGAGGGAGTTTTAGTGCGGTAAAAATCCCACATATCCCGACTTGCCTCTCCCAGGGCTGTCGGGGACCTTTGAAGGATTCCCCCTCAATAAAAAATAAATAAAAGGTGCGTCAGAGAGCCAAGTGCGAGTTTTTCACTGCCGTTGTCACAAGTCACGGCATCGACGTAAGCGCAGATTTGTACTTATAGGATCGAAACAGCGCGGTCTGTTGGCCTAAAGACCTATCCTGCTTATTACAAAACAGACTCAGTTCAGATAGTCCTTCGTTTAAAAGTAGTTCCATCTCTTTCTGTGATACGGATTTAAGACGAGAAGGATTTTATTCCGAGTTTAGTTTAGTGTTCGTTTAAACCATGTTTTGTAATAAGCGAGTATGGGTTTGGACGTTGTTTCAACGTTGATGTCACCGAATATGGCTAGAAATGAGACTAAACACGTAGGAGCCCGGTCGTTCTTAAATCGCATCGCAACGTCCCCCATCTTTGTCAATGAACACAATTCGAGCCACACTTACCTACCTATACGTAACGAAATTCGTATAAGCATGTCAAACCTTAAACACAGATGGGGTACTAACCACGTGATTTCTGCCATGCACTTTTAATATGCTTCCCCATATAGGGAAAAAATATTCCTGCACTTATTGCCAAGTAAGTAGCGGCTAACTGAATAAGGTAATTACTACAAGAAACTTCCAAACATTGCTATTGAGTAATTGATTTATAATATACCCTTTTTAATAAGTATCAAATAGTTTTGCGGTATTGTGTTTAGAGGTATCAAGGTTATCCTTTTTTGCGGTGAAATAGAACCTAAATCACTAGCAAAAGAGCATAGGGATGAAGTACGAAGCCGAATTTCGTATTGGACTTCGATCAGACAAAAAAATCATAATTAGTAATGTCATGAATTTCGTACACGTACTTACCTACCTGCCCTATTCTATCCGTTTCTTTGCTTGCACTTTGTGCTCGACGCTCGTTTCCAGCGACAAATCACGTGATATGTAGCGACACGTGATAGGACGTGCATGACGTAGTTCCTTTTTGAGTCGCGGGAAATTTAAAATGGGGTCACGTGACCACATTTGTCGCTGGAAACGAGCGTCGGGCGGCTGCATTTGGTTGCACCTTATTGTATTTAACCTTCATTTTTCAATTAAAGATACAGTAAAATTCCAATAGATACCAACAAAAAAAACAAAATTATTCATAGAGTAAAAAAACTTAACTATTCATAGGGCTAATAAAGATAGCTATTCTCCTACGGTCTCGGCTATTCATGGTGTTTTTTTATTGTTAAAGAAAACAAGGATTGCGCGTTGACCTAGAGAAGTAAAAATTTGAAAATCCTTAATCATGTATATCATAATATTAAAAAATAAGGTAAGTAGTATTGAAGTAATTAAGGATTAGTAATTTGACAGCACATATAATGAACCAGGCGTCAGGTACAGTCCCAGCATGAACTAGAATGTATGAAGGTGAAGCATTTCTTGGAATATGGATAGTAAGTGGGAATACAACAATAGGAAGAGGAAAACTGTGCATTAAGGTATAATTTTACCTGCCAACGTAAATATCTGAACACAAATAAAAATGTAGTGTCTGCTTGTAATTCCAAAGCTTGTTATATGGACAACCCCTTACGAAAAACTCAAAACTCAAAACTCAAAATATCTTTATTTGATTAGACTTCTTACAAAGTACTTTCAAATCGTCAGAAGGACACAAAATACATTATACATGATTATAAATGTTACCACCGGTAAGTAATAAAGAAATTGCAGCTAATACGTATTTTATGTAAACGCCTTTACACCTATTGCGACACTGGATTTGTAGCGTTACCAGAATCGTCATCGAACCCAAAGGAGGCCGGCGCCATCGGACGCTGCACTTTACTGGAATTTTCCACATTATTATACTTGAGCGTGTGAATACATTTTTACTTGCAATGTATAATTTGATTAGCTCTCTGTCATTCTTATTCTAGCATCGATAGGAATTAGACTAGGTTTCTTTAACATAGTTTTAATTGTAATTTCAATTTAATTAAATATAAATTAATTTTGGTTTTTTTTTGGGTCCTCCCGCGGCGACATCAATAATTAGCTTTTCACTTTAATGTATGTATATACAAGTACTCCAAACAACAATTCTTAATTTTCTCATTCTGTCCTTCTATCTCTTAGTTTCCACTAATCTCCGAAACGACAGGACCGATTTTAACGAGACTTTCACTGGCAGATAGCTGATGTTATAAGAAAATTAACCCAAGTAACAAATTAATTGTAATCCTTCGCGTTTTTTAATAAAACCTATGTGATGTACAGTGGTATCACACCACGAGTTTTACAGCGTAGAAAAACATCTTGACATCATCCCATACATTGTTGTGGTCGGCACTTGGTTCAACCCGATGTGGCTGATCACCTGATTTTTATACGAAGCGACTGCCATCAGACCTTCGTAACCTCCTCTACTCGGGTTAAATCAGTTATCAGACTTTCTTAGGCCTCCGACTGACCTGTAACGGTTGCCAAAGAACGCATGTCTGAGAAAATACTGAAAGACGTACCTATACGTGTTGTATGTCTGAGATCTGGCCAAGATGGTTACTTTTATATACTACTTTGATTCCGCTAATTCTTTGGAAATGTGCCAGCCAGTTTCACAGTAAGAGTTGTAATAATTTCTACTGAATGCCAATTTTAAATTCGGTGTTTGTTTCCTATAAAACTATTTGTGAAGTCTTACTATTATATATAGTGTACTAGCTGTGCCCTGCGTAGACTTCATTTGATGGTTGACCCGCGGAACCCTAATTTTTATAAATAAAAGTAGCAATAGTTACTCCTTGTAAAATCAGCAATCAATCAATGAATGTCCTGCTAAAATCGGTCAAGCCGTTTCGGAGATAAGCCCGAACAAACAGAGAGACAGAATTTTTTTTTGTCTGTACTGTATATGTATTTTCATACGCATTTAGTGAAAAGCTGTTATTTTTGAATTACAAACAGACACTTAAATTTTATTTATTTGTATAGATTTATTACAGTTATTGCCATAGATAATTATTGTTAATTAGTAAAAAAAACAAGTTGCTCCAATGTCTAAGAATTAAAAATCGATGCGTATACGCACGCGGTGAGTCATAGCCTTTGGACTTGGAGGCGTGTCGTAGGCGCAGTCTGGCGTCTGGCGGAATGCACTTCTAAGGTTACATTGGTGCAGACAGGTCACGGTGATGCTACATAGATTAGGTGCCTAACTATATAATGTCTTATTTGATAAAAAAAATTGCTGAAAAATATCCCGACACGGGTCTTGTCTGATTAGTATTTCTGTTATGAGATATTTTTCCTTATTAACTGGCGGCCCCCTGAAGAATTTTAGGCTTATTTATTATTTAAGTACGCACAGAGTATTTCGTGGGGTAGGCATTTCAGTCTAGTTTTATATTAATTTGAAAATTGGATTTACATGTCTTTGTGTCATGTAAACATTATAAAGCACAATTCTAGGCGCCTTACCATTAGCTGTTATTGCAATGATAATCGGCTATTATGAGACAGATAGAGACGTGTATAAATCTGTCACTGTCGCATAGCTGAACTAGTATAGCAGTAAGTTCATGGTTGGACCTCAGAAGCCTAAAATAATTACGGACTCAGCAAGAAGGTACGGAGTGAATATGATTAATACTATACCCCTTCTATCCCCGAGGAAGATCTACTTATTCTTTGCACCTCTCCTGCCTGAAACCGGCCGGTACGTGCCTTTCAAGTTTTTGCCATGTCTACACTCATATGACTCATACATTTCTCATGCGATTACATCAATTTGGTAACACACTCGACTGATGATTCATATGAAAATTGTACGTTAACGCCGTAATATTGTGATTCAATTACCTATCTGAAAGTGCGCCATGTGTAATCAAAGATTACGTTGAAATTGTGTCAGGAACTAGGATTGAGGAAAACGGAAATAAATAACTACTTTTGGTTAAGTTGGGTGAGTAGTGAATGCAATTTTTTACCTTGTTTGACTCCTCATCAAGGTATACTTACATAATTTCTAGAAGAACTCTGCTCTGTGCTCTTATTGTCATGATGATTCGACTCTGTGATTATGACAGATTTAATATACGTCATACAGAGATAGATGCGTCTCTTGCAGAGTCGTACTTGGGAATAAAAAAGCACCCCAAACCGGTGAGATTTTAACCCAAAGAGAAACAGTAATGTCATCTAGACTAGCAAAGTATAATCCACACAGCTATCGCATCTACAGTCTAGTGTTGCTAACACAATGAATATGTTGCTATTTTCACATTGGTACTAGTTGTGCCCGGAAAACGTATTGCCATATATTTTTTGGGGTGGATCACCCTTATCATTTAGGGATATGAAAAATAGGCAAACCTACCCGATATGCACACAAAATTTAATTCAAATCAATCCAGTAGTTCAGAGGAGTTTTGTAACGATAACCGCGACACGAGAATTTTTATATAAATTAGTAAGAAGACAGTGAAATCATCACCAATGAAGCAAATCAAGTCGTGATGCATCCCCAATTCTTGTTTATCAAAGTAAATTGGGACGTACGGCATTCCCAATAGGTCAAGTGGAAGGAATATCGGGAATATTTCAAATAATTACCTTGGCTTTGCATCTACTCTGCAAGTTCCCCAACATGGTATCTCACCACCAGTCATCATCATCTCCCTGGCCTTTTCCCATACACTATTGGGGTCGGCACTTGATACAACCCGATGTAACTGATCACTTGATTTTTATACAAAGCGACTGCCATCTATTGTCAGACTATTTTAGGCCTCCGACTGACCTGTAACGATTGCCAAAGATGATAAATTGGCAACTGGAACCGACGGCTTCTGACTTGACCACCCCTACGTGTTTCGCCGTCTCTTGGTTGCCAGAGGGTAACTTGCTTGCATAATTTGTTGGGGATGGCGTAACATATGTCCATCTCCATTTTTGGATGTCTATGCGGATTGTGCGTGGTGGCCTCGGGGTTTGAGCAGTCGCCTGCTAGGCAAGCGACGCAAGTTCGAATCCCAGCAGGGCCTGAACCAATGAGTTTTTCTAAAAAACGTATGTACAATGATTTCACACCACGTGCTTTACGGTGAAGGAAAACATCATGAGGAAATCTGCATATTTATGAGAAGTAATTATGACGTATGTATAGTGCCTGAGACGGCGATAGACTCACCATCTGTCACGTTGGCACTTAATCAAATTCCGTGAAAAGTGGGTTTTGATAACAACACCTCTGCCTACCCCTTCGGGGAATACAGGCGTAAACATATGTATGTATGCGGTAAGTAAATGTAGACTTTTTATACCTTTCCAATTAGAGATATATTTACCTATCTACATTCCTTTATATGTTATGAAAATAAAAATAATAACATAGTTATTATTGTTGTTAGGAAGTGACCTTCAAAATAATGCGCATAATTATACGGTTCTGGTCGGATAACTGACGGTTATGTCCCTAAGATCATCATTTGTGATATAATTGAGTATTTGAGACAGCTTTGTGGTGATATGCTTCAGATTTATTACGTAATAAGCTATTGAACGATATTATTGCTACCTTATCGAGTAATTTGTAAATAAGGCTAGCTATCGGGATTGGTATTAGAGATATAAGATAAATGTTACGGATCGAGGTTAACAGATTATTTAATACAATACCAATTAACATTAATAATATTTAAGCTGAAGAGTTTGTTTGTTTAGTTGATCACTCTAATCTCAGGAACTAATAGTTGGTAATTATTGAAAAAATATTTTTAATATTTACATACCCAAAAAGTTGGGGGAAATGTGTGATTCTTGTGACCTTAATAAGGTCTATTTTGTTCCATATTTCATGTGAATAAATATTGTTTATATTTCAATTTCTAATATTAACAACCTATCGCCCTGGCCTTATCCCATACATTGTTGTGGTCGGCACTTGATTCAACCCGATGTGGCTGATCACCTGATTTTTTATACGAAGCGACTGCCATCTGACCAATTTCTAATATTAACAACATCTACGACAATCGCGTTATAACAAACAGTAAAATCGATACTGCTAAATGTAATCATAACACACTGACCCAGCCCGTTACAAAAGTAAATTACCTATTAGGGCATTAATAAATTTACAAATGCTCGGTCGAAGCGGTCAGGTGAGGTCGATCACTTGAAACAAATCTCAATCCACGTTCCATCAATGGATGACGCACCGCAAGGGACTTCCTATCGCGGCAGCTGCGCGTGCGCATATAAAGCGAGCACGAGGCGTCAGCTCCACTCATTCAATCAAAAACGCTCGCTGTGAACACACATAGCATTTGAATTAAATTTCCATTCAAATTCCAAATTAAAACATGAAGAAGTATTCAGTACTTGGTGACAAGAAGAAAGTGACGATGGAGACAAACGGCACACGTCTCAAAGTCGTTGGAAACGGCTGCATCGTGCGCGTGGGCACCAATCAAGGGGAAGTGGAAGTGATCGGCAATAACTGTCGGATCGAAGTCGCGTTTAACTACGGCGTGATCAACCTGGTTGGAGGGAACGGGGATGTGCACATCGAGAAGAGATTTAAAGGTGACAAAGTGCAGCTTGTGGGGCCTAGTTGTCACCTCAGCGTTGCTGGAAAGGAGAAGCGGTTGTCCTACGAAGCACAACTGTCTCCAATGTCGCCGTTCAGCAAGGATTTGGACGATGTGATCGAGTCCATCTTCTCGTTTGTAATGCGGTGACGGTGATGTGCGGTGAACCCTAGCCTGCTAGGTGTTTAGTGAACAGTGACTTTGATACGTTTGACGTATCTACGATTACGGAGGCTTCTTTTTCTTTGTAAACATGTTTTCGAGTGACGCTTAGACATTAGAAGGTACGCAGATATGTTCTTCCCCGCAGTAATTGCGCGAGGCAGGCGGGTTTTTGTTGCGCATAAAACCGTTATTATATTTCCAGTGCTAGTGTTCGCTTTGTATAAAATGTTGGTGTAACATGTACATTTAACGTATTGGTTGTGTTAATAAATAATCTAAAGGTTATGCTCTATTTTTGTTTTTTTTCCTGCAATTGGGAGCTGTCATATAAATATCTGAGAATTGGGTTCATTGGTTAAAAAACCTACATCAATTAATCCTAAGTAGTTAGTTACTTACACACAGGAAGTTTTTGTCAATTTCCAAAGCATATTAAAAAACAAACTATGAATGTCGTGACTACAGCCCATTCAAGTCTAGTTAACACAATTCTGCTGTAATTACTATAAGCTCTTGACAACCCTATGTCCCTAAAACAGGTAGGGTGACCATACTGTATGGCAATAAAATTATAATCTTGATTTTTTTTTATACATACATATGCTCACGCCTGTATTCCCCGAAGAGGTAGGCTGAGGTGTTGTAATCACAACACCCACTGTTCACCGAAGACGTGACAGATGGTGAGTCTATCGCCGTCTCAGACATTATACATACGTCTTTGAATTACTTCTCAGACATATGCAGGTTTCCTCACGATGTTTTCCTTCACCGTAACGCACATGGGGTGAAAATCACTGTACATAAGTTTTTTAGAAAACCTCATTGGTACAGGCCCCGCTGGGATTTGAACTTGCTATAATAATTTATTTTAGTAATGGCTTATTCCCAGACATCCACAGCTCGACACTTCCATTTTTGGATGTCGTGAGAATTCATTTGTATACCAAAACAAAAGCCGCGGAGGTGGTGGTGCTAAAATCATGGATGTCTGGGAATAAGCCTTAGTAATAAAGGGATTTCTAAGATATTTGTTTCAATATGACACGACATTTAGAACACGTAACTTTACTATTAATAGAATCTGCGTGATGTTGTCTGCCTCTTATCAATGATAAGGTGTGCTACGTATTAATATATGAATTTGGTTCATGGTTTCTCGGAACAAACATGTTTACGCATCTTGTTTTATTAGCCGCCAGTGGCTACGAAATATTTTTTACGCTATATACTTTTATCTATATAGAGAGAGATTTATACATATATAAACATCAGTAAATGTACCGGTAAATACAGTATCATGAGTCGACACAAAATTAATGTGATTATAGATATTTTAATTTGTATACATACAGGAATTTTGAACTGTTTGACTATACACAGATAATCGATGTCCCTATAACATTGTCTTAAGAAACAGTAAACTGGAAATACCTGAATTAAATGCTCACGCCTGTATTCCCCTAATTTCACCGAATATGATTAAGTGCCAACGTGACAGATGGTGAGTCTATCGCCATCGTGGCAAACTCGGATTGTTTAAGTAGAGCACTCTATAACTATACTCGGATTCGTATATGATTGAAAACAATACTTGGTATATGTCGAATTCCAAATAATATTTCTATAACAAACCAATACAGGCTAACACAAAATATCACATCGTATCATCACACGAAATAGTACAATGTCATTACCAACGAACGATAAGATATTATCGACATTGACAAAGTTATGTTAAGGTAGAAGTCAAGGAAAAAATCACTAATTACTCGTACGGCTCACAATTATCGCGCTTAGCAACATACATGGCTTTGTTTCAATCAGTTACTTTATATTGCTCGGTAATGAAACCGTAATGTAAAACGAAGCAAATGTTAGAGTCAGCTTACGTATGATATCGCAATTTTTTACGTTGACTTCACAAATATTTGGTATCTTGGTATATGATTGCTATGAATCATCCGATTATTGAGTTATGAACATAAAATATTGTGTGTCCTTAAAGGTGCCTGTATTATTAGATAGGTGTTTCAACACCCACTTTTTTACAAACGTAGAGATGGTAAGCCTTTCGCCGTGTCAAGCACTGGACATAAGTAGTTTCAAGAGTACTTTCCGAATCCGAGTGGACTTGGAGTTTAAATAGGCCATTTTACAAGTACGTCCCTGAAGGTTTCTCGATGTATTACACTAAGCTGTAATATAAATTTTACTTTTCACTGAGCTAGCGTGATATGTTCTATATTTTCAGCATCCAGAATATAAATAATTTCATCTCAGTAACTAAATAAGTGTCGAGACATAACATTTCAATCATAGTAGGTAGATACGGAAATTCCTCCTCATATAACTGGTGTCACGAGTTGGTGGTACGACGGGGCAAGTGCACCTAATGAATATTGATATTATGTGATCATCTCTTAAGCATACGTAATTTTAATCACATACATCGCTTATTTTTCTCCTCACGATATTTCGTCTGCCGAAGAGCCCGCGTCACTTTCTAATGTGACAATTAACCCTTCTAGGCTAATTGAATCTTTAGTGGATGTTTGTTAGTAAGACAAAGTTCATAGTTCAAAATATCTTTATTTGATTAAAGTTGTCGGGGTAAGAGCAGTCGCCTGCTACGCAAGCGACGCAAATTCGAATCCCAGCGGAGCCTGTACCAATGAGTTTTTCTAAAAAACTTATGTACAGTGATTTCACACCACTTGCTTTACGGTGAAGGAAAACATCGTGAGGAAACCTGCATATTTCTGAGAAGTAATTCAAAGACGTATGTATAGTGCCTGAGACGGCGATGGACTCACCATCTGTCACGTTGGCACTTAATCAAATTCGGTGAAAAGTGGGTGTTGTGATAACAACACCTCTGCCTACCCGTTCGGGGAATACAGGTGTGAGCATATGTATGTTAAAAATGTTATTGGTAATAACTGAAATATTTCAAATATTTGTGAGCATGGCGAATGACAGAGTGGAAAAGTCAACAAACAATGGTCACCCTACTCCACTTGTCACAGTTATTAGGTAAATGTGTACGGTTCGGTCGGCTCGCATGACAAGCCCTGTGTTTTGTCACACTAACCCTGCAAATTGGTCATGTTATGGTTTTATAAGGTACAGTTGGACATAGTTAATCACACTGTTAATTAATAAATAACGATTCTGGGATGATAGTCTGGCACATTTCCTACTAATAAGTATGAAAATAACTATATTCAGTACGCCAAGTATAGGTCCGCTGTCGCTTGACCTTGCGTGGCTGGAAATGTGTTGATCCGTCTGTTATAGCATTCAAATTTCGCCTCCGCAAAAGTATTAACACACTTTAATCCACACGAAAACGTTAGGACAAGTGACGAAACCTATACTTAGGGTATAGATTCCCATGATCCTATAGATCATCAAAACAATGGTTAACAGACACCCTATTATGAACGTTGACGCTAGAAAATAGAAAAAAAAGTATTATAGAAAATAAAATACACAGTACAAAAAGGATTCCTTAAACAAACACATATTATCATATCTATTTAAGAAATACATTTGCACTTCTAATACTAGCGGATGTCACGCGGTTTCACCCACATAGTCTGTAGGTGAGTCTATCGCCATCGTGGCAAACTCGGATTGTTTAAGTAGAGCACTCTATAACTATACTCGGATTCGTATATGATTGAAAACAATACTTGGTATATGTCGAATTCCAAATAATATTTCTATAACAAACCAATACAGGCTAACACAAAATATCACATCGTATCATCACACGAAATAGTACAATGTCATTACCAACGAACGATAAGATATTATCGACATTGACAAAGTTATGTTAAGGTAGAAGTCAAGGAAAAAATCACTAATTACTCGTACGGCTCACAATTATCGCGCTTAGCAACATACATGGCTTTGTTTCAATCAGTTACTTTATATTGCTCGGTAATGAAACCGTAATGTAAAACGAAGCAAATGTTAGAGTCAGCTTACGTATGATATCGCAATTTTTTACGTTGACTTCACAAATATTTGGTATCTTGGTATATGATTGCTATGAATCATCCGATTATTGAGTTATGAACATAAAATATTGTGTGTCCTTAAAGGTGCCTGTATTATTAGATAGGTGTTTCAACACCCACTTTTTTACAAACGTAGAGATGGTAAGCCTTTCGCCGTGTCAAGCACTGGACATAAGTAGTTTCAAGAGTACTTTCCGAATCCGAGTGGACTTGGAGTTTAAATAGGCCATTTTACAAGTACGTCCCTGAAGGTTTCTCGATGTATTACACTAAGCTGTAATATAAATTTTACTTTTCACTGAGCTAGCGTGATATGTTCTATATTTTCAGCATCCAGAATATAAATAATTTCATCTCAGTAACTAAATAAGTGTCGAGACATAACATTTCAATCATAGTAGGTAGATACGGAAATTCCTCCTCATATAACTGGTGTCACGAGTTGGTGGTACGACGGGGCAAGTGCACCTAATGAATATTGATATTATGTGATCATCTCTTAAGCATACGTAATTTTAATCACATACATCGCTTATTTTTCTCCTCACGATATTTCGTCTGCCGAAGAGCCCGCGTCACTTTCTAATGTGACAATTAACCCTTCTAGGCTAATTGAATCTTTAGTGGATGTTTGTTAGTAAGACAAAGTTCATAGTTCAAAATATCTTTATTTGATTAAAGTTGTCGGGGTAAGAGCAGTCGCCTGCTACGCAAGCGACGCAAATTCGAATCCCAGCGGAGCCTGTACCAATGAGTTTTTCTAAAAAACTTATGTACAGTGATTTCACACCACTTGCTTTACGGTGAAGGAAAACATCGTGAGGAAACCTGCATATTTCTGAGAAGTAATTCAAAGACGTATGTATAGTGCCTGAGACGGCGATGGACTCACCATCTGTCACGTTGGCACTTAATCAAATTCGGTGAAAAGTGGGTGTTGTGATAACAACACCTCTGCCTACCCGTTCGGGGAATACAGGTGTGAGCATATGTATGTTAAAAATGTTATTGGTAATAACTGAAATATTTCAAATATTTGTGAGCATGGCGAATGACAGAGTGGAAAAGTCAACAAACAATGGTCACCCTACTCCACTTGTCACAGTTATTAGGTAAATGTGTACGGTTCGGTCGGCTCGCATGACAAGCCCTGTGTTTTGTCACACTAACCCTGCAAATTGGTCATGTTATGGTTTTATAAGGTACAGTTGGACATAGTTAATCACACTGTTAATTAATAAATAACGATTCTGGGATGATAGTCTGGCACATTTCCTACTAATAAGTATGAAAATAACTATATTCAGTACGCCAAGTATAGGTCCGCTGTCGCTTGACCTTGCGTGGCTGGAAATGTGTTGATCCGTCTGTTATAGCATTCAAATTTCGCCTCCGCAAAAGTATTAACACACTTTAATCCACACGAAAACGTTAGGACAAGTGACGAAACCTATACTTAGGGTATAGATTCCCATGATCCTATAGATCATCAAAACAATGGTTAACAGACACCCTATTATGAACGTTGACGCTAGAAAATAGAAAAAAAAGTATTATAGAAAATAAAATACACAGTACAAAAAGGATTCCTTAAACAAACACATATTATCATATCTATTTAAGAAATACATTTGCACTTCTAATACTAGCGGATGTCACGCGGTTTCACCCACATAGTTCCCATCCCCGTGAGAGTACGGGAATAAAATATACCTAGCCTACATTTCTCGCTGATAATGTAGCTATCCATTGTTGAAAGAATTTTTCAAATCGGTCCAGAACTTTTTGAGCCAATTCGTTACAAACATACTTACAAATCTTTCCTCTTTATAATATTAATACTGATGTACTTATCTACACAATTAAGGAGCTCGTGGCACAGTTGCTATTGCGCATATCATTCGATCAGCGAAGTTAAGCAATCCTAAGCCTAGCCACGGAGAGCACGTTAAGCCGTCGGTCCCGGTTGCCAATTTATCATCTTTGGCAATCGTTACAGGTCAGTCGGAGGCCTAAAATAGTCTGACAACTGGTTTAACCCAGATCAAAGATTTTCCTCGTTTATGGGGTTGCGAAGGTCAGATGGCAGTCGCTTCGTTTAAAAATGATGGTCAGCCACATTGGGTTGAATCAAGTGGCGACCCCAACAATGTATGAGATAAGGCCAGGGAGATGATGACAATTAAGTGCAAATGAGCCCACCTCCGGCGCAGTAATGTACCTATATCGCTGTGAGGCATCGGTATTTATGTGTGTAGGTAAACGTGTCATGACAAATCATGCCGTTTGATCATCGGCATACAAAACATTACTACATTACGACGTAATAAAGGCAGGATTTTTATAGAAAAAAAATCTAGTCCCGTATGTCTGCGTATCATTTGATCAGCGAAATCAAGCAACCTAAAACCAAGCCAGTAGTTAGGTGGGCTTTAGAAGGTTTAACCTCAAATATAAAATTATCAATATCTACGTCTATCAATACATATATATAAAATTGAAGTGTCTGATTGTAATTCCAAAATAACAGCCTTTCACTCAATGAAAGTATATGCAGTACTGGCATGAAATAAACAATTTAAATAATAATCTTACTGTAGGTCTGTTTGTTCAGGCTAATCTCCGAAACGGCTGGACCAATTTAAACGGTACTTCACTGGCGGGTAGCTAATTTTACAAGGCGTAACTTTGGCTACTTTTATTTGAAAAAAGCATTAGGATTCCGCGAGAAGTCATGTAATTAGCTCTATGCGGGTAAAATCGCCGGCCACAGCTAGTTTATAAATAAAACTAAAGTCTGATGTTTCTGCGGTAAGGTCATTAGGTACCAATTCGTGTTGAGGCGCTTTGTTAGTATAAAAGTTTAAGTTAATCTTATCTTATTTGTGGCATTATTGGGTCCGGTTGCCCGGAGCACGTCGACCCTTGGGATCTTTTGTGCCTTGCCCTTTTGCTCTACGTACCTGACTCCTCAAATACTCCCTGAACAAGCCGGCAGATCTTGCCCATGGGGAAGAGCTTGTAGTCCTCTGGTTTCGGATACGCCTTACCCAGTAGGTCCATTCGCCATCTGACCAGTGCGTCGCAATTGCATATTAAGTGACTCATGGTCTCGGCTTCTGATTGACAGTACCTACACACCACATCGTTAGATAAGTTCATCTTATGAAGATGTTCTTTTGTCCCGTAATGACCTGTTAGTGCTCCCGTGGGTTGCCTAAGCTGACGTCTATTCAACTGTAATAGCTTTCTGCTTTGGCTCTCACCCCAAATGCCTATGAACTGCTTAGAATGTCTTAATCCATTATTAGCGCCCCATTCTGATTTACGGGCACTGTTAAACTATACCGCAATATTGCATTTAAGATATTGGGTCCCGATCCGAAAATCGCCATGCGGAAAAATCATTCGAAATGACAAAATAACCCGAACGAAAAAAAGGGTGGTATGTTTTTAAACCTTGCGAAACAGACTAGTTGTGTCTTTTGACTCTTCCAGGCTACCAATTATTCTTCCCGACTGTACTTGTCCCAATCTTGATAACTTGATAATTGTCCATTTGGGATATGAGCTTTGCTTATCATCGGGTGCTGATAACAACCGGTGAACTATTCAATTGCTCTATTAGGTACTATAATAACTCTGGCATTTCTCAACAGTTAGCTAGATCAATCATTTACTTGGTTATATACACACTTAACTACATGTATGTCAAGCTGAAAACGCGCTATACGCCCAAAGAAACGAAAAACATAAAATGTATTATGGTTATGCTTAATTAATTTTAACTAATAGAAACGGGCTGGGGCTTTTCTCGCTCTGAGAATCAGCATTGCTATTCAACGTGGCAATGCTGCCAGCCTTCTTGGCATGAGCCCGAGAGACACCGATTTGGGCCAAGTTTTCTATTTGTAATTAGTTTTAAATACTGTTCCTTGTATATATAATTATTTAGAATTAAGTCAGCGCGTAGGTTAAAATATTATGATAATATGGTATAAGTGATATATTTATAGGTATTAAATACTAAGGTTATCTATCAGCGTTAACATTATTTTTTGATCTTGATCGTACCTTACCTAACACGATATAAGCGCGTCACGAGAACGTGGCTCATATTTCTAGGTGATTTAATCAATATGTTCAATCTTTCATGAGGGTTCCTACGAATGTATAATAATACAATTATTTTAGGTAATAATCTTTTTGAAATAATAGGTTTAGATAAACTAGTGAAATTATTTTTTATAAAAATGTCAAAATTTCTGAAAAAAAAACCTACAGTCCACTTAACCCCCTTCTTTTTTTAAGTCGGGTAAAAAATAAACACTCTTGACTATATTACTCAGGAAATGCTTATTTCTCTTCTATCGGTAAAAGTATTATCTAAATCAGATCCAAATATTACCAATATTATTAAATGCATAGTACATAGGTTCGAAATTATGCTCGATTGGGTACCTCCGCCCAACAGAAGACTGAAGCCAAATAATACTGGGGTAATACCTATGTGCTTCGAATTATTCCCAAACATCCACAGCCTGATGTCTGGCAATATCATGTCTGGAAATGTCACGTTGGCACTTAATCATCTTCGGTGAAAAGTGGGTGTTGTGATCACAACACCTCTGCCTCCCCTTCGGGGAATACAGGCATATGTATGTATGTACAAATCTGCGTTTACGTCGACGCGATGACTTGTGACGGCGGCAGTGAAAAACTCGCAATAAGTCTTCTGATAGTGCCCCTGTCTCTCAGGCACATGATCAAATACGTCACAGTTCATTACGTTCACACACTCACCGACGTTGTTTCAGGAATTACGGATTCTAAAAACAAAATACGAATTTTGAATTCCAAGAATGAACGAAGTTGTGTTATAAACAAACATTCATGGTAAGTTCTTGATTATATTCATAACAGTGACGTCTCGAGAGACGAACACCTGCTAAGACACATTTCAGGACATGTGCATGTTTGCGTAATTGGCTACATACATACGTCACAAGACTGAAGAAATTGTTTCAGATACGCACATTGTACTCAATTCTCCTTATAACAAAACTAACGACCGTTTTCACCTAACAAATATATCAAGATCTATCAAAGATTACAGTTTTAACCATAGGAAATAGATACATAATACATAGACAATATAGTTCAATTTCGTATCTTTGAAAACTACTCTCTAAGTATTAATTATTATAACCGTGGTGGCTAAATGTTTTAAATAAAATTAAACTAAGTTACTCCCTGTAATATTAGCTATCTGCCAGGGAAAGTCCCGTTAAAATCGGTCAAGCCGTTTCTGAGATCCCGGGACAAACAGACAGACATAAAGAGAAAAAAATTAAAAATTGTTTTTTTATGTCAGTAGGTAGGTACCGTACTTTCATATATATTAAGTGAAAAGCTGTAATTTTGGAATTACAAACAGACGCTTCAATTTTATTTCTGTATCGATCTATCTATCTGTAAAGATGTGAAGATATAGATGGGAACGTTAAAAAGCGCCCCAAGCGGCGAGTGTAGGAAGTTTAACGTCAAGCGAAAAAGTTCGAACGTGTCGAAATCTATGCTTGGGGCATTGTACGCGCCGCCGCGTTTGGGTACCCAACACAAATACTTACTTTAATAATGCAAATAAAAAAATATGTCACCATCTTCTTAGAAACTATAATCATCAGGTACCTAGTAAACTTAAAAAAATGATAAAAACATCTTTAAAAAAATAATAAAAAGGTCAGGTTCCACCGAGATTTGAACTCGGATCGCTGGATTCAGAGTCCAGAGTGCTAACCGTTACACCATGGAACCGGCTGCGATTATTAGCTACATTGCGATTCTCTATCTGTAACGCCAATGCGTGGGACGCATTATCTATGAATAGCTTTAGATATTGTGAAGACTTATATTTCTCTTCATTCTTTAAGGAAGATGCTATGGAATACAATCCAGAATCGAAGAGGAAAGATGATTGGCCACCTTGTACGACATGACGGGTTCTTTAAAAACATATTAGAAGGAAAAGTAGAAGGGAAGAGAGGTAGACCCAGGATAACATACATAAGACAAGTTAAGGAAAAGGTGTCTGTCATGACGTATAGGGAGGTCAAGGAGATGACACTGGATAGAGACGAATGGATGAAATTACATCGGTTACTCCGAAAAAAGTCAGACTCTTAAAATTATGATGATGAATACTTACAACAGCTGCAAACAGGTGCTACTTATGCAATCAATTTGATCAGGGCCCCAAGTATAGCTTTCGACACGTTCGAACGTCATCGCGTGACCTTGCATTTTGCGTTTTTTTTTGTATGGAGACGTAAGACTTTCTACATCATCAACTCCCTGGCCTTATCCCATACAATGTTGGGGCCGGCACTTGATTCAACCCGATGTGGTTGATCGCCTGATTTTTATGCGAAGCGACTGCCATCTGACCTTTGCAACCCCTTTAACGAGGAAAATCTGTGATCTGAGTTAAACCAGTTGTCAGACTAGTTTTGGCCTTCGACTGACCTGTAACGATTGCCAAAGATAAATTGGCAACCGGGACCGACGGCTAACGTGCTCTCCGACACAAAGAGGGAACTCGGGCAGTCACCCATCCAATTACTGGCTAGGCTTAGGGTTGCTTAACTTCGCTGATCGAATGATATGCGCAATAGCAACTGTGTCACGAGCTCCTCACGTAAGACTTTCTACAATCTTTGACTGGCTGGAATTTGCCATGCTCACAAATATTTGTAATACTTTAGTCATTATTTTTGACAATTGAGTATTTGAACTGTGTCCATGAGCTTATATTCATGAGATATGAATACTGTAACCAATAACATTGTATAATATGTTTTTTTAAAAGAGTAATTGTTGAATTTCTTGCCGGGTTCTTCTCAATAAAAGCTACCTTCCGAGCCCGGTGGTAACATTTATAATCATGTGTAATGTATTTTGTGTCCTTCTGACGATTTGAAAGTACTTTGTAAGAAGTCTAATCAAATAAAGATTTTTTGAATCGCCGCTTGGAGCGCTTTTATTCATCCCCATACAAAATGAGGAATATACTCAGGCGATATCGAAAACGTAAATACATATTAAAATCTATACTTGGGGCATTATATGCTTGTTCAAGCTCTCACTTAAAAAACCGTCCGAGTGAGGCGGTCTTACGCTCGTTCGTAAAAAATCACGTTTGTTGAATGGCTGCCTAAAATATTTGTATTATTATGATTTGTAGTATTTGTTGTTATAACGGCAACAGAAATACATGATCTGCCAAATTTCAATAGTCCAACTATCACGGTTCATGAGATACAGCCTGGTGAGTGGCGATAGATTGACAGACGGGCAGTGAAGTCTCAGTCATAGCAGGGTGCCAGTGTTTTGATATGACTAATTAAAATTTCATTTGAAAGTTCCAAGCCTCGTCAGAAACCCTTGACCTGGTATAAGATGTATCGGATATCCTCAATGAATCGCTGCGCAAGTTCACAAAGGCGGATTTAAGGGCATTTCGATGACTAAACATTCTTAGGTAGGCTCAGGTGCCGTCACGAGCTATGGGCGTTCAGTGAAATTAGTGGGGTACCTACGTATGTGTTTGTTCAAGCCCCAAGCAAGATCTAAAACATGACTACTGCTCGTTCAAGGTTAGCTCTCATAAATCGTGACCGAACCGATGTATTGTCAGTTACACGTATGATTATGACGTCATTAATAATTAAAAAAAAAATATATGTATGCGTATTTTATAAGGCATAAGATCACCGTTCTAAAATGTCAATGTTAATTATTCTAATTGGTATGTCCGTAATAATTAACTATAAATAAATAAAACACAAAAATAAATAAAGAGAACATAAAGATATTTATCAGACTGAGAATCTTCATAATTCTGTTACGATTTACTGTTTCAATAGCACCACAATTATAGTAATCATTCGTGAATATTAATATGAATTGCATCTTAGTGACCATTTTGATGATGAATCATGTTCGGATCACATTATGATTCTCCTAGTGGCCTTTTAAGACCTACAGGTGTTTTGGTATTCCCGAACTACGATGACGTCACGAGTGCCCAACCGCTTTGATAGCCACATAATTTTTGATAGGTATTTATGTATCAACTGGTCAGCCCTTTTACAAATAGGAGGGATCTAAAAAGACGGACGCAAGCCGATGACCTTAACCCGCTGAATGCGACCTTATAATAAGGATGCTGCTGTCTGACGATCACTCGCTTTGTTGGCCTCTCGTCTGGTTGGGTATGTCCCGGAGTAACGTCACTGCAGTGGGTGTCGTAATATTGCACTTGAATGGAGACCAGGGGCACAATTAAGATAATTCGACGAGGTGACTGTGTCATATACAATAATTAAGTTTCGTAATCTCAAGCTCGAATCCCAGCGGGGCCTGTACCAATGAGTTTTCTAAAAAACGTATGTGCAGTTATTTCACACCACGTGCTTTACGGCGAAGGAAAATATCGTGAGGAAACCTGCATATGTCTGAGAAGTAATTCAAACACGTATGTATAGTGCCTGAGACGGCGATGGACTCACCCTCTGTCACGTTGGCACTTGATCATATTCGGTGAAATGTGGGTGCTGTTACAAACCTCTGCTTACCCCTTCGGGGACCCTTCTGGGATGGCGTGAGCATATATATAGTAATCTCAATAATTGAGTCGAATGTCTGATGAAAAAACATAAATCATTATTTAAATTGAATTAGATTTCTGAACGACGCGTCGGGACGAACATCAAATGTTTGACAGGAATAGTTTTCTAAGAGAGAGCGAAATAGTTGTATTTATGCTTTATTCCAAGTATATTTTCATATTTATTCACTTTTAAACCTTCCCTCGACTTCCACAATTAATTCAATACCAAAATTATACAAATCAGTCCAGCTGTTCTTAAGTTTTAACGAGACTAACGAACAGCAATTCATTTTTATATATAAAGAAGACTAGCGGACGTCACGCGGTTTCACCCGCGTAGTTCCCGTTCCCGTGGGAGTACGGGGATAAAATATAGCCTATGTTACTCGCTGATAATGTAGCTATCCATTCATTAAAGAATTTTTAATATTGGTCTAGTACTTTTTGAACCATTTCGTTACAAACATATATTCACATACAAATCTCTCCTATTTATAATATTTCTAATATAGCTAAAGAAGATAATATGTCTTGCTTGGATGATGATGGCACAATATTTTAAATGATAATTTCATAAATAACTGTGCCTTTATTATTTGATATTCCTTGTTATTAGCTATAAGTACCTACTTACCATTTGTTTATACAAATGTCTAACAATGAAAGGAATGAGTACGAGACACAATATAATACGGTACCATTGTGTGACGTCATAAACCTTTACTTTGTTTTGTAATATAGCACGTGTCGCATGTTTATTGAAAATTTTATACGAATTGGCTACTTATTACGCGCATTAGTCTATACTAATATTATAAAGAGGAAAGATTTGTTTGTATGTTTGTAACGAATTGGCTCAAAAAGTACTGGATCGATTCGAAAAATTCTTTCACTATTAAAATGCTACATTATTACTGATTAATATAAGCTATATTTTATCCCCGTACTCCCACGGGAACGGGAACTACGAGGGTGAAACCGCGTGACATCAGCTAGTATAAATATAAGAACTCTTCTGTAAGTAGGTCGGCCAAGTATAGAAGGCTGGATTCATAGATCCATAGACAGTAATATATTCTGTAACTACCTACCTATTTATTTCGTGACGTGACATAAAGCACACTGACCCACGTGACCCACGCCAGGGACCTATGGGCGTGTTAGGGTTTAATGAAAAGCCATCAAATTTCATAATTGATAGAGGCGTGACGACGTTCCACGGCAGGCCCCCAGAGACCCACAATTTATTAATCAGAAATAATAATTCACAGGTAATGTCCGTCGGGCCGCGGGGACACACAGATACTATCGGTCGGTAATCGGAAGGGTTAGGTTTAGGGTTGGCAGACGGCACTTTTTTTGTAAATAGATATTAGATACAGATTATGCCGGCTATCGCGAGTTATGAGCGCTCAGCGATAATACTGGACGTACAAACTCAAAAATATCTTTATTCGATTAGACTTTAACAAAGTACTTTAAAATTTTCAGAATGACATAATGACACAGGATTATACATGCTACCGCCAGGTTCGAAAGGTTGCGTTTACTGAGAAGAACTAGAATAAAGATGGTTCGTGTTTACGCCAAGCTGACACAAAATATAAAACTAATGCGTATTTCATTTATATATATAATAATTAGACCATTTGCCAATGTAGGTAACATCTTTCTCAGTCTGACAACTGGTTTAACCCAGATCACAGATTTTCCTCGTAAAAGGGGTTGCGAAGGTCAGATGGCAGTCGCTTCGTATAAAAATCAGGTGATCAGCCACATCGGGTTGAATCAAGTGCCGACCCCAACAATGTATGGGATAAGGCTAGATATATCTTCATCTGATATAATAATTAGACCAGCGCTGAAAACTCGTGACGATACCTCGGTACACGAGTTATGCTATACTTATAGTCGGGCTATAGTATATTTATTTAGTAAGGTAGGGTATCTTAGGTTCGATAAGACGTAGTGCGTTGCTTATTCAGTTAAGTTATATAGATAGGTAACTACATACTTATCTGACACTTAAATTTTATTTATCTGTATGGATTGGTAGGTGCCGCAATTATTTTTATTGTATATCTTTATTCATTGACATTGAAAGACAGTGATAAAGCGAGATAAAAGTAACTTAAGTATGTAAGTATTTGATCATATTGCGCTTATAATTATAATGATAAAGCGGCCATTAAATTTTATCGGCGTAAACATGACAGAATAATTAATGTTATTGAATTACATTGGACAATTTCTTAAAGTTTATTTGCCAAATAAATAATCTCACGCTATCCCAGAAGGGTCCCCGAAGGGGTAAGCAGAGGCGTTGTAACAACACTCACATTTCACTGGATATGATTAAATGCCAACGTGACTGAGGGTAAGTCCATCGACGACTCAGGCACTATACATACGTTTTTGAATTACTTCTCAGACATATGCAGGGTTACACGATGTTTTCCTTCACCGTAAAATACGTGGTGTGAAATGATTGCATGTAAGTTTTTTAGAAAAATTCATTGGTCGCCCCGCTGCGACTGCTCAAACCCCGAGGCCATCACGGCTCTACAGCTTTGACAAAGTAATACTATAATTTTTTCCAAATTTTTACTTACGAGTTTAAATTTGTACGTGCCACCCCCACCAGACATGGATTTTAATTCAGTCAACCACACCTCAAATCCCAGGACACAGGGTTGGTAGCAAAGAGTTAGTTTTTAATTAACTTGATCAGGTAATTAATTTGGCCGCGCCTTCACGATACGTGGCTAAATTTAGTGTTGTTACTTATATTTATTGCCAGGCTCTCGTTAGGAACATGATACGTTTACTGGAACTATTATTTGGGAGGATTTGAAAAATTACTCGAAATTATAAAAAATACCTAAATATCATAAATCTTTCTACACCAATATTAATTTATAGCCTGCAGTGTCCTTCTCTTGTCATGTAAGGATATTATAAAGATATAAATAAAAAAATAATTAAAAAAATGCTATGAAACCACTTTTTTGTGTTAATAACGTTAAAAAAAAGTTTTTACAATAACATAAGCAGCAACAAAAAGTCAGGTTCCACCGAGATTTGAACTCGGATCGCTGGATTCAGAGTCCAGAGTGCTAACCATTACACCATGGAACCGGCTGTTAAAGGCGCCGAAATTCTCGACTAGCTTCGACACCAGCCGGTACTTTCACCCAATGCTAATTTTAACACACAAATAGCGAACATGTATGTGATGAATGAAATTTCATATTGCTTGGTGTCATGATAATAGTTGTAGCCTTTTGGCTTTGACTGCGGATGCGTCGTCCAAATTAAATTGTCAATTGGTAATTTTGAGCTGTCAACGTCATTTTTGAAGTTATCATTGATATCATGATAATTCTCAAGTATTGCATCTTATTTTTTTTCTAAGTGGTACCAATTTTAAGAGTTTGTTAGTTAAAGTTCGTTGATGCGACCCAGCATTATAATCTTTATCTAAATCTATACAGATAATTGAAATTGAAGTGTCTATTTGTCTTTTGAAAACCAAATCACACTTTTACCAAATGAAAGTATACACGGTACTGGCATAGAAAACCGATTTATAATTTTTTTTTCTGTCTGTCTGTCTGTTTGTTCCGGCTAATCTCCGAAATGGCTGGACCGATTTTAACAGGGCTTTCATTTGCAGATAGCTGATGTTATAAGGAATAAATTAGGTTACTGTTAATTTAAAAAAAAATGGGTTCCGCGGGCCATCCATAATATTAAGTCTACACGGGTGAAACCGCGGGACACAGCTAGTTCTAACTGCCTAAACAGTTTGAATATCGGAATAGAACACGTTCTAATATCAAATTCAAACATTCGAAACCGAGCTTACGATCACGAGTAGGTATGTCATGTAACGTAAATATCCGAAAGTGGCGAGCACTCGGGAGGCAAAGCGTTTATCCCTCATTGTAACTCGATAAGATATTTATTGGCGGGCAACATTTGAAAATGTAATGGCTCCTTGGCGGTTACCCGACGTCGCCATAACCGGCGCACGTCCGCTGCCATTCTACATTTTTATTTTGTCAATATTTAATGTGATGCTCTGAAATATGGCGTGCATGTGCTCCACAAGAGATTTTTAATCTCCAGGTATATTTTAGGACAAGTTATTTAAATCTGCCTACCCCCATGGGATACAGGCGTGAGCGTATGTGTGTATGTATAAGTACTGGTTTAAGATATTTTTTTTATTTTGAGTTCTTTGCACAACGTGAACGTTAAGGTCTATGCTTTAGTCTTTGATTCAGTATCGACGGTTTTCAATATTCTATCCGTCTGCCATTGAGGTTACTAATTATAAACAATTCTATCGCTTCAAACTCAAACTCAATATGTATATTAATTTCATTGGACTTTTTACAATGTACTTTCAAATCGTCAGGATACAAAAAATACACTGTATGGGATTATAAATGTTACAATAGTTTCAGAAGGTTGTTTTTGCTGAGAAGAATCCCTTTTATTTCGTACCTACTTTCCTGGCAATACTTTATCGCTAGTTAACATTACTATGAAATTGAAGGTATGGATAGATCAAATCTGACAGACAACTGGGGCTTCTGTAAGCTTGAGTAGGTTTATGAAAACAGCCGTAAGAACATATATTAGTCATCTACGTTTAGATTACTCTGAATGTAGAGTACAGAGTCGGTATCTTACGCTTAGTAATCTAGGGTAACTAAATATCTTTGCATGAACTTTTAATATAAGAAAAATATTGTCTTCTATGTAAAGTAAGGTGAAGAATGTCGAGTAAGACACACATTAACCAAGAAAATAACACCACAAGATAAAAATCTTCAGACATATCTTCGAACACGACATCCCTTATAGTAACCGTGTCAGATCGTGGGTCCGCAAGCATACATTGGCAACTAGGCGCTTAGCGACCGCCGTGAAATATTGTTTTTTCACCAATATCTGAACCGAACCAGGTTCCTAGGCTTGGAGATGGGTGATTATAGATAACTCTATATATATAAAAGAAAGTCGTGTTAGTTACACTATTTATAACACAAGAATGGATGAACCAATTTGGCTGAAAATTTATGGGGAAGTAGCTTAGAACCGGGAGAAGGACATATGATACTATATCCCCAAAAATGGATGCTGATAAGCAATAATGTGTCAACCCACAAAAAGTCAAATTCAAAGGTTTTGATATATTTTGATAATGCATCACGTATTTAACATTCTAAAAAAGTGTTTCAAGTCATCTGAAACATAAAAGTACGTAAAAAATGGATTTATGTCATAAAACAAATCTTAAATCACGTATACAATCATCTTAAGACGCCATTTTCTCAAAACCAAGTTTATGCGGGTTGACACATTATTGCTTATCTGCATCCAAATATACATATACAAATAAGTAAAAATTAAGTGTCTGTTTGTAATTTCAAATAAACAGCTTTTCATTTAATGCATATGAAAGTACATACAAAAAAAAAATCTAACATTTTCTCCGTCTGTTTGTTTCGAGAAAACTCTGAAACATCTGGACCATTTTCTACTGAACTTTAACTGACAGGTAGTTGATATTACAAGGAGTAATTTAAGATACTGTTAGGGTTCCGTGAAAAAATCTACCCATAAAATTATGTCTACACGGGTGAAACTGCAGGGCACAGCTAGTTCTTTATAAAGCTACTACCAAGATGGTAGGTACATTTTCCAAGAAATATATGGCGTTTGAAAGATAAAGTATTGAGTTTTACTTTGACAGCAACTAGAAAGAAATATATTACGTTCTTATTAAATAATAAATAATAAAAATAAATATGCTCACGCCATCCCAGAAGGGTCCCCGAAGAGTAAGCAGAGGTGTTGTAACATCAACACCCACATTTTACCGAATATGATTAAGTGCCAACGTGATAGAAGGTGAGTCCATCGCCTTCTCAAACATATGCAGGATTGCCCACGAAGCACGATTCGAACTTGCGAATCCCGAGACCATCACGGCTCCACCAGAATAGTCCACAAAATACTTAAATCTAAGAGATTACAATCGTGTAGGTTAAGTAAGAAGGTACATTTCAACAGCAAATTTAGAGTTGAACTCACTTATCACACCCCAGAAAATATATAATAAATTAATACCTACTAGCTCTATGACTAATACGAGGTAAATATCCTATGTGTAAAGGTGAATTATGAAAACTTATCTACCCCCAGTTGTCGTGTACTCATGGTTATATTGATTGATGCTTTGAACATTATACCTCTACAATGTAAAGTACGGTAGGCCAACCACACAACCATCGATTATTTATTAATATTTCTCAGAAACTTGTTGTGTTTCAGACTTTATCGGTCCCTAAGAGTTAAGTTTCTTAAAATTTCCACATTAACACAAAGATATATAAAACACACAAACGAACACCCTTGTAGTGATCCCCAAGTTCGCCACAAATTAATACCAAAGTTTAGTATATATCGGTACTAGCGGACGGTTTTACCCGCGTAGTTCCCTTTCCCGTGGGAGTACAGGGATAAAATATAGCCTATGTCACTCGCTGATGATGTAGCTATCCATTGCTGAAAGAATTTTCAAGATCTGTCCAGTACTTTTTGAGCCAATTCGTTACAAACAAATCTTTTCTTTTTATAATATTAGCAAAGACGTCTGTTACCTTAGCAGAATAATAAGCCAATGAACATACGCACCTCCTTGCTCACAAATCTCTCCACACGAGCGAATTCGCGGCCAGGGCCTAGTGCGAGTTTTCTTAAAGTCACCGTCACAAGTCATCGCGTTGACGTGAAAGCAGATTTGTATGTGCTCACAATAGTTTCATCTTTAGGCCGATAGACGGCGCTGTTTCGATCCCATACAAATCTGCGTTTACGTCGACGCGGTGACTTGTGACGGCGGCACTGAAGGCCCAGCACGAGTTTTTTACTCAGAATCAAAACAGCGCCGACTAAAAGATGACAGTATTGTGAGCCCATACAAATCTGCGTATATGACTTGTGACGGTGATTTGAGAAAACTCGCATTAGACATTCTGCTTATCAAAAACACGACACCTCACCAAAAGCAATGTTTCCACAAACAATTCAAATCAGTCAACGGTTGACACCACTCGCGGCGGTTGTCACAGAAGACAAGACAAGTATTTACGACTGAGGGGCGAAAAAACTTTGAAACTACCCACTTTTCATTTGAAACGTAATCTACGGCGGCGACAAATGGAGTTTGGACATGACTCGTTCCATCCTCGTTTACTTCCTAAAGGGTTCCCCTTTTTTTCTTAGCTATTTGTTAGGTATATTGCTTTAACGATGTCACAGACATTTGTTGGATTTCATTAGTTCGCCTTTTGCGTCCCTAGGACTTTACACCAATTTGTAAAGAGTATGGAATACACCGTTTTATTTATTTCAATATCTGGTTGACTGAGCTGTGCTCGGTTTCTTCTTCACACAAAAAGAAGGAAAAAAAATCCGGTGAACGTCAGTCTCGAACCGGGGTACTCTAGTTTCGTTATCGCCCGTTAGCTGGCAGCCTCGCTTTGAGTTACTATATAACTTGACAGATGTCGGCGAAATTTGCTGTCGTATTGTAATGATATTTTATGAGATTTTCATTGTTTTGACAGCGAGGAATCCAATCCTCCACATATTTTTAACAATTTACAAGATACTTTTCTCAACAATCACTTGACATTGGCGGAATAGTTTTACTTAAGCTCATCGCCATTAAATAAATAAAGGAAAGGAAAGGAGTTTTTCATTGATGAAATGAAACCTAGCTAGATAAATTCTTTGCTCCTGAAACCCCCTACATGAAAAATTTCATGAAAATCGTTGTAGCCGATTCCGAGATTCAGATTCTATATATACAAGAATTGCTCGTTTATTAAGAGAAGATTGCTATTAATTATGAACTAGCTGTGCCGTGCGGTTTGACCCGCGTAGACTTAATTTCATGTTTGACCCGCCGAGCCCTACTTTTTTAAATAAAGCCTATGTTACTCCTTGTAAAATTAGTTATCTACCAGTGAAAGTCCACTTAAAATCGGCCATGCCGTTTCGGAGATTAGCCGGAACAAACCGACAAAAAAAATAATTTAAAAAATTGGTTTTTCTATGTCAATACCGTGTATACTTTCAGATGCATGTAGTCAAAAAGTGTAATACATTTTTTTTTGTCTGTATTTTTGTATGTATTGATATTATTTTTATATATATAATTTTTTGAACAAAATTTGTGGTCGTTTTCGCTTGTTCTATTTGTCAAAGATATTGAATGTTAGCAAGAAAGGTTGGTTACACCAAGTTATGAGACTAACGATTGTTAAAGTTAAACGGCTTGTTTAACCTGTCGTCAAATAAGTTTGACGCAATACATAGAGTGAAAATATCCACTACCAATGTACCATTAATCTCTCAACAGCCGTTTAATGTACCTTACAATCGAAACACCCTTCGGAACACGGGAACGACACGTGCGCGATTTGTACGAACGTCGCGAGTCACCGGTCCCCATATTGCTTGCAAGAATGATGATGCAGCGCGGTTCTTAATAAAATATTCACAAGTTCACTGAAGTTATCACTACTCCCTTGCTAGATTTCTGTAGTAGAATAACTAATGTTTTTATTCCAAAGAACAATATGAAACATTTGTTTAGAATAATTATATTAATAGCAATATTAGTTAATACGATATTGCTATTAAAATATGATCAGGCGTTCTAAAGTTTTTATCAAAATTTAATTGCCTATTAATTTTAAGTTTCGTTTATGAATATAATAGTGTTTAGAACTAAAGAAAAGCATGCACATTAATTAATAATTAAGTTAAAGTTACACCGAATTGATAGCTTAACATATATAATAAAAATACTGATCATAGATTGCTTTAAGTTTACTCAAATAAATAAAAAAAAATACTATAGTTTTTGTTACTAACTAAATGATAACCATAACATTAAACATATAGTATTTTGACAATAAAATGTGCACACGAACAATTAAAAGTAACGTATATTAAAACGACAGGTTCCACCGAGATTTGAACTCGGATCGCTGGATTCAAAGTCCAGAGTGCTAACCATTACACCATGGAACCGACTGGCTGTCAGGCATTTTATATCGGTTGTAATTTGGTTGGTCCATTGTTTTATGCTCATCTGTCGAAATTGGAATTATGTATTTATTACTAATGTGTTTCTCTCGTGTTTTTTTTAATTTTTCGCCTTGAGTTCAACGCACAACTTGGTTGAAATGCTGCCGTGGCTTTGTCAGATTGATTTGTATGTACTTTAGTATAGTTATTAGCTCTTAAACATGAGTAAGTGTAGGGGAATCCTAGTTTAAAAACATCGGAGTTTCCCTTCTACGTAGTGGACTGTATTTTATGTTAATTATTTCGTCATTCGCCGATATTGAGTGTGATTATATAAATAGACAAATTCAGGGAAAAATTATACCCCAAACTCACCCCTTTGCCGCATCAGGAACCACTTTCATGAATGTATTATTACGAGCTTGTTGTCAGCCGACCGCGCGTTTTTTCGTTCCCGTGAAAAGTGCTTGTGTTGCCAACTTACCAACACCAATCCCAAAAAGAATGGTAGGGAGGGGTCAACTAAATTATAATGTGATGTGTATGTGTGTGTAAAATGCCGCTTTAGTAGTCTAGCTTGACATCACTATTAATACTAAACAGTAAGGTTGTTTTCATTAGAACAATATCGCCCCGGATTTTTCACAAACATTACAGGTATTTAATTTTCCCGGTTTTGTAATATTTTCCATTGCCTTTCTTCATTATAAATCCCATGAAGGCATTCATTGAAGAATGAACTATCCAAGGCAATTTTAATTTATTCAAATTAACTACAATTTATTAACTGGTAGCCTGCGGTTTCACCCGCGTATATTTGATTCGCGAGGAACGTTAAATGTTTTATTTGCCAGTAAAAGTCCCGCTAAAATCGGTCCAGCCATTTCAGAGATTACCTGGAACACACAAATAGACAGACGGACAGACAGAGAAATATTTAGAAAATTTGTTTTTTACATCAGTTTTGTATATAATTTCATATGCATTTAGTGAAAAGCTTTTATTTTGGAATTACAAACAGACACTTTTATTTGATTTATCTGTATAGATAGACTAGTCGTGACAATTGCGTGTTAAGCCAAACAAACAAACTTTATTACATTAATAGGTGAGTATGTAACACGTTCTAAAGTACATTTTTAGATAAAGTTCCATTCAAGAGCCGTGGTGGCCTTGAGGTTTGAGCAGTCGCCTGCTACGCAAGCGACGCAAGTTCGAATCCCAACGGGGCCTGTACCTATGAGTTTTTCTAAAAAACTTATGTACAGTGATTTCACACCTCGTGCTTTACGGTGAAGGAAAACATCGTGAGGAAACCTGCATATTTCTGAGAAGTAATTCAATGACCTCATTGAATTACTTCTCCATACCTGTCACCATCTGTCACGTTGGCACTTAATCATCTTAGTGAAAAGTGGGTGTTGTGATTACAACACCTCTGCCTACCCCTTCGGGGAATACACGCGTGAGAATATGTATGTTTAAAGTTTCATCTCAAATATGTATGTTAATATGTAGGTAGGTGTATGTATATAATACAAGTAAAATATGGCATCTCGTGGGAAATTTCCCAACACTGATGCATTTCCCCCCGTCACTCAGGAGATGACGTCTACCATCCAATACATATCGACCAAATCTTAATCCAATACGCCACGACAGCGAATGATTTATATACGGAGCCGATATCACCATCGACGGTTAAGAAGTTACCTTTTGACGAGCCGCTTAAAGTTAATTTTTTTTAACTTTATGAGTTGGATGCTGATAAGCAATAATGTGTCAACCCACAAAAAGTCAAATTCAAAGGTTTTGATATATTTTGATAATGCATCACGTATTTAACATTCTAAAAAAGTGTTTCAAGTCATCTGAAACATAAAAGTACGTAAAAAATGGATTTATGTCATAAAACAAATCTTAAATCACGTATACAATCATCTTAAGACGCCATTTTCTCAAAACCAAGTTTATGCGGGTTGACACATTATTGCTTATCTGCATCCAGTTCAAAAGCAAGGTAAATGTTCCACACAAACAAATGCGAAAATAAAAGTTAAACCGTGGCACAGTTGCTAATGCACATATCGTTCGATCAGCGAAGTTAACCCTTGCCCAAGCCAGTAGCTGGATGGGTAACCGCGCGAGTTCCCTCCGTACTTCGGAGAGCACGTTAAGCCGTCGGTCCCGGTTGCCAATTCAACATCTTCAATTCGTAATCTTTACACGTCAGTTCGAAGGCCTAAGAAATGGTTAAAACCAGATAACTGATTTTTCTCGTAAAAATCAGGTGATCAGCCACATCGGATTGAATCAAGTGCCGACCCCAACAATGTATGGGATAAGGCCCAGGGAGATGATGATGTTGAGTTAAAAAAGTAAAAGCAATGCCTAAAAGATTACATCCTTATGTTTGCATACCATGTCATTGCCACGAGCTAGTTATGTCGTCCACAATTTTTAACCAACTTCAAAAAAGGAGGGTTCTGTATTATATTTTTAATTCATAGTTATCATTATACGTACGTAATCTAACGCCTCTTCTGTGAAATCTGGGTATTGCAATAAATAAACCAATTCCTCAACTTTGCGAGAAAACGCAATGATGAAGATCATAGTAAATACTAAATGTTGTTAGAAAAGGTACCATTAAATTGGCCATTACTATGTTCATACTTTCAAACTGTACTTTGTAACAAAATTCCCGGCATTGGTGGGTATCTTTCCTTTGTCAGTTCGGCTGTAGCAGCCATTTTAACAATACAGCGCAGTGCTCCGTCTCCAATATACTTACTCAGCGTACACACACCTGCGCGCAATCATATTAGTGATGGTGATGCGGGAAAGGATTTTTTTTCAAAACCTCTTTTCGTATTTACACTCAATTATAATTTTGACATTCTTTTAAAATTGGACCCTGTGATTATCCTAATCTTTTACAATATGCGGTTAGGCTACTCAAGCGATGCAAGTTCGAATCCCAGCGATGCCGGTACCAATGAGTTATTCTAATAACCTATGTGCAGTGATTTCACACCACGTGCTTTACGGTGAAGGAAAACATCGTGAGGAAACCTGCATATTTCTGAGAAGTAATTCAAAGACGTTTAGTATATCACCTGACGTGACAGACGGCGACGGACTCACCCTCAGTCCCGTTGGCACCTCTGCTTACCCCTTCGGGGACCCTTCTAGGACGGAGTGAGCATATATATATTTATTTATTTCGCATGGGTTAAACCGCAAGCGGATATAATTGCGCGGTGTGGATGGACACGTGTATAGGGCTATCAACGTCTATTTGTCACTTGTCATTATTAATTTCAACTCTGGGCCCCAACCATGAGCTCTTATTGCAATGATAGTTCAGCCGTGTGACAGTGACAGATGTATACACGTCATATACATCTGTCTCATAATAAGAATAAAACTATCATGGCAATATGAGCTCATGGTAAGGCCCCTGCTCGTTACATATAATCCTGTCACATTACGTGGTTACAATGGAACCAATTATTTACTCCAACCAAGGACAATCGCAGACAAAGCGGTATTTTATCAAGTGTTCTATATTTGAAATATGGCGGTGACTGGGAGTTCAATTAACGGAGTTCCGTTATTTATGGGAAGCTCTCCCGGGCGTCCGATTAAACTCAATCTCCGGTAATCCGCGAAGTGTGGCCGGTTGCACCGAATACTGGCTGATCTGTGATTAAAGATAGCAGTCGAAAGGGTATGAAGGTTGTTGCACAAAAAAAAAATTACATGAGTGGCGCTTGGAACACTCATTGAATGTTATTTTAAAGCTATCTTAGGTTAATTATGCATTCGATATAATTACCAGTTTTTTAGGACCACGTTCTCTCAATGCAGCCTATTCTATTTTTAAACGCTATAATCATTCTAGATTTTGCGTCCGATACAGTAAGTAAGTGTCTGTGTAACTAACGGGTTAATGAAAATGTTAAATCATCCATGCTCAATAAATTATCTTAATTAATTATTTACTTACCCACAATTAAATCTTTATCGAGAAATTGCACTCCATGTAAGTATGCAGTATGATTGCCGTTCATGATTCTTGTAGAATCTCATTTACTTGTGCATAGTCTGTTCCAGCTTGTTATTTTATATGTGGCCTATACTTATAGTTAACTTTAATCCTAAACAATCAGTTACTTAAGTAATCCTTTGTTATGTTGTGTCACCGGTCCTTCAGGAGCGGGTTGCGCGGGGAAGGCACGCACTAATTACCGACGAGAATTCGATGCTATAAATCACAGACATAATATAACTGCGAGCGCGTCGCGTCGCTCAGGAATGCACGCCCCAAATCCACTGGCTGCCTGCCCCTTTAGCCCCTTAGCAATTTGAATTTCGAACCCCGGACATTCCCAATTCCGAATTTGAATTTGCTCAGCGTGACTTGACCATTGCGAGTATTGTTCATTGTGATTGATTAGTGATGTGATCATGTTCAAAATTATGACACAATTATTCGATATTCAAATTTAATATTCGATAAATTACCTGCCGTACATTCAATGAAATAGGCATTAGTATTATTTGTATTGTAATACTGGCTCGGTGGGTTACGTATTCGAAATTTAAATTGTTCGCATTGAAACGGTTGTTCAGTAAATTTTCGCACTTGCCTCCCTACGGGTTATTTATGAACAGTCACTGAGCTATGTAATAATCTGAGGCGGGATTTAATTTGTCGGACTGATTTCACACTAACGTGCGAAAGGGATAGGTGCATTCCTCTCACAGTGTGATGGAGAGGAATAGATGATGGGGTGCTCGAAATCGTTAGCGGTTAGAGTAGACAGGGTGTAATGGAAAATCGGATGTGAATTTATTCTTGGGCTCTTTTCTGGGCAGTAAATAAGTGAGTTCTGTTAATGTAGCCCACATTAACAGCTTTTGCTTTGAGCGTAAATAACCTTTTTGTTAATTTGTTTCTGACCAATTGGAGGTGTTTTGATTCTACCCACACTGGTTTATAGTACGTTAAAATATTACAAATTGGTGAAGATGTCGGTTACAATTTAAAATATATATACATATGCTCACGCCATCCCAGAAGGGTCCCCGAAGGGGTAAGCAGAGGTGTTGTAACAACACCCACATTTCACGGAATATGATCAAGTGCCAACGTGACAAAGGATGAGTCCATCGCCGTCTCAAGCACAATACCTACGTCTTTAAATTACTTCTCAGACATATTCAGGGGTCCTCATAATGTTTTCCTTCACAGTAAAGCACGTGGTGTGTAATCACTGCAGATAAGTTTCTAGAAAAACAAAAATTCAATAGGTTTATGATCCATAGATGATACATATAACTCTATTATCTATCTCCCCGTGTGGAACTTAACGCGCTAATAAAAGCGGTTACATAATCTAACAATGGTATCATACCAAAGCAGTAACTACATCTTTTAATCCCACTGTCAGCACTTGTCAGGGCGATTTAGACTGATTAATTGCTATGACACAACATGCATAACCAACATAACCTGACCTATGAGATAAACCAACACTCGAACAATCACCTTAAAGGTAAGGGTCGCAAGATTCATGTCCAATGTAACATGAGCCCATGGTTCGTGCAGTTGTAAAGTAAAATTGGATCTAGGTTAGGGTCTTGCACAGCTGGTCATTGAGATGTTGGTAGTTATTGGTAGAGGGATGTGGGATTCCACGTGTGTAGACACGTTGGCTCCGTCCCATCTCCCCGGCACTGCTGTGGCGGCCGGTGTTGCTGCTGCTCAGCAGGAGTGCCTCAAGCGCCGGAAATATGCTTGCATTGGTCAAGGATACATATTTTCTGCGTTTGCGGTTGAAACTCTGGGGCCTAGGGGTCCAGATGCTCATCAATTTTTCAAAGAGATCGCACGTCTTCTGGTAGCAGCTTCTCGTGACAAGCGGGCTGGGGCTTTTCTCGCTCAGAGAATCAGCACTGCTATTCAACATGGCAATGCTGCCAGCCTTCTTGGCACGATCCCGAGAGATTTGGGCCAAGTTTTCTACTTGTAATTAGTTTTTAGTACTGTTCCTTGTAATAGATGAAAGACTGTTTCAAAAAAAAATTTTTTTGTAGAGGTAGTTGAGGTTTCAATAAAAATTATGCAAGGTTTTAAGTAGTTTCTTGAACTATCATCCATTCTTGTTTTATCAAAAATCATGGCAATCTAATTAGGTACTATATCGTCTTTCAAGAACTTGAAAAGGAAAAATTGCGGAAAAAGTCATGATTGTTTAACTCTTTGACACACCTTTTATTTTATTTGTTTAAATATGGCAAGATACAGTGTTTAAAATGTATGGACAAAAATAATATTAAAGCGACGTTTAATGTCATTGCGAAATTCTGTAAGAGGCCATAGTATAGTCTTCTTACAGAACATCTTAGAAGACGCATCTTTTGTTCATGAATCTTCCGCGAGCAACTTTTACTTCCCAATCCAAGTAAATTTTCCATCAAATAGTTTAAAACTTGCCTTCCAACGGATGTTTTTATCGAATAAAGTGTCACATAGATATTTACATAAATTTAAGTAAAAATGTGGTCGATCTTTTTAATCGATAATTGCTCGTCACTACAGGCTGGTTATTCTTGCGCAATATGTCAGGCCGCGAAGTAAATAAAAAACAAAATACGATTTGAAATTGGAAGCACCCCATTAGAACGCGGGCCGCGGCAATAGAGCACTTGTTTCATCACTCGTTAGGCCGACTCCATTTGTTTGCCGCAACACGACCTAATCCCAGGATTGTCCCGGGATAATCCAGGATCACGAATCATGACACTATTGTTGTAAGTGTGAAACCGACACAAATAGGCCTACGGCTTTGCGAGCCCCTTGGTCCAATCAGACTGCAAGGGAATGTGGATTCTGTGTACTGTGACTTGAGAGTGCAATTTTATGTGATGTAAGTTCAGTTTTGGGACTCACGTGTTTTTTTAAAGTACAAACAAAATTGTGCTCTAAAGTAATAGATATTTGGTTGTGTTTTCACTGTAGTGGTTACTATTCATTTTGGACAATTTCGCCAAGTAAGTATGTAGTTTTAAATGTATTTTATTTATGTAAGTTGGTGTTCAGATGTTCATTTGCCCGCTGCTATTAACGAGATTATTATTTTCTCTGAGGGTGGTTTCATCAAATATTGGCATTGTTAAATGTATTGGTAAATTTATTCTGCTCATAGCTTATAGAAAGCTTTATCAAATATTGCTGTGTCCCGCGGTTTTTCCCGGAATCGCTTAAATTCACGAGCGGATTTTTTTAGTAGCCTATGCTACTCCTTATATCATCAGATGTCTGACAAAAAAAGTCTCGTTAAAATCGGTCACGCAATTCTAGATTGATAATCAGGAAAAAGCAGACAAACGGAGAGACAGACAGACAGAGAATTATTTTTATATCAGTACTGTATATAGGTACTTTCACATGCATTTAGAGAAGTCTATATAATATCACGAAATAACTGCAATTGCGATGTCATAATGTCCAGGCAGGTCTTTTTGGAATAACAAATAGACACTTCAATTTAATGTATCTGTATGTAAGTATATAAGTACTTCCATATATTATATAGGTAGGATAACAAACAGACACTTATATTTTACTTATATCTATAGATAGATTGGTTTCTAAGAAAACATTAGCATAACTATACTAGCCTCTGACGTTTCTCTAACTACCCTACAACGTAGACCAACCGTCACGTTCTACCCTCAAGTGCAACGTAAATTTGAACGATCGCGTTCTTAAATGTCAATGCACTAATAATGCAAGTATTAAACCTTATGACCTCACCGATAGTTACGAGGTCTATGGTTGTTAAATACTTTGTAGGTTTATAGGTGTGCGATGCTCCCAGCGGTCGTCATACGTCATTCTATTCCAGGACCCCTTAGGACAATGTGAGGTATCATTTTTTTGTTGTTGACCATCAAATAATTGATATAATAACTGAGAACCTGGTTGTCCGAGCTGTGCTCGATTTTTTTTCAATGACTTTTTCTAATATATGTCTGAAAAAATTAACCGGTGAACGTCAGTCTCGAACCGGGGCACTCTAGGTTTGGTATCACCCCGTAAGCTGGAAGCCTCGCGTCTGAGCTTCCATAACTTGACAGATGTCGACGAAATTTAGTGTCGTATTGTAATAATATTGTATGAGTTTGTCAGTGCCTGAAAACATGGTCGAAACTATGTTTTCCGAAAATTAAATCTAATTAGATCATCTTTTTGTCCCTGGAACCCACTACACACAACATTTCATGAAAATCGTTAAAGCCGTTTCTGAGATTCAGATTCCAGATATATACAAGAATTGCTCGTTTGAAGGTAAGATTACCGATTACTTTCTATGCTTTTTATTGCTGATATGAATGAATGAGGCAGAGGACTTAATCTTAGCTTTTGTTAGTAGTTGAGGCCATTATCTACAAAAATTGTCCGCAGAATATCGTCCGCGGGCCGCAGTTTGACCACTGCGAGTATATTTTAGTTCAAATAGTCTAACAACTGGTTTAACTCAGATCCCAGATTCTCCTCGTTAAAGGGGTTGCGAAGGTCAGATGGCAGTCGCTTCGTATAAAAATCAAGTGTTCAGCCACATCGGGTTGAATCAAGTGCCGACCCCAACGTATGGGATAAGGCCAGGGACGATGATGCAGTAACGACTTCGTCTCTCTATGCCCACGTATGTATTCCCCGAAGGGGTAGGCAGAGGTGTTGTAATAATAACACTCAATTTTCACCGAAGATGATAAGTGCCATCATGTCAGATGGTGAGTCTATCGCCGTCAGGCACTTTACATGTCTTTGAATTCAGACATTTGCAGGTTTCTTCACAATGTTTTCCTTTGCCTTAAAGTACGTGTTATGAAACCACTGCACATATTTTTTTAGAAAAAAATATTGTTACAGGCCCCGCTGGGATTCGAACTCGACCACCTCGGCTCTTACTTACTTATATGCTGATACATATTAATATAATCCTATAGACAGCTAGATCCGCGTACAATCCATCCAATCTTAATGAATACATCCAATTGTTTCAAACCAATGATATTTGAAACGACTTAAGTGGCAGATAATAGTCGCACTGAGGATGAAGACACGTAAATGTCCCAATTGGGATGATTTCAAAAGATTGTGTAACCGTTGCCGAAATCGTAGTTAGATAGGACTTCAACTCAATAGTATGTTTTCGCGACGACGGCAGGCTATTCCGTTTTTTTCTTAATGAATGCGATCCGTTAACGAGTTGATACGTACAATATATATGATAACATTAGTCGTGTCGTGTCCGTGTCGTGCAAAACTACCCACAGCGATAACCGTTCGATAATTATCGGCAGTCCCCATTTGACGACACCCGCGGGCGTCGTAGTCACGCGACCGCAAGATGGAACACTTTTATACCATGTAAATTTACTTTTATATGCCGCACCAAACACCAGTTACAGACCATTAAGAGAATTGCTTTCGATTTGCCTTACAGTTTAGCTACCTACACTTATTTACATTGGTTATTTCGCGTTTTTTTTTAATAAAAATAGTACTAACGAGTCGATCCTGGAAGAATTACAAATCAAAGTGAGATTATCGTCGATTGTGCAAGTACAAATCCTCAAATATTTTGGACACGTTATTCGAAGGGAAAATTCTATGGAGCGACCAGTTGTTCAAGGACAGGTAGAGGGCAAGCGGTCACGAGGTCGATCATCTACGCGTTGGACAGACCTTATTAAAACGACGATTAAAACCTCCGTAGTCCAGAGTTCCCGAGATGCTTACACCTCCTGCGATGCGCCTCAACTTGTTGCGGTCACAAGTGGAGGCGCATCGCAGGAGCTGTGTTAGCCAATCAAGTTGCAACATCCACGACCACTCTGCCAAGTGTGACCGACTAAGAAGAAGTACTAATTACTACGTGTAGCATCAGCTATCTGCCAACGAGTCCCGTTAGAGTCGGTCCTGCCGTTTTAGAGATTAGTCGGAGCAAACAGACATTTCAGTTTTATTTATCTCTATGTATAGAAGTAGGTGTACGTTATAGACGAATATTATTGTAGGTATAAAAAGCTGACAGGAAACTCAGAAAAAAGTACTTAAAGCCCATGAACATAATTCCAAAAAACTTCTTCCAAGTGTACTTTGTGGAGTCTGTAGTCTCAAAAAACAGTGCCTAATTAGTGCCACATTTAATAAAATTTGCGCATAATTAGTTATGGAAATATATGATTTTCTTGACTTGAAGCTAACACATCCCAGTAGGTCTAAAAAGGCCACTTTGGGAGAATCATAATACATATGCTCACGCCTGTATTCCCCGAAGGGGTAGGCAGAGGTGTTGTAATCACAACACCCACTTTTCACCGAAGATGATTAAGTGCCAACGTGACAGATGGTGAGTCCATCGCCGTCTCAGACACTTTACATACGTCATTGAATTACTTCTCAGAAATATGCAGGTTTCCTCTCGATGTTTTCCTTCACCGTAAATCACGTGGTGTGAAATCACTGTACATAAGTTTTTTTAGAAAAACTCATTGGTACAGGCCCCGCTGAGATTCGAACTTGCGTCGCATGCGTAGCAGGCGACTGTTCAAACCTCAAGGTCACCGCGGCTCTCATCAGAGAGTCACAATGTGATCCGAATATGATTAATCATCGAAATGACAAAATGGTCACTTAGGTGCAAATCATATTATGATTCACGAATGATCAATATTTCGCAATTCACCTGTTTCACACTTTCCTATGAAGATTTCACTCGCAAGAAGACACAAATGGTCCACAAAATATGAATAGATTTTGTGACAAATCATCATCATCATCATCCTCATGCCCTTATCCCATACTATTTGGGGTCGACGCAATGTGTTCCTCTCTTCCATTTCTCTCTATCAGCCGTCATTTTGTGACAAATAGCATTATAAAAAGTTAGTTAGCGACTAACATCTACCATTAATGTAATCATTCGTGAATCATAATATGAATTGCACCCAAGTGACCATTTTGTCATTTCGATGATGAATCATACTTTTTAGACCTACAGACCTCAATATCGACTTGCACATGGATGATGCTTTTAATGCCAAAAAGTTGTTCCAGAATAGTGACATTTCAGAATGCGACCTCAAAGCGGGAATGTCTAGCTGATTACCAATGTCTGTTTCTGAGTACGTACTGTTATGAGTCTCAATGTCAAAGGCTTTTTAAAAAAACATAATAAAAAAGTTTGTAGAGACAGCCGTCTTGGTTGGAGAATGGAAGGAGACTGACTTGACGGGTGTGAGTGGACAGAAAGAAAGTAGAGGTAAGCATTAAGGGTATATAGCCCATCTATAACAGTACCTTCCTGGTTTCATGTTTATTTATGTGTGATGCGATACTTATGTTAGAACCTAATTGTATTTTAATTGGCAATAAAAACTCCAAGCTCCAGTCACAAATCAATGCAAAAGAGGAGCTACACCAAATCTCCCGTTTCTTATAAATCTTCGTTACAAACAAGATGGCTTACGGCACGCGAGCTTCTGCCTTTGTGATGCAATTTAAGGCAATTACAATAAGAATAATGGAGTTACATTGTTAATTACTTAAGATACTTATTTGTACAACATACCTACAAGGACGCGTAAGTCCATACTAATATATATATATATTTTTTTAAGAGTAATTGTTGAGTTTTTTGCCGGGTTCTTCTCAACAAAAGCTACCTTCCGAACCCGGTGGTAACATTAATAACATGTACAATGTATTTTGTGTCCTTCTGACGATTTGAAAGTACTTTGTAAGAAGTCTAATCAAATAAAGATATTTTGAATTTAATTGAATATTATAAAGAGGAAAGATTTGTATGTTTGTAACGAATTGGCTCAAAAAGTACTGGACCGATTTTGAAGAATCTTTCACCATTTTAATGCTACATTATCACTGATTAATATAGGCTATATTTCATCCCCGTATTCCCACGGGGACGGGAATTATGCGGGTGAAACCGCGTGACGTCCGCTAGTTATCTATATTTCAAATAGCATAATCTCTCTGAAACGAATAAAACCGCGGGGCAGAGCTAGTGTGAAATAAATTACTTATTTACTTTTGAAATTGGTTTTTTGATACCGAGTTTGATGTTACACTTGGCGCATTATTTTTACATTAGCTATCCGCTAATGAAATTCCCGTTAAAATCGGCCCAGCCGTTTCGGAGAAATAACCGGACCAATCGGCAAATTTTTAAATTCGTTTTTCTGTGTCTTTACATTGTATACTTTCGTATGCAATTAGTCAAAAGGTGTAATTGTGTAACACACAGACACTTCAATGTTACTTATCTGCATATATATATATACATTCAATAGGAGAAAGCTAACATTTTTTGTGAACTTAGGTTGATGTATCCATTTATTAAGTAGTGTACCTATAAAAATTACATAAATCTAAATCTTACTTAATACTTAACAATACACATAGCGTGCCGACGAGCCATATCCCACATCCCGGGAGATACATAGGGATCAATTATTCCAACTATAGCTCCCAAGCTTACTCTATTAGTTACAATTACCGGGATAAATGGCTTGCTAAATTGTTATGTGGTGATTGGTGTGTATGGAATGTATGGAAGGAATGGTAAGTACGTTTGTGAGAGATGATTGCCGAAAGAAATAGGTTTCTTATATCATGCTTTCCCGTAAGAGTCCAAGGGAGTAAGCAGATACTACCATTGTCTGTGAATCAGTTCGGTGCCGAAATTTCTAGCAGGTCCTTAAGATTTGCGTTAAGTACCTACAAAAGTTATAATTATTATTTTTAGGACGATTCCATATATAATACTTATTTTGTAAGCATATTTTTAGTTACATATGCTCACGCCTGTATTTCCCGAAGGGGTAGGCAGAGAAACAAAAGAATGAGAAAGAGAAAAAAAAAAGATGATAAATTGCCAAAATGACGGATTTCCAAATTTTTCGTTGTCTTTGGTAATAACTAATTTCGGCTAATTTGTTATGTATCTGTGGATAACAACCGATAATGACACTTTTGACACTTCTGACAGACGAAACGTCAGTCGGAAAAAACGGTTCCCGCCAATCGCGCGTGAACGTAAAAAGATTAATTATATTGTTCAAAAGTGTTAATTTATTGTGTGTTGATATTTTGAGCAAGTTTAGTAAGATTCATACACTATTCATACCAGAGTCATACAAGCCTGTCCATAAGTTTACTTAAACTGCTTATTTCTGATCGCTTTCAAGATCGTCCCCATAGCAATACGATATCAATCCTTCGTAAATTTTGCATTACAGTGAACCTTCGGAAAATATGCTAAAAAATACTGTGGCTGAATATAAAATAGCCACACTTCGGTACGAAAGATAACTGTGTCTGTCCTTGTCACACGATCCAATTTTCAAATTGAGTGATAGAGGGGGCATGTGTGTGTTACAATTTCTCTGTACATGTTAGGTTTGGTACACACTTGCTTAACTTTTAAAGTAGCCATTTTAAAATAACAATTGAATATTCTATAAGGACCTATCTAGCTTATCGGCTCTTTGCCATATTCTTAATTTATATATTTTTAACCGAACCTTAAGGGACAGGAGAAGTACCAATATGACGATGACAAATCTATTATACAAACAAAAATGATATTTGAATCTGAAGTTTTACTTCTTACCAGCTGTTTCACCTGTTCTATGTAATATTAGCTATCTTCCAGTGAAAGTCCCGTTCAAATTGGTCCAGCCGTTTCGGAGATTAGCCGAAACAAACAGACAGACTGAAAGTCAGACAGACAGATTGAGATTTTATTTAAAAGAGGTTTTTTTGTCTGGCCCTATATATTTTCATATGCATTTAGTGAAAAGCTGTTATTTTGGAATATAAAACAGACACTTCAATTTTATTTATCTATATAGACTGTATAGATAAGTGTAGTAAATATGAATTTATTTATTTTTTATTTATAGAATTTATATATATATTATTCTATTAACAATAGAAAAATTAAAAGAACCTTAGTTGCTTGTAGAACTACAAGACTCATAGCTGCCCTCACAAGACATGAGCGCTCAGCGAAAATAGTGGGAATAACTGCGTATGTTTTTGTGCGCCTCGCTCCATGCAAGACCCAAAAAAATACTATAAAATCAAGTCCAGCGCTCATTACTCGTGATGGCACCTGGCAAAGCGTCGCGACTGCAAATATAAAAGCTTCGTTTTCTATTCTCACCCTTCGCAAAAACACTGTCCTGTCTCAAGCCTAACTCAGGCAAGGAATGATTGATTCAACATCGGCGTGGTGTCACATAAAATATTGATACCTCGTCGTAAAAACGTACCCCTTCGCGGGTTGACCATCAAAGCTCTTTGCATAATTTTCCGCGTGCGCGCACCTTGATTCTCCTGAGTGAACCCAAACCCACGTCATATTTTTGCGTGCCATTTGATAGCTTTGTAGATTTGGGAAGTTTTTTTTATCATAATACTAACGGATATCACGTGATGCTGCCCGCGTACTGTTAATTGCATGGGTGGCCCGCGGAACTCTAGTTTTTGTTTCCATAAAAGTTTGCTTATGTTACTTCTTGTAACATTAGGTTTCTCCCAGTGAAAGTCCCGTTAAAATCAGTCCAGCCGTTTCAGAGATTAGCCGGAACAAACAGACAGACAGACAAGCAAAACATTATCTTTTTATTTTATGTCAGTACCTACCGTATGCTGTTATTGTTTAATTACAAACAGACACTTATTTTTTTATCTGTATAGATATAAATGTATGAATAAGTAGGGAAGTGTGTACCTACGTATCCATACTAATCAAAACGTCATCCTTGTCATCATAACGAAATTAGCATTGGAAAACGTCAGAGGAATCCAATTTCTCCACATATTTTTAACAATTTACAAGATTTTTTTTCTCAACAATCACTTGGCATGAAGGAATAGCTGTATATCACCATTATATAAGTAAAAAAAAATCCAAAAGTCTGTCTTGTCTGTCTGTCAATATTCACCGCGAACTGCATGAACATGCCTATATTAGGGGAATATAGGCATGAGCATATGGCTCATGCCTATATTCCCCGAAGGTGTAGATACTTATAGTAAACCAACTACCAATTATGTTTAAAATCCTATTTACTCCCAATGAGGGTTGAACAAGCAATATTAAATAACTGTACTAATTGAAATACTGTTGCGTGTCATGTTGTAAAGTAACTTATACATAACTAACTGTGCCCCGCGGTTTCATCCGCGTAGATTTAGTTTTATATAATCTATCGGTTTAAAATTGACAAAATTTCATACAAACTTTCATCCCCTATTTTATTCCCTAGGGGGGAGAATTAATTGAAATCCTTTCTTAGCGGATGCCTACGTCATAACATCTACCTGCATGCCAAATTTCAGCCCGATACGTCCAGTGGTTTGGGCTGTGTGTTGATAGATCACTATGTCAGTCACTTAGTCACCTTTGAGTTATATATATTTACATAGATGCGAATTTCAGAACTAAATCGGAGGATGATCCAATACCATCAAAGGACAATACTTATCAACAATTTATGGACCTATCCAAACCCAAATGACCAATAAGTACTTGGATAATCTTAACCCTGGATTGGTACAATATTCTTCCAATAAAATATTACCCTTGAAGCAGGAATAAACTTTATCGCCGTATCACTTAGTGCAATATTGGTTGTCGTAAATTATAATATACCTACCAGAGTTTCACTTTGTCGTATTTATGATCGCGTATAAAACACGCGTGGCGTGTGATCGAATATTTTTACTGTAGTAATCACTTTTCATGTCATATTAGGTACGATCATATCGAGTTTATAGCTGGCTCGTTCGGTGTGCTTGGATATTAAGCTTATTCTGTTTTGAATATCGTATATTTGTTTATATGTTTTATTGTTGGCGTTTCAAGACGTTAGATACCCCTTTATCTATACTAATATTACTAACAGGAAAGATATGTCTGTTACGAAATAGTACTCCAGTGATTTTAGAATTTGTATTGAACGAGGTTAAGCCGCTGGCAGAAGATATCCTTATTTTGAAGTTGACTTTCTTTTCTGATCTTTGCTGTGCCAGGACTAATTATAACGAACTTTAAAAGGTCTTTAATCCCACAGGAGCTAACTGGACATGGCTGGTACCCCTAAAACTACTGTATAGAAATATCTTCTGCGATGAGCGATGGAGCTACTGTTTTATCTTTATTGTGGTAATATTGGGTCCGGTTACCCGGAAGCATGTTGACCCTTTGGGGTCTTTTGTGCCGCCTTGGCCCCTATGCTCTACGTACCTAACTCCGTAAATATTCCCACAACAAGCCAAGGGAGATCTGCTAATTATACAAATGTTCTTTCCATCCTTTCAAACGAGGATGTAAATTGAGGAGTTCTCCAGTCGGTAGGTACATATTGGCAAAGTGTCAAGACACGTACACCTCAGTACGTACATATTGGCTCACATTCTATCACACGCACATTCTTCAATAACAATTCTATCAGGGGTGTGAAGGGGGCGTTATTTGAATGCCCCCGGCTCCGTAATTGATTCGTCGTACTGCCGTTTGAATTTCAATTGGTTAGATTAAATTGATATAACTCACTCGCATTGTACGTGATCCGGCGATGTCCGTGAATCAAATCGGTCTATCGGGTCTTCTAAGTCTTTTTAAATTGTGTTGGAACTGCCTTATTTAGGGTGCGACAAATTAATTAGCTAGAAAATATTCCTAAAGCACTAGATGGAAGAAAATTGTTGAACAATTTTAAAATTAATAATTGACGACACTTGGGAGCCGTGGTGGCCTCGAGGTTTGAGCAGTCGTCTGCTACGCAAGCGACGCAAGTTCGAATCCCAGCGGAGCCTGTACCAATGAGTTTTTCTAAAAAACTTATTTACATTGATTTCACACCACGTGTTTTACGGTGAAAGAAAACATGGTGAGGAAACCTGCATATTCCTGAGAAGTAATTCAATGAAGTATGTAAAGTGTCTGATGACGGCGATGGACTCACCATCTGTCACGTTGGCAATAAATCATCTTCGGTGAAAAGTGGGTGTTGTGATTACAACACCTCTGTCTACCCCTTCGGGGAATACAGGCGTGAGAATATTTGTATGTACGTCATTTGACTAGCTTTAACGCCCATGTTTTAAAACTTTAGCCAAAGTTGCAACTTTTACATATGAAAAATTACACTGTCATAAACATTTCCGAATTGGAAGCGTAATGTGGTGCAACGCATTTCGCCGTCAACGCTAAAGGCATATAGCTATTGTCACCGTCAAATTTACGTATGCTTAGCTTCAGCTTTGACAACTATTATCGTGCAAAGCCTTAGTTTCAGAAGGTCGTATGGGATGACTATAAAGCATTTTTTCCAAAAATATATCTTTTTATACTATGATCTTCAATTTCTCTTATTATAATGAAGTCGTAACTCTCTTCTACACAGTCGTCATTACCCATTCTCAATACAAAACTAGTCCACTCATTATTTCCGAAAAAACATCTATTATTGTTTAGAAGTTTACGACAAAATTAACATAGTATATCTTATGTGATCCTAAAGCCACACCTCAGGCAAATTTGAAGATGACTATAGCTTTGACGACATTAAATTACAAAATTAGCTATTAACATTATTCATGGTACGCAATTTTTATTTTAGCAATATTTTTTAGCAGGATGGTGCTTAGAGCTAATAATTAAAGTCGTGACGTCTTCTGACAGTTTTTTAATTAGTGCTGTAATTTAAAGCCTATCTAGTTATTAGCTAAAGCCATTTGTTACGCGTATTTCGACTCGACAAAGTTTTCTCAAAACCAGCCGCGTTATTCACTAAGGTGTCTCAGCGTCGCACTCCGTCGTCGAGTTCGACGCTGAGAATGCTTACAGAATAACGCACCAGTAAACGGATTCAACATGGTAACAAAACTAAGCGACAGTTCCAAAGTAAGTATTCCTGTCTTCCTAACTCGATTCTTCTGATGCTCAAACTTAGCGTCTGTATCTACCCGGCTTATGTAAATACTTGAGTCAACTTTAAATTGTAGTCGATGAAGTTTCATTCAGAGTACAAGATTATGTTCATTGTGACGCCCCAACCACAGTATAAATATGAGATTACTACAAACAGTATGGAATGTAGAAACAAATCGTTTGATATAACACACTCACACAAACGCACGAATCTACGAGCTTACAAGCGAAGGCTTAAACGCGTGTGCGTCATGACTGACTGCCGCGTTGGTCTAGTGTTCGCGAGCGCTACTATGGAACGCATATTCCTGGGTACAATTCCTGGGGCAAAGTATTATTGGATTTTTTCATCTGTAATTTCTCAGTAGTATCCCGGAGTCTGGATTAGTGCCCGGTTGGTAGCACTAAGCTTGCCTCCTATTACATGGGATTTAGCGTAACTGGCGAGATGTTGGTGTAGTAATGTATGACTTCACCTCTGCCTACCCCTCAGGAAACGGTCTTCTATACTAATATTATAAAGAGGAAAGATTTGTATGTACGTATGTATGTAACGATTTGGCTCAAAAAGTACTGGATTGATTTTAAAAGCCGTGGTGGCCTCGAGGTTTGTGCAGTCGTCTGCTACGCAAGCGACGCAAGTTCGAATCCCTGTACCAATGAGGTTTTCTAAAAAAACTTATGTACAGTGATTTCACACCACGTGCTTTACGGTGAACGAAAACATCGTGAGGAAACCTGCATATTTCTGAGAAGTAATTCAATGACGTATGTAAAGTGTCAGAGACGGCGATGTACTCACCATCTGTCACGTTGGCACTTAAATCTTCGGTGAAAAAGTGGGTGTTGTGGTTACAACACCTCTCCCTACCCCTTCAGTACTAATCAATACAGGAGCATATGCATGTATGTATGATTTTAAAAATTCTTTCACCACTTAAATGCTACATTATCATTGATTAATAAAGGCTATATTTTATCCGCGCCCTCCGACGGGAACGGGGTGACACCGTGTCATTTTGTCTAGATTCCTTACTGCTTAGTATACTAACATTGATATATGCTATGCCCCAACGCCATTATCGAAGGCAAAATGTAAGTCGGTGTTCCCCAAGACGCCTCATTTCATTTGGTTTCGTGACGGGTTTTTTAGATGTGCTTCGATACGTGTGTATTTAAGTTGATTTTGAAGGCTTTGCGTGGGGTGCTTTTACATACGTGGTGCAATTGATTTATATGACTCTATATACTTACCACGTCATTTCCTTCGAGGAATAGAGATGAAACCTCTCTTGCTTTTGGAGTGGTTTTGTTATTCTGTCCGCGAATTCGTCCGCTAATTAGTTTAGCGATTTTGTTTTTATAGCGTGATGATATATAGCCTTCCTCGATAAATGGGCTATCAAATATTAAAAGTATATTTCAAATCGAACCAGTAAATCCTGATGTAAGTTCTTAATATATAGGTATATCATAATAGTTTGCCTATTACAGATTACCTCTTGGCGGATTCAAAGCTGTTTTCACTTCACTGAGACCATCTAACCATTATCCAGCGATGGGATACAACGGGCTAAATTTAATTGCATTAAATCATATTTCTTAAACTTTTTTGGGGAGGAACTCGTGGCACAGTTGCTATTGCGCATATCATTCGATCAGCGAAGATAAGCAACCCTAAGCCTAGCCAGTAATTGGACGGGTGACCGCCCGAGTTCCCTCCGTGCCTCGGAGAGCACGTTAAGCCGTCGGTCCAGGTTGCCAATTTATCATCTTTGGCAATCGTTACAGGTCAGTCGGAGGCCTAAAATAGTATGACAACTGGTTTAACCCAGATCACAGATTTTCCTCATTAAAGGGGTTGCGAAGGTCAGATGGCAGTCGCTTCGGATAAAAATCAGGTGATCAGCCACATCGGGTTGAATCAAGTGCCGACCCCAACAATGTATGGGATAAGGCCAGGGAGAAGATTTCATAAACTTTTACGACTTAAATTCATATTACATTAAACTTAAACTTTAAATATACATTAAAAATCATTTTTTTCTGAATCAGAACAGTTATTAGTACAAGTAGACTCGTATTTCTCCACCTTCCTTATTCAGGCACCTAAACTAACTGCATTCATTAATTCAAAGACGTATATATAGTGCCTGAGACGGTGACGGACTCACTATCTTTCACTTTGGTACTAGGAAACTAATCCTCATTGGTAAAAATTGAGGGTTGTTATTAGAGATCCTATGCATATCCCTTTGTGGACTCATCTGAGATGGCGTGAGCATATGCCTACAATTTCAAACTGTTTGAATAGAGTTGCTTTAGTAATAGAGTAAGCTTTGGAACCATATTCATCTACATATATAGAGATAAATAAAATTGAAGTGTCTGTTTGTAATTCCAAAAAAGCTATTCATTAAATACCTATGAAATTATATAATATGGTAACGGTGAAGGAAAACATCGTGAGGAAACCTGCATATTTCTGAGAAGTAATCCAATGACGTATGTAAAGTGTCTGAGGCAGCGATGGACTCACCATCTGTCACGTTAGCACTTAATCATCTTCGGTGAAAAGTGGGTGTTGTGATTACAACACCTCTGCCTACCCCTTCGGAGAATACAGGCGTGAGCATATGTATGTATGTATAATATGGTAATAACATAAAAAAACTATTTTGAAAAAAATTCTCTGTCTGTCTGTTTGTTCCGGCTAATTTCCGAATCGGCTGGACCAATTTTAACGGGACTTTCACTGGTAGATAGCTAATTATACAAGGAGTAACTAAGGCTACTTTTATTTAAATAAATTAGGGTTTCGGGGGTCACTGATGAAATTTAGTCTCCGTTAGTCTACGCTAGTATTAAATAACTGTGTAAATGATTCTTAATTAAAATAATTCTTAAAAATCTGTTTTTTATTATCTATGCCTTTGTTGTTTAGTCTGTTTTTAGCAACTCTACACATGTTACCTACGTTCTCTTTCAAATATAAGTTCGAGAGGATACGACAACTCTGACAATATCTCACATCGCGTAGCTTTTAGCACATTGATACAAAATGCTCATTCCTCGAGATTACATACACAAGCCTTCATACGAACTTAAGCCTTCCTACGCTAAAACAAGAACCAAATTTGATTGTAGCTCAGTAGAACCTCTGCTCGAAAACGAATGTTATTTTGAGTGGAATAAGAATTTCGATCTATAATCGTGTATTGTATTGACAGAGAGTTTGTGACCTTAAGGTGGGGCTGTAGGGGTGGTTTTTGTTTGGAAAAGGCAATCAGGTGGGACACCTATGCGGTGGCAACAGAGGACAATTTGAATTTTGATCGTCAACCATTCAGGAAGGGGTGGTATTGAAATGCGATACTCGAATCGAATTGGACGCGACGCAGGATTGTCGAGTGTTTAAATTTCATTGTCCTTAAGGATGAATTGAATATATAACATTCAGGGAAAGGTAAGTAACTGCGAATAAATTTGCACGGGCTCACGCCAATAAACCACAATATTTCTACTTACTGCGCATTACAGGCTTGCGCTCAAAGCTCATGACACTAAGTATACCCATCAAACCGATAAAAGTCATAGGTCCTTTAAGTACTGAGGGCCTAGTTGGAGTTTTACACTGCCTCCGTCACAAGTAACCGCGTCGACGTTAACGCAGATTTGTATAGGATCGAATCAGCGCCGTCTGTCGGCCTAAAGATGGCACTACTGCGAGCCCATACAAATCCGCGTTTACGTCAACGCGATGACTTGTGGCGGCGATATTAACAAAACTCGCACTAGGCAAGAGATTTGTACATAAGTACAACAAAATAGAAGAAAAATGTAGACCACACGTCTCACATAAAATCCGCAAAATGTATTCCGCTTTCGACCCTAAATAATTTTTATTATTTTACTCTTTTGCGAACAAAGCACCGACTCCTTATAAAAAATATGTTTACTTTAAGAAAAAAGCATGCACATTGACAACTAATTTATAAGCCAAATGATAAGTTCAACGAAGTGACTCCCAAGATATTCCGTATCAGTTGTTATTTATTCAGATAATTATATTGAATCAAATATATTTAACAAAAGGACAGGTTCCACCGAGATTTGAACTCGGATCGCTGGATTCAAAGTCCAGAGTGCTAACCATTACACCATGGAACCGGCTGGCTGTGTCTTCCAAATTACTCTATACAAGTATTCAACCTCTCACTATGACGTCATTGCGTGTGATCATTCCATCTTCAATATTTGTGTGTTCAAGCTATTTTGACCTTTGTTATAAAGAGCTAAGGTTCATTGAGGTCAATAGTGAAAGTTAATATTTGCTCATGTTAATATGTATAAAGTCGTGACCAGATCCGTTATGTTCTTGTATGAGTTATCAACGCTAATATTATAAAGAGGAAAATATTGATTGTTTTTTTGTTTGTTTGCATTGAATGGGCTCCGAAACTACTGGATAGCTACATCATCAGTGGCTATATGTTATCCCCGTACTCCCACGGGAACGGGAACTACGCGGGTGAAACCGCGCGAAGATTCAAAACCCTCATTAGAATCTATCTATTTATATAAGTAGGTAGTCAATTATTGCATTATAAATAATGGAACAAAGATTGCTTGAATAAAACGATAACTATAGAGCACACAACACGGATACAGGATGCTGGATTAAAAATTCTAAGTTCACACGATTTCATCATTCGTCAGAATAGACCATGTTTACCTAATCGAGTTATTTTTATTTTCATAAAAGTATTAAGTACATTTGTGAATACAGTACGTTTTATTACGATTTAACGCTGACCATATCGACTGCGTATTTTCAATAGGAGTATAAAATACGCAATCGATATAGTCCAAATTAAAATATGTTAAAACCTTACTCGGAGTAAAAAACAAACGTTAAACAATTATTTTTTCCCGAATTTTTATGAAAACAATATCATCCCAATTTTTCCTCATCATAATGACAACATAAATCCGCAGGGCCGTACTCGGGCGGGCCAAAATCTTCTCGCAATCTCGCGGGGCGCGCAATCATCGGCCTAGGGCGTATATATTATTCACAATACTGATTGCGTCCGAGGCGCACGTGGATGTCCCTGAATTATATATGCGTGGCGATACTGACCGGACGGAGGCGGATTTGGGACAATAAAATATTGTATTTTTTTGAAATCGTTGTACCTACCTACTTATCTCAAAATATTACGTTATCGATCTTAAGATATCTCTAAGTCAGGATCAGTTGAACTTTGGTGCAAAAACTGATTATACCAACTCATATTTCACAGTGTAATTGTAGAATTAGAAATTGGGTTTTGATTTGTAAGTCTTTTTGGCTATTAAAATAACTGAGGTATAGAAAAAACCCTACTAAAAGACTCCACAGCCATGCAAGCTTTCGAGGTCTGAGAGAGAGAGTAGAGTATAGATGAGAGCTAAGAATCGCAGAAGGGTAAAAATTTACTAAATTGTTTAGACTAAAAAAATCAGGTTCCACCGAGATTTGAACTCGGATCGCTGGATTCAAAGTCCAGAGTGCTAACCATTACACCATGGAACCGATAAATAATTGAGCTAAAGTATTCGTGATACTTTAAGGAAAGGTTGAATTAAAGTCGGTTATCACGATTCGCTTGATGAAGTATCGTCGATTTAATACAATGTTATACACCTATGTAAATACCATTCAGGATTACGTCATTGTAATTCATATAACAGCAATAGTCAAATATTAATTGTATTATAAAAATTCAATGTTTGTATTCAGTGAACAATAAACGATTTCTTCAACCTTCAACTGTATACCTACTGCTGAACCTTGTCAAAAAATGTCTGATTTTATACTAATAAACATCTACAGGCAGATCCTAGGTCCAACCTATACATCAATACCGATAAATAAAATTGTCTGTTTATCATTCCAAATTAGCTTTTCACTAATATGTATATGAAAGTATGTGAAAAAAAAAATGTCTTTTTTTTTTTTAATTAGTTAATATGTTTTCCAATTATTTAGAAAACATATTAGGGTTCCACGGTATGATAAAGCATGGAGCTAGTTTATAATATGTATTAAATTTGTAAATCTACAAATATTATAATTTGCATGGTTTCTCTTTCGCTAAACCGTTGGACCGATTATTCTGAGCTGACATTTGGCATACCGATAGCTGTAAACCCTGAACTGTGCATAATACCTACTTAAAAACGAATTATATTAAGGATGTCACTTTCAAATTGTCTGCATTTCACGTAGATATATCGAGCTGAAAAGCTCAACAAAGTATCCAAGTCCGTCCCTGGACAGAAACAATAGCGACTCTATCTGCAGTGCGTGCTAACAAGCGTTTAGCGTACTCCCGCGGGATACCCCGCTTTACGGCAAATCTAACTATCTATGTGTCTGCTGCGTCTTGTAGGTACTTACTTATGAAACTTGGATGTTGGGCATTGAGCAAAACAAAACACTAATACCTGTTGAAAAATTGCAAGATTAAGGAAATTTTATTTGAATAAGTACCGTAATGCTTAAACTTTATGAAAGATAATTAAAATAATCCAGAAAGATTTCGAAAAAAGAAAAATTAGAAGTTGTCAGAGATAGAACGTGTATGGAAGGAAAAGGAATAATACGTGAAATTTAATTAATTTTATTTTATTGTAAAAAATAGTGATCCCGGAGAGCGAGTGACTCGAGTCGGGGGTCGCTGGCACAGTACTTAGGTATAGATTTTTTTTAATCTATACCTACTAATACTATAAAGAAGATAGGTTTGTATGTTTGTACGGAATTGGCTCAAAAGCTACAGGACCAATTATAAAAATTCTTTCACCATTTAATTGATGAATCATCACTGAATAGGTAATTCCACGGGAGCGAGAACTACGCAGGTGAAACCGCGTGACGTCCGCTAGTTTAATATATAGCAGGGTCCCGGAAAGATAGGTAGCGATGTTAAAATACCCATTTTCCAGGAAAGATGATTATGAATAAACTTGGTAGAGTGTGTGTCTTCATCCAGCTTCACCATTGCTTAAGAATTGTTACTGCACCTATAGAAGAACATTGTAACATTTATAATCAGAACTTGGTTGACCGAGCTGTGTCGGTTTCTTTCAAAAGGTTTTTTTATATATGTATGCTGAAAAAAAGGAAAATAAGAAAGTTGAACCGGTGAACGTCAGTCTCGAACTGGGGTACTCTAGTTTCGTTATCGCCCCGTTAGCTGGCAGCCTCGCGTAATAAAGATATTTTGAATTGAATGGAATTGAACTCATTGTTGAGGTTAAAGCGTATTTCGCTTGTATTGCATGGGGCTTTCCAACAGTGGTGGAGCTAGGTGAACATATTATGGAGACCATCAAAGCAGTTTTGCTCAAAATAGGATATTATACTGTAAGTGATTATATTTGTGATAAGGGAGCCTGGGATGTATCTTTGTTGGAAAATTATTGTACATAATCCCATTTGTAAATTTGGTCTTTGCATTGACTTGCTGGAATTTGCCATGCTCACAAATATTTGTAATATTTTAGTTATTATATTTGACAATTGAGCATTTGAACTGTGTCCATGGGCTTATATTCATGAGATATAAATACTGTAACCAATAACATTGTATACCTAATATTTTTTTTTAAATAGTAATTGGTGAGTTTCTTGCTGGGCTCTTCTCAACAAAAGCTACCTTCCGAACCCGGTGGTAATATTTATAATCATGTATAATATATTTTTGTGTCCTTCTGACGATTTGAATGTACTTAATGTACTTAATTTTGAATGGACGCCAGAGATTCTCATTCCCGTAGCTAGAACTTACCTATAATAAGACTTCAAACGTCTACGCGTTATATCGTCCTCCTCCTGTCGTATTCCTATTCTCGAAGCTCCAGAGCTGGTTTCTCCTTTCATTTCTTTTCCTTGATGCCCTCATCACTGTTCTACCTTGCCATACGACAAAACTGATTTTCAAACCTAGTGATTTCACACCACGTGCATTACGCTGAAGGAAACTTGCATATGTCTGAGAAGTTTGAATCAAATTCGTATGTATAGTGCCTGTCAAGTTGGCACTTAGGTAATCATCTGCTGTGAAAAGTGGGTGTTGTTATTACAATACCTTTGCGTACACCTTCGGGGAATACAGACGTGAGTATAATTATGTACCTATGTACGACTCAAGTCAGATAGTAAGGTAGAATTTATTAAATGATTTTTTACTTCCATAACAAAACCGGAGCTTACTAATGAATATTGTGCGGCATTGTGTACCCAATCGAGTGCTAATACGTCCTATCCATTAGATTAATGATCAATCGATCATAGCATAGCTCTGCAAACATCAACGGTGTCATAGACAAATACCTGCGGAATCAGGTATTGCCAGATAATTAAATTATAAATGTTTTAGCTTAAGGATCTCAAAACAGTCGTTCCAGCGAATAATTGATCTGTTTTCCAAAGCGTCCATATTGTTTACTTACTCTTTTGAAATAGCCCGAAACTGGTGTCTTTATAATGTTATTGAGGATATCGGGACCTCCCGTTCCAATTTAGGAGTTCTGAGGATCGTCCCCTACTGTTAAAAAATATCACATCCAAAATCCAAAAAGCGACTGAGTTCTTTATAAGGTTTAACAACAAAATGCGTGCTTTTATTTATTATTTTTATAAATAGGCTTTCTTAAAAACCATTTAGGTTTTTAAGAAAGCCTATTTATAAAAAAAAATATCTAAAGCGACGACTTAAATAAACATTATAAATTGTTAATACATACATATGCTCACGCCTGTATTCCCCCAAGGGGTATACAGAGGTGTTGTAATCACAACACCCACTTTTCATCGAAGATGATTAAGTGCCAACGTGACAGATGGTCACCTAGGTGCAAATCATATTATAATTCACGAATGATTAATATTTCGCAATTCACCTGTTTCACACTTTCCTATGAAGATTCCTAAAATGGTCTACAAAATATGAATTGGTTTTGTGACAAATAGCATCAAAAAAAGTTAGTTAGGGACATCTACAATTATTGTTTCATTTCTATTTGTATTCAGTGACCATTTTGTCATTTCGATGATGAATCATATTCGGATCACATTATGATTCTCCCATAGTGGCCTTTTTAGACCGCTAGTCATTTAATAAGAGTTGGAGGTCTCTTCCAGTTAGCTGAGTGGATATATTTTGAACCTCCCCTCAATGTAACTCGAGCAGCTTCTTAAATCGCAAGCCCGCGCCTCTCGGATAATGGCGAAATCAAATTAAGATCAACGTTTCATTTCGCCTGTCGTTTGCATAATTTACATTTAAATAATGGATAAGTATCAATTGCGTGAAGTGAGTTTTCTCTCTTTATCGTCTTACCTACTATGTAATAAAATATGACAAATTAAACTGACAAAAACAATAATTATGAACATTTTCACATTCGTTTGCGATGGCATTTGACATTAAGAGGTATTTGATGTTACATTTAAATAAGTATTCGAACCTAATGGTTTTTCGTATGGCAGAGTTTCTCAACCTTTTCCCTAGAGAGGATCCCTGCCACCATATTACTATCATTGAATGTCCCACTATTCAAATGTATTAAAATCGTATTCTTTTGTATTTTACAGCCTTATACTTTAAAATTCTTTTTTGTTTGTGTACCGCTTTGGATTGATAAGCCCTGGGGCCCTACTAATACCTCTTATTGCCATGATAGTTTAACTCTTAAAATATCTGGTTGACCGAGCTGTGCTCGGTTTCTTCTTCACACAAAAAAAGAAAAAAAAAATCCGGTGAACGTCTCAACTCTAGTTTCGTTATCGCCTCATCTTTGAGCTACCATAACTTGGCAGATGTCGGCGAAATTTGCTGTCGTATTGTAATGATATTTTATAATTTTCCGAGATTCCGATTATATATATATATACAAGCATTGCTCGTTTACAGTTATTAGACAGAATATATTTATTATGAGACAGATGTATATGACGTGTATAAGTCTGGCTCTGTCGCATGGTGGAGCTCATGGTCCCTACTCTATGATAATGATATCATATAACGCGATGCGTTACGATAACTACATTTGTAAAATACGACAAAGATAGTACTTACTGGAAATATTTAAATGATCATAGCAGTTTTTGCGTTTTTTACGAGTTTGTAAGCAATGTCTGTGCTTGTATGATTCGAATTGAAGTTTTCAACGAAGTATCATACTTCGTTGGTGTGACACCCCTAGCGTCGCAAGTGCAGCCGCGTTAAGGTGCAACCACATGCAGCCGCCAGACGCTCGTGGCGTGGTCATTTTAAATTTCCCGCGACTCACAAAGGAACTTCGTCATGCAGCCGCTCCAATCACGTATCGCTACATATCACGTGACCACATTTGTCGCTGGACACGAGCGTCGAGCGGCTTACATCAGGTTGCACCTTTATTCACTAAGGTTTCTCAGCGTATAACTCGACAACGAGCGTTGGTTTCAATCATAGGAAATTGATGCATAGTACATAGAGGATAAGGTTCAATTTCGGTTCTTTATAACCGACACTCGACAACGAGTGCGACGGTGAGAAACCTTAGTGAATAACGCGACAGCTACTCTGCGTAGCATGATGGGCTATATAGTCTAAACTATATGCTTACCACTACCCCTATCACGGGTTTGCCACCATTTTCGTAATCTATACTCGCTAGCGTCACTCGCAATATTTGTATGAGATATTTTAGTTCTTCACGTCACCGCTTTCAAGGTATAAGATTAGGTGAAAGCTTAATATTTCTTAAGTGATTAATATGTATTTTAAAAATTTTATAATATTTATTGAAAAGAGCAATTACTGAGTTTCTTGCCAGGTTCTTCTCAGTAAAAGCAACGTACGAACCTGGCGGTAGCATGTATAATCCTGTGTAATTATGTCGTTCTGACGATTTGAAAGTACTTTATAAAAAGTCTAATCGAATAAAGATATTTTAGACTTTGACTAAGTATGTGAACATAATTAGAAGGTACTTAGGTAGAGTAGTTATTATAGTGTCCTAATGTTTATAGTAGGTGTATTCATACCAATTTTAGAATGAAGACAATGATTACAGCCAAATAAACAATTTGTCTTTATCCTTATGTATTTAATGGGGAGCAGGAGCGATTGGGAGAGGACTGCTGAGGACAGAGAAAGTTGGAAAAGTGGAAGGGAGGCCTTTGCCCAGCAGTGGGACACGACAGGCTAATAATAATAATAATAATCATTTAATGGGGCGATAATTAAATACAGATCTTATACATCATCATATTTTATTGAAGTGACCATTTCTTATTGATTAATACTTCATTCAGTTACAGGATTGCACATTTAATTCTTTGGGTTCGTCGATATAATTATATTTTACAATATTTACAACAACCATACTTACATTACAATAAAATGGATATCATAAAATTTTATTACAATTTTAAAAATCTTTGAGATGTTAAAAATTGATGAAATGCATGTTATATTTACGATTACAGTTTATTATTTACAATATCATTGACCAATATATTTATATGTAAAATTTTATTTGTGAAGATTTTTAAACTCATTTATAAGTAATTTTAAGCAGTTTTATTAAATGCCCATGTTTAATTTTAAAGAAAATGCCAGAATTAGTTATTTTTGATGCCAAAATTGTGTTGGGCTATTGAAAAATATTCTTAAAATCTATAGCTAAATTTACTACAATGTCTTTGGCATAATGGATTTCACATTATTTAATGTTAATCTAACATTGTTATTATACAATTTTTCAAATAATTAATTAAATTTGAGGGTGATAACAAACTGTTAAAGATATTATGGAAATGGTGTTCTTTATATATTTATCTAAACACTCACTTGAATATGATATAATTAATATAACTAGCTGTGCCTCGCTTGGATTTAGTTTCATGCTTTATCTCGCGGAACCCTAATATGTTTTCTAAATAAAAGTACCATATGCTACTCCTTGAAACATCAGCTATCATCCAGTGAAAGTCCCGTTAAAATTGGTCCAGCCGTTTCAGAGATTAGCAGGAGCAAACAGACAGACCAACAGAGAAAAATTTAAAAATTGGTAATTTTGAAATTACAAACAGACACTTCAATTTTATTTATATGTATAGATGTGCAATAAATATAATGTGCAGACGTACAAATAGACAACATGTATTTACATTTATCATTAATTAATTATTTTAATTATCTAAACAATAAGAATACTTAAAGAAATATACATTGGGATTAACTAATATTTCTAAGTTAAATTTATATTTATGTGATTAATTTGATATGTGAGTATTATCTACATCATTAATATAAATGGAATAAGCATTGGGAATGAAATATTTGGAACGTACTTAAACGGAATCTTACAATTTGCAATGGAATTTATTTATTTAATTAATCTTTGGAATGCATTATTTCTTTTTTGGCATTAATTTTGCTTTGGTTATGTAATAATTTATATAGTCTTTGGATGTTTCGAATGTCTTTCCATTAATTTATTTATAGATACTCTCATTTTAATCGGTGACTTCAAACTTATACGAAAGTAAGCATCTATAATATGTGTGATGTTATAATAATAAAAATCAGTCAGAAATAATTAACAATAACAAACAAATGGAATGACTTCAATCAGTTCTACGTGAATTGACTTTTAGCCTTAAATAATATTGTAATCTCAAAAGTTCTACTTAGCAGTTTTAATTTAGAATTATTAATATAAAATTATATTTTTGGTATTCCTAGACAAAGCGGTTTATTGAAATATCATTAAAATTGAGATCAAAAAACTCACATCACTAAGCTTTCACTTTATACATTTAATGGTACCTTATTTAATGACGCCATTATAGTGACATGGTGATAGAGGTTTTAATCATTTAACCGTTTAACAGCTGCCCTTTTCAAAATAGCTTCTATCAAATCCCCGGATTATATAACCGTCACCATCACCACGTCAACGTAAACATTGTATATTGACCTCTTTTACAGTGTAGGTAGGGTATGTATTCCCTCAGCGCCAGGGCGCGAAGGCCGATGTTCAGGAAGGCAGAGGCTGCAGTGGTGGGACCGAACCCCCGATGTGGGACCGGTAGTCTGGCTGCCTCAGGTCGTGCGGGGGACGGAGATCTGATAAATTAACATACTATTAAATACAACAGTCTAATTCACAGTATTACTCACAAAGGTCAAAGGACAAGGTTATATTTTGAAATTTTTTGTAACAAAATTGGCGGCAGAGATGTGGACAGCACAATATTGGAATCAATGTGCCAACATTTCAGGGATAAAGGGGTGCCAGCTATCACCGTCTTCACTTCCCCTAGATGGAAATTTATATATTTTTACCTACTTAAAAAAATGAGGTTCCATCCTCGACACGCATGTTGCTTTTAATAATCTTGTATCATCTACTCTATCATCATTAAATGATAAAAATAATCCTCACCTATCCGATGATCAACGACATGCATCTCAGATCCATGCATGCCATGCACGTCAGTGTGTGGAGGCTGCATATGCGGCTGCGGAGGTCTCAGGTCCGCATGCTGGGTCTCCCGATGCCTCCTGAGGTCCACCTTCCTTTGGAAGGCTCTGCCGCACAGTTCACAGGCGAAGGGCTTGAAGCCGGTGTGCTTTCGTGAATGGGTGATCAAATTGGAGCTTTGACTGAAAGCTTTGCCGCACACTTGGCATTTGTGGGGCTTCTCGCCTGTTGACAAAAGTTGTAGCTTAGAATTGTGTGCAGTCGTCGTGGCCTAGTGGTTTATGAAGATAACTGCTATGCAAGCAACGTATGTTCAAACCCCACGAGCTTTTAGGTGAACGAAATCAAGCGGCAATATTTGTTAGGGAAAAAAGAAATGATGTATGTAGGTATATTCCCTGAGACGGTGATGGACTATCAGTCTGGATGACGTTTATTTAATCCTGCGGGACTGGGAAGGTACTCATATAATATTTAATTAATATTTATTTAAATTATTTCTGAGTAAAACCTGAAATCGAATTCATTAATTATTCATAACATAGACTTAGATGGTATATTAATAACCGGGTACTAAATGTTATCGTAGGTAATATACATCCGTATCGATAAAGAGCGCAAAAACAAAATCTATCCGGGCGTTCGACGACCTGGTTCCGGTCCGGATATAATCCGGTATCGATCCGCTGTGACGTGTGAACGAGACATTTCAGGGTTGTCTGACAAGCTCTGCTAATATAACGTTGATTATTATTGTATCTCTTCTGTATATTTAACATATTACAGTTATAATGAGATGAGGGTTAATACTATGGTAATATAATAAAGAGGAAAGATTTGTATGTAAGTATGTTTGTAACGAATTGGGTCAAAAAGTACTGGACCGGTTTTAAAAATTCTTTCACCATTTAAATACTACATTATCAGCGAATAACATAGGCTACATATTATCCCCGTACTCCCACAGGAACGGGAACTACTCGGGTGAAACCGCGTGACGTACGCTAGTACTGTGATAAAGCGGCGACCCACGGCTACTGACCACGTAGATGCGAACTCCGTATTAATACACGTTCACGTAATCTGTGCGGGTTCCGGAGTGTGCATTACGGATTCGACCCGCGATCCGGATAGACTTTGAATTTATAGCCGAGTAGCCAGCGCGGATTTGCGTAACTGTTTTATGTGTTTTGAAGATTATATATATCTATGTTATACTTAGCTACCCTGTTTTGACATATGTATAGAACAAATGACAGATGGAAGATAAATGCCATGCCTCGTTTTCAACCTCGTAGACTTTATGTCGAGTACCACGGGAACGGGATAAAAGCATCCTATGTCCATCTCCTGGTTCTAAGCTACCTCCCTATTTTCAGGCAAGTTGGTTCAGCCCTTCTTGAGTTATAAATAGTGTAACTAGCACGGCTTTCTTCCATATATATAGATTGATAGAATGTTTGTTTGGTTGTAATGAATAGGCTCAAAAACTACTGGACCGATTTCAAAAACTCTTTTTTAAATTACACGTTGAAATACATTTTGAAGTTTGTCTAATAATATTAATATAAGTAATTACTTTTGCAAATTGTTGAGTTGTGCATCTGTCGTTAGGAGGGTGCGACATGTTCTACAATGTTTTTTATATAAGATTTTTTTTATATAATTGTAAGTAGCTCCAATAAGGGCGTCCCTATCACGTTAGTTACTTTCTTACATTACAATTAAACGTAAAATAGAATGAATCTGTCCATATAATGAAATTCAGCTGCAGGCATCGACACTGGAGGAATTTAATATCGTCTTTTGTATGGAACGATGCTTTTGTTTGCGATTGTGGCCGCGCATTCACAGGGTTATCGGGATTATATCGACATTATCCTGATTCTTGTGAAACGTGGGTGAGAGAAAAATATTCTTAAGGAGTATCGCCATGTATGTTTATTAACAGATTATTCATTTGATTATAAGTACTGACTCATTGTCATATTTTGTTTCAAAGCTAAGTACATTGAAATTGCGACTGACATTGAACCGGTACAACATTTATTCTCCTAACAGCGGACTGTCCTCTCAATCATATTAATTGCGCGGTGTTTTCAACTGACACTGATTGCAGTTTCAATCTAGATTAGATATTTATTACATAGTAGGTAGGTACCTATTAGTAATGTACCAGGAAAACAGCTCCAATACGGTGCGACCGCGTAATTACCAACAAATCACGTCGCGCGACCGATACCTAGCTTAGGTGCAGCATTTCGAAAAAGGGCCGCCGAGTCCGTCAATCAAAGGGCCGACTTCATTAGTGCGAGCGAGAGACGCACCACCTCTCGCTCCCGCATCAGTGTCGCGACGCGAGAGCAATTTATATCCGTCGTGCCATTGGGCACTGATTGCGGGACTCCTCCCCCCGTCGCGTAGCAACCGGGGAGGGGGGCAACCCCACTCCCCACCCCACTTTATGGATCGCAATTTTCCTTTGAATTGGAAATCAGAACGCTTGGAGGCTCGCTCGTTAGACCTCCTTCACGATACTCCTTTGCTACAGATTTTTACTGCCGAGGAAAGATGTTCCCTTTCAAATTGTGATGTCTGGCTCACCACCCTCCCGCGAGCGCGAGAACGCAACGTGAATGAAATGAGTTGATAACTTAATAAAATACCCATCTTTCAATTCGGTTTTGTTACGCTTCTCCTTATAGAATATAACTTAGCAAGTGATTTAGCTTGAAACTTAGTTTCTGGTCCGATCCTTGAAGGAACATATTATTCAGCAAATAACATACATTTATCTAGCTCCATACCAAACGTTATGAAAACCGACTGCAGAATCACAACATGTTTGCTATTAGCAAGCCCTAAAATAATCGAGATCTTGAAATTTCTCCAATCAATTCCAGCCTCAACGCTGAGAAAAACCTAAATGATCACGGGCAACAATTTCATAAAAAGGCGTAAATAAGAAATGTGTCTTTATAAAGGATCCAATCCAAGTCTCAACATCTCAGTCAACCGCTGAGCTACCACTCAACTGCGACGAAGTGCGTGAAATGTTCCCAGTTCATCACTTAACAGTGCAATTACGCTGAGCTGTTGGCGAGGGGTGGAGGCACTTAATTGTTTTGGGGGAGCAGGAATGAAATGAGGATCGGCTATGAATTATTGATTCCAGTTTACAGATTGATTTATAACAACGGCTAACGGTTCGGGCAGATTTAAAAGTATTTCGCGATGTGTTATGTTTAGGTTATCTAAAAATCCTGGAGTAATGTCGAAAGAATTTCAATCTCTGTCTAAGATGGTTTTTATAATGAAAGTGATTTATTAAGTTTAAGTTCTAATAAGGAACCTTTGAATGTCGATAAATTGCCATCGGCTCCGAAACAAGCTTTCTGAGAAGTAAATTTAATTGAGCCAGGCATCTTGTACACGTCTTCTGAGCTATATTTATTCTGGAAGCAACAATAACTACTACTATAAATAGCTGTATCCCGTGGATTCACCCGCGTAGACTTAATTTAATGATTGGCCCGTAGAATCCTATTTTTTTTTAAATTAAAAGTAGCCTTAGTCACTCCTTCTAAGATTAGCTATGTATCTGCCAGTGAAATCCCTTTCAAATCAGTCCAGCCATTCCCAAGTTTAGCCGGAACAGACAGAGAAAAAAATTTAAAATAGTTATTTTGACATTTGTGAGTGACATTAACAAACATACACTTTAATTTCATTTATCTGTATGTATAGTTGTCAGTATAATTAAGGCATGCAGGATGACGTTGGACTATGGTAATCATTTAATATCTACGCAAGCGCCATAACACGTAGATGTCGACAAAGCTACATTATATAGGGTCCTGGAAGTATAAACTGCTTGTGAACTTTGGGAAGGCGATCAAAAGGGATTAGGTTTTACGATCGCCTGAAGTTATATTAATACTTGTGAAGTTATTATTTCCATAACTCTGGAATTAATGCTTCAAAGCTCCAGGCTTGAAGCTATAGCAGAATGAAAATTCAATCAGACCGAGAAGCTTTTCTTTTGATCTCACTGTACAGTGAACAGTTGTGCAACTGCAAGATTGCTTTATCTGTGCACTGAAGATATTTCTGTTGGAATATAGGTTTAAATATTGAGTTTGGCATTAACAAGATTCAGGGCCAATTAATTACTGATTTCAGTATGACGCTTGAAATGAGAGAGATATGAAAACTTTTTTTCCAGGACTGTAAAATAATAACTGAAGCTGAAACTAAAGAGTGTCAGTACATAATACTAGCGGATATAAATAAAGTCAATGTTATGTATATACTTGCTGATGGTGTAGATTTCCAATGGTGAAAGCATTTTTGAAATCGGCACAGTAGTATTTGAGTTTATTCATTACATATACACAAAAATACAATTTTTTCCTCTTTATAATAGTTGTGTAGATGTTCACGCCTTACAGTACACCCACATATTATCAGTTATTTTAATATTGTATGTATGTAATAGGGAGCGAGCCTTTTGGCAATAACAGGTCGACTTACAGATAGAAAAATTTAATATCACTTTGCCCTACTCTAGGATCGAACCCAGGGTCTCTAGTTCCGAAAAAAGCGCTTGCGACCACAATGCCATCATAGATTGCAATGATTATGAGACAGACCATCTGTCATGACAATAAACCTGTGGTCGCAGACCAGATTCGATGTTTCATAGTTTTTCACAGTAGACGAGCTCAATATATTCCAATGTCGTAAGAATATTTTCTAAAATCAATGTTCCAGCAAGTTCCGAAGTATCAATAAATAGAATTAATATTTGTGAGGTGCTTGGTGAGGGTGCAATACTCGCGTTAAGTACTAAAAGGCCCGGTTGTGATTGAACACATCCGGGTGAGCGATAACCGTAAATCCCTGGTATATGGATCCGGATCTACGTGATCCAGGGTCGGATGTATCGGAGATAAGAACGCGGAGATAGCTCAAGACAAGGATATTGTAGCATTGCGTTTAGTATTATTTTGTTATACTTCAAGACTAGCTATTCCTGCGGTTTCACCCGCGTAGATTTGATTTGAAGACTTAATGTTTTTTTTTAAATAAAAGTACATAGTTATCCCTTGTAACATTAGCTATCTGCAGCAGAACAAACATAGAGACAGACAGACAGAGAAAAATGTTGATAATATGTTTTTATAGTCAGTACCGTATATACTTTCATATGCCCTTAGTAAAAAGCTGTTATTTTGGAATTACAAACAGACACTTTGATTTTATTTATCTTTATACTGTATATAGATTGGAGTATTTTCTTTTGGGTATAATACTCATGAATACGTCGAATATTAGAAACAAATGTAGAGAGAGATTGAAATAAATAGTAAATCTTAGCCAAATTTCATATCAAAGACAGACTATAGTTACAAAAACCAAAGCCAAAAATCTAAAGAAGGGAAAGACAACCAATAGAAACACAGATTTTACCAGATTACCCGCAAAAATCATCACGCCCCATTATCGGGACATTAAACGCGAGATTCGCAATAAAACAGACATTAATACAATTAAATTATGGCAACACCCGAATCCAGCCCTGGCCGGCTCATCTGCACAGTATCACAGAGCCGGATTTTTATGGGGACGTACTTTAGACGGTCGTGAATTAAATATACGATGGTACCAACTTAAAGTGCTCCTTCTGGCAAGATTTCACGATATATTGCATGGGTTTTAGCGCGGAACGCGGCGCTGGTTGCCTCGGTGGAAACAAACTGCCGTGGACTGAGGAATTATCTAGAAATTCTAACTACATTAGCTTGCTTTCAAATACCTTAGACTTAATTGCTTCTCCATCCATTTGTCAAGTTCAAGCCTGATTCCTCCAGATATAACGTAGAAAAGTAAATAACTAAGTTAATATTTACATGCTGAGGGCAATTCGGTGAAATATGTGATCTTTCTGACATTAATAAGACCTTTTTATATTGTTTGAAATATTTTTATCTACATACATAGAACTCAAAATTAATTAATTTTCTGTTTACGTAACAGCTTACATTCTACTGTTTCCTTTCATACTAGTCCCATTCAAATATACTAAATTGCTTCATGTGCTAATTTACTTCAACGTTTGAAGTAGTTTTGTCATCTTAAACAACGTAAAGTGATCTAATAAATACAGAACTACCCACATAAATTCAATTCTCGCACAATAACGAGAAGATGGCCCCAGAAAACCATAACAATAATTTAAAAGACTCCTCTTCCCTTTAATAATTCAGCGACTTATAAAAAACGGTCGAGATATTGAGGTGGGGAGCTCATGAATTCAGCTTGCATTTACATGTTCATTGATTATTCACAGTGCTGGCAACGAGCTCCTGGAGACACCGTGCCGATTATGTGGTCTGCCTTTGGGATATAAATTATTTCTTGAAACGCGATTGTCATGCGAACATTTTTAAACAGGAATGCTGCAGTAAATAAAGTTATAAAATTTGTTTATTATATCTGAAATTATACGTTGTTTTTCAATCAATTTATAGTAAACGAGACATTATTTATGATGAGAAGAAACATATAGATGCTAGAAGGGTGTAAATGCAAGTAAATCGTACATCAAATGATTTATAAATCCTCAGAGTGATTTTCAGTGTCTTAAAACCTCAAAGTTATTAAGCATTACGAAACGCCGTGTTTCAGTTCGAAAGCTTTCAGCCGGCTGGAGTTGTCCAATGAATATAAGGTGCACTTAACTGAAACCAGGTGCAGCATTAAAAGTGCAAGCTGAGAGCTTCGCAGACTATATCTATATTCCAGTACAACATAACAGGCATGAAACAAAATCTGGAATTTTATGGCCTTGCTCAAAATAAAAAAGCTCACTTTGTAATCGGATTAAAGATGCCAATGGATTGATGGTAGTTGATTAAGACAAGATCAATGAAGATGTACTTTCTACAAATGTGATTAGTATTTAATTTGAAGCATTTTACAATACAAAACCAGCCTACAATCACATCCTAAATAATGTACCTCCCTAAACTCCAGCAGAGGACGTAAACAGAACCTAACCTAACATACATAACGCAATATCTCAACAAATCCACACGAGCCGAGCCGGTGGCGTGATTACCGGGGTTCTAGTGAAGTGCGGATTTTCTCAGAGAATCCCGGTTTACGATCCGCGTGCCGTTCCCCCCCTGGGTGGGGGTGGATGACCATCTAAGTATATAGAGTAAGATTTAGGGCTGGTTTGGTGTGGTGTACTTTCCTTAAGGTTACGTTGAATATTACGTACGAGATGTTTTTGAATCTGCAAAGATTCTTACGGGTTTTAGGTTGTGAAGTCAAAGACCGAATACAATTTGCATCTCAGGACTACAAAGTATAATTTAGTTTATGTATTCAATATGATGAAGGATTACTTTGAATTCTAACAAGAAGATTAAAATTTTCCAAATCTGAACCCTACTGAATGTCTCATTCGCGATGATGAAGTTGTAATTCTTTCAAAATATCATTCTATAGTCTCCAATTACTTTAAATCCAACAAAACCATCGGAATAACAATCTAGCGAATTGTGATTGAGCTAACAAACCACTGGTGCAAAGTAAACATAAGTGACAACGTTCAATCTTGTCGTCTCCTATAATAACATCTTCGTCTTCGTCTTAATGGAAAATTGGAAATGGTGGCGCAATCTCACTACGAGAGGAGAGCAAACAATCGTCTACGAAAACAAAACGATGTTTCTCATCCAGTTTTTGTGGCGAAAAACTGCTTTGTAACCATCGGATAATAAATTTACTGAACCATAAATCAAGTGTTTGCGGTAATAGTTTCATTTTGTTAGCAAAGTTGTTAATTTTTGGAGTCTTTATTATCTTAACGATCTACATGGCATTGTGGGAGGTATGTAGACTGCCTGTAATGTGAGTTACATACATACATATGTTCACGCCTGTATTCAATGGCGGTGATTTACCTTCTCCATTTACATCTTATATGATTTGGACATTATTAAGATGACTAGATATCCACTATAATTATAAAGAGGAAATATATGTATTTTTGTGTGTATGTTCTCAAAAACCACTGTGCCGATTTCAAAAATCTATTTCTATTGGAAAGCTACATCATCATCGAGTAACATAGGCTTTATTTTATCCCTGTACTCCTTCGGAAAGGGGAACTACGCGGGTGAAACCGCGTGACGTCCGCTAGTTTATTATAATTGTAGAGAAATGTGCCAGCTGCCCTATCATGAGTTTTTTTTCTATGATAGTTTAACTGTGTGTCACGACTTAGTCTTCATATCTTAACAAAGTTCCGCTGGCGCTATCAAATAATTTTGGATATCTTTTCGTTCTCCTGTCAATGTTGCTTCATATGTATATCCTGACAAATACGCAGAACCTTAAAGCCGGGTCACAAAACTCGGGTCGGTGAGCATTTCACGTCCGGGACGTTTACGATTTCTAACTCGGAAGAGATATGCTCAGTGTAAATGCCACTTATAAGGAGATTTATCGTGCTGGCTACACTGTAATGTTGGTTTGTTTTCTTGTAACGACTCACTTTATGGCCTAGCATGCGTTTTTATATGGTTTTTTTTTGATTTGTTAGACGACAAATACTTTCGGGTTAATGACCAGATTCTCATCTGTCTTGGGAATGCTTAATTTTGGCGATCTCTTCTTGATATTGTCGGAAAAGAAGTTTTCTTGCTCAGAAGATATAATAAATAATGGAGACAATGAAACTAATGATGCTTATTAAGAAAAAAATATCGGCAAGTATTTTTTTAAGTTAATATTTTAATCATTACTTATATCCAAGTTGTGACTGTCGTCAGGTCGATTTGTCTAAGTTTTGGTAGCCTGTCAAAAACTACTGTGTGCTTGCTTTCTGTATCATCAATTTATAATATGCATAAAGTACTGTTATGTTTGCATTAAATAAACGTTTTAAGACGTTTAATACTATTTCTTTATTAAAATAATTATTTTCCATTCCAAATGTTGACTAATAATGTGAATCAACCTCTGTACAAAGTATTCCCTACACTATTCCCCGTAATTGACACACCACGGTGAAAATCATCGGAGAAGTCCATAGGAAAAACTAATAAGGTCCTTCTTCGTTGACAGTTGACAAATTCGTTAATTCCGCCCTTCGCCCTCTGAGGGAAATACGAGCTCGGCTCTAGGGAATTATGGAAAATGTTTTCGTCGAGGAAATTTCGGTTTTGAACCGTTTTTGTTGATGGAGTCAAAGGTCTTTATCGCCTTGGGTTTAGTTGTTTCTGAACCCTCCATTTTCTTGTTAATATAACTTCAATAGTAAATGACGAGCAATAAGTTTTAGTCTATATTTTGTAGAGCTTGAGCTTTTCTTAATACCAATAAAGTCTGATAGAATAATAAATTGGGGCTTATCAACATGGTCACTATCATTGCAATAAGGGTATCTTGATACAAGTCTTATACGTCTGGACAATAAGAGCTCATGGTTAGGAACCTTATTACGCGCTGTCTGATATTGCAACTTTGAAAATGAAAAATGAAAAATATTCATTCAGTTTGGACCCTGGCACTCATCAACGTCGAACATCAACCACCGGTTCGGAAGCCTAACCTTCTAGAAGAACCGGTAAGAATTTAATTCTTCTTCATTCTTCGCTTTATTTGCGTCGACCTATAAACTGCGTAAAAAGTAATTTTAAAGTTTTTTGTAATAATGTTTATATTCAACTGACTAGAGGGTGGCCATGTTTAGATTTAAAATAAAACGTCCAAACACTTTTATACCTACAGGCAATACCAACTGCGGTCTGCATTTAAACACCTTCTTTCGTCTTTATTACTTTGAAACGCAATCAACTCAGGGCTGCTTGTCGTAAACGTTGGCACTATTGGCGGCAGTTGTCACTGTTGTCAGCACTGGCAGAAAATAAAGGTAACAGTTGGACGGCTTGCCCACGACGCCTTTAAAATTGGGCCATAGGTCAAAAAAAAATTTACAAAAGTCGTTGTTTACACATTGGTGTACTAATCATTCTGAATTAGCGACTTGACATTAGTTTTGATCACTCTCCTACAAAAAATCAAATATGCACCATATAACATTAATAAGCCAGTTCACTGATCTTTTATATACATCTTCGTCGTTGTTTTTAGAAGATTATGTATAATTGTATGTCATCATGAACACCATCAAAACCAATAATAAGAAGTTAAAGCATTCACAGTGATTCGGGCACAATAATTACATAATTCAAAATATCTTAATTTGAACCCGGCATGAAACTAAGCATTTACAAAGTAAAAGTTAGTGCCAGTGAGCTGGCCTTGTGAATGTTTTTATTTTAGTGGCACTGGTCAAGGAATGCGGCAGATTGCCAGTTGGGATTGCCGGTTGCTGGCAACTTCTGGAATGCCGAGTCACTTCACTTATTGCGACGTATTTGCGACCGTTATACGGGTTGGAATTTCGGGATTTTTCTGTAGGGTCAACGTGACGGTTCTAGATAAGGGATTGGTCCGTACTTTGATTATTTTGTTTGAATTATTGACTACTTAGGTCATTGTAAGTAGGCAATTACTACCTATTAAGTATTTACTTATTTACAAGTAAGTTTTAGACATGATGAACAATATATTAAGCATAATAATAGACTTGGGTGCAACATCAACATTTTTTAATCTCTGCGAGAGCAAAATTGTAGGTACTATCTCAAAACTTGACAATATCCTGCGCAATATACGACGTTACACGTGCATTTCATAAGACCTGACTGAAGATTTGAATCCGAAAATATGAACTTTAATAATGCCATTCATGAATTAAAATCAAATCGTTACATTACCAAATATGGCATATTCCCAGACACAGCCCATAGATTTAGAAAAAAAAAACTTACATGCTTTCATACATTAATTCCCGTGATCTCCACGTCAATATAAATTTCTTGGGTGTCCTGAGAATTCATTTGTATACCAAAACAAAAGCCGTCGAGGTGGGGATAATCAAATCATGGGGATACACCTAAAATTACTTGGCCTAAGTGGCAAATGGCACCTGTCGTCCAAGATATTTTTTTAATCTATTCTTCTGGTACAATGAAAAAGAAAAATATAATAAGAATAAAAATTATAAATAAAACACGGAATTTAAATTAGTGTCTGCGGGAATGGTGCCCAGTAAGCTGGCTGCGTTACCTCGCTGGATCGCTAAGCCTTCTTCTGGTTAAATATTAAAGTGTATTTGGCTACTGTTAAGTGAACCTTGCCTTTAACAACAGCAAGTGTGTAGTATAAACACTTATAACACAAGTATGTAATAGGGAACTGAAGTGTCGAGGGCTCTTCAGTAAAGTGGGCAACAATTGATCAGATCTTGTTTGGATAAACCAACATGTGAAAGAATACCGCTTAGTGTTAGTGTTGAAGCTGCGGTGGCCGTGGGGTTTGAGCAGTCGCCTGTTATGCAAGCGACGCAAGTTCGAATCCCAGTGGCGCCTGTACCAATGAGCTTTTTAATTCAAAAACGTATGTATGGTGCCTGAGACGGCGATGGACTTTAATCATCTTCGTTGAAAATGGGTGTTGTTATTACAACACCTCTTCCTGCCCTTCCACAAAATAATTATTATGAACATCATCTCTCTGGCCTTATCCCCAAACATTTTGCACGTTGCTTAACTTCGAATGATATACGCAATAGCAACTGTGCCACGAGCTCTTCCTATTATGAACATTTATTTAAAAATAATATTTTTGTCATTGATTTAGATTTTCCCAAATCAAAGAGACAAAAAATCGTACATCAATTTCAGATATGGAGACTAAACCTTACATACATGCTTCCCTAGAAGCTGGGTCCTAACCCAGAAGGGTTCTGAAAGGGGTAGCTACCTACCCCTTCAGGTGTTACTCTCACATTTCACCATCTTCGGTGATTTATTAAGTACTCAGTTGGATCCAAGCCTGGTATAAAATATTCATTAACGACCGCTAATATTCCTAACATACATAATCCTCGTGTTATATCCAATACGAACCCGACACTACTGATCATCAATGCACATCAAATCCAATATAAAAGTAACGATGACAAATAAATTGGCACTCAGCTCACCATAGACAATACGAGCAAGGGTTGGGCTTTCATTTTGTCGGATTATTATCAAACTACAGGATGCTCATTGATATTGTGATATATGTATTTTACTTATAGTAAATCATCATCTCCTCGGCCTTATCCCATTCATTATTAGATTCAACCCGATGTGGCTGATCACCTGATTGTTTACGAAGCGACTGCCACCTGACCTTCGCAACTCCTAAAATCTGTGATCTGGGTTAAACCAGTTGTCAGACTATTTTAGGCCTCTAACTGACCTGCTACGATTGCCAAAGATGATAAATTGGCAACCGGGACCGACGGCTTAACGTGCTCTCCGAGGCACGGAGGGAACTCGGGCTACTGGCTACTGGCTAGGGTTAGGGTTGCTTAACTTTGCTGATCGAATGATATCCACAATAGCAACTGTGACACGAGCTCCTCTCTCGTGGACACACTTTACTTGAATGAAAAAGCAAAGGATAAATAAGCACATCTATCGGAATGTTTCAGCTGTCACATGTCATTTCTTAATATCTAGGCTGAAATTGTCAGATATTATGAGCACATTATAGCTGATATAGTCAAAAAATCGTCAAAAATGTGATATTATTCAATTCAATTTTTTTATTATTTACTAACTTTCATCCCCTATTTTATCCCTTTGGGGGGTAAAATTAATCAAAATCCTTTTTAGCGGATGCCTACGTCATAGCATCTACCTGCATGCCAAATTTCAGCCCGAACCATCCAGTGGTTTGGGCTGTGCGTTGATAGATCAGTCAGTCAGTCACCTTTGAGTTATATATATTTTGATCTTTATCAAATCACCTCTTAAAGGGTTTATCAAAGGATTACATAGTAAGTAACTGATATTACAACATAAATCTAAATGACAGCTCGTGGTCGCTAAAATGATGGGTGGCTTTGCATACATTTCGGGTGAAATTGATTCGAAGGGGTATAAAATATGATTTATTCGTACAATTAGACAAGCTGGTGTATGAATAGTGAGTTATTATAATAATAATAATAACTAACTTCAACTATATAAGTATATATATTATAATATAAATCTGTCACACTTGGCTAAGGCCCGTGTGCCAGCAATTATACCCCTCTAAAATGGGAGATCATATTTTGATAAGAATATATATATAATAATAATAAAATTGTTGGAAATAATACAGAACGGTATTTGTTCTATTCATATTGTTTAATCATGTCAAAGAAAAGACTCATGCTTAAAATAAAAATAAACGTGCCTACCAGTTCTGGCTCAACAGAGTTAAAACTCATAACACCTTTGGCTGATCTTCTATATCTAAACAGATAAATAAAATTGAAGTGTCTCTGTGTAATTCAAAAATAACGGCTTTTTACTAAATGCTTATGGAAGTATATACGGTACTGATATAAAAAAAACAAATTTAATAAAAGAATCTGTCTGTCTGTTCCGGGTAATCTCTGAAACAGCTGGATCGTTTTCGACTGGCAAATAGCTATTGTTACAAGGAGATAAAAAAAAATTTTTTTTTTTTCAAAAATCCTTTTGTTTCTTTTACCTACACCTCACCAAGAACACTCCCTCCGAATTGGACGTGTTTAAAACCAGCGGCTTATTAGACTTTGGCCTGATTTTACCCAGTCAGGGTTTTGAATTTTATATGTATATAATAATATAAAATGTTCAGCATACTTAAATTAGTTGGTATAAGTAATTATACTGAGTAGTTAAAAGGGAAAAAAATTCAAAATTTCAAAGCACCGTCAACTTAACTTCCAACCCGATTTCATATTATTTTAACAAATGCACTCTCACATTTGGTCGTATTATCTTTTGCACTTCACGTGCACCGCTTCACGTCTGGTTACCGTACTTTGCTCAACACACTAGCAGAACATTCTGAACCCTAATGCGCAACAATAGAGTCGATAAGCGATTCCTTCTTGCTATTATCCAAATGTTTGCCAAAGCACTTGGACAACTGGCGCCAATGTCGCACCGCCAAATCAAAACACTAAAAGCGCGCAGAACGGGCGTCGACCAATCAAAATACGGGTAATTTGATTATCCGTTTACCGTTTGTTTTGAAAATGGAACGTGGGTTAAAGATAAAGCTACGGTAAATTGCTTATATATTTTTATTAGGGTGTTAATTGAGTAGGTACTTTTTGGTACCCAACCTAGGGTAGGTATTTCACCGAATAAATTGGATAACTTAAAAAAATTATTTTTCTACATAATAGAGAAAAAGGATTTTGGTCATCACCTTACAAGTTATATTGTACCACTAGTTTATGTTATCTTAGAAGTTTCAAATCCGTTCCCAGAAATTAGTAATACAGAAGAGGATACGAAAAACGTCCTAATTGGGAAGTTTTTCACTTTATTAACGACATATCTGCTACGTTAAATTAATGATATATCCCTTATCTTTTTCTAACCTTTCCAGAGTTATGAAATTTTACATGGTATTATTATCCTTATATCCTTACGTGGTATTATTGTAACAGACAATCTACCAAACAAAAGACTGTAAATAAAAAAATACCACGCCGCCACACCCCTGCAGTGAGTGCCAATCAGCAGATTGCATCAATTAATGCCGGCTCGGCTAAATGTAGTGCACTCGTTAATAAAAACTGTGCGAATGGAAACAATTAACACGTTATGAATTGTTGATTTGTCATACAGTTTATACCGACACTTTTAATTTAAGTTTCCTAATTTCTTAAAAAAATAACGAACGAATTTTAGTTTAAATTTCGCATCTGAAAAAGTTCACAATTTTAATCGATTTAAATCAACGCGCTTGAAACCAGCGAATGAGCCTTTAATCGAGACAGTCATAATCGGAGCCAATTTTTCGATTATATTTATTGTTTAAATAATGACATTTCGCCGTAGCGCATGCGTCGCGCACGTGTCATGAAAGGGCCAGTCTTTGTTGAACCTAATTACTCAACATTGCTTTTGAAATCAGGGGTCATTTTAATTTGGCATTACTTTCCTTTACAGAATTACGAATGCATGCTATAAATACCTTAAAACTTACAGGATAAAGTCTATAACGGTTTATGAGACATTTCCACCCAAATATTGTTGGGTAATGTAGGTAAGGGGTGTCTCAAAATGTTAATAAATGAGTTTTTTGTGGCGTGTGGGCTTACAGTGGCTTTATGATCTTACAATTATTTGGAGAAACTTTTACTGCACTAGATATTACCAATTTAATTGTAGTCAACTGACTTTAAGCTCAGAATAAATATTTACATTTATAGTGTGTTAAAATAAGTGATTACTTTGGACCTAAGTCTTTGGTACCTAATAGAAATATTTGTTTGACGTTTTCTACTTATCTAAACATCTTGGCAGTGAGTCCCGTACTCAATTTAGCCGGGTTAGTTAGTTCCCTTACTAGCCCGGTGAAATTTTAATAAAGAACCAATGATTAATATCGTCGAATGGCCGACGAAATCTGACGTTTGGTCCTTCGGGAGCCTTTCGGGCGCGCTCGGTTCGCATCGCCGCGGGGGGCATCTAATCGCGATAATGTGTTTATTGAATTAGAGGCGCGTGCGTCGGCCACGCGTGCATGAGTTAAGTGGTATCACTCGTTAGGGGGTGATAGATGAAGGTGCCACGATGATACTTGTCGGTAGCTGGTACACGATACTCCTGAGATATTTGATTGAAACTTTTTTTGGTTTGAATTTGATTTTTAAGTTCATATTTAATACTGTGAAGCGATGGATGGATTGTATCAAAGATGATATGACTCGAGAGGGAGTGAACTCATTGCGTTGATCACAAATAAAATGAGATGAAAAGTAGGAAGATGATTCTCTACAGAATACGCTATGAAGGGAATGTTGTTCTAGCTGATTATATGACTTAGCCTGCCTGCCTACCTACCTATATATATTATTATAACGGCACGATTGGTCTTGTTGTTAATTTTAATTCAATATTTATTCATTTGGAATACGGTACAAATAGGTCTTATTAAGGTCACAAGAAATGCATTTTTCATCCAATTTTAGGACACGTTAATACTAACATAGTTTTCAACATAGCTACTGCAGTTACATTAACCACACATTAATATTAAACATACTAAAAAGAATTTTATAAATTAAAATGTACTATGTAAGTACTTCAGTACTAGAATTTATAATTCGTTTTCTAATTGTTCACATAGCTACTTCTCTATATCTTCAAGAGATATATCGTATAAAATAGAAAGCATTAAGTAGTAGGTACTATCATCTCGCATTAATCTTGCAAATTCACTCTTAAATTGATAGACATTATGATGTCAAGTGACAAATACTTGAAATCATCCGAAGTCTGAACCCAGCACCTATAGATACAAGGGAAAAACTATAGCAACTGGCGAGTGAAAACAATGCAGGTGTCGGATTACTGGCAACAGAGCGAGGGGGCAAGAGGGTTGAGGACATTAATTTAATTACCCTCTCTCTCGGGAGCGCCTAATAATATACGGGAGTGAGGGAGACGACCTCCCAACATACAAATTCAAGTGTCATTTTTTCGCGTGAGAAAAAATCTCGCAACTGATTTTGTCTGCTGGCATCCCAGCGGAGATCAGGTTGCGTGTGGAAAAATAAAATATAAATCTGTATTTTTTGTTTTTGGGTCTCATGAGCTTACGTTGCGATTGTGGCTGACAGGTTTTTTTTGGTAAAGTTATATCATTCTGTATCATCGGATTGGTCTAATCTTGTGAACGATATATACAGTGGGATGTAGGTGAATCTTAAGAAAGGGTTTTCCGAAATTCCACCCCTAATAAGGTTAAATAAGGTTTAAATTTATTTTAAAATGATGATGATCTGAATGCAATGCAAGCGAAGCGGTTGGTATTATTTAAAATGTACCAAGATGACTCTTGCTTTAACCTTAAAGGTTGCAACAGCGATTCATTCCCAAAAGTAACGTTGACAATACAACAAACTATGTGTTAACCGTATTAAAACGAACGCCACTAAAATCGAAGTCCCTACGGAGTCCTTAATTAAACCCGGGGCACGTATCTCTCCTTGATTCAGTCTCCCCGGCCCCCATCCACCCCCTTTCTTATGGACCGCTTAGATTTCCACCCCCCACGTTATGTGGACTGAATACTTCAGCTGGAATCTTGTACTCAGAATTGGTTTCGAGAGATTGGACAGGCTAGTTTTGTGGTCTGTATTTTGTTTCTAGACTTGGAAATTATTGTGGACTGTGATATCGAATGTTTATTTGTCCATATAGATCGTTATAAGTAGTTTGTAGGTACGTTGATCCACACTTCGAATAACAGTGACAAATATTGATCTATGTGATGTATGTGAATTTGATTTCTGCCTCAAAAATTGGTCAAAAGTAAGTAGGCGTTTGGCCTGTTACCACAGATAGATATTATTTCTGAACTTGGTGCTCAGTACCTTCAACTTTATAAACCCGATAACTGTTATTTACTATCTGTAACTCTGTTTAAAAATAATGCTTGGTGCTACACTAATTTCTAGTGTTTAGTCTATTGTATATTGTCTTTCCAAATCCGTCTATGATGTTATGTGTTCTTTCTGTGACGGAATTTACACGAATTTTATTAATGACAACCTCAAAATGTTATAATTTAATCTATTTCAGCCGTTTTCGTGTTATCGCGTACAAAATAAGTAAATTTATAGCCTTTTTTAGCCGGTTTAAAATTAATTTCATCATCTCATGAAAGTGGCAAAGTTTTTCACTACCTAGTATGTTTAATTTAAAATTGAAATAAGTATTATATTCGCTCTCGCCTAGAAAATTAAAATGTTCAAAAATTCTAAGATTTTTCCACCCCACTTTAATTTGCATATAGCTCGCATTCTGACTTAGAATTGCGTCTTACAGATCCAATTATACAATAAGAAGTCGTAAGAGGATGGGTTTTTGCTATTTTTAAATTCAAAAGGCTTTAAAAAGCAATCAGAGGGAGCTGGAATTCGAGTCCAGAACATTTGGCGCAGCAACTGTAATTATTAACTGTTTTATTCCTTTTAATTTTGTTGGTTCTCCTCTTTAAGGAAAATATTATTTTTTAAACTTGTTAATCTGTTTTTTTTGTTTTGATAATAACGTGGATTTGGACTGTCTCTATCTTCTCTGTCAAGTTAAATAAAAAAGCAAAAAAATGTCCAAACTATAATGTTTAAGAATTAGAATTTTTTTAAAAAGCGTAAATGTGTAGTGAATATTTTGCTTTATTCTTTTTAGGCACTTATTTAATCCCTCAAAATTCAGAATTTTTTAGAAGATGCTGAATCTCTTCTAACTTTTTGAATTTCAACAAACTTTTTTTGCGACACCTAAGAGATCCGCTTACCTGACAAGATAACCTGACTTTATAAATACTTAAAACTGATTAAAAAAAGTTTAAAAGACAAATAAAAAATGGAAAAAAGCACTTGTTACGCTGTCAATTATCCCCATTAGTTATTATTAACAATATTCACTAATTGCTTACAGTGCAGTTGCTAATTTTGCAAATGCTTTTTAAATTCTTCTCTGATAACCGCTTGGAGGTAACGTCGGTGCGATGTAAAAAGAAAAGAATGAACGAAAGTGGCCGAAACACAGCCACTGTGTAATTATCCGGAGAGCTAATGTGCCCCTTGTTTATTCCCTGACTAATTAAGAGGAGGAAATTTTAAAAAAGTATTTTAACCGAGCGTTTGAGTAAATCAAAAATTCATGAATCCAAAACAGGACCGTTTACGTAATTTTCTTAACTTGTAACTGCTTCATTTCATAATAGCGAACGTCACGCGGTTTCACCCGCGTAGTTCCCGTTCCTGTGGGAGTACGGGAATCAATTATAGCCTATATTTCTCGCTGATAATGTAGCTATCCATTGCTGAACGAATTTTTCAAATCGGCCCTGTACTTTTTGAGGCAATTCGTAACAAACAAGATTTGTATGTAATCTTTCTTCTTTATAATATTAGTAAAGCTTATGATGACCAGAGAAGTTATAAAAAATTTAACTTTTTGGCGCAAGATATTCTTAACGTCTAGAAAAATATGTTATATGGTACATGTAATTGAAACACATACCTAACAATACGTCCAAATTAATGTTATACAAACGTACTAGACAATTAGGAGACAATGAATAATTCAAGCCCCAACTAATATTAATTACCGTGTCCCAAACTAAGTGTAACTGAAATTGCCGTACTAACAGGTACAAGTGAAGTTCCAGGGGTTGCAAACTTCCTGGCCCAATTAGCGTCGAATTAAACAGCAGAGGTGACAAATCGCAACCCGCGGTCCTCACACTGACAAAGACTAATCGCCTAACATTTAATTTAGCTGGCGTAATTATAAATAAAATTTCGACGATAAATTGTTTGAGGCACATTAATCAAGAAGTTGGGACGCTGATTAAAATGCCGTTCGAGGAACTATTCGCTAAGTTGATATCGTTAATAATTTACACGATGAGGGTTTGGGAGGGTATCAGGTGTGGGCTGTGGCGTATCCCACTCTATCTGTTGTAATGCAAGTTGTGATCGCGGTGACGTGTTAATTGCGTTTTAGAAATACATGTACATTATTTGGTAGGTACCAATGGAATTAAAGTCATTCGTTATCAGCTGAAATATACTTCATAAATCAGAAATTTGTTTCAAAATATTTTAACTAGAGCAGTCGAACCACTCGCGTCAATTATAGGTATGAAACAATAAAGGAGTTTTTTTATAAAGATTCGTTTGGATGATATGATATTATAAACAAATCAAACTTGAGAATTACGTCTGTTTCTACAATATTACCTCTTTCAAAACTATTTCCATTTCTCGTGTTCAATTTCACCCTAGGTTTGACCTAGCCTTATTATCCGTTGCACTCACACGTACTTTCCCAATAACGTTGTCCTTCTCACACTCACTGTCGAACCAACGAAAATGGTGAATCTATGCGTCTGAATCACGGAGCACCCCCACCCTGTCTCAAATGAACTGGGGTTCACTATAGGTGCTGTGATAGGTAGGGATGGAACTACGACTTAAGACGATGACGTAACGAAAGAGGGTAGATACGAAAAAGGGGTAGTTACGAGGGAGTGTATCCATGGTGGTGAAATTTGTGGAGTATATTTTTCAACATCGAAATGAGAGATTAATAAATATAGAATAGGTTTACATGTCCATCCAAACACTAAGGATTGTAGTTTTAAATTAGAATGACTGATGTTAAAGATACAAGAGAAATTAAGTTATAAGCTTAAGTATTTCAATGACAGACAAAAGCAAAATTTTATTAAATGCTATTATCTCTAGTTGTTAGTAAAACTTTATCGAGACAAGAGTTCTCGTAATAATTTATTAAGCTGAGTACGCCCCACTGGGCGACAAATCGTTTTACAATAGACAAGTTACTTTCTACGATAGCCAATAAGATATTATTGACGGTAAACACTTATTATTAAAAAAATATGATATGGTTATAATGTCAAAGGCAATCGTAGTCGCATTTGAAGACACGTCGCTAAAACTATTAAACTCAATTGATCGTTTATATCACTTTATTGTAAATATAGTAGAGGCTATAAACACACTCTTCGTTAACACATATAGCCATAAAGCTGATACATATCTTATACCTTTAAACGAGCAATTTTTATATATATAGAAACTGAATTTCTGAAACGGTTCCAACGATTTTCATGAAATGTAGTATGTAGGGGGTTTCGGGGACAATAAATTGATCTAGCTAGGCATAGCATTTATTGAAAACATCGTTTCGACCATATTTTCAGGCACTGAAAAACTCATACAATATCATTACAATACGGCAGTAAATTTCGCCGACATCTGTATAGATATGGTAGCTCAGACGTGAGGCTTCTAGCTTTCGGGGAAATAACGAAACTATTTTTTTTCTTTTTTTAAAGTTTTTTTTATGAGAAAATTACAAGATTTTATCGAGAAATAGACACCAAGTACAGTTTGGCCAACCAGGTTCTTTGCTTGAAATCAGAAATGAGTTCCTTAACCTTTAACCAAGGACAGCCAAAACACTCACAGTATTCTCTCTGCAATTTGAAACCCAAAACAAATGGTTGCAGTTTAATCTACAATTCAATCTAGACAATTGTGTGAAAATGACAAGACAGTGTTAGAAAATCATGATAGCACTTTGGTTAGGGCACAATACTGTCCCGGCGAATCTTATCCACCAAGTTAAGTGTTACCGAGACAACAAGATACAGACCGCAACATCTTATATTCATGAAGGGCTTTGAGGCGATACACAGACTAGAAGTTTAGGGAGCGGTAGAATCAACTATGGTGTGCCAACCAATTTTAAAAGACCCTTATGCGCTAATTTCGGCTAGTTGTTCCGAACAACAAACATGTGGGGAAATGTAGACGGCTTTATTTGATTGACTTTAGATTATGATCAACTTGCCTTTGATAAAAAAAATACCGTTATGTCAATCATATTGATACGTTTCTGTTCCAATCGGAACCTTTGTTTCCCATCCTTCCTGACCCTGTGTCCCAGTAACCCAATCGCCCTTATAATGTAACCACAACGTCTCGGGCGCATCCTCGAGCATTACGCGATTATTATAAAACATCCACCATCTTAGCTGTTAATGTACATTAATTATGTGGGGGAGAGTTTAAGATGTTTTGACAGTATAACCGCTTTGAATTATGTCGGGTAAGTAAATGGACTGTGCGAGAAACTTGGTATGAATTATAGGTGGCAGATGAAATTTTAGATCGTACTTAGGCTTGTTTTAATGGCGTTTGATGGAAAGATTCATAATGTTTTTGACTCGTCGACGATGAAGTTGAAAGTCGTAATGGATGATGTTCTTGTATTTCGTTTGAATTTATGCCAAGATACAAATAAAATATATTTTTTATTTATTTCTGTTACAACACCAAATATTTTAAGGTAACGAGACTCACCAGTATGAATGTAAGTGTGCTTCTTCATATCTGATTTCTGGTGGAACCTCTTCCCGCAGTACTGGCACGGGTAGGGTCTGGTGTCCGAATGGATCAGCAAGTGAGTGGATAAGGTGCTGGACCGTTTGAATGTCTTCCCACATTGCTTGCACTCGAACACCTTTTCTATGCTGTGGACGGCCCTGGGGAAGGATATGTTGTAAATGCTGGGAAGTAGTGAAATAAATGTTGTCCTTTTGATGTCTCAAATAGCCTTCATCATACACATGGTGTCACAAGCCTTTTCAATGCTTGGAATAGGGCCTTGGAACAAATGCGTTTTTTGCAAGGTATATTCTGATATAGCTCACCTGTGTTGACTAAGGCTGATTTCATGTCCAAAAGTCTTGCTGCAGAGCTCGCAAGCGAAAGGTCGCTTCCCATTATGAGACCGTCTTGCGTGTACTTCCAAGCCGTGTGGAGTGCTGAACATCTTCTCACACTTGACACAGGAGTACACATCTCCTAATGGCAGTGGTCTGGATAATGGACCAGGAGCACCAAGCACAGCGGCGCGAAGTCTTAACAATTCAGGACCAGCTGCTTGAACAGCGTGAAGGTACAGGTTGCTGTAACCTCCCCAGCCTGGAAGTCCAAGACTGGCGTCCCTAAGGAACTCCGCGAACGGTAGCGGGGGGTACAGAATAGGTCTTTGGGGTTGAACTCTTGGAGCGTCCGGCCTCAGGAGAGCGCTGACGGAAAATGCTTCAGATCTTTTCGGAGGTGGCGAAGAGTCTGGAAGTCTCCTAGGGGAAGACGGGGGAGAGTCGACTTCCAGTTCAGGGGAGCTTGAACGGACTGATCTAGGGGATTGCGGGGAAGGCGCCCAGCAAGGACTGCCACATCGCGATGCTGGTGATACACCCTCTACTCTGGTTTCATTGTGGTGACTCTCATCCTCTTCCTCATCCGTCCGCTCACTAACCAAGCGGTTGATCCCGAACTTAATTTCATCTGAAAAGAAAAAGCATTGTTGATTCATTGTTGTTAGTTTTATATTGTAGTGGAGACAATGCTCTCTTGAATTGTTTGGCTCATTCGACCCCCCCGAGCAGTGAAACAGCGCAGGTGCCACACTTGTCGCTCCCGATGAAATGGGCCGTATCATGTCGCAAAAGCAAATTGACTTTCATCTGTTCTCTAACCCTCGCCCAACCCCCGTAATTAACACATCGGGTCGGGCGAACCCCAATCTTTTTTACAATTCACTAATCCGCGGGCGCGACTAAACGTACAACTGCATTGCCTTGTACAAAACTAGGGCATATTATTATTGTTTGTTTAAAGGAAACAATCATACTTTAAAGCGTAATATTTCTTTAGATTTCATTGTTGCAATTGATACACCTTCATTCATTGCCATTATTCGCATTTCACGTATTGCCTATATTTGAAATACGAATTGATGCATCTCTATATAGGTCATACAAAAAAAAAATTTCCAATGCGAATAGTGAGATGATGATTATAAAACATCTAGAATTAGATCCACATTCAAATCGTGGGGACTTTGGTAAAATATAAAAGACAATATTGATAATAACATCCCAATGTTCATAGATCATCAAAGCGCCATTGGCGTGGGCTCACGCTGTCCAAAAACAAACATCCATCTCTTGACGAGACAAGTTACACTAATGAAGAGCGACCCCTACATCTGAAACACAGCAGCTGTCGGCATTTGGAGCGGAACCAATCGGCTGGATTCGGGAGACTTCGGCAATGACTTCGTCCTATGTCCCCCAGCCCTATGGCCCCATTTTCACGGCCGGGTCTTTTTGAACAATGGCTAGTGTTTAAGGGTTGTCGCGCTA